>OY757058.1:2411827-3011827 GCA_963582015.1 Xanthorhoe designata
AACACGAGACACGACGACGAGGGGCGCTTGGGCGTTCCCCCCTCTCAGACCGCACCCACCGCACCGGGCTAAAAAAATAATTAAAAAAAAGAGCAAAATCTAATTCAGTAATGAAGAGAAGAATAATTCAATAATTAGGTACCTATCCCAAATTTGAATCCCACACTAATGATGATAAATAAATCTGTGTGTTGACTCAAATGCACTAAACTTCTTCCTTCTTCCAAAGAACATTCCAAATTCAAGTAAATTAAAAAAAAAAGTTTAGAATTAATTAAGAATAATAGTACTACCTATAGTACAGGAACATGCTAACTGTATGCACCTAACTAAACTGGACTCTGTGCAATACAAACATATTTTTTTTGTAATGCATGCAAGCCCCTTTTGGAGCTTTACTAGAACTGATTATTGTTACTTACAATAAGAGGTTAGGCTCGATACTTTAAAATTATCATCATTAAGGGCATTCGTGACATTTTTGTCAGTACAAAGAAACATTTATGGTATTTTGATACATGTGTGGCCCTGAAAAGGGCCTTTTTTAGTTGAACTAGTCAACAACTCAGTCAGCAGATTTAGGCGCGTTCTCCACGGATTCTGCGCGCAAGCTGAATGTCCTTGGGCATGATGGTGACACGCTTGGCGTGAATTGCGCACAGGTTCGTGTCCTCGAAGAGACCCACGAGGTACGCCTCGCTGGCCTCCTGGAGCGCCATCACGGCGGAGCTCTGGAAGCGAAGGTCGGTCTTGAAGTCCTGAGCGATCTCACGCACCAGACGCTGGAAGGGGAGCTTGCGGATGAGCAGCTCAGTGCTCTTCTGGTAGCGACGGATCTCACGCAGGGCCACGGTACCGGGCCTGTAACGATGGGGCTTCTTGACACCTCCGGTTGCGGGCGCGCTCTTGCGAGCGGCCTTGGTGGCGAGCTGCTTGCGCGGTGCCTTACCACCGGTGGACTTGCGGGCGGTCTGCTTGGTACGAGCCATGTCTTACGTACGTTCGGAACAGCAAACAAATTGACAACTACGGACGGGCGCAGCGCGTTGCTTACTAATTTTTTTAAACCCGCCGCCGCGCCTATATTTATAGTGTGGGTATGGTCGGGAGGGGAAAGGTTGCGCGCGCGAGGGGCGAGCGCGCCTGCCTGCCTGCCTTGCCGGGGCAGCACCTTCTCGTTTATAAAAATTTCGTCAAAAATGTTTTTTAGATACCAGGATATCAGAGGCCTCAAGGAGGTGGCACTCGCAAAATTAGAGGACCATATAATTTTGTATTAATTCTTATCAATTTTTGAATGCAAATAATCTTTTATTCACTTGATAGGGTCTATTTTTTAGTTAAAATATCCACTAAGTATCATTTTGCTTGAATTAAAAAATAATTATAAAAATTTGTTAGATATTCGCTGATCCGGTGCAACAACGACGTAATTGTAATAATAACAAAAAAAGAAAACATAATAAAGAAATCTAAGGAAACCATTTCAGGACTATTATGATCTTTTATTGTCCAAGTTTACCTCAACGTAATGTAATTTTATGGAATTCCTACTTGTCTAAGAACTTCCAATGCACAGGGGGTTCTCCGCGTCCCGAGCATCGCATCGCATCGTGTCGGCCGACGCGACTACCTCTACGTGCCCGCTTACTAGACAGCACCGCACCGGTGAGTGTTTGGTTTATGTTTTTTTAATTTTCTTAAAGATGGTCAGGAAGTTAGGAATATTATCGAGCAGTGTACGGATGACTTTTGTTCGTTCGTCAAAAGAAACATTAATCTCACAATTTGAGTTTTGAACTATTTTGTGGCCCTGAAAAGGGCCTTTTGGTATGCAAACGAACAAGCTTGGCAAGCAAGTGTTTCATTTACTTGGAGCTGGTGTACTTGGTGACGGCCTTGGTACCTTCACTGACGGCGTGCTTCGCCAGCTCGCCGGGCAGCAGGAGCCTCACGGAGGTCTGCACCTCCCTGGATGTGATGGTGCTGCGCTTGTTGTAGTGCGCCAGCCTGGAAGCCTCGGCGGCGATGCGCTCGAAGATGTCGTTCACGAACGAGTTCATGATCGACATGGCCTTACTGGAGATACCGGTGTCGGGGTGAACCTGCTTGAGCACCTTGTAGATGTAGATGGCGTAGGATTCCTTCCTCTTGTGCTTCTTCTTCTTCTTGTCCGTCTTGGAGATGTTCTTCTGGGCCTTGCCGGATTTCTTGGCGGCCTTGCCGCTAGTCTTGGGCGGCATCGTTGATGAACGAGTTGAGTTCGGTTAGGTTAGAGAAACAGAACTGGTACGTACAAGCGTCCGCTGAGAACGCTGTAGGCAGAGAGAGTATTTTTTTCACAGCGCGAGCGTCCTTATTTATTCAGGGACCGATAAGCGCCTCGACGGCCGCCCCATAGCGCGCTCGCGACCCGTAACCAATAGCAAAGCGATAAACTCGCCGATGGAAAGGGACCCGCGGCATGCACCTCGCTCGCACAATGTAACGATCCCCCCTCACCCCGCGCACGAACCCCCCCAGCCCCCGCAAGTCTGTGTGCTATTTTTAGAACTTTTATTCTATATTCCTATCATCTTCATAGTAATATGCCCACAAACTTGCTTAATTGATTCAAAATAATAACACATTTGCTGATATTTAGATATTTCGTCGAGGATGTCACCGGGAGCTGGTCAGCCGCCATCCGCGCATCCTGCATAATAAATATCTGCACGGCCACACGCACCGAAATGCAACTCTACTCTACTACCGAATACAAGGTAATGATGCTATTTGGTCATAAAGGGTAAACGACCCAATTTTTGACACCATCAATTATTGGCACTTCTCTCTCTGATTTAACTATCCAATGTAACTTAATAAGTTGCAACACCGTGATATTCTGTAAGGTGGTCCAATAATTGGTCCAGAAAGTGCGTTCTGCGTTTAAAAAAAAAAAACCTAATAACCTACCGTTTATCCATCTCGTTTCTGGTACTGCGAGTGTTTTTCGCGTTTAAAAAAAAAAAAAACCTAATAACCCACCGTTTCTGTTGCAGACAGTCCTTTCCGCGTTTAAAAAAAAAAAAAACCTAATAACCTACTGTTTATCCATCTCGTTTCTGATGCAGACAGTGTTTTTCGCGTTTAAAAAAAAAAAAACCTAATAACCTACCGTTTATCCATCTCGTTTCTGGTACTGCGAGTGTTTTTCGCTTTTAAAAAAAAAAAAAACCTAATAACCTACTGTTTATCCATCTCGTTTCTGTTGCAGACAGTGTTTTCCGCGTTTAAAAAAAAAAAAAAACCTAATAACCTACCGTCTACAATAATAATACATCCATCATCTCATACAAAAATAACACGCAAGACGCCCATAGTCATCGAAACATTTTCAATTGTGGTAATAATTATCGAATCGTATTGTGGCCCTGAAAAGGGCCGTTTTTGTATGTTGGACACGAGAGTGCGCGGTGGCGATATCGTTTAGGCCTTCTTCTCTGTCTTCTTGGGCAGGAGCACAGCCTGGATGTTGGGCAGCACACCTCCCTGGGCGATGGTCACTCCGGAGAGTAGCTTGTTCAGCTCCTCGTCGTTCCTTATGGCGAGCTGCAAGTGACGCGGGATGATCCTGGTCTTCTTGTTGTCCCTAGCCGCGTTGCCCGCCAGCTCGAGCACCTCAGCGGCGAGGTACTCCATCACTGCGGCCAGGTAGACGGGTGCGCCGGCTCCGACACGCTCGGCGTAGTTGCCGTGTCTGAGGAGACGATGGATACGACCCACGGGGAACTGGAGTCCGGCACGGTTGGAGCGGGACTTTGCCTTGCCCTTAACTTTGCCTCCTTTGCCAC
The DNA here is from genome assembly GCA_963582015.1 of Xanthorhoe designata. NCBI lineage: Eukaryota > Metazoa > Arthropoda > Insecta > Lepidoptera > Geometridae > Xanthorhoe > Xanthorhoe designata. The sequence continues at coordinate 2,415,661 of OY757058.1, forward strand.
GTCCGGACATGGTTCAAGTTGAAGTTTGACGCACAGAGATAATAATACAACACGGAGCGCGCGCCTTCTACAAGCGAGCGGTGCAGGCAGAGTGTAAAACATTTTTCGTCCGTGCGGCATATATTTATACGCCACTACGGACCGCGAGGGGCGAGGGTTCGTATTAGCGCGCGCTACCTGAGCATTGATAATGATATCTGACAACAATAGAATGTGAAAACAATGGATGGAATGTTGCTAATCCCCTAAGAACAATAGATTCTAGGATTAGCTAGGAGAGGGTAAATGAAGTTTAATGAGTCGTCGCCGGAATTCGGGCAGTCGGGTTGTTGTGATGTGCGAAAAATGAGGTGCACTCGTGCATGCAATGCAAGCAACCCGCGGATAGATCGCTATAGTATGGATGGGATAGTGCAGCAGCAGCAGCAGCAGCATGAATTTTGTGCATTATTACGGGGCTGTTTTGCTACGCATGAAGAAAGAACGAACAAAACAACAAACACCCGAATAGTGAACATTCTGAAGCAAGCTGCGAGAAGTGAATTTTATCGTTCGCTACTTGGAGTGGCTTGGCTTCATCAATCAACCAACACTATCAAGAAGACTTTCAGAAAATGAAAACTCCTTTGGGTTGGGAGTGAAGTGTTGCTTGCACTCCTCTCGTCATTCTGATCTGATGATATGAATGCGAGAGAGAGGGTGTGCTCTTGTTTGGTGCTTGTTTGTGTGCCTTTCATTAATTCATACGCATGACGCATTTTTTTGTCTTGGAAACATTATTGCATTGCATTGAAAGTTTTGTTAGCCCTGAAAAGGGCTTTTTGGGTTTGTGGTGCGATTTGTTCCTGCCTGCCTTGCCTCTGCCTGCACAGCACACCTCTCGCTCCGCTCCGCCTCGCTTGTAGGTAGAGAGAGGAGGGCGCGCGTGTGACGTCGGCGTCGGCGGCGGACGAACCTGCAGCACCCGCGAGCTCGAGCTGCGTCGGCGTGCGCCGGCGCGCGCGGCCGGGTGGCGGCGGCGCGGCGCGGCGCGGCGTGCGTTCGCTCCTACTTCTTGGCGGCGGCCTTCTTGCCGGCGGCCGCCTTGGACTTGGGAGTGGCGGCTGCCTTCTTCGGTTTGGGCGCCTTCGGCTTCTTGGTCGGAGGCTTCGCGGTCTTCTTCGCCTTCGGTGCGGCAGCGGACTTTGCTTTCGCGGGGGAGGCGGCGGCCTTCCTTGCGGCTGCCGGCTTCCTCTTGGCGGCGGCGGCCGCCCTCTTGTCCTTCGGGGTGACGGCTTTGGCGGCCTTCGACTTGGAGGGCGAGGCGGCGGCTGCGGCCTTCTTCCTCTTGGCGGCTGCGGATGCGGCGGCGGGCGCCGCGGCTGCCTTCTTCCCCTTGGCGGGCGAGGAGGCGGCGGAGTCCTTGGCCTTGGGTGCGGCCGCCTTCTTGCCGGCGGCGGACTTGGAGCTCTTCGACTCGAGCTTGAACGAGCCCGATGCGCCGGTGCCCTTGGTCTGGATGAGCGCGCCCGACTCGACGGCGCTCTTCAGGTACTTCCTTATGAAGGGAGCGAGCTTCTCGGAGTCGACCTTGTACTCGGCGGCGATGTACTTCTTGATGGCCTTCAGGGAGGAGCCGCTGCGCTCCTTCAGCTCCTTGATGGCGACGTTCACCATCTCCGACGTCTTCGGGTGGGTCGGCTTCGCCTTCGGCTTCTTGGCGGCGGCGGATGCCTTCGGCTTCTTGGCGGGGGTCGCCGGGGCTGGTGACTCTGCAGCTACTGCGGTGTCGGCCATGTCTTCTAGGGTTTCAGTTGTCTTGTTTCAGTTGATAGAACGGAAATAACACTCGAAAGTAACGAGTGCGCGCGCGTGATATCAAGTGTAACACAGATGGCGCTGTAAAATCGGTTTCGTCGCATCTCAGCAAGACTGTAAGGAAATCGGTATCGTCGACTGACGATTTCTCGTAGTGGCTCTTCCAACTTTTCACTAACATAGCTCTGATTAAATTTGATTTTTCACAGATTTACATACTGTTCGACATTTTCCCAATGGGCGAGTGCCTTCGTTTTGAACGTGACAGTCGCCCTGACCAACTTTCACACCGCTAACTGTGCTCACAATCTGGATATTAACATTTTATCACACCACTCCGCACCCGCGGTACCCCGGCTCGTCTTTAAATTCAATTTTTCTCTATTTGACAATATAAATTTGCACATCACTGTCGACAGACAGACGGGGAACATATCAATTTCATCATGTAACACCTCACCAGGCACATTCTCATATATTTTGCCATATATAAAGGCAAATGTCAGAGGGTCCGTAAAACACTATGCACAGATTCCGACTGAAACACGGCTCGAGAACCAACTCAAATAGCATAATTTCTATAATTTTAATGTAACACTGCAAACTATTATACTAATATTAATCATTTACTCACAATACTGACAAAATTCCACATTCAGATCTATTAAACTTAGACGCTCCGAATGCTCTCAAATCCAAAGTCAGTGGCAAAAGCCCATTCGTAGTTTCATCGTACGGACCGATACTTACCATTTGTGCACAAAATTGCACGAGCAATTGCAATACTTAAACAATATTTTAATTTATTATAGATAGTATACATACTAGTACATACTTGTGTATTATTATAATATACTTAAGTACTTGGCCTAGTATTTTCTAGATAGACATAAAAACTCGTAGTCCAAAAAGTAGTAGGTAAGTACTCGGTAGTATTCATGAATGACTTATTTTATTAATTAAGTTTATTACGTATTTAACTCTTTAAATTATGGTGAGTACTTAGGTACCAACAAATTACAAAATAATTTTTAATTCTAAGAATAAATGCTGCAGAAACACTATTGTCTGCTCTAAGTTTTATTCACCTAAGTTAGTTGTTATAGCAAAATACTGCACTGCCAATAGGTTTGTGTGACATGAATTACACGTTTGTCGTTTCATTGTCAATAAGAAACATTCATAACAATAGTTCAGAATCATATGCGGCCCTGAAAAGGGCCTTTTTGTGATTTGTTTCCTGGTTGATCGGTGCGATGAGACCCCAAGAGTTAACCGCCGAAACCGTAGAGGGTGCGGCCTTGGCGCTTCAGAGCGTAGACCACATCCATGGCGGTGACGGTCTTCCTCTTGGCGTGCTCGGTGTAGGTGACAGCGTCGCGGATCACGTTCTCAAGGAACACCTTGAGCACACCGCGGGTCTCCTCGTAGATAAGTCCGGAGATACGTTTCACACCTCCTCTGCGGGCCAGACGACGGATGGCGGGCTTGGTGATACCCTGGATGTTATCACGAAGCACTTTCCTGTGTCGCTTGGCTCCTCCTTTTCCCAGACCTTTACCTCCCTTACCGCGACCGGTCATTTTCGATGAGTATACGTACAAGCAACACGAACGAACGTTACGAATGCAAGCGCGGCGCTTCGACTGAGTCCATTTTGGCGTATAAAGCGGCTTATATTTATAGTTGAAACGAACACGAGACACGACGACGAGGGGCGCTTGGGCGTTCCCCCCTCTCAGACCGCACCCACCGCACCGGGCTAAAAAAATAATTAAAAAAAAGAGCAAAATCTAATTCAGTAATGAAGAGAAGAATAATTCAATAATTAGGTACCTATCCCAAATTTGAATCCCACACTAATGATGATAAATAAATCTGTGTGTTGACTCAAATGCACTAAACTTCTTCCTTCTTCCAAAGAACATTCCAAATTCAAGTAAATTAAAAAAAAAAGTTTAGAATTAATTAAGAATAATAGTACTACCTATAGTACAGGAACATGCTAACTGTATGCACCTAACTAAACTGGACTCTGTGCAATACAAACATATTTTTTTTGTAATGCATGCAAGCCCCTTTTGGAGCTTTACTAGAACTGATTATTGTTACTTACAATAAGAGGTTAGGCTCGATACTTTAAAATTATCATCATTAAGGGCATTCGTGACATTTTTGTCAGTACAAAGAAACATTTATGGTATTTTGATACATGTGTGGCCCTGAAAAGGGCCTTTTTTAGTTGAACTAGTCAACAACTCAGTCAGCAGATTTAGGCGCGTTCTCCACGGATTCTGCGCGCAAGCTGAATGTCCTTGGGCATGATGGTGACACGCTTGGCGTGAATTGCGCACAGGTTCGTGTCCTCGAAGAGACCCACGAGGTACGCCTCGCTGGCCTCCTGGAGCGCCATCACGGCGGAGCTCTGGAAGCGAAGGTCGGTCTTGAAGTCCTGAGCGATCTCACGCACCAGACGCTGGAAGGGGAGCTTGCGGATGAGCAGCTCAGTGCTCTTCTGGTAGCGACGGATCTCACGCAGGGCCACGGTACCGGGCCTGTAACGATGGGGCTTCTTGACACCTCCGGTTGCGGGCGCGCTCTTGCGAGCGGCCTTGGTGGCGAGCTGCTTGCGCGGTGCCTTACCACCGGTGGACTTGCGGGCGGTCTGCTTGGTACGAGCCATGTCTTACGTACGTTCGGAACAGCAAACAAATTGACAACTACGGACGGGCGCAGCGCGTTGCTTACTAATTTTTTTAAACCCGCCGCCGCGCCTATATTTATAGTGTGGGTATGGTCGGGAGGGGAAAGGTTGCGCGCGCGAGGGGCGAGCGCGCCTGCCTGCCTGCCTTGCCGGGGCAGCACCTTCTCGTTTATAAAAATTTCGTCAAAAATGTTTTTTAGATACCAGGATATCAGAGGCCTCAAGGAGGTGGCACTCGCAAAATTAGAGGACCATATAATTTTGTATTAATTCTTATCAATTTTTGAATGCAAATAATCTTTTATTCACTTGATAGGGTCTATTTTTTAGTTAAAATATCCACTAAGTATCATTTTGCTTGAATTAAAAAATAATTATAAAAATTTGTTAGATATTCGCTGATCCGGTGCAACAACGACGTAATTGTAATAATAACAAAAAAAGAAAACATAATAAAGAAATCTAAGGAAACCATTTCAGGACTATTATGATCTTTTATTGTCCAAGTTTACCTCAACGTAATGTAATTTTATGGAATTCCTACTTGTCTAAGAACTTCCAATGCACAGGGGGTTCTCCGCGTCCCGAGCATCGCATCGCATCGTGTCGGCCGACGCGACTACCTCTACGTGCCCGCTTACTAGACAGCACCGCACCGGTGAGTGTTTGGTTTATGTTTTTTTAATTTTCTTAAAGATGGTCAGGAAGTTAGGAATATTATCGAGCAGTGTACGGATGACTTTTGTTCGTTCGTCAAAAGAAACATTAATCTCACAATTTGAGTTTTGAACTATTTTGTGGCCCTGAAAAGGGCCTTTTGGTATGCAAACGAACAAGCTTGGCAAGCAAGTGTTTCATTTACTTGGAGCTGGTGTACTTGGTGACGGCCTTGGTACCTTCACTGACGGCGTGCTTCGCCAGCTCGCCGGGCAGCAGGAGCCTCACGGAGGTCTGCACCTCCCTGGATGTGATGGTGCTGCGCTTGTTGTAGTGCGCCAGCCTGGAAGCCTCGGCGGCGATGCGCTCGAAGATGTCGTTCACGAACGAGTTCATGATCGACATGGCCTTACTGGAGATACCGGTGTCGGGGTGAACCTGCTTGAGCACCTTGTAGATGTAGATGGCGTAGGATTCCTTCCTCTTGTGCTTCTTCTTCTTCTTGTCCGTCTTGGAGATGTTCTTCTGGGCCTTGCCGGATTTCTTGGCGGCCTTGCCGCTAGTCTTGGGCGGCATCGTTGATGAACGAGTTGAGTTCGGTTAGGTTAGAGAAACAGAACTGGTACGTACAAGCGTCCGCTGAGAACGCTGTAGGCAGAGAGAGTATTTTTTTCACAGCGCGAGCGTCCTTATTTATTCAGGGACCGATAAGCGCCTCGACGGCCGCCCCATAGCGCGCTCGCGACCCGTAACCAATAGCAAAGCGATAAACTCGCCGATGGAAAGGGACCCGCGGCATGCACCTCGCTCGCACAATGTAACGATCCCCCCTCACCCCGCGCACGAACCCCCCCAGCCCCCGCAAGTCTGTGTGCTATTTTTAGAACTTTTATTCTATATTCCTATCATCTTCATAGTAATATGCCCACAAACTTGCTTAATTGATTCAAAATAATAACACATTTGCTGATATTTAGATATTTCGTCGAGGATGTCACCGGGAGCTGGTCAGCCGCCATCCGCGCATCCTGCATAATAAATATCTGCACGGCCACACGCACCGAAATGCAACTCTACTCTACTACCGAATACAAGGTAATGATGCTATTTGGTCATAAAGGGTAAACGACCCAATTTTTGACACCATCAATTATTGGCACTTCTCTCTCTGATTTAACTATCCAATGTAACTTAATAAGTTGCAACACCGTGATATTCTGTAAGGTGGTCCAATAATTGGTCCAGAAAGTGCGTTCTGCGTTTAAAAAAAAAAAACCTAATAACCTACCGTTTATCCATCTCGTTTCTGGTACTGCGAGTGTTTTTCGCGTTTAAAAAAAAAAAAAACCTAATAACCCACCGTTTCTGTTGCAGACAGTCCTTTCCGCGTTTAAAAAAAAAAAAAACCTAATAACCTACTGTTTATCCATCTCGTTTCTGATGCAGACAGTGTTTTTCGCGTTTAAAAAAAAAAAAACCTAATAACCTACCGTTTATCCATCTCGTTTCTGGTACTGCGAGTGTTTTTCGCTTTTAAAAAAAAAAAAAACCTAATAACCTACTGTTTATCCATCTCGTTTCTGTTGCAGACAGTGTTTTCCGCGTTTAAAAAAAAAAAAAAACCTAATAACCTACCGTCTACAATAATAATACATCCATCATCTCATACAAAAATAACACGCAAGACGCCCATAGTCATCGAAACATTTTCAATTGTGGTAATAATTATCGAATCGTATTGTGGCCCTGAAAAGGGCCGTTTTTGTATGTTGGACACGAGAGTGCGCGGTGGCGATATCGTTTAGGCCTTCTTCTCTGTCTTCTTGGGCAGGAGCACAGCCTGGATGTTGGGCAGCACACCTCCCTGGGCGATGGTCACTCCGGAGAGTAGCTTGTTCAGCTCCTCGTCGTTCCTTATGGCGAGCTGCAAGTGACGCGGGATGATCCTGGTCTTCTTGTTGTCCCTAGCCGCGTTGCCCGCCAGCTCGAGCACCTCAGCGGCGAGGTACTCCATCACTGCGGCCAGGTAGACGGGTGCGCCGGCTCCGACACGCTCGGCGTAGTTGCCGTGTCTGAGGAGACGATGGATACGACCCACGGGGAACTGGAGTCCGGCACGGTTGGAGCGGGACTTTGCCTTGCCCTTAACTTTGCCTCCTTTGCCACGTCCGGACATGGTTCAAGTTGAAGTTTGACGCACAGAGATAATAATACAACACGGAGCGCGCGCCTTCTACAAGCGAGCGGTGCAGGCAGAGTGTAAAACATTTTTCGTCCGTGCGGCATATATTTATACGCCACTACGGACCGCGAGGGGCGAGGGTTCGTATTAGCGCGCGCTACCTGAGCATTGATAATGATATCTGACAACAATAGAATGTGAAAACAATGGATGGAATGTTGCTAATCCCCTAAGAACAATAGATTCTAGGATTAGCTAGGAGAGGGTAAATGAAGTTTAATGAGTCGTCGCCGGAATTCGGGCAGTCGGGTTGTTGTGATGTGCGAAAAATGAGGTGCACTCGTGCATGCAATGCAAGCAACCCGCGGATAGATCGCTATAGTATGGATGGGATAGTGCAGCAGCAGCAGCAGCAGCATGAATTTTGTGCATTATTACGGGGCTGTTTTGCTACGCATGAAGAAAGAACGAACAAAACAACAAACACCCGAATAGTGAACATTCTGAAGCAAGCTGCGAGAAGTGAATTTTATCGTTCGCTACTTGGAGTGGCTTGGCTTCATCAATCAACCAACACTATCAAGAAGACTTTCAGAAAATGAAAACTCCTTTGGGTTGGGAGTGAAGTGTTGCTTGCACTCCTCTCGTCATTCTGATCTGATGATATGAATGCGAGAGAGAGGGTGTGCTCTTGTTTGGTGCTTGTTTGTGTGCCTTTCATTAATTCATACGCATGACGCATTTTTTTGTCTTGGAAACATTATTGCATTGCATTGAAAGTTTTGTTAGCCCTGAAAAGGGCTTTTTGGGTTTGTGGTGCGATTTGTTCCTGCCTGCCTTGCCTCTGCCTGCACAGCACACCTCTCGCTCCGCTCCGCCTCGCTTGTAGGTAGAGAGAGGAGGGCGCGCGTGTGACGTCGGCGTCGGCGGCGGACGAACCTGCAGCACCCGCGAGCTCGAGCTGCGTCGGCGTGCGCCGGCGCGCGCGGCCGGGTGGCGGCGGCGCGGCGCGGCGCGGCGTGCGTTCGCTCCTACTTCTTGGCGGCGGCCTTCTTGCCGGCGGCCGCCTTGGACTTGGGAGTGGCGGCTGCCTTCTTCGGTTTGGGCGCCTTCGGCTTCTTGGTCGGAGGCTTCGCGGTCTTCTTCGCCTTCGGTGCGGCAGCGGACTTTGCTTTCGCGGGGGAGGCGGCGGCCTTCCTTGCGGCTGCCGGCTTCCTCTTGGCGGCGGCGGCCGCCCTCTTGTCCTTCGGGGTGACGGCTTTGGCGGCCTTCGACTTGGAGGGCGAGGCGGCGGCTGCGGCCTTCTTCCTCTTGGCGGCTGCGGATGCGGCGGCGGGCGCCGCGGCTGCCTTCTTCCCCTTGGCGGGCGAGGAGGCGGCGGAGTCCTTGGCCTTGGGTGCGGCCGCCTTCTTGCCGGCGGCGGACTTGGAGCTCTTCGACTCGAGCTTGAACGAGCCCGATGCGCCGGTGCCCTTGGTCTGGATGAGCGCGCCCGACTCGACGGCGCTCTTCAGGTACTTCCTTATGAAGGGAGCGAGCTTCTCGGAGTCGACCTTGTACTCGGCGGCGATGTACTTCTTGATGGCCTTCAGGGAGGAGCCGCTGCGCTCCTTCAGCTCCTTGATGGCGACGTTCACCATCTCCGACGTCTTCGGGTGGGTCGGCTTCGCCTTCGGCTTCTTGGCGGCGGCGGATGCCTTCGGCTTCTTGGCGGGGGTCGCCGGGGCTGGTGACTCTGCAGCTACTGCGGTGTCGGCCATGTCTTCTAGGGTTTCAGTTGTCTTGTTTCAGTTGATAGAACGGAAATAACACTCGAAAGTAACGAGTGCGCGCGCGTGATATCAAGTGTAACACAGATGGCGCTGTAAAATCGGTTTCGTCGCATCTCAGCAAGACTGTAAGGAAATCGGTATCGTCGACTGACGATTTCTCGTAGTGGCTCTTCCAACTTTTCACTAACATAGCTCTGATTAAATTTGATTTTTCACAGATTTACATACTGTTCGACATTTTCCCAATGGGCGAGTGCCTTCGTTTTGAACGTGACAGTCGCCCTGACCAACTTTCACACCGCTAACTGTGCTCACAATCTGGATATTAACATTTTATCACACCACTCCGCACCCGCGGTACCCCGGCTCGTCTTTAAATTCAATTTTTCTCTATTTGACAATATAAATTTGCACATCACTGTCGACAGACAGACGGGGAACATATCAATTTCATCATGTAACACCTCACCAGGCACATTCTCATATATTTTGCCATATATAAAGGCAAATGTCAGAGGGTCCGTAAAACACTATGCACAGATTCCGACTGAAACACGGCTCGAGAACCAACTCAAATAGCATAATTTCTATAATTTTAATGTAACACTGCAAACTATTATACTAATATTAATCATTTACTCACAATACTGACAAAATTCCACATTCAGATCTATTAAACTTAGACGCTCCGAATGCTCTCAAATCCAAAGTCAGTGGCAAAAGCCCATTCGTAGTTTCATCGTACGGACCGATACTTACCATTTGTGCACAAAATTGCACGAGCAATTGCAATACTTAAACAATATTTTAATTTATTATAGATAGTATACATACTAGTACATACTTGTGTATTATTATAATATACTTAAGTACTTGGCCTAGTATTTTCTAGATAGACATAAAAACTCGTAGTCCAAAAAGTAGTAGGTAAGTACTCGGTAGTATTCATGAATGACTTATTTTATTAATTAAGTTTATTACGTATTTAACTCTTTAAATTATGGTGAGTACTTAGGTACCAACAAATTACAAAATAATTTTTAATTCTAAGAATAAATGCTGCAGAAACACTATTGTCTGCTCTAAGTTTTATTCACCTAAGTTAGTTGTTATAGCAAAATACTGCACTGCCAATAGGTTTGTGTGACATGAATTACACGTTTGTCGTTTCATTGTCAATAAGAAACATTCATAACAATAGTTCAGAATCATATGCGGCCCTGAAAAGGGCCTTTTTGTGATTTGTTTCCTGGTTGATCGGTGCGATGAGACCCCAAGAGTTAACCGCCGAAACCGTAGAGGGTGCGGCCTTGGCGCTTCAGAGCGTAGACCACATCCATGGCGGTGACGGTCTTCCTCTTGGCGTGCTCGGTGTAGGTGACAGCGTCGCGGATCACGTTCTCAAGGAACACCTTGAGCACACCGCGGGTCTCCTCGTAGATAAGTCCGGAGATACGTTTCACACCTCCTCTGCGGGCCAGACGACGGATGGCGGGCTTGGTGATACCCTGGATGTTATCACGAAGCACTTTCCTGTGTCGCTTGGCTCCTCCTTTTCCCAGACCTTTACCTCCCTTACCGCGACCGGTCATTTTCGATGAGTATACGTACAAGCAACACGAACGAACGTTACGAATGCAAGCGCGGCGCTTCGACTGAGTCCATTTTGGCGTATAAAGCGGCTTATATTTATAGTTGAAACGAACACGAGACACGACGACGAGGGGCGCTTGGGCGTTCCCCCCTCTCAGACCGCACCCACCGCACCGGGCTAAAAAAATAATTAAAAAAAAGAGCAAAATCTAATTCAGTAATGAAGAGAAGAATAATTCAATAATTAGGTACCTATCCCAAATTTGAATCCCACACTAATGATGATAAATAAATCTGTGTGTTGACTCAAATGCACTAAACTTCTTCCTTCTTCCAAAGAACATTCCAAATTCAAGTAAATTAAAAAAAAAAGTTTAGAATTAATTAAGAATAATAGTACTACCTATAGTACAGGAACATGCTAACTGTATGCACCTAACTAAACTGGACTCTGTGCAATACAAACATATTTTTTTTGTAATGCATGCAAGCCCCTTTTGGAGCTTTACTAGAACTGATTATTGTTACTTACAATAAGAGGTTAGGCTCGATACTTTAAAATTATCATCATTAAGGGCATTCGTGACATTTTTGTCAGTACAAAGAAACATTTATGGTATTTTGATACATGTGTGGCCCTGAAAAGGGCCTTTTTTAGTTGAACTAGTCAACAACTCAGTCAGCAGATTTAGGCGCGTTCTCCACGGATTCTGCGCGCAAGCTGAATGTCCTTGGGCATGATGGTGACACGCTTGGCGTGAATTGCGCACAGGTTCGTGTCCTCGAAGAGACCCACGAGGTACGCCTCGCTGGCCTCCTGGAGCGCCATCACGGCGGAGCTCTGGAAGCGAAGGTCGGTCTTGAAGTCCTGAGCGATCTCACGCACCAGACGCTGGAAGGGGAGCTTGCGGATGAGCAGCTCAGTGCTCTTCTGGTAGCGACGGATCTCACGCAGGGCCACGGTACCGGGCCTGTAACGATGGGGCTTCTTGACACCTCCGGTTGCGGGCGCGCTCTTGCGAGCGGCCTTGGTGGCGAGCTGCTTGCGCGGTGCCTTACCACCGGTGGACTTGCGGGCGGTCTGCTTGGTACGAGCCATGTCTTACGTACGTTCGGAACAGCAAACAAATTGACAACTACGGACGGGCGCAGCGCGTTGCTTACTAATTTTTTTAAACCCGCCGCCGCGCCTATATTTATAGTGTGGGTATGGTCGGGAGGGGAAAGGTTGCGCGCGCGAGGGGCGAGCGCGCCTGCCTGCCTGCCTTGCCGGGGCAGCACCTTCTCGTTTATAAAAATTTCGTCAAAAATGTTTTTTAGATACCAGGATATCAGAGGCCTCAAGGAGGTGGCACTCGCAAAATTAGAGGACCATATAATTTTGTATTAATTCTTATCAATTTTTGAATGCAAATAATCTTTTATTCACTTGATAGGGTCTATTTTTTAGTTAAAATATCCACTAAGTATCATTTTGCTTGAATTAAAAAATAATTATAAAAATTTGTTAGATATTCGCTGATCCGGTGCAACAACGACGTAATTGTAATAATAACAAAAAAAGAAAACATAATAAAGAAATCTAAGGAAACCATTTCAGGACTATTATGATCTTTTATTGTCCAAGTTTACCTCAACGTAATGTAATTTTATGGAATTCCTACTTGTCTAAGAACTTCCAATGCACAGGGGGTTCTCCGCGTCCCGAGCATCGCATCGCATCGTGTCGGCCGACGCGACTACCTCTACGTGCCCGCTTACTAGACAGCACCGCACCGGTGAGTGTTTGGTTTATGTTTTTTTAATTTTCTTAAAGATGGTCAGGAAGTTAGGAATATTATCGAGCAGTGTACGGATGACTTTTGTTCGTTCGTCAAAAGAAACATTAATCTCACAATTTGAGTTTTGAACTATTTTGTGGCCCTGAAAAGGGCCTTTTGGTATGCAAACGAACAAGCTTGGCAAGCAAGTGTTTCATTTACTTGGAGCTGGTGTACTTGGTGACGGCCTTGGTACCTTCACTGACGGCGTGCTTCGCCAGCTCGCCGGGCAGCAGGAGCCTCACGGAGGTCTGCACCTCCCTGGATGTGATGGTGCTGCGCTTGTTGTAGTGCGCCAGCCTGGAAGCCTCGGCGGCGATGCGCTCGAAGATGTCGTTCACGAACGAGTTCATGATCGACATGGCCTTACTGGAGATACCGGTGTCGGGGTGAACCTGCTTGAGCACCTTGTAGATGTAGATGGCGTAGGATTCCTTCCTCTTGTGCTTCTTCTTCTTCTTGTCCGTCTTGGAGATGTTCTTCTGGGCCTTGCCGGATTTCTTGGCGGCCTTGCCGCTAGTCTTGGGCGGCATCGTTGATGAACGAGTTGAGTTCGGTTAGGTTAGAGAAACAGAACTGGTACGTACAAGCGTCCGCTGAGAACGCTGTAGGCAGAGAGAGTATTTTTTTCACAGCGCGAGCGTCCTTATTTATTCAGGGACCGATAAGCGCCTCGACGGCCGCCCCATAGCGCGCTCGCGACCCGTAACCAATAGCAAAGCGATAAACTCGCCGATGGAAAGGGACCCGCGGCATGCACCTCGCTCGCACAATGTAACGATCCCCCCTCACCCCGCGCACGAACCCCCCCAGCCCCCGCAAGTCTGTGTGCTATTTTTAGAACTTTTATTCTATATTCCTATCATCTTCATAGTAATATGCCCACAAACTTGCTTAATTGATTCAAAATAATAACACATTTGCTGATATTTAGATATTTCGTCGAGGATGTCACCGGGAGCTGGTCAGCCGCCATCCGCGCATCCTGCATAATAAATATCTGCACGGCCACACGCACCGAAATGCAACTCTACTCTACTACCGAATACAAGGTAATGATGCTATTTGGTCATAAAGGGTAAACGACCCAATTTTTGACACCATCAATTATTGGCACTTCTCTCTCTGATTTAACTATCCAATGTAACTTAATAAGTTGCAACACCGTGATATTCTGTAAGGTGGTCCAATAATTGGTCCAGAAAGTGCGTTCTGCGTTTAAAAAAAAAAAACCTAATAACCTACCGTTTATCCATCTCGTTTCTGGTACTGCGAGTGTTTTTCGCGTTTAAAAAAAAAAAAAACCTAATAACCCACCGTTTCTGTTGCAGACAGTCCTTTCCGCGTTTAAAAAAAAAAAAAACCTAATAACCTACTGTTTATCCATCTCGTTTCTGATGCAGACAGTGTTTTTCGCGTTTAAAAAAAAAAAAACCTAATAACCTACCGTTTATCCATCTCGTTTCTGGTACTGCGAGTGTTTTTCGCTTTTAAAAAAAAAAAAAACCTAATAACCTACTGTTTATCCATCTCGTTTCTGTTGCAGACAGTGTTTTCCGCGTTTAAAAAAAAAAAAAAACCTAATAACCTACCGTCTACAATAATAATACATCCATCATCTCATACAAAAATAACACGCAAGACGCCCATAGTCATCGAAACATTTTCAATTGTGGTAATAATTATCGAATCGTATTGTGGCCCTGAAAAGGGCCGTTTTTGTATGTTGGACACGAGAGTGCGCGGTGGCGATATCGTTTAGGCCTTCTTCTCTGTCTTCTTGGGCAGGAGCACAGCCTGGATGTTGGGCAGCACACCTCCCTGGGCGATGGTCACTCCGGAGAGTAGCTTGTTCAGCTCCTCGTCGTTCCTTATGGCGAGCTGCAAGTGACGCGGGATGATCCTGGTCTTCTTGTTGTCCCTAGCCGCGTTGCCCGCCAGCTCGAGCACCTCAGCGGCGAGGTACTCCATCACTGCGGCCAGGTAGACGGGTGCGCCGGCTCCGACACGCTCGGCGTAGTTGCCGTGTCTGAGGAGACGATGGATACGACCCACGGGGAACTGGAGTCCGGCACGGTTGGAGCGGGACTTTGCCTTGCCCTTAACTTTGCCTCCTTTGCCACGTCCGGACATGGTTCAAGTTGAAGTTTGACGCACAGAGATAATAATACAACACGGAGCGCGCGCCTTCTACAAGCGAGCGGTGCAGGCAGAGTGTAAAACATTTTTCGTCCGTGCGGCATATATTTATACGCCACTACGGACCGCGAGGGGCGAGGGTTCGTATTAGCGCGCGCTACCTGAGCATTGATAATGATATCTGACAACAATAGAATGTGAAAACAATGGATGGAATGTTGCTAATCCCCTAAGAACAATAGATTCTAGGATTAGCTAGGAGAGGGTAAATGAAGTTTAATGAGTCGTCGCCGGAATTCGGGCAGTCGGGTTGTTGTGATGTGCGAAAAATGAGGTGCACTCGTGCATGCAATGCAAGCAACCCGCGGATAGATCGCTATAGTATGGATGGGATAGTGCAGCAGCAGCAGCAGCAGCATGAATTTTGTGCATTATTACGGGGCTGTTTTGCTACGCATGAAGAAAGAACGAACAAAACAACAAACACCCGAATAGTGAACATTCTGAAGCAAGCTGCGAGAAGTGAATTTTATCGTTCGCTACTTGGAGTGGCTTGGCTTCATCAATCAACCAACACTATCAAGAAGACTTTCAGAAAATGAAAACTCCTTTGGGTTGGGAGTGAAGTGTTGCTTGCACTCCTCTCGTCATTCTGATCTGATGATATGAATGCGAGAGAGAGGGTGTGCTCTTGTTTGGTGCTTGTTTGTGTGCCTTTCATTAATTCATACGCATGACGCATTTTTTTGTCTTGGAAACATTATTGCATTGCATTGAAAGTTTTGTTAGCCCTGAAAAGGGCTTTTTGGGTTTGTGGTGCGATTTGTTCCTGCCTGCCTTGCCTCTGCCTGCACAGCACACCTCTCGCTCCGCTCCGCCTCGCTTGTAGGTAGAGAGAGGAGGGCGCGCGTGTGACGTCGGCGTCGGCGGCGGACGAACCTGCAGCACCCGCGAGCTCGAGCTGCGTCGGCGTGCGCCGGCGCGCGCGGCCGGGTGGCGGCGGCGCGGCGCGGCGCGGCGTGCGTTCGCTCCTACTTCTTGGCGGCGGCCTTCTTGCCGGCGGCCGCCTTGGACTTGGGAGTGGCGGCTGCCTTCTTCGGTTTGGGCGCCTTCGGCTTCTTGGTCGGAGGCTTCGCGGTCTTCTTCGCCTTCGGTGCGGCAGCGGACTTTGCTTTCGCGGGGGAGGCGGCGGCCTTCCTTGCGGCTGCCGGCTTCCTCTTGGCGGCGGCGGCCGCCCTCTTGTCCTTCGGGGTGACGGCTTTGGCGGCCTTCGACTTGGAGGGCGAGGCGGCGGCTGCGGCCTTCTTCCTCTTGGCGGCTGCGGATGCGGCGGCGGGCGCCGCGGCTGCCTTCTTCCCCTTGGCGGGCGAGGAGGCGGCGGAGTCCTTGGCCTTGGGTGCGGCCGCCTTCTTGCCGGCGGCGGACTTGGAGCTCTTCGACTCGAGCTTGAACGAGCCCGATGCGCCGGTGCCCTTGGTCTGGATGAGCGCGCCCGACTCGACGGCGCTCTTCAGGTACTTCCTTATGAAGGGAGCGAGCTTCTCGGAGTCGACCTTGTACTCGGCGGCGATGTACTTCTTGATGGCCTTCAGGGAGGAGCCGCTGCGCTCCTTCAGCTCCTTGATGGCGACGTTCACCATCTCCGACGTCTTCGGGTGGGTCGGCTTCGCCTTCGGCTTCTTGGCGGCGGCGGATGCCTTCGGCTTCTTGGCGGGGGTCGCCGGGGCTGGTGACTCTGCAGCTACTGCGGTGTCGGCCATGTCTTCTAGGGTTTCAGTTGTCTTGTTTCAGTTGATAGAACGGAAATAACACTCGAAAGTAACGAGTGCGCGCGCGTGATATCAAGTGTAACACAGATGGCACACACACACACTGGGTCTTCTTCCTACACCGAAGGGTAGGTAGGTTGGGGCCTACGAGTTGAACTCTTTACCCCGGCTTCAACTCCAGGGGCGGCTGCCCCTGGGTCACTAGGTGTCGCCTGTGGAGGCGGTGCTGCCCGACGGTAGCGGTCGCTCGAGCCGACGATCAGCATCCGCTTCACGTGGTGGGCACGCCGAGGTTCGAGCCGACGAATCGCGGCCGCATCAGCCGGCGGCGGGCCGTCACCTCAAGCCGGGGACCAGCCGGCGAGGTTGACGGCGGCGGCGGGCGAGCAGGCGGCGACTGACGGCGAACGACGGACGATGCGGGACCCGCGAGCGGGAGTTCGTCGGCGAGCGAACGGGCTACGAGCGATGGGCGGCGAGGTGATCATAGTGGTTTGTGTTCATCTACCTCCCCTTGCGGGGGGAGGTAGGAAGCTTCTTTAACGAAGCGGCTTCAACGCCAGGGACGGCTGCCCCTGGGTCACGTGACTCGCCTGTTAAGGCGGTGGCGGTCGCTCGAGCCGAGGACCAGCGTCCGCTGCGCGTGGTGGGCACGACGAGGTTCGAGCCGACGGGTCGCGGCCGCACAGCCGGCCGTAGCCAGACCGTGTCCTCAAGCCGGTGAAAGCCACCCCTTCTCTCGAACCGGCGAGGAGACGCGGCGGCGGGCGTGCAGGCGGCGGGTCGGCGAACGACGGTCAGTGCGGGACCAGCGAGCGGGAGGTCGACGGCGAGCGATGGGCTTTGGTGGCCAGCGAGATGTGGTGAGTCTAACACAGATGAAACGAACGATGGTCTTCTTCCTGTCCTAGGACAGGTAGGTAGGGGCCTACGAGCTATGCTCTTTGCCCCAGCATGAACACCAGGAGCGGCTGCTCCTGGGTGATGGGGTGTCGCCTTTTTAGGGGCGGTGCAACCTGAAAATAAGGGTTAATATGTACAAAATTGTTTTTTTTTTTTTTTTTTTTTTTTTTTTATAATTTTTTTTTTATATTTTTTTTTTTTTTTTTTTTTTTTTTTATATTTTTTTTTTTTTTTTTTTAACAAATGTAACTTAATCTAATATGTATATATATATATATATATTTTTTTTTTATTTATTTTATTGATTGATTTTTTTTCTTCTTTTCCTTTTTTTTTTGAATTTTTTTTTAGGTCGTTCGCCCTTTTTTTTTTTTTTTTTTTTTTTACATTTTCTCTTTTTTTTTTTTTTTGATATATACACATATTTACAATTAATCTTAACTTAGTAAATACATATTTTTAAACTTAATTCTACTTAATTACTATAATGTACACTATTTACACTTAGATGCTAGGTTGCAGGTTAATATTAATTGTGATCAATTGGGAATGGATCTGTGGCGCGGGACTCCTCGGACTTAAGTCCTCGGGCGTCCCGAGAATATCCCGGGGGAGGGTTCTCCACGGTCCGGGGTGGTCAGGTGGTCTAGCGTGGTGCGGGGCGATGCCATGGAGATGGGTGTGGTGGCCATTGTCGGCCCTGTCGAACATTCGACGGGCGCACTGGATCACAAAATCTTTTATGCTCTCCGTGTGTGTGTCGCGGGCTATTACATCATTTTTGACGTAACGACCCGCTCCTGTGCACTCACGGAGGCATAAATTTTGCTGCGCTTGAAGTCGGTGTTGGTTGGCGGGGGTAAGCAGGCCGAACCAGGCGGGAGCGGCGTAGGTGAGTCGGGAACGAATGTAAGTCTTGAAGACCCGGACTTTGGTCCTCAGCGGTAGTCGAGATTTCAGGACAGGTCGGAGTTGGGCGCGGGCCGCACGCGCCTGTTGAAGGGCGCGGTTAAGCTGCGGCACCATTCTCAACGACCTGTCAATGTCGACGCCGAGGTACCGTGTGTGGGTCTTCCACTCTATCATCTGTCCCCGGAGCTGCAGTTTGGGTGGGAGGTTTCTTCTGCTGGATACAAATAGCGCCGCCGTCTTGGTGACATTGACAGCGATGCGCCATTTGTCCAGCCAGATGGGCAGGATGTCAAGGAGGCGTTGCATGCGGCTCGTGGCAATCTTCGGGCTGACTGAGCTACTGAAGTACGCACTATCGTCGGCGAACAGCGCGAGTACTACGTCCCGTTCCCCGGGATACAGGAAATCCTCCAGGGTTGGGACGTCATTCGCGTAGTGTGCGTATAAAGCCGGCGATAGGCAGCTTCCTTGGGGAACGCCCGCGGCGATGGACTTGAGGCTGGAGTTCTTGCTTTCAACTGCAACGTAGAACTTCCTTTCCTGGAGGAAGGAGGCAATGATGTGGAGCAGTCCGGCTGGTAGATCTGCTTGGATTAGCTTGTAGAGCAGCCCAGTGTGCCATACTCGGTCGAACGCCTTCTCGACGTCGAGGAACACGGCGACGGTGCTGCGGTTGCGGTTGAGTTCTTCAGCCAGCAGGTGGAGCACACGTGTCAGCTGCAAGGTGGTGCTGTGCTGGCTTCGGAACCCAAATTGCTCCGGTCGCGGAGGGATGTGGGGCAGAATGCGGCGGAGGAGAAGGCGTTCGAAGAGCTTTGCGATGGTCGGCAAAAGGGTGATTGGTCGGTAGCTCGCAGGGAAGCGGCGGTCCTTTCCGGGCTTGGGCAGAACAATGACCCGGCCAATTTTCCACTGGGACGGAAAATGGTGGGTCCTCAAGATCCCGTTAAAGAGCCTGGTGAGCGCTGTGATCCCACGACGCGGCAGGTGTCGAAGAGCCATGTTGGTGATCCCATCGTCGCCTGGCGCCTTCCGCCTGTGAAGGCGGAGGACGGCCGCCCGCACCTCAGCCGGCGAGACGAACGCGTCTCCGGCGAGTGGCGGAGTTGGGCGCGATAGGTACTCCGCGACGGTCTCTTCGACTCGGCGATGGTGATGTAGGATGTCATATTCGGTATCGGGTGGAGTAGGTTGCGGTGTGAATTGCCCCTCCAGGTGCGCGGCAAACAATTCGGCACGGTCGGCTGGGGCAAAACGGCGAACTCCGTTCGCATCGAGTATCGGGTAGGTTGGGATGGGTGCCCGCGTCAGTGCTCGGTTCAGGGCGTGCAGATTCGTGTCATGGGTCGAGGCCCGGTCTATGACCGACTCCCAGGCCTCCCCTCGCCACGCTCGCACAGCCTCTGAAACTTCAGCGGACACCCGCAATAGGTCTTGGCGTACGCGTGGGCATCGAGAGCGGGCCCACTCCTGCCTGAGGTCGCGCTTCCTTTTCAGTTGCCGTTTGATTGGAGGCGGGAGGGCATCGCGCGCTTGAGTGTGGCGCTTCTCGATGGGTTTGGAGGCCTTCTCCTTGGCCTCGGTGATGCGCGCGACAAGACGCGAGGTCTCAGCTTCGACTTCGGCGGGTGTGGAGAGTCGGCCCACGTCAATGTCGGTCAGTCTCTGGGTAAAGTCCGTCCAGTCAGTCTTGAACCCTAACGGTCGGGGAGTGGAGAGGTCTGCGGTCAATGCTAAGGAAATTAACAAAGGGAGA
Organism: Xanthorhoe designata; assembly: GCA_963582015.1. Taxonomy (NCBI): domain Eukaryota; kingdom Metazoa; phylum Arthropoda; class Insecta; order Lepidoptera; family Geometridae; genus Xanthorhoe; species Xanthorhoe designata. Next base: position 2,435,665 of record OY757058.1, read on the forward strand.
TGGTTCGTGTCGAGGTTATATAAAACCTCGACTAGAACGGGGCAAGGGACGTTTTTGGTAAGCACGATGTCTAGTACATCGGCTGAGTGACGTGTGTCAGTAGGTATGTGGGTGGGACAATCGGGGCCTATAATATTAATGTCGCTGGCCTCTGCTACAGATTGTAGCCTGCGGCCCGGAGGATTGATGACCCTCGAGCCCCAGTCGCGGTGCTTCGCGTTGAGGTCAGCGGCGAGCAAAGTTGGGAGGGTGGAATTGAAGATGACCGCAGTGTCAGTCAAGTCGTTCCAGGGTCCCGGTGGGCGGTAGCCAGCAAAAAGCCGAAGCTCTCGGCCGGCCGCGCTTACAAGAACCCCGGTAGTCCGTAGGTCAGTAAAGGGGAGATGCTCAAGTACTTCGTGTATGACATCCCTACGTACCAACACGGCCGTGCCTCGGTAGGCAATGCCGGAGGTTGGAGACAACTCGTCTCGTCTATACACGAAGTAGTTGGGCATTTTAAGGGTGAATTTAGGGTTCAGTTTTGTTTCACCAAGCAGGACAACATGAATATCCTGTTCTTGGAGCAACAAACGAAGAGAAGGGAGATGGTCAATGATGCCACCGGGGTTCCAATAGAGGACGCGGAGCGCACTAACCATACTGGTTCCCACGCAGTATTGAAAGTGCACGCACCGCTGCCTCTGGTAGGTTACCGCCGGCTGCGATGGTGACCAGGAACTCCGTCAGGACCCCAAGGATTTTCTCCAATAGGTTCCCGGCGGGTTCGGTCGTTTGATACGCTGCACCTTGCGCATTATTAGCGCCGGTGCTAGCGTGGCTGTGCGGGGTAGGCAGGTTGGTAGAAGCGCGACGTAAATTTTCGCGTTGAGGCAAGGGCGCTGTGAAGGGGGCGGGGCCTGAGAAGGAAGGCGGCGCAGAAGTATAAATATTTCCGCCCGCTCCCCGTTGCGTCATTACTGGCGCGGCGGTCGGGCGAGGCGGACGAGGCTGCCAGGCCTGATCGGGAACGAATGAAGGGGGTGGGCAGGGCGCGGGGCGCGCATCCTGAACCTTGGGAGCAGGAGGTTGTGGGTGGTCTGAGGCAAGGGGAGCGTGAGGGGTAGAGGACGCCACTGGCTTCCTCTTACTCGCCTTCCCCTTGCGCTTACTGCGGCCCCGGGTCGGTGCTCCACGCTGAGTGGGCGGGTTCGCGTCGGGGCGCAGCGTTGTAGGTGGTGCTTGGCGTCGCGGCGCCTCGGACCGACTGGCCGGGCGCGACACGGGCGAAGCCAAGCGAGGGCGAGTGCCGGGATGTTGGTGGTGAATATCGGGGGCGGGTGCGGGGAGAGGGGGAGCGATTTTCACTCCTCTCTTCCTCGCTTCCCGTTTAAAGACGGGGCAACGGCGATCGTTGGCCGTGTGGCCTTTGCCACAGTTGGCACAGGTGGGGTCTGTCTTTACGCGGTCGCGGGGACAATCCGCCGCGAAGTGTTGGCCGCCGCACCGCACACAGCGGACGGGCCGATGGCAATTGGCCGATGAGTGGCCAAATGCTTGGCACCGATGGCACTGAGCGATGCGGTTAGCGGCACCACGCCAATGCTCGACGCACACCCCCGGCATGCAGAGCAGCTCTGTGATTGAGTACAGGCGGGCTAAGTCCGCCTGAGCTAGGTGGTCTAGTTGTACAAAAAATAGACAGCCAGGGCGGCTCTGTCTGCCAGGGATGTGCCTCGTAAACTGGGCGGGGAAATCTAGCGCTTTAAAGGCCTGGGTGATGAGCTCCGGGTCGGTGTCCGCAGGTAAACCACGGACCGCCACCTTGGAGGGAAGCTCTGACGCGACGCTATAACAGAACCAGCTGATCGCTGGGTCTTCTGCCATAGCGTCGGTCAGGTGGCGCTGAACGACTCGGAACTCATCAGCCGACCGAGGGATGAAACGCACGCCCTTACCTAAGGGACGTGCGTTGGGGGCGTGACCTAGCTTATTCCGTAGTTGCTGAAAGTGTACCGGCCAGTTCGGTAGACTTTCAACAACTATCGGCGGATAAGCTTTGGAGGCCGCGGCTGCCTGTGCAGCCTGCGGCGGTGTTAGCGGGCGCGCGGCGCCGGCGGCTTCAGGCCGAGGGTCGGCCGAGCTCTCGGGCGCTCGCGGGGGAGAAATCATCTCATGGACAATAAAGTCCGCGGGCGGGGTAGGAGGACGGGGCGGGGGGGAGGACACCGTCGCCTGAGCGTACGACGGAGGCGGATAGGCTCCGCGAGGTCGCGGGGGCGACGCGTTAAGACGCGCGGATGCCGCCGCGGCTCTGGGTGACTGAGGTGAGGGGGACGGCGGTTGGCCGCGACTGGGCTTCGCGGTCTTCTTCGCCTTCGGTGCGGCAGCGGACTTTGCTTTCGCGGGGGAGGCGGCGGCCTTCCTTGCGGCTGCCGGCTTCCTCTTGGCGGCGGCGGCCGCCCTCTTGTCCTTCGGGGTGACGGCTTTGGCGGCCTTCGACTTGGAGGGCGAGGCGGCGGCTGCGGCCTTCTTCCTCTTGGCGGCTGCGGATGCGGCGGCGGGCGCCGCGGCTGCCTTCTTCCCCTTGGCGGGCGAGGAGGCGGCGGAGTCCTTGGCCTTGGGTGCGGCCGCCTTCTTGCCGGCGGCGGACTTGGAGCTCTTCGACTCGAGCTTGAACGAGCCCGATGCGCCGGTGCCCTTGGTCTGGATGAGCGCGCCCGACTCGACGGCGCTCTTCAGGTACTTCCTTATGAAGGGAGCGAGCTTCTCGGAGTCGACCTTGTACTCGGCGGCGATGTACTTCTTGATGGCCTTCAGGGAGGAGCCGCTGCGCTCCTTCAGCTCCTTGATGGCGACGTTCACCATCTCCGACGTCTTCGGGTGGGTCGGCTTCGCCTTCGGCTTCTTGGCGGCGGCGGATGCCTTCGGCTTCTTGGCGGGGGTCGCCGGGGCTGGTGACTCTGCAGCTACTGCGGTGTCGGCCATGTCTTCTAGGGTTTCAGTTGTCTTGTTTCAGTTGATAGAACGGAAATAACACTCGAAAGTAACGAGTGCGCGCGCGTGATATCAAGTGTAACACAGATAAACGAACGATGGTCTTCTTCCTGTCCTAGGACAGGTAGGTAGGGGCCTACGAGCTATGCTCTTTGCCCCAGCATGAACACCAGGAGCGGCTGCTCCTGGGTGATGGGGTGTCGCCTTTTTAGGGGCGGTGCAACCTGAAAATAAGGGTTAATATGTACAAAATTTTTTTTTTTTTTTTTTTTTTTTTTATAATTTTTTTTTATATTTTTTTTGTTTTTTTTATATTATTATTTTTTAACAAATGTAACTTAATCTAATATGTATATATATATATATATATATTTTTTTTTTAAGTATTTTAAAGATTGGTTTTTTTTCCTTTTTTTTGAATATTTTTTTTTTAGGTCGTTCGCCCTTTTTTTTTTTGTTTTTTTTTTACATTTTCTCTTTTTTTTTAAATATATACACATATTTACAATTAATCTTATCTTAATAAATACATATTTATATACTTAATTCTACTTAATTACTATAATGTTCACTATTTACACTTAGATGCTAGGTTGCAGGTTAATGTTAATTCTGATCAATTGATCATTGGCATTGATCTGTGGCGCGGGACTCCTCGGACTTAAGTCCTCGGGCGTCCCGAGAATATCCCGGGGGAGGGTTCTCCACGGTCCGGGGTGGTCAGGTGGTCTAGCATGGTGCGGGGCGATGCCATGGAGATGGGTGTGGTGGCCATTGTCGGCCCTGTCGAACATTCGACGGGCGCACTGGATCACAAAATCTTTTATGCTCTCCGTGTGTGTGTCGCGGGCTATTACATCATTTTTGACGTAACGACCCGCTCCTGTGCACTCACGGAGGCATAAATTTTGCTGCGCTTGAAGTCGGTGTTGGTTGGCGGGGGTAAGCAGGCCGAACCAGGCGGGAGCGGCGTAGGTGAGTCGGGAACGAATGTAAGTCTTGAAGACCCGGACTTTGGTCCTCAGCGGTAGTCGAGATTTCAGGACAGGTCGGAGTTGGGCGCGGGCCGCACGCGCCTGTTGAAGGGCGCGGTTGAGCTGCGGCACCATTCTCAACGACCTGTCAATGTCGACGCCGAGGTACCGTGTGTGGGTCTTCCACTCTATCATCTGTCCCCGGAGCTGCAGTTTGGGTGGGAGGTTTCTTCTGCTGGATACAAATAGCGCCGCCGTCTTGGTGACATTGACAGCGATGCGCCATTTGTCCAGCCAGATGGGCAGGATGTCAAGGAGGCGTTGCATGCGGCTCGTGGCAATCTTCGGGCTGACTGAGCTACTGAAGTACGCACTATCGTCGGCGAACAGCGCGAGTACTACGTCCCGTTCCCCGGGATACAGGAAATCCTCCAGGGTTGGGACGTCGTTCGCGTAGTGTGCGTATAAAGCCGGCGATAGGCAGCTTCCTTGGGGAACGCCCGCGGCGATGGACTTGAGGCTGGAGTTCTTGCTTTCAACTGCAACGTAGAACTTCCTTTCCTGGAGGAAGGAGGCAATGATGTGGAGCAGTCCGGCTGGTAGATCTGCTTGGATTAGCTTGTAGAGCAGCCCAGTGTGCCATACTCGGTCGAACGCCTTCTCGACGTCGAGGAACACGGCGACGGTGCTGCGGTTGCGGTTGAGTTCTTCAGCCAGCAGGTGGAGCACACGTGTCAGCTGCAAGGTGGTGCTGTGCTGGCTTCGGAACCCAAATTGCTCCGGTCGCGGAGGGATGTGGGGCAGAATGCGGCGGAGGAGAAGGCGTTCAAAGAGCTTTGCGATGGTCGGCAAAAGGGTGATTGGTCGGTAGCTCGCAGGGAAGCGGCGGTCCTTTCCGGGCTTGGGCAGAACAATGACCCGGCCAATTTTCCACTGGGACGGAAAATGGTGGGTCCTCAAGATCCCGTTAAAGAGCCTGGTGAGCGCTGTGATCCCACGACGCGGCAGGTGTCGAAGAGCCATGTTGGTGATCCCATCGTCGCCTGGCGCCTTCCGCCTGTGAAGGCGGAGGACGGCCGCCCGCACCTCAGCCGGCGAGACGAACGCGTCTCCGGCGAGTGGCGGAGTTGGGCGCGATAGGTACTCCGCGACGGTCTCTTCGACTCGGCGATGGTGATGTAGGATGTCATATTCGGTATCGGGTGGAGTAGGTTGCGGTGTGAATTGCCCCTCCAGGTGCGCGGCAAACAATTCGGCACGGTCGGCTGGGGCAAAACGGCGAACTCCGTTCGCATCGAGTATCGGGTAGGTTGGGATGGGTGCCCGCGTCAGTGCTCGGTTCAGGGCGTGCAGATTCGTGTCATGGGTCGAGGCCCGGTCTATGACCGACTCCCAGGCCTCCCCTCGCCACGCTCGCACAGCCTCTGAAACTTCAGCGGACACCCGCAATAGGTCTTGGCGTACGCGTGGGCATCGAGAGCGGGCCCACTCCTGCCTGAGGTCGCGCTTCCTTTTCAGTTGCCGTTTGATTGGAGGCGGGAGGGCATCGCGCGCTTGAGTGTGGCGCTTCTCGATGGGTTTGGAGGCCTTCTCCTTGGCCTCGGTGATGCGCGCGACAAGACGCGAGGTCTCAGTTTCGACTTCGGCGGGTGTGGAGAGTCGGCCCACGTCAATGTCGGTCAGTCTCTGGGTAAAGTCCGTCCAGTCAGTCTTGAACCCTAACGGTCGGGGAGTGGAGAGGTCTGCGGTCAATGCTAAGGAAATTAACAAAGGGAGATGGTTCGTGTCGAGGTTATATAAAACCTCGACTAGAACGGGGCAAGGGACGTTTTTGGTAAGCACGATGTCTAGTACATCGGCTGAGTGACGTGTGTCGGTAGGTATGTGGGTGGGACAATCGGGGCCTATAATATTAATGTCGCTGGCCTCTGCTACAGATTGTAGCCTGCGGCCCGGAGGGTTGATGACCCTCGAGCCCCAGTCGCGGTGCTTCGCGTTGAGGTCAGCGGCGAGCAAAGTTGGGAGGGTGGAATTGAAGATGACCGCAGTGTCAGTCAAGTCGTTCCAGGGTCCCGGTGGGCGGTAGCCAGCAAAAAGCCGAAGCTCTCGGCCGGCCGCGCTTACAAGAACCCCGGTAGTCCGTAGGTCAGTAAAGGGGAGATGCTCAAGTACTTCGTGTATGACATCCCTACGTACCAACACGGCCGTGCCTCGGTAGGCAATGCCGGAGGTTGGAGACAACTCGTCTCGTCTATACACGAAGTAGTTGGGCATTTTAAGGGTGAATTTAGGGTTCAGTTTTGTTTCACCAAGCAGGACAACATGAATATCCTGTTCTTGGAGCAACAAACGAAGAGAAGGGAGATGGTCAATGATGCCACCGGGGTTCCAATAGAGGACGCGGAGCGCACTAACCATACTGGTTCCCACGCAGTATTGAAAGTGCACGCACCGCTGCCTCTGGTAGGTTACCGCCGGCTGCGATGGTGACCAGGAACTCCGTCAGGACCCCAAGGATTTTCTCCAATAGGTTCCCGGCGGGTTCGGTCGTTTGATACGCTGCACCTTGCGCATTATTAGCGCCGGTGCTAGCGTGGCTGTGCGGGGTAGGCAGGTTGGTAGAAGCGCGACGTAAATTTTCGCGTTGAGGCAAGGGCGCTGTGAAGGGGGCGGGGCCTGAGAAGGAAGGCGGCGCAGAAGTATAAATATTTCCGCCCGCTCCCCGTTGCGTCATTACTGGCGCGGCGGTCGGGCGAGGCGGACGAGGCTGCCAGGCCTGATCGGGAACGAATGAAGGGGGTGGGCAGGGCGCGGGGCGCGCATCCTGAACCTTGGGAGCAGGAGGTTGTGGGTGGTCTGAGGCAAGGGGAGCGTGAGGGGTAGAGGACGCCACTGGCTTCCTCTTACTCGCCTTCCCCTTGCGCTTACTGCGGCCCCGGGTCGGTGCTCCACGCTGAGTGGGCGGGTTCGCGTCGGGGCGCAGCGTTGTAGGTGGCGCTTGGCGTCGCGGCGCCTCGGACCGACTGGCCGGGCGCGACACGGGCGAAGCCAAGCGAGGGCGAGTGCCGGGATGTTGGTGATGAATATCGGGGGCGGGTGCGGGGAGAGGGGGAGCGATTTTCACTCCTCTCTTCCTCGCTTCCCGTTTAAAGACGGGGCAACGGCGATCGTTGGCCGTGTGGCCTTTGCCACAGTTGGCACAGGTGGGGTCTGTCTTTACGCGGTCGCGGGGACAATCCGCCGCGAAGTGTTGGCCGCCGCACCGCACACAGCGGACGGGCCGATGGCAATTGGCCGATGAGTGGCCAAATGCTTGGCACCGATGGCACTGAGCGATGCGGTTAGCGGCACCACGCCAATGCTCGACGCACACCCCCGGCATGCAGAGCAGCTCTGTGATTGAGTACAGGCGGGCTAAGTCCGCCTGAGCTAGGTGGTCTAGTTGTACAAAAAATAGACAGCCAGGGCGGCTCTGTCTGCCAGGGATGTGCCTCGTAAACTGGGCGGGGAAATCTAGCGCTTTAAAGGCCTGGGTGATGAGCTCCGGGTCGGTGTCCGCAGGTAAACCACGGACCGCCACCTTGGAGGGAAGCTCTGACGCGACGCTATAGCAGAACCAGCTGATCGCTGGGTCTTCTGCCATAGCGTCGGTCAGGTGGCGCTGAACGACTCGGAACTCATCAGCCGACCGAGGGATGAAACGCACGCCCTTACCTAAGGGACGTGCGTTGGGGGCGTGACCTAGCTTATTCCGTAGTTGCTGAAAGTGTACCGGCCAGTTCGGTAGACTTTCAACAACTATCGGCGGATAAGCTTTGGAGGCCGCGGCTGCCTGTGCAGCCTGCGGCGGTGTTAGCGGGCGCGCGGCGCCGGCGGCTTCAGGCCGAGGGTCGGCCGAGCTCTCGGGCGCTCGCGGGGGAGAAATCATCTCATGGACAATAAAGTCCGCGGGCGGGGTAGGAGGACGGGGCGGGGGGGAGGACACCGTCGCCTGAGCGTACGACGGAGGCGGATAGGCTCCGCGAGGTCGTGGGGGCGACGCGTTAAGACGCGCGGATGCCGCCGCGGCTCTGGGTGACTGAGGTGAGGGGGACGGCGGTTGGCCGCGACTGGGGGTGCAGGGCGTGCCTGCCAGTCGGGCGTAGGACGTCGAGTCATCCTGGGATGACTCGTCGTCACCACTTGCCTGTTCGTCGTCGTCCTCATCGGATGTTGGGGCGCTGTCGTCGCTGCCGCTCTCGCGCGCGGCGCACAGTCCGGACGGACCGGCCTGGGCTTCGCGCGCGTCGGCGCGGGGCGGCGAAGGCGATGCGGGTGCCGGGAGGGGCAGGCGTGGGGTCGGCGCCGCCTCGATCGCTCGCGGAATGCGCGAGGTCGTCGGCGTGCTGACCAGTGGTGGAGATGCGGGTTGCACCTTTGGGCGCTTTTCATCGCCCTGGACTTCCTCTCCTGAGGAGTCCAGGCGACGACGGGGTCGGGTGACCCGAGCCAGCTCAAGGCCACGTTCGGCTACAGGGCGGGGCGGAAGCTCAGTTCCGCCAGCGCCCAAGCCAGGGCTCTCGAGCTGGCGAGGCGCAGTCTCAACTGCGGGGGAGGGGGTGGGGTGGCGTAAGAAGTAGCCGGGCGGATAAACCACGGATTTCTCCGGGTTCATCAGGTCCCGACCTACTATCTCACGGTCCAGGACTGTCCTTCGCTTACCCGCGCGACCGGGGGGTTTACGCGACGGGGGCGGCGAAGGCATGGTGATGGGGAGGAAGAATAGGGAAGGGCGAATGAGGGGAGGGTTGCGGGGTAAGGTTAAAGAGTCGGGCGGGGAACGGATGTCACCAGCGTGAGTGTTTTCTCAGAAAACATCAGCTGGTGACTCGCGTGTAGGGGACGGGTAACCACAGCGAGAAATCGTGACGTCCCTTTCACACGGGGACACCCGGCGACCTCCCACAGCCGCGGTGAGGGGGGCGACACGTCCACTCTAGAGTGGGGTCGCTCCTGACTCCGCGGTGTGGTCAGTGGCAAGGCGTCGGGGTACGCGAGCGGTGGTAGGCGGAGCGAATGCGTGCGCTCGCCAACGAAGCTAGCGAGGACTAACGTGTGTAACACAGATGAACGAACGATGGTCTTCTTCCTGTCCTAGGACAGGTAGGTAGGGGCCTACGAGCTATGCTCTTTGCCCCAGCATGAACACCAGGAGCGGCTGCTCCTGGGTGATGGGGTGTCGCCTTTTTAGGGGCGGTGCAACCTGAAAATAAGGGTTAATATGTACAAAATTTTTTTTTTTTTTTTTTTTTTTTTTATAATTTTTTTTTATATTTTTTTTGTTTTTTTTATATTATTATTTTTTAACAAATGTAACTTAATCTAATATGTATATATATATATATATATATTTTTTTTTTAAGTATTTTAAAGATTGGTTTTTTTTCCTTTTTTTTGAATATTTTTTTTTTAGGTCGTTCGCCCTTTTTTTTTTTGTTTTTTTTTTACATTTTCTCTTTTTTTTTAAATATATACACATATTTACAATTAATCTTATCTTAATAAATACATATTTATATACTTAATTCTACTTAATTACTATAATGTTCACTATTTACACTTAGATGCTAGGTTGCAGGTTAATGTTAATTCTGATCAATTGATCATTGGCATTGATCTGTGGCGCGGGACTCCTCGGACTTAAGTCCTCGGGCGTCCCGAGAATATCCCGGGGGAGGGTTCTCCACGGTCCGGGGTGGTCAGGTGGTCTAGCATGGTGCGGGGCGATGCCATGGAGATGGGTGTGGTGGCCATTGTCGGCCCTGTCGAACATTCGACGGGCGCACTGGATCACAAAATCTTTTATGCTCTCCGTGTGTGTGTCGCGGGCTATTACATCATTTTTGACGTAACGACCCGCTCCTGTGCACTCACGGAGGCATAAATTTTGCTGCGCTTGAAGTCGGTGTTGGTTGGCGGGGGTAAGCAGGCCGAACCAGGCGGGAGCGGCGTAGGTGAGTCGGGAACGAATGTAAGTCTTGAAGACCCGGACTTTGGTCCTCAGCGGTAGTCGAGATTTCAGGACAGGTCGGAGTTGGGCGCGGGCCGCACGCGCCTGTTGAAGGGCGCGGTTGAGCTGCGGCACCATTCTCAACGACCTGTCAATGTCGACGCCGAGGTACCGTGTGTGGGTCTTCCACTCTATCATCTGTCCCCGGAGCTGCAGTTTGGGTGGGAGGTTTCTTCTGCTGGATACAAATAGCGCCGCCGTCTTGGTGACATTGACAGCGATGCGCCATTTGTCCAGCCAGATGGGCAGGATGTCAAGGAGGCGTTGCATGCGGCTCGTGGCAATCTTCGGGCTGACTGAGCTACTGAAGTACGCACTATCGTCGGCGAACAGCGCGAGTACTACGTCCCGTTCCCCGGGATACAGGAAATCCTCCAGGGTTGGGACGTCGTTCGCGTAGTGTGCGTATAAAGCCGGCGATAGGCAGCTTCCTTGGGGAACGCCCGCGGCGATGGACTTGAGGCTGGAGTTCTTGCTTTCAACTGCAACGTAGAACTTCCTTTCCTGGAGGAAGGAGGCAATGATGTGGAGCAGTCCGGCTGGTAGATCTGCTTGGATTAGCTTGTAGAGCAGCCCAGTGTGCCATACTCGGTCGAACGCCTTCTCGACGTCGAGGAACACGGCGACGGTGCTGCGGTTGCGGTTGAGTTCTTCAGCCAGCAGGTGGAGCACACGTGTCAGCTGCAAGGTGGTGCTGTGCTGGCTTCGGAACCCAAATTGCTCCGGTCGCGGAGGGATGTGGGGCAGAATGCGGCGGAGGAGAAGGCGTTCAAAGAGCTTTGCGATGGTCGGCAAAAGGGTGATTGGTCGGTAGCTCGCAGGGAAGCGGCGGTCCTTTCCGGGCTTGGGCAGAACAATGACCCGGCCAATTTTCCACTGGGACGGAAAATGGTGGGTCCTCAAGATCCCGTTAAAGAGCCTGGTGAGCGCTGTGATCCCACGACGCGGCAGGTGTCGAAGAGCCATGTTGGTGATCCCATCGTCGCCTGGCGCCTTCCGCCTGTGAAGGCGGAGGACGGCCGCCCGCACCTCAGCCGGCGAGACGAACGCGTCTCCGGCGAGTGGCGGAGTTGGGCGCGATAGGTACTCCGCGACGGTCTCTTCGACTCGGCGATGGTGATGTAGGATGTCATATTCGGTATCGGGTGGAGTAGGTTGCGGTGTGAATTGCCCCTCCAGGTGCGCGGCAAACAATTCGGCACGGTCGGCTGGGGCAAAACGGCGAACTCCGTTCGCATCGAGTATCGGGTAGGTTGGGATGGGTGCCCGCGTCAGTGCTCGGTTCAGGGCGTGCAGATTCGTGTCATGGGTCGAGGCCCGGTCTATGACCGACTCCCAGGCCTCCCCTCGCCACGCTCGCACAGCCTCTGAAACTTCAGCGGACACCCGCAATAGGTCTTGGCGTACGCGTGGGCATCGAGAGCGGGCCCACTCCTGCCTGAGGTCGCGCTTCCTTTTCAGTTGCCGTTTGATTGGAGGCGGGAGGGCATCGCGCGCTTGAGTGTGGCGCTTCTCGATGGGTTTGGAGGCCTTCTCCTTGGCCTCGGTGATGCGCGCGACAAGACGCGAGGTCTCAGTTTCGACTTCGGCGGGTGTGGAGAGTCGGCCCACGTCAATGTCGGTCAGTCTCTGGGTAAAGTCCGTCCAGTCAGTCTTGAACCCTAACGGTCGGGGAGTGGAGAGGTCTGCGGTCAATGCTAAGGAAATTAACAAAGGGAGATGGTTCGTGTCGAGGTTATATAAAACCTCGACTAGAACGGGGCAAGGGACGTTTTTGGTAAGCACGATGTCTAGTACATCGGCTGAGTGACGTGTGTCGGTAGGTATGTGGGTGGGACAATCGGGGCCTATAATATTAATGTCGCTGGCCTCTGCTACAGATTGTAGCCTGCGGCCCGGAGGGTTGATGACCCTCGAGCCCCAGTCGCGGTGCTTCGCGTTGAGGTCAGCGGCGAGCAAAGTTGGGAGGGTGGAATTGAAGATGACCGCAGTGTCAGTCAAGTCGTTCCAGGGTCCCGGTGGGCGGTAGCCAGCAAAAAGCCGAAGCTCTCGGCCGGCCGCGCTTACAAGAACCCCGGTAGTCCGTAGGTCAGTAAAGGGGAGATGCTCAAGTACTTCGTGTATGACATCCCTACGTACCAACACGGCCGTGCCTCGGTAGGCAATGCCGGAGGTTGGAGACAACTCGTCTCGTCTATACACGAAGTAGTTGGGCATTTTAAGGGTGAATTTAGGGTTCAGTTTTGTTTCACCAAGCAGGACAACATGAATATCCTGTTCTTGGAGCAACAAACGAAGAGAAGGGAGATGGTCAATGATGCCACCGGGGTTCCAATAGAGGACGCGGAGCGCACTAACCATACTGGTTCCCACGCAGTATTGAAAGTGCACGCACCGCTGCCTCTGGTAGGTTACCGCCGGCTGCGATGGTGACCAGGAACTCCGTCAGGACCCCAAGGATTTTCTCCAATAGGTTCCCGGCGGGTTCGGTCGTTTGATACGCTGCACCTTGCGCATTATTAGCGCCGGTGCTAGCGTGGCTGTGCGGGGTAGGCAGGTTGGTAGAAGCGCGACGTAAATTTTCGCGTTGAGGCAAGGGCGCTGTGAAGGGGGCGGGGCCTGAGAAGGAAGGCGGCGCAGAAGTATAAATATTTCCGCCCGCTCCCCGTTGCGTCATTACTGGCGCGGCGGTCGGGCGAGGCGGACGAGGCTGCCAGGCCTGATCGGGAACGAATGAAGGGGGTGGGCAGGGCGCGGGGCGCGCATCCTGAACCTTGGGAGCAGGAGGTTGTGGGTGGTCTGAGGCAAGGGGAGCGTGAGGGGTAGAGGACGCCACTGGCTTCCTCTTACTCGCCTTCCCCTTGCGCTTACTGCGGCCCCGGGTCGGTGCTCCACGCTGAGTGGGCGGGTTCGCGTCGGGGCGCAGCGTTGTAGGTGGCGCTTGGCGTCGCGGCGCCTCGGACCGACTGGCCGGGCGCGACACGGGCGAAGCCAAGCGAGGGCGAGTGCCGGGATGTTGGTGATGAATATCGGGGGCGGGTGCGGGGAGAGGGGGAGCGATTTTCACTCCTCTCTTCCTCGCTTCCCGTTTAAAGACGGGGCAACGGCGATCGTTGGCCGTGTGGCCTTTGCCACAGTTGGCACAGGTGGGGTCTGTCTTTACGCGGTCGCGGGGACAATCCGCCGCGAAGTGTTGGCCGCCGCACCGCACACAGCGGACGGGCCGATGGCAATTGGCCGATGAGTGGCCAAATGCTTGGCACCGATGGCACTGAGCGATGCGGTTAGCGGCACCACGCCAATGCTCGACGCACACCCCCGGCATGCAGAGCAGCTCTGTGATTGAGTACAGGCGGGCTAAGTCCGCCTGAGCTAGGTGGTCTAGTTGTACAAAAAATAGACAGCCAGGGCGGCTCTGTCTGCCAGGGATGTGCCTCGTAAACTGGGCGGGGAAATCTAGCGCTTTAAAGGCCTGGGTGATGAGCTCCGGGTCGGTGTCCGCAGGTAAACCACGGACCGCCACCTTGGAGGGAAGCTCTGACGCGACGCTATAGCAGAACCAGCTGATCGCTGGGTCTTCTGCCATAGCGTCGGTCAGGTGGCGCTGAACGACTCGGAACTCATCAGCCGACCGAGGGATGAAACGCACGCCCTTACCTAAGGGACGTGCGTTGGGGGCGTGACCTAGCTTATTCCGTAGTTGCTGAAAGTGTACCGGCCAGTTCGGTAGACTTTCAACAACTATCGGCGGATAAGCTTTGGAGGCCGCGGCTGCCTGTGCAGCCTGCGGCGGTGTTAGCGGGCGCGCGGCGCCGGCGGCTTCAGGCCGAGGGTCGGCCGAGCTCTCGGGCGCTCGCGGGGGAGAAATCATCTCATGGACAATAAAGTCCGCGGGCGGGGTAGGAGGACGGGGCGGGGGGGAGGACACCGTCGCCTGAGCGTACGACGGAGGCGGATAGGCTCCGCGAGGTCGTGGGGGCGACGCGTTAAGACGCGCGGATGCCGCCGCGGCTCTGGGTGACTGAGGTGAGGGGGACGGCGGTTGGCCGCGACTGGGGGTGCAGGGCGTGCCTGCCAGTCGGGCGTAGGACGTCGAGTCATCCTGGGATGACTCGTCGTCACCACTTGCCTGTTCGTCGTCGTCCTCATCGGATGTTGGGGCGCTGTCGTCGCTGCCGCTCTCGCGCGCGGCGCACAGTCCGGACGGACCGGCCTGGGCTTCGCGCGCGTCGGCGCGGGGCGGCGAAGGCGATGCGGGTGCCGGGAGGGGCAGGCGTGGGGTCGGCGCCGCCTCGATCGCTCGCGGAATGCGCGAGGTCGTCGGCGTGCTGACCAGTGGTGGAGATGCGGGTTGCACCTTTGGGCGCTTTTCATCGCCCTGGACTTCCTCTCCTGAGGAGTCCAGGCGACGACGGGGTCGGGTGACCCGAGCCAGCTCAAGGCCACGTTCGGCTACAGGGCGGGGCGGAAGCTCAGTTCCGCCAGCGCCCAAGCCAGGGCTCTCGAGCTGGCGAGGCGCAGTCTCAACTGCGGGGGAGGGGGTGGGGTGGCGTAAGAAGTAGCCGGGCGGATAAACCACGGATTTCTCCGGGTTCATCAGGTCCCGACCTACTATCTCACGGTCCAGGACTGTCCTTCGCTTACCCGCGCGACCGGGGGGTTTACGCGACGGGGGCGGCGAAGGCATGGTGATGGGGAGGAAGAATAGGGAAGGGCGAATGAGGGGAGGGTTGCGGGGTAAGGTTAAAGAGTCGGGCGGGGAACGGATGTCACCAGCGTGAGTGTTTTCTCAGAAAACATCAGCTGGTGACTCGCGTGTAGGGGACGGGTAACCACAGCGAGAAATCGTGACGTCCCTTTCACACGGGGACACCCGGCGACCTCCCACAGCCGCGGTGAGGGGGGCGACACGTCCACTCTAGAGTGGGGTCGCTCCTGACTCCGCGGTGTGGTCAGTGGCAAGGCGTCGGGGTACGCGAGCGGTGGTAGGCGGAGCGAATGCGTGCGCTCGCCAACGAAGCTAGCGAGGACTAACGTGTGTGTAACACAGATGGCGCTGTAAAATCGGTTTCGTCGCATCTCAGCAAGACTGTAAGGAAATCGGTATCGTCGACTGACGATTTCTCGTAGTGGCTCTTCCAACTTTTCACTAACATAGCTCTGATTAAATTTGATTTTTCACAGATTTACATACTGTTCGACATTTTCCCAATGGGCGAGTGCCTTCGTTTTGAACGTGACAGTCGCCCTGACCAACTTTCACACCGCTAACTGTGCTCACAATCTGGATATTAACATTTTATCACACCACTCCGCACCCGCGGTACCCCGGCTCGTCTTTAAATTCAATTTTTCTCTATTTGACAATATAAATTTGCACATCACTGTCGACAGACAGACGGGGAACATATCAATTTCATCATGTAACACCTCACCAGGCACATTCTCATATATTTTGCCATATATAAAGGCAAATGTCAGAGGGTCCGTAAAACACTATGCACAGATTCCGACTGAAACACGGCTCGAGAACCAACTCAAATAGCATAATTTCTATAATTTTAATGTAACACTGCAAACTATTATACTAATATTAATCATTTACTCACAATACTGACAAAATTCCACATTCAGATCTATTAAACTTAGACGCTCCGAATGCTCTCAAATCCAAAGTCAGTGGCAAAAGCCCATTCGTAGTTTCATCGTACGGACCGATACTTACCATTTGTGCACAAAATTGCACGAGCAATTGCAATACTTAAACAATATTTTAATTTATTATAGATAGTATACATACTAGTACATACTTGTGTATTATTATAATATACTTAAGTACTTGGCCTAGTATTTTCTAGATAGACATAAAAACTCGTAGTCCAAAAAGTAGTAGGTAAGTACTCGGTAGTATTCATGAATGACTTATTTTATTAATTAAGTTTATTACGTATTTAACTCTTTAAATTATGGTGAGTACTTAGGTACCAACAAATTACAAAATAATTTTTAATTCTAAGAATAAATGCTGCAGAAACACTATTGTCTGCTCTAAGTTTTATTCACCTAAGTTAGTTGTTATAGCAAAATACTGCACTGCCAATAGGTTTGTGTGACATGAATTACACGTTTGTCGTTTCATTGTCAATAAGAAACATTCATAACAATAGTTCAGAATCATATGCGGCCCTGAAAAGGGCCTTTTTGTGATTTGTTTCCTGGTTGATCGGTGCGATGAGACCCCAAGAGTTAACCGCCGAAACCGTAGAGGGTGCGGCCTTGGCGCTTCAGAGCGTAGACCACATCCATGGCGGTGACGGTCTTCCTCTTGGCGTGCTCGGTGTAGGTGACAGCGTCGCGGATCACGTTCTCAAGGAACACCTTGAGCACACCGCGGGTCTCCTCGTAGATAAGTCCGGAGATACGTTTCACACCTCCTCTGCGGGCCAGACGACGGATGGCGGGCTTGGTGATACCCTGGATGTTATCACGAAGCACTTTCCTGTGTCGCTTGGCTCCTCCTTTTCCCAGACCTTTACCTCCCTTACCGCGACCGGTCATTTTCGATGAGTATACGTACAAGCAACACGAACGAACGTTACGAATGCAAGCGCGGCGCTTCGACTGAGTCCATTTTGGCGTATAAAGCGGCTTATATTTATAGTTGAAACGAACACGAGACACGACGACGAGGGGCGCTTGGGCGTTCCCCCCTCTCAGACCGCACCCACCGCACCGGGCTAAAAAAATAATTAAAAAAAAGAGCAAAATCTAATTCAGTAATGAAGAGAAGAATAATTCAATAATTAGGTACCTATCCCAAATTTGAATCCCACACTAATGATGATAAATAAATCTGTGTGTTGACTCAAATGCACTAAACTTCTTCCTTCTTCCAAAGAACATTCCAAATTCAAGTAAATTAAAAAAAAAAGTTTAGAATTAATTAAGAATAATAGTACTACCTATAGTACAGGAACATGCTAACTGTATGCACCTAACTAAACTGGACTCTGTGCAATACAAACATATTTTTTTTGTAATGCATGCAAGCCCCTTTTGGAGCTTTACTAGAACTGATTATTGTTACTTACAATAAGAGGTTAGGCTCGATACTTTAAAATTATCATCATTAAGGGCATTCGTGACATTTTTGTCAGTACAAAGAAACATTTATGGTATTTTGATACATGTGTGGCCCTGAAAAGGGCCTTTTTTAGTTGAACTAGTCAACAACTCAGTCAGCAGATTTAGGCGCGTTCTCCACGGATTCTGCGCGCAAGCTGAATGTCCTTGGGCATGATGGTGACACGCTTGGCGTGAATTGCGCACAGGTTCGTGTCCTCGAAGAGACCCACGAGGTACGCCTCGCTGGCCTCCTGGAGCGCCATCACGGCGGAGCTCTGGAAGCGAAGGTCGGTCTTGAAGTCCTGAGCGATCTCACGCACCAGACGCTGGAAGGGGAGCTTGCGGATGAGCAGCTCAGTGCTCTTCTGGTAGCGACGGATCTCACGCAGGGCCACGGTACCGGGCCTGTAACGATGGGGCTTCTTGACACCTCCGGTTGCGGGCGCGCTCTTGCGAGCGGCCTTGGTGGCGAGCTGCTTGCGCGGTGCCTTACCACCGGTGGACTTGCGGGCGGTCTGCTTGGTACGAGCCATGTCTTACGTACGTTCGGAACAGCAAACAAATTGACAACTACGGACGGGCGCAGCGCGTTGCTTACTAATTTTTTTAAACCCGCCGCCGCGCCTATATTTATAGTGTGGGTATGGTCGGGAGGGGAAAGGTTGCGCGCGCGAGGGGCGAGCGCGCCTGCCTGCCTGCCTTGCCGGGGCAGCACCTTCTCGTTTATAAAAATTTCGTCAAAAATGTTTTTTAGATACCAGGATATCAGAGGCCTCAAGGAGGTGGCACTCGCAAAATTAGAGGACCATATAATTTTGTATTAATTCTTATCAATTTTTGAATGCAAATAATCTTTTATTCACTTGATAGGGTCTATTTTTTAGTTAAAATATCCACTAAGTATCATTTTGCTTGAATTAAAAAATAATTATAAAAATTTGTTAGATATTCGCTGATCCGGTGCAACAACGACGTAATTGTAATAATAACAAAAAAAGAAAACATAATAAAGAAATCTAAGGAAACCATTTCAGGACTATTATGATCTTTTATTGTCCAAGTTTACCTCAACGTAATGTAATTTTATGGAATTCCTACTTGTCTAAGAACTTCCAATGCACAGGGGGTTCTCCGCGTCCCGAGCATCGCATCGCATCGTGTCGGCCGACGCGACTACCTCTACGTGCCCGCTTACTAGACAGCACCGCACCGGTGAGTGTTTGGTTTATGTTTTTTTAATTTTCTTAAAGATGGTCAGGAAGTTAGGAATATTATCGAGCAGTGTACGGATGACTTTTGTTCGTTCGTCAAAAGAAACATTAATCTCACAATTTGAGTTTTGAACTATTTTGTGGCCCTGAAAAGGGCCTTTTGGTATGCAAACGAACAAGCTTGGCAAGCAAGTGTTTCATTTACTTGGAGCTGGTGTACTTGGTGACGGCCTTGGTACCTTCACTGACGGCGTGCTTCGCCAGCTCGCCGGGCAGCAGGAGCCTCACGGAGGTCTGCACCTCCCTGGATGTGATGGTGCTGCGCTTGTTGTAGTGCGCCAGCCTGGAAGCCTCGGCGGCGATGCGCTCGAAGATGTCGTTCACGAACGAGTTCATGATCGACATGGCCTTACTGGAGATACCGGTGTCGGGGTGAACCTGCTTGAGCACCTTGTAGATGTAGATGGCGTAGGATTCCTTCCTCTTGTGCTTCTTCTTCTTCTTGTCCGTCTTGGAGATGTTCTTCTGGGCCTTGCCGGATTTCTTGGCGGCCTTGCCGCTAGTCTTGGGCGGCATCGTTGATGAACGAGTTGAGTTCGGTTAGGTTAGAGAAACAGAACTGGTACGTACAAGCGTCCGCTGAGAACGCTGTAGGCAGAGAGAGTATTTTTTTCACAGCGCGAGCGTCCTTATTTATTCAGGGACCGATAAGCGCCTCGACGGCCGCCCCATAGCGCGCTCGCGACCCGTAACCAATAGCAAAGCGATAAACTCGCCGATGGAAAGGGACCCGCGGCATGCACCTCGCTCGCACAATGTAACGATCCCCCCTCACCCCGCGCACGAACCCCCCCAGCCCCCGCAAGTCTGTGTGCTATTTTTAGAACTTTTATTCTATATTCCTATCATCTTCATAGTAATATGCCCACAAACTTGCTTAATTGATTCAAAATAATAACACATTTGCTGATATTTAGATATTTCGTCGAGGATGTCACCGGGAGCTGGTCAGCCGCCATCCGCGCATCCTGCATAATAAATATCTGCACGGCCACACGCACCGAAATGCAACTCTACTCTACTACCGAATACAAGGTAATGATGCTATTTGGTCATAAAGGGTAAACGACCCAATTTTTGACACCATCAATTATTGGCACTTCTCTCTCTGATTTAACTATCCAATGTAACTTAATAAGTTGCAACACCGTGATATTCTGTAAGGTGGTCCAATAATTGGTCCAGAAAGTGCGTTCTGCGTTTAAAAAAAAAAAACCTAATAACCTACCGTTTATCCATCTCGTTTCTGGTACTGCGAGTGTTTTTCGCGTTTAAAAAAAAAAAAAACCTAATAACCCACCGTTTCTGTTGCAGACAGTCCTTTCCGCGTTTAAAAAAAAAAAAAACCTAATAACCTACTGTTTATCCATCTCGTTTCTGATGCAGACAGTGTTTTTCGCGTTTAAAAAAAAAAAAACCTAATAACCTACCGTTTATCCATCTCGTTTCTGGTACTGCGAGTGTTTTTCGCTTTTAAAAAAAAAAAAAACCTAATAACCTACTGTTTATCCATCTCGTTTCTGTTGCAGACAGTGTTTTCCGCGTTTAAAAAAAAAAAAAAACCTAATAACCTACCGTCTACAATAATAATACATCCATCATCTCATACAAAAATAACACGCAAGACGCCCATAGTCATCGAAACATTTTCAATTGTGGTAATAATTATCGAATCGTATTGTGGCCCTGAAAAGGGCCGTTTTTGTATGTTGGACACGAGAGTGCGCGGTGGCGATATCGTTTAGGCCTTCTTCTCTGTCTTCTTGGGCAGGAGCACAGCCTGGATGTTGGGCAGCACACCTCCCTGGGCGATGGTCACTCCGGAGAGTAGCTTGTTCAGCTCCTCGTCGTTCCTTATGGCGAGCTGCAAGTGACGCGGGATGATCCTGGTCTTCTTGTTGTCCCTAGCCGCGTTGCCCGCCAGCTCGAGCACCTCAGCGGCGAGGTACTCCATCACTGCGGCCAGGTAGACGGGTGCGCCGGCTCCGACACGCTCGGCGTAGTTGCCGTGTCTGAGGAGACGATGGATACGACCCACGGGGAACTGGAGTCCGGCACGGTTGGAGCGGGACTTTGCCTTGCCCTTAACTTTGCCTCCTTTGCCACGTCCGGACATGGTTCAAGTTGAAGTTTGACGCACAGAGATAATAATACAACACGGAGCGCGCGCCTTCTACAAGCGAGCGGTGCAGGCAGAGTGTAAAACATTTTTCGTCCGTGCGGCATATATTTATACGCCACTACGGACCGCGAGGGGCGAGGGTTCGTATTAGCGCGCGCTACCTGAGCATTGATAATGATATCTGACAACAATAGAATGTGAAAACAATGGATGGAATGTTGCTAATCCCCTAAGAACAATAGATTCTAGGATTAGCTAGGAGAGGGTAAATGAAGTTTAATGAGTCGTCGCCGGAATTCGGGCAGTCGGGTTGTTGTGATGTGCGAAAAATGAGGTGCACTCGTGCATGCAATGCAAGCAACCCGCGGATAGATCGCTATAGTATGGATGGGATAGTGCAGCAGCAGCAGCAGCAGCATGAATTTTGTGCATTATTACGGGGCTGTTTTGCTACGCATGAAGAAAGAACGAACAAAACAACAAACACCCGAATAGTGAACATTCTGAAGCAAGCTGCGAGAAGTGAATTTTATCGTTCGCTACTTGGAGTGGCTTGGCTTCATCAATCAACCAACACTATCAAGAAGACTTTCAGAAAATGAAAACTCCTTTGGGTTGGGAGTGAAGTGTTGCTTGCACTCCTCTCGTCATTCTGATCTGATGATATGAATGCGAGAGAGAGGGTGTGCTCTTGTTTGGTGCTTGTTTGTGTGCCTTTCATTAATTCATACGCATGACGCATTTTTTTGTCTTGGAAACATTATTGCATTGCATTGAAAGTTTTGTTAGCCCTGAAAAGGGCTTTTTGGGTTTGTGGTGCGATTTGTTCCTGCCTGCCTTGCCTCTGCCTGCACAGCACACCTCTCGCTCCGCTCCGCCTCGCTTGTAGGTAGAGAGAGGAGGGCGCGCGTGTGACGTCGGCGTCGGCGGCGGACGAACCTGCAGCACCCGCGAGCTCGAGCTGCGTCGGCGTGCGCCGGCGCGCGCGGCCGGGTGGCGGCGGCGCGGCGCGGCGCGGCGTGCGTTCGCTCCTACTTCTTGGCGGCGGCCTTCTTGCCGGCGGCCGCCTTGGACTTGGGAGTGGCGGCTGCCTTCTTCGGTTTGGGCGCCTTCGGCTTCTTGGTCGGAGGCTTCGCGGTCTTCTTCGCCTTCGGTGCGGCAGCGGACTTTGCTTTCGCGGGGGAGGCGGCGGCCTTCCTTGCGGCTGCCGGCTTCCTCTTGGCGGCGGCGGCCGCCCTCTTGTCCTTCGGGGTGACGGCTTTGGCGGCCTTCGACTTGGAGGGCGAGGCGGCGGCTGCGGCCTTCTTCCTCTTGGCGGCTGCGGATGCGGCGGCGGGCGCCGCGGCTGCCTTCTTCCCCTTGGCGGGCGAGGAGGCGGCGGAGTCCTTGGCCTTGGGTGCGGCCGCCTTCTTGCCGGCGGCGGACTTGGAGCTCTTCGACTCGAGCTTGAACGAGCCCGATGCGCCGGTGCCCTTGGTCTGGATGAGCGCGCCCGACTCGACGGCGCTCTTCAGGTACTTCCTTATGAAGGGAGCGAGCTTCTCGGAGTCGACCTTGTACTCGGCGGCGATGTACTTCTTGATGGCCTTCAGGGAGGAGCCGCTGCGCTCCTTCAGCTCCTTGATGGCGACGTTCACCATCTCCGACGTCTTCGGGTGGGTCGGCTTCGCCTTCGGCTTCTTGGCGGCGGCGGATGCCTTCGGCTTCTTGGCGGGGGTCGCCGGGGCTGGTGACTCTGCAGCTACTGCGGTGTCGGCCATGTCTTCTAGGGTTTCAGTTGTCTTGTTTCAGTTGATAGAACGGAAATAACACTCGAAAGTAACGAGTGCGCGCGCGTGATATCAAGTGTAACACAGATGGCGCTGTAAAATCGGTTTCGTCGCATCTCAGCAAGACTGTAAGGAAATCGGTATCGTCGACTGACGATTTCTCGTAGTGGCTCTTCCAACTTTTCACTAACATAGCTCTGATTAAATTTGATTTTTCACAGATTTACATACTGTTCGACATTTTCCCAATGGGCGAGTGCCTTCGTTTTGAACGTGACAGTCGCCCTGACCAACTTTCACACCGCTAACTGTGCTCACAATCTGGATATTAACATTTTATCACACCACTCCGCACCCGCGGTACCCCGGCTCGTCTTTAAATTCAATTTTTCTCTATTTGACAATATAAATTTGCACATCACTGTCGACAGACAGACGGGGAACATATCAATTTCATCATGTAACACCTCACCAGGCACATTCTCATATATTTTGCCATATATAAAGGCAAATGTCAGAGGGTCCGTAAAACACTATGCACAGATTCCGACTGAAACACGGCTCGAGAACCAACTCAAATAGCATAATTTCTATAATTTTAATGTAACACTGCAAACTATTATACTAATATTAATCATTTACTCACAATACTGACAAAATTCCACATTCAGATCTATTAAACTTAGACGCTCCGAATGCTCTCAAATCCAAAGTCAGTGGCAAAAGCCCATTCGTAGTTTCATCGTACGGACCGATACTTACCATTTGTGCACAAAATTGCACGAGCAATTGCAATACTTAAACAATATTTTAATTTATTATAGATAGTATACATACTAGTACATACTTGTGTATTATTATAATATACTTAAGTACTTGGCCTAGTATTTTCTAGATAGACATAAAAACTCGTAGTCCAAAAAGTAGTAGGTAAGTACTCGGTAGTATTCATGAATGACTTATTTTATTAATTAAGTTTATTACGTATTTAACTCTTTAAATTATGGTGAGTACTTAGGTACCAACAAATTACAAAATAATTTTTAATTCTAAGAATAAATGCTGCAGAAACACTATTGTCTGCTCTAAGTTTTATTCACCTAAGTTAGTTGTTATAGCAAAATACTGCACTGCCAATAGGTTTGTGTGACATGAATTACACGTTTGTCGTTTCATTGTCAATAAGAAACATTCATAACAATAGTTCAGAATCATATGCGGCCCTGAAAAGGGCCTTTTTGTGATTTGTTTCCTGGTTGATCGGTGCGATGAGACCCCAAGAG
Organism: Xanthorhoe designata; assembly: GCA_963582015.1. Classification (NCBI taxonomy): domain Eukaryota; kingdom Metazoa; phylum Arthropoda; class Insecta; order Lepidoptera; family Geometridae; genus Xanthorhoe; species Xanthorhoe designata. The sequence goes on from OY757058.1 coordinate 2,459,234, forward strand.
TTAACCGCCGAAACCGTAGAGGGTGCGGCCTTGGCGCTTCAGAGCGTAGACCACATCCATGGCGGTGACGGTCTTCCTCTTGGCGTGCTCGGTGTAGGTGACAGCGTCGCGGATCACGTTCTCAAGGAACACCTTGAGCACACCGCGGGTCTCCTCGTAGATAAGTCCGGAGATACGTTTCACACCTCCTCTGCGGGCCAGACGACGGATGGCGGGCTTGGTGATACCCTGGATGTTATCACGAAGCACTTTCCTGTGTCGCTTGGCTCCTCCTTTTCCCAGACCTTTACCTCCCTTACCGCGACCGGTCATTTTCGATGAGTATACGTACAAGCAACACGAACGAACGTTACGAATGCAAGCGCGGCGCTTCGACTGAGTCCATTTTGGCGTATAAAGCGGCTTATATTTATAGTTGAAACGAACACGAGACACGACGACGAGGGGCGCTTGGGCGTTCCCCCCTCTCAGACCGCACCCACCGCACCGGGCTAAAAAAATAATTAAAAAAAAGAGCAAAATCTAATTCAGTAATGAAGAGAAGAATAATTCAATAATTAGGTACCTATCCCAAATTTGAATCCCACACTAATGATGATAAATAAATCTGTGTGTTGACTCAAATGCACTAAACTTCTTCCTTCTTCCAAAGAACATTCCAAATTCAAGTAAATTAAAAAAAAAAGTTTAGAATTAATTAAGAATAATAGTACTACCTATAGTACAGGAACATGCTAACTGTATGCACCTAACTAAACTGGACTCTGTGCAATACAAACATATTTTTTTTGTAATGCATGCAAGCCCCTTTTGGAGCTTTACTAGAACTGATTATTGTTACTTACAATAAGAGGTTAGGCTCGATACTTTAAAATTATCATCATTAAGGGCATTCGTGACATTTTTGTCAGTACAAAGAAACATTTATGGTATTTTGATACATGTGTGGCCCTGAAAAGGGCCTTTTTTAGTTGAACTAGTCAACAACTCAGTCAGCAGATTTAGGCGCGTTCTCCACGGATTCTGCGCGCAAGCTGAATGTCCTTGGGCATGATGGTGACACGCTTGGCGTGAATTGCGCACAGGTTCGTGTCCTCGAAGAGACCCACGAGGTACGCCTCGCTGGCCTCCTGGAGCGCCATCACGGCGGAGCTCTGGAAGCGAAGGTCGGTCTTGAAGTCCTGAGCGATCTCACGCACCAGACGCTGGAAGGGGAGCTTGCGGATGAGCAGCTCAGTGCTCTTCTGGTAGCGACGGATCTCACGCAGGGCCACGGTACCGGGCCTGTAACGATGGGGCTTCTTGACACCTCCGGTTGCGGGCGCGCTCTTGCGAGCGGCCTTGGTGGCGAGCTGCTTGCGCGGTGCCTTACCACCGGTGGACTTGCGGGCGGTCTGCTTGGTACGAGCCATGTCTTACGTACGTTCGGAACAGCAAACAAATTGACAACTACGGACGGGCGCAGCGCGTTGCTTACTAATTTTTTTAAACCCGCCGCCGCGCCTATATTTATAGTGTGGGTATGGTCGGGAGGGGAAAGGTTGCGCGCGCGAGGGGCGAGCGCGCCTGCCTGCCTGCCTTGCCGGGGCAGCACCTTCTCGTTTATAAAAATTTCGTCAAAAATGTTTTTTAGATACCAGGATATCAGAGGCCTCAAGGAGGTGGCACTCGCAAAATTAGAGGACCATATAATTTTGTATTAATTCTTATCAATTTTTGAATGCAAATAATCTTTTATTCACTTGATAGGGTCTATTTTTTAGTTAAAATATCCACTAAGTATCATTTTGCTTGAATTAAAAAATAATTATAAAAATTTGTTAGATATTCGCTGATCCGGTGCAACAACGACGTAATTGTAATAATAACAAAAAAAGAAAACATAATAAAGAAATCTAAGGAAACCATTTCAGGACTATTATGATCTTTTATTGTCCAAGTTTACCTCAACGTAATGTAATTTTATGGAATTCCTACTTGTCTAAGAACTTCCAATGCACAGGGGGTTCTCCGCGTCCCGAGCATCGCATCGCATCGTGTCGGCCGACGCGACTACCTCTACGTGCCCGCTTACTAGACAGCACCGCACCGGTGAGTGTTTGGTTTATGTTTTTTTAATTTTCTTAAAGATGGTCAGGAAGTTAGGAATATTATCGAGCAGTGTACGGATGACTTTTGTTCGTTCGTCAAAAGAAACATTAATCTCACAATTTGAGTTTTGAACTATTTTGTGGCCCTGAAAAGGGCCTTTTGGTATGCAAACGAACAAGCTTGGCAAGCAAGTGTTTCATTTACTTGGAGCTGGTGTACTTGGTGACGGCCTTGGTACCTTCACTGACGGCGTGCTTCGCCAGCTCGCCGGGCAGCAGGAGCCTCACGGAGGTCTGCACCTCCCTGGATGTGATGGTGCTGCGCTTGTTGTAGTGCGCCAGCCTGGAAGCCTCGGCGGCGATGCGCTCGAAGATGTCGTTCACGAACGAGTTCATGATCGACATGGCCTTACTGGAGATACCGGTGTCGGGGTGAACCTGCTTGAGCACCTTGTAGATGTAGATGGCGTAGGATTCCTTCCTCTTGTGCTTCTTCTTCTTCTTGTCCGTCTTGGAGATGTTCTTCTGGGCCTTGCCGGATTTCTTGGCGGCCTTGCCGCTAGTCTTGGGCGGCATCGTTGATGAACGAGTTGAGTTCGGTTAGGTTAGAGAAACAGAACTGGTACGTACAAGCGTCCGCTGAGAACGCTGTGGGCAGAGAGAGTATTTTTTTCACAGCGCGAGCGTCCTTATTTATTCAGGGACCGATAAGCGCCTCGACGGCCGCCCCATAGCGCGCTCGCGACCCGTAACCAATAGCAAAGCGATAAACTCGCCGATGGAAAGGGACCCGCGGCATGCACCTCGCTCGCACAATGTAACGATCCCCCCTCACCCCGCGCACGAACCCCCCCAGCCCCCGCAAGTCTGTGTGCTATTTTTAGAACTTTTATTCTATATTCCTATCATCTTCATAGTAATATGCCCACAAACTTGCTTAATTGATTCAAAATAATAACACATTTGCTGATATTTAGATATTTCGTCGAGGATGTCACCGGGAGCTGGTCAGCCGCCATCCGCATCCTGCATAATAAATATCTGCACGGCCACACGCACCGAAATGCAACTCTACTCTACTACCGAATACAAGGTAATGATGCTATTTGGTCATAAAGGGTAAACGACCCAATTTTTGACACCATCAATTATTGGCACTTCTCTCTCTGATTTAACTATCCAATGTAACTTAATAAGTTGCAACACCGTGATATTCTGTAAGGTGGTCCAATAATTGGTCCAGAAAGTGCGTTCTGCGTTTAAAAAAAAAAAACCTAATAACCTACCGTTTATCCATCTCGTTTCTGGTACTGCGAGTGTTTTTCGCGTTTAAAAAAAAAAAAACCTAATAACCCACCGTTTCTGTTGCAGACAGTCCTTTCCGCGTTTAAAAAAAAAAAAAACCTAATAACCTACTGTTTATCCATCTCGTTTCTGATGCAGACAGTGTTTTTCGCGTTTAAAAAAAAAAAAACCTAATAACCTACCGTTTATCCATCTCGTTTCTGGTACTGCGAGTGTTTTTCGCTTTAAAAAAAAAAAAAAACCTAATAACCTACTGTTTATCCATCTCGTTTCTGTTGCAGACAGTGTTTTCCGCGTTTAAAAAAAAAAAAAACCTAATAACCTACCGTCTACAATAATAATACATCCATCATCTCATACAAAAATAACACGCAAGACGCCCATAGTCATCGAAACATTTTCAATTGTGGTAATAATTATCGAATCGTATTGTGGCCCTGAAAAGGGCCGTTTTTGTATGTTGGACACGAGAGTGCGCGGTGGCGATATCGTTTAGGCCTTCTTCTCTGTCTTCTTGGGCAGGAGCACAGCCTGGATGTTGGGCAGCACACCTCCCTGGGCGATGGTCACTCCGGAGAGTAGCTTGTTCAGCTCCTCGTCGTTCCTTATGGCGAGCTGCAAGTGACGCGGGATGATCCTGGTCTTCTTGTTGTCCCTAGCCGCGTTGCCCGCCAGCTCGAGCACCTCAGCGGCGAGGTACTCCATCACTGCGGCCAGGTAGACGGGTGCGCCGGCTCCGACACGCTCGGCGTAGTTGCCGTGTCTGAGGAGACGATGGATACGACCCACGGGGAACTGGAGTCCGGCACGGTTGGAGCGGGACTTTGCCTTGCCCTTAACTTTGCCTCCTTTGCCACGTCCGGACATGGTTCAAGTTGAAGTTTCACGCACAGAGATAATAATACAACACGGAGCGCGCGCCTTCTACAAGCGAGCGGTGCAGGCAGAGTGTAAAACATTTTTCGTCCGTGCGGCATATATTTATACGCCACTACGGACCGCGAGGGGCGAGGGTTCGTATTAGCGCGCGCTACCTGAGCATTGATAATGATATCTGACAACAATAGAATGTGAAAACAATGGATGGAATGTTGCTAATCCCCTAAGAACAATAGATTCTAGGATTAGCTAGGAGAGGGTAAATGAAGTTTAATGAGTCGTCGCCGGAATTCGGGCAGTCGGGTTGTTGTGATGTGCGAAAAATGAGGTGCACTCGTGCATGCAATGCAAGCAACCCGCGGATAGATCGCTATAGTATGGATGGGATAGTGCAGCAGCAGCATGAATTTTGTGCATTATTACGGGGCTGTTTTGCTACGCATGAAGAAAGAACGAACAAAACAACAAACACCCGAATAGTGAACATTCTGAAGCAAGCTGCGAGAAGTGAATTTTATCGTTCGCTACTTGGAGTGGCTTGGCTTCATCAATCAACCAACACTATCAAGAAGACTTTCAGAAAATGAAAACTCCTTTGGGTTGGGAGTGAAGTGTTGCTTGCACTCCTCTCGTCATTCTGATCTGATGATATGAATGCGAGAGAGAGGGTGTGCTCTTGTTTGGTGCTTGTTTGTGTGCCTGAATGTAATATTACGCTTTCATTAATTCATACGCATGACGCATTTTTTTGTCTTGGAAACATTATTGCATTGCATTGAAAGTTTTGTTAGCCCTGAAAAGGGCTTTTTGGGTTTGTGGTGCGATTTGTTCCTGCCTGCCTTGCCTCTGCCTGCACAGCACACCTCTCGCTCCTCTCCGCCTCGCTTGTAGGTAGAGAGAGGAGGGCGCGCGTGTGACGTCGGCGTCGGCGGCGGACGAACCTGCAGCACCCGCGAGCTCGAGCTGCGTCGGCGTGCGCCGGCGCGCGCGGCCGGGTGGCGGCGGCGCGGCGCGGCGCGGCGTGCGTTCGCTCCTACTTCTTGGCGGCGGCCTTCTTGCCGGCGGCCGCCTTGGACTTGGGAGTGGCGGCTGCCTTCTTCGGTTTGGGCGCCTTCGGCTTCTTGGTCGGAGGCTTCGCGGTCTTCTTCGCCTTCGGTGCGGCAGCGGACTTTGCTTTCGCGGGGGAGGCGGCGGCCTTCCTTGCGGCTGCCGGCTTCCTCTTGGCGGCGGCGGCCGCCCTCTTGTCCTTCGGGGTGACGGCTTTGGCGGCCTTCGACTTGGAGGGCGAGGCGGCGGCTGCGGCCTTCTTCCTCTTGGCGGCTGCGGATGCGGCGGCGGGCGCCGCGGCTGCCTTCTTCCCCTTGGCGGGCGAGGAGGCGGCGGAGTCCTTGGCCTTGGGTGCGGCCGCCTTCTTGCCGGCGGCGGACTTGGAGCTCTTCGACTCGAGCTTGAACGAGCCCGATGCGCCGGTGCCCTTGGTCTGGATGAGCGCGCCCGACTCGACGGCGCTCTTCAGGTACTTCCTTATGAAGGGAGCGAGCTTCTCGGAGTCGACCTTGTACTCGGCGGCGATGTACTTCTTGATGGCCTTCAGGGAGGAGCCGCTGCGCTCCTTCAGCTCCTTGATGGCGACGTTCACCATCTCCGACGTCTTCGGGTGGGTCGGCTTCGCCTTCGGCTTCTTGGCGGCGGCGGATGCCTTCGGCTTCTTGGCGGGGGTCGCCGGGGCTGGTGACTCTGCAGCTACTGCGGTGTCGGCCATGTCTTCTAGGGTTTCAGTTGTCTTGTTTCAGTTGATAGAACGGAAATAACACTCGAAAGTAACGAGTGCGCGCGCGTGATATCAAGTGTAACACAGATGGCGCTGTAAAATCGGTTTCGTCGCATCTCAGCAAGACTGTAAGGAAATCGGTATCGTCGACTGACGATTTCTCGTAGTGGCTCTTCCAACTTTTCACTAACATAGCTCTGATTAAATTTGATTTTTCACAGATTTACATACTGTTCGACATTTTCCCAATGGGCGAGTGCCTTCGTTTTGAACGTGACAGTCGCCCTGACCAACTTTCACACCGCTAACTGTGCTCACAATCTGGATATTAACATTTTATCACACCACTCCGCACCCGCGGTACCCCGGCTCGTCTTTAAATTCAATTTTTCTCTATTTGACAATATAAATTTGCACATCACTGTCGACAGACAGACGGGGAACATATCAATTTCATCATGTAACACCTCACCAGGCACATTCTCATATATTTTGCCATATATAAAGGCAAATGTCAGAGGGTCCGTAAAACACTATGCACAGATTCCGACTGAAACACGGCTCGAGAACCAACTCAAATAGCATAATTTCTATAATTTTAATGTAACACTGCAAACTATTATACTAATATTAATCATTTACTCACAATACTGACAAAATTCCACATTCAGATCTATTAAACTTAGACGCTCCGAATGCTCTCAAATCCAAAGTCAGTGGCAAAAGCCCATTCGTAGTTTCATCGTACGGACCGATACTTACCATTTGTGCACAAAATTGCACTAGCAATTGCAATACTTAAACAATATTTTAATTTATTATAGATAGTATACATACTAGTACATACTTGTGTATTATTATAATATACTTAAGTACTTGGCCTAGTATTTTCTAGATAGACATAAAAACTCGTAGTCCAAAAAGTAGTAGGTAAGTACTCGGTAGTATTCATGAATGACTTATTTTATTAATTAAGTTTATTACGTATTTAACTCTTTAAATTATGGTGAGTACTTAGGTACCAACAAATTACAAAATAATTTTTAATTCTAAGAATAAATGCTGCAGAAACACTATTGTCTGCTCTAAGTTTTATTCACCTAAGTTAGTTGTTATAGCAAAATACTGCACTGCCAATAGGTTTGTGTGACATGAATTACACGTTTGTCGTTTCATTGTCAATAAGAAACATTCATAACAATAGTTCAGAATCATATGCGGCCCTGAAAAGGGCCTTTTTGTGATTTGTTTCCTGGTTGATCGGTGCGATGAGACCCCAAGAGTTAACCGCCGAAACCGTAGAGGGTGCGGCCTTGGCGCTTCAGAGCGTAGACCACATCCATGGCGGTGACGGTCTTCCTCTTGGCGTGCTCGGTGTAGGTGACAGCGTCGCGGATCACGTTCTCAAGGAACACCTTGAGCACACCGCGGGTCTCCTCGTAGATAAGTCCGGAGATACGTTTCACACCTCCTCTGCGGGCCAGACGACGGATGGCGGGCTTGGTGATACCCTGGATGTTATCACGAAGCACTTTCCTGTGTCGCTTGGCTCCTCCTTTTCCCAGACCTTTACCTCCCTTACCGCGACCGGTCATTTTCGATGAGTATACGTACAAGCAACACGAACGAACGTTACGAATGCAAGCGCGGCGCTTCGACTGAGTCCATTTTGGCGTATAAAGCGGCTTATATTTATAGTTGAAACGAACACGAGACACGACGACGAGGGGCGCTTGGGCGTTCCCCCCTCTCAGACCGCACCCACCGCACCGGGCTAAAAAAATAATTAAAAAAAAGAGCAAAATCTAATTCAGTAATGAAGAGAAGAATAATTCAATAATTAGGTACCTATCCCAAATTTGAATCCCACACTAATGATGATAAATAAATCTGTGTGTTGACTCAAATGCACTAAACTTCTTCCTTCTTCCAAAGAACATTCCAAATTCAAGTAAATTAAAAAAAAAAGTTTAGAATTAATTAAGAATAATAGTACTACCTATAGTACAGGAACATGCTAACTGTATGCACCTAACTAAACTGGACTCTGTGCAATACAAACATATTTTTTTTGTAATGCATGCAAGCCCCTTTTGGAGCTTTACTAGAACTGATTATTGTTACTTACAATAAGAGGTTAGGCTCGATACTTTAAAATTATCATCATTAAGGGCATTCGTGACATTTTTGTCAGTACAAAGAAACATTTATGGTATTTTGATACATGTGTGGCCCTGAAAAGGGCCTTTTTTAGTTGAACTAGTCAACAACTCAGTCAGCAGATTTAGGCGCGTTCTCCACGGATTCTGCGCGCAAGCTGAATGTCCTTGGGCATGATGGTGACACGCTTGGCGTGAATTGCGCACAGGTTCGTGTCCTCGAAGAGACCCACGAGGTACGCCTCGCTGGCCTCCTGGAGCGCCATCACGGCGGAGCTCTGGAAGCGAAGGTCGGTCTTGAAGTCCTGAGCGATCTCACGCACCAGACGCTGGAAGGGGAGCTTGCGGATGAGCAGCTCAGTGCTCTTCTGGTAGCGACGGATCTCACGCAGGGCCACGGTACCGGGCCTGTAACGATGGGGCTTCTTGACACCTCCGGTTGCGGGCGCGCTCTTGCGAGCGGCCTTGGTGGCGAGCTGCTTGCGCGGTGCCTTACCACCGGTGGACTTGCGGGCGGTCTGCTTGGTACGAGCCATGTCTTACGTACGTTCGGAACAGCAAACAAATTGACAACTACGGACGGGCGCAGCGCGTTGCTTACTAATTTTTTTAAACCCGCCGCCGCGCCTATATTTATAGTGTGGGTATGGTCGGGAGGGGAAAGGTTGCGCGCGCGAGGGGCGAGCGCGCCTGCCTGCCTGCCTTGCCGGGGCAGCACCTTCTCGTTTATAAAAATTTCGTCAAAAATGTTTTTTAGATACCAGGATATCAGAGGCCTCAAGGAGGTGGCACTCGCAAAATTAGAGGACCATATAATTTTGTATTAATTCTTATCAATTTTTGAATGCAAATAATCTTTTATTCACTTGATAGGGTCTATTTTTTAGTTAAAATATCCACTAAGTATCATTTTGCTTGAATTAAAAAATAATTATAAAAATTTGTTAGATATTCGCTGATCCGGTGCAACAACGACGTAATTGTAATAATAACAAAAAAAGAAAACATAATAAAGAAATCTAAGGAAACCATTTCAGGACTATTATGATCTTTTATTGTCCAAGTTTACCTCAACGTAATGTAATTTTATGGAATTCCTACTTGTCTAAGAACTTCCAATGCACAGGGGGTTCTCCGCGTCCCGAGCATCGCATCGCATCGTGTCGGCCGACGCGACTACCTCTACGTGCCCGCTTACTAGACAGCACCGCACCGGTGAGTGTTTGGTTTATGTTTTTTTAATTTTCTTAAAGATGGTCAGGAAGTTAGGAATATTATCGAGCAGTGTACGGATGACTTTTGTTCGTTCGTCAAAAGAAACATTAATCTCACAATTTGAGTTTTGAACTATTTTGTGGCCCTGAAAAGGGCCTTTTGGTATGCAAACGAACAAGCTTGGCAAGCAAGTGTTTCATTTACTTGGAGCTGGTGTACTTGGTGACGGCCTTGGTACCTTCACTGACGGCGTGCTTCGCCAGCTCGCCGGGCAGCAGGAGCCTCACGGAGGTCTGCACCTCCCTGGATGTGATGGTGCTGCGCTTGTTGTAGTGCGCCAGCCTGGAAGCCTCGGCGGCGATGCGCTCGAAGATGTCGTTCACGAACGAGTTCATGATCGACATGGCCTTACTGGAGATACCGGTGTCGGGGTGAACCTGCTTGAGCACCTTGTAGATGTAGATGGCGTAGGATTCCTTCCTCTTGTGCTTCTTCTTCTTCTTGTCCGTCTTGGAGATGTTCTTCTGGGCCTTGCCGGATTTCTTGGCGGCCTTGCCGCTAGTCTTGGGCGGCATCGTTGATGAACGAGTTGAGTTCGGTTAGGTTAGAGAAACAGAACTGGTACGTACAAGCGTCCGCTGAGAACGCTGTAGGCAGAGAGAGTATTTTTTTCACAGCGCGAGCGTCCTTATTTATTCAGGGACCGATAAGCGCCTCGACGGCCGCCCCATAGCGCGCTCGCGACCCGTAACCAATAGCAAAGCGATAAACTCGCCGATGGAAAGGGACCCGCGGCATGCACCTCGCTCGCACAATGTAACGATCCCCCCTCACCCCGCGCACGAACCCCCCCAGCCCCCGCAAGTCTGTGTGCTATTTTTAGAACTTTTATTCTATATTCCTATCATCTTCATAGTAATATGCCCACAAACTTGCTTAATTGATTCAAAATAATAACACATTTGCTGATATTTAGATATTTCGTCGAGGATGTCACCGGGAGCTGGTCAGCCGCCATCCGCGCATCCTGCATAATAAATATCTGCACGGCCACACGCACCGAAATGCAACTCTACTCTACTACCGAATACAAGGTAATGATGCTATTTGGTCATAAAGGGTAAACGACCCAATTTTTGACACCATCAATTATTGGCACTTCTCTCTCTGATTTAACTATCCAATGTAACTTAATAAGTTGCAACACCGTGATATTCTGTAAGGTGGTCCAATAATTGGTCCAGAAAGTGCGTTCTGCGTTTAAAAAAAAAAAACCTAATAACCTACCGTTTATCCATCTCGTTTCTGGTACTGCGAGTGTTTTTCGCGTTTAAAAAAAAAAAAACCTAATAACCCACCGTTTCTGTTGCAGACAGTCCTTTCCGCGTTTAAAAAAAAAAAAACCTAATAACCTACTGTTTATCCATCTCGTTTCTGATGCAGACAGTGTTTTTCGCGTTTAAAAAAAAAAAACCTAATAACCTACCGTTTATCCATCTCGTTTCTGGTACTGCGAGTGTTTTTCGCTTTTAAAAAAAAAAAAAACCTAATAACCTACTGTTTATCCATCTCGTTTCTGTTGCAGACAGTGTTTTCCGCGTTTAAAAAAAAAAAAAAACCTAATAACCTACCGTCTACAATAATAATACATCCATCATCTCATACAAAAATAACACGCAAGACGCCCATAGTCATCGAAACATTTTCAATTGTGGTAATAATTATCGAATCGTATTGTGGCCCTGAAAAGGGCCGTTTTTGTATGTTGGACACGAGAGTGCGCGGTGGCGATATCGTTTAGGCCTTCTTCTCTGTCTTCTTGGGCAGGAGCACAGCCTGGATGTTGGGCAGCACACCTCCCTGGGCGATGGTCACTCCGGAGAGTAGCTTGTTCAGCTCCTCGTCGTTCCTTATGGCGAGCTGCAAGTGACGCGGGATGATCCTGGTCTTCTTGTTGTCCCTAGCCGCGTTGCCCGCCAGCTCGAGCACCTCAGCGGCGAGGTACTCCATCACTGCGGCCAGGTAGACGGGTGCGCCGGCTCCGACACGCTCGGCGTAGTTGCCGTGTCTGAGGAGACGATGGATACGACCCACGGGGAACTGGAGTCCGGCACGGTTGGAGCGGGACTTTGCCTTGCCCTTAACTTTGCCTCCTTTGCCACGTCCGGACATGGTTCAAGTTGAAGTTTCACGCACAGAGATAATAATACAACACGGTAATAAAACACTCAAATTGTACTAAAATTGTTTGTTTTTAATCAAATATAATAAAACGAGTAAGAAGCTCTATACTAAGTATGTAATAAACTAAAAGTTAAGCAATAATAAAACATCTTATATCTTTTTTACCTTTATAGTTACAGGATTCGTTTAAACATCAGTAGATAGACCGTAACTTAACGAAGCGATATCAAAAAACCGCATCGAAATCGGTCCAGCCGTTTAGAAGTTACGAAAATTATTTGTGAAATGGAACGATGAGGTGGTCTTATTTCGTGTATTTAAGTACTCTTTTAGATAGACTACATTTAGACTAAGAGAATGCAAAAAACCGCATCGAAATCGGATCAGCCGTTTAGAAGTTACAAAGCTTATAATATTTACGTTGGATTTGTCTCTGCCTACCTTTAGCTATCTCGTTTTGTTAAAACCGTTATAACTCAGTAAATACTTGACCGATTTCAATGCGGTTTTTTACAAACAACTTGTATGGACCTGGACTATAGTTTTATTTTGATTAGAATTGCCTCTGACTACCTTTTCTGGTTTTCATTTATTCAAATTTATGTATCTTGTGAACGGCTGATCTAATTTGCATGCGGTTTTTTGCAATCGTTTTATTCGTACTTAGAAAAGAGCGTTACCGTACATTGAAAATCTTTGTAAAAGACCCTTTCATCGTTCCATTTAACCTTAACATCATTGTAACTTGTAAACGGCTCAGCCGATTTAGATGCAGTTTTTTGCAATCATTTAATATGTCCCTAGTCTATCTAGAGAAGTGAAAATAAGACCATTTCATCGTTCCATTTAACCTAAAGATCAAACAATTCACACGGCTTAACCGATTTAGATGCAAGTTTTTACAATAAGTACTTAAGTATGCCTTTGGTCTATCTTTAGTAGTGGTAATGTACTTTTCTTAGTTCGTAAGTATAAGTGAATCGATTGCAAAAAACCGCATCTGAATTAGATCAGCCGTTCACAAGATACTACTTACATCAAAAATATGCTAAAACTAAAGAGGTTGTCAGAGGCAATTCCAATCTTAATTATAGTCCAAGTCAATACAAGATGTTTGCAAAAAACCGCATTAAAATCTGCCCAACCGCTCGTTCGTTCGTTCGTATGAGCAAGTGGCCAACTCTGGTGACGGAGTTTTTAGGCCGCCTAAAGGCCTCCGTCATGGCTTAACGACTTTAGAAGCCGGGACCGACAATTTAACGTGCCCTCCGAAGCACGGAAGCGCTCAGATGAAAATGCCACTTGCGGTCACCCATCCAAGTAGTGACCGCTCAGAACGTTGCTTAACTTCGACGATCTATCAAGAACGTCTTAGCAAGCTTCGCCACGAGCGCTTCCCAACCGCTTAGAAGTCAGAAGGTAAATTCCAATCGGTGATGAAAAACATCAAATAAAAAAATACAAATACAAATTGTTTATTTAATTCTCTCACAACACATAAATATAAAAATATAAAGCAATAAATTTTTAAAATAAATACATGTCGAAATAAATTAATTTTGAGATAAAATAGAACATGAAAAATGTGTGAGTAATATAAAATTATTTTAAAGATAGGACGTGCCTTTGACAACTTCATACTAGCTTACTCGCTCGCGTGGTACCTACCTTGATAAAATATAGCCTATGTTCATTCGGAAAGTCCATGCTACATTATACGGTGAAAGAATTTTTGAAATCGGATGAGTAGTTTCGGAGATTATCCCAAACATACAAACAAACAAACCAACCTTTAGAATATTAGTACCTTATGTATAGATTTTAATTATCCGACTTCAAAAAGGAGGAGGTTCTATGTTCCACTGTATGTTTTTTCATCGATTATTCCGTCAATAGTGGGCCGATTTTGAAAATTATTTTTTTGTTCGACATACGTAGCTTTTTTTTTTACTAAACTAACTAAAATTAATGCCATCCTTGTTATTTCCATCGCTATGAAAGGGACGGCAACATTTGTAGTTAGTTAAGTTTAGCCTTTGCGATACTCCGAATAGTAATTCGGAGTGTAATATACTCCCAAGGTGGTCTGACGGAAATAGTTTGAGGATCTGATGAGAACCTTCGTAGATAAGAGCAGAAATGCACCTCGAAAGTGCAGAAAACTGTTCTCTGTATTTTATTTGATTATTAGAATAGAATAGAATAGAATAGAAAACATTTATTCAGCACACACAGTAAAAGAAAAAGAGAAAGGTTGGTAAAGATATCTACCTACTTATAAACTACGTAATAACATTAGCCCGGGTGGCATTTAGGTGTGGCTGAAAAGGTCAAGTCTCAGCGTAGTTCTACTTCCAGACCCATCGGCTGCCCAAATTCAAAACATAGTAACAGGTGTTTTTAAAAAAAAACGGTTTTTGGCATTTTTCGACCTACTAGACAGTATCAAAACGATGTGGACCTTAAAACACCCAGTTTTATACGTAAATTTAAAGATATAATTTAGCAAATCTGAGCAATTTGGCATGATTACGAAAATTTCCTTGAAGTACAAATTCAAAACTTAGTATCTATGAATACAATTTTAAAACCCTAGTAGCTCAAGCGACTTACTAAGTTATGAATTTGAAATACCAACTTGCTATGTTTATAATTTGGCGCCGATAGTAAAATCAATGAAATTTCGCTTAGTAAGTGCAGTTTTTTAGTAAGAAACGTGACATAATTTTAAAAATGAATTTTATTTGCATTATCTTCATAAAAAAGCTAACAGAGCTAGTGGGTAGTGCTAGCTTTCGTGTAATGAATGTGCCAAAGCCGAATTTTCTTATTTTAATGGTTTGTTATGCTATTAATTTAACATTTTCAGTGGATAATTTACTGAAAATGTTAAGTTTATAACTTATCTACTAACTGGCTATTGATAATGTTGTTGTAAAATATTAAATTTGTTGTAATGAGGGAATTGTGTTATCTCACTTAGGAGTTTTATATAGACTTACTAGGTTTTTGTATTGTTTTTACAGTCATATTTGGGTAAATTCACAAAAAAAAATAAAGTATGAGCGATTTAAGTGCAACTAAACTCCAAAACGATTACCAGTATTACAAACTAAAATGTCAACGATATAGCACAACTTTTCGCAAAACATCCAAATCGATATCTCTTCTAGTTTCTTCGGGCTAACGACTCAAAGTAGCCGACCTGTTTTTTGGCTCTCCTGAACATTTTTGTTTTAAGGAGTTACTATGTTTTGATTTTAAGCAGCCGCCATGTGGGAATGGGAAGTAGCGCTGGTTTTCAGACTGGACCACAATCAGAGTAAGTATAGCTAAAAACGGAGCGAAAACAAAAACACACAAAAATCGTACATACACAGATAGGTACCTACTTACTTAACTTAGGTACCAATATACTTAATATTAATATAAATTAATTAATTACTTACATAACTATAAGGTACATAAAAGATTATAGATAAAAATTGTATATTTAATAAAATATAAAAATATATACTTATTGATAATTAAATAAATAAATATATATAGGTAGGTATGTAGTACTCCAGAATAAAAAAAATAATAATAAAATAGAATGAGCATGCGTGTCGGTGAACAAAGGAATTTAAAAAAACTGAATGATCCGTTTGAGAAACCTAACATAAAGCTTTTTACGTTGAACAAAGGAATTTAAAAAAACTGAATGATCCGTTTGAGAAACCTAACATAAGCTTTTTTTTTAATACCTCTGACCTCTGTAATAGTTTTATTTTGTTTATGTAGTCCAATAAATTACCTATTTCCTGGACCAAATTTTCAATTTGGTTGAAACAACATAATCCATTCAACACGAGGTGGCGGTAACGTCGTTTCAAAGCTCATAAATTACAAAGTAAAAACCTTCAAACTTGGCCAAAATTTCAATTTTATCATATTTTTGTTACGAAAACTATCTATACTAATATTTAAAAAGAAATTAAAAATGTCATTGTTTCCACTGAAACTAGAATAATATATTTCGACCAAATTGTGCATTTTCTAGACAATAAGAGCCATCCACCACGAGATGGCGGTAATGTCGTTTCAAAGCTCAGTAGATTTTCACAAACCTTCAAACTTGTCGGCCAAAATTTCAGTATTTAAAATATATTTTTTGCAAATAAAATGACTCTATTCGGTACGATCCTGAGAAAAGTGATGTCCCACGAGTCTATGCAGAAAAAATATTCGTCCCCACCCCCAGAAGAGGTTGTCATTCCAAAGAAAAGGAAAAAATATGTTGACAAGGTTAGTTCGGGCCTGTATTGCTGTTGTTGAAGCACAGCAAGAATAATACTATAAGTACTAGTATTATTTTATATACTTGGAGGTTGAAGACAGTTTCAATTTTTTTTCCAATACCTTCTATTTCCGCCCCGGCCCCGTCGCAAACTGTGTATAATTATAGTAACCTTCGTAACTTCACCGTAAATAAATTCCGTTTATTTACGTAGAGTATTCGCGAGGAGTTAGTTATTTATCAATCAGTCAGAATTATCAGTCATCTGGTTAGCATAGTTAGTTGCTTAGCTATTGGGACTAGATCACTCGCTGTGTGTAATGATGTCCAAGGAAAGCATATTATATCAACTTTACACTGCATTGATAACAGTTATAAAGTTACATCTAACAAAATCGTCAATGATCAGTCTATATACTTTCAAAACACAAAATATCCTTTCAAAATTTCTCAATATTATCGGTTTTTTGTTCATTATTTTACTACTAGCGCCATCTATCGACAAGAAGAACTGAACAGGCAATATAAAATGTCATTATCTTTACAGTAGCAAAACAACGCCATCTGTTGACGATTTTCACAATCTAAAATTAATTCTTTCTCTCAATAGAGAGCGCTGATATCAACTAAATAAAACTACTCTATTTTTCTTACAATAATCTGAGACGGAATAACTTTTATGATTTATTGTTCTAATTTTAGTTACATAAGAGAGAACCTACAGATTTGGTTTAAATATATTTAATCACTGACTTCTCTTGCTGAAGTTCTCAGGAGTGGCTGCTCCAATTTCTTGCCGGAAAAATCCTAGTGACAAAAATAAATAAAATTAGTTGAAGGCATTTAGAGCGATTTATATTTTGTGATTGATAATATAATTTACAGTAAGTGATATTTTAATTTTTCTCCTTTTTTCTCTCTAGTTCGCGCACGTAGTTCCCCGTGTGGACACGGACCCTCCGGCGCTGCAGTCGCGGCGCTTGTTCATGCACTTTCCACGCAATCGCGAGTTGTTCCAAGCACATTGTGCACAGAACATTCAGCTACTTTCTGCCATCCGACGACAACAGCTCCTAGGGGTATATTTTTATTTAATTATTGATGACTGTTTTACTTTAAGCATTTTATTTACTAGTTTACTTTTCAAATGACACTAGCGGCCTCTATTGGTAGAAAGCTTCAACTTTTATGTATGCTGCTCACCAATAGATGGCATAGTTTTGCTGCGGTAAAAGTTCAGTCATTTTTAAAACGTCTGTGTAACTTTCCTACTTGATACGAGATGGCGATACAGCACATTATTTACCTAAAAAAAAGTTAGTTACAACTATCACCCGAGGCGCTTGTGGCATTGCTCGTTTGAACGTTCTTGATCTAAAATATACTAATATCCCAATAACAATTCGGATGGGTGACTGCAAGTAGCAATAACAGCGGAGCGCTTCGGTGCTTCGGAAGGCATATTAATTGTGGGTTCCAGCTTTTACTTCCTACTCCCTAGACTAGAGGCTTTTGGTTGGCAACAGTACTTTTAATTTTTTCACAAAAAAAGAATCTGCGTCATTGGATTCTGTACAAACTATGCAAAGATAATAAATAATACAAACAATGTTTTTGACCTCCCTTTATAACAAAATCATTGCTACTAACTCCTATTCATTATTTTCCAAACAAGCAAAGTATGATCACAGGGTAAAGTGGACAGTCACTGGGACCGACCTCTTGCTTATTCCGCTCAGTACTTGCACACGCGGCAGATGAACTTGAAACGAGTCTCCAGGGACAACCGACGGATGTACAAAATTATCAAGAATGCTGTTAGTTTTAACATAACTTCTAAAAATAGCTAAGTATCTAAAATCTATAATAGTAAAGTATTTCAGCTTAGTTTGGTGGCTTCAGAATTGCAATCAATTCCTGCGAAAAATAATAAGGTTATGGTTGGTAGGTAAATACAAAAGGTTCGTCAGAAAAATAAATGGATATCACCAAAGTAAAGTAATACAGATGCTATTATGTGGTTGCTTTGATATAGGTAATTATATTTTTTATAATTACTTAAGTACCTACTTATACCTTTCTTTAAAATCTGGTACCGTTGGTATCATCAGTACCTTACTTAGTTAATGTAAATAAATAAATCCATATATGGTTGTCTGGAAGAGATCGCTTTTTAGCTATAAGACCGCCGATTGTATCTATCTATCTAAGTCTTATTTTAAAATTAAATAGTTTCTCAGTTTTTTACGTTTGCAGAAAGCCAGAGTAGTGACTACGGAATCTATGCGAAGAGATTGGGCGAAGAACCGTCAAATGATGATTGAAGGAGCTGAGAAAAAGTTCGTGTTGTTTGAACCAAAGCCACAAGAACAGATAGAAGATATCGCATTTATGCCACCAATAAATTTTAAGAGGCCAAGGTAAATAGTATAGTAGGTACTACCACAGATAAAAGAATACTAAGTACTACCATGTAAAGCCAATACACTGTAGGTATGTTGAAAAAACGCGTTTGAGAAAACGCAGCGATGCAGTGTGGAATTTGAATCCCTATAGGATTTCGTGAATACAGTGTTTTCTAAATCGTATTTCTCAGTGAAGGTACTTAGTAGATTAGAAAAACAATTTATTTAAGTACAGATTAGAACAAATGAAAAGAAAACGATGTAGGTATAATAAATTTTTAAATGTTGTAATTATTTAAAACAGCGCCATCTATTTTTGAATAGTTAAGACACTAGGTATTTTACAAAACACCTGAGTTCTTACTTTACGCAGCAAAACGACGCCATCTTTTGGTGAGGTGCAAGAACGAAACTCAATGAAGCGCTTCCTTCAGGAAAATTAACCTCAAAGAATTATCAAATAAGCAGAATAAATCATGTAGTAAAGATGTAAAGGCCTGTTTTTTGTCCCTAGGGTTCGAATAGAGTTGGGTATAGTCGACGGGGCATCACTGGGCTGGCTCGAGCTGGAGTTGTTTGCTGACTGGTGCCCGCAGACTTGCAAGCTGTTTCTCGAACTGATGGGCGGAGACGGGCTGGGAAATGGCTATGTCGGGACCAGATTCTTTACGTATGTACCTACCTACTTATCATTACAAGTACCTAGAGGTACATGTGTTTGTAAGATCTGCATAAGTATAAGTACCTTTTCTCCAGTTAGTATGTACTTAGGTAGGTACTTTGGCCACAAATTTCGATTAGATCCTGAAGAAACTAAGAGTGACAGGCATAGTAAAATAAAAGAAGGGCGAAGCTCCAAGCCAATGGGTCAAATAATGAGGGACCTGCTCTAGGACCTAGCTAGAGTCTAGGTGCAAGCTAGAGTCGGGGCAATTTAAAAAATAACAAAATTAAAAATACCTATCTAACTTTTTTTAGAATCCCTTTTTCGTATTATAACCTCGTTAGGTTTTTTTAACATAAAAACTTTGTTTATGTTTACAAAATAATGTATTACCTACCTAACGTCTGCAGTCATAACTTACCTATTGCCAATCTATCAAATCTCTGTCACGCCACTGAAAATGTCACAAAATTATGCTCAAACTCATTTTATGTCTCCTCTCGTTTTTTTCTAGTATCTTCCTATTTCTGCTACTGTTTTACTTAAAAGCGTTCGACCAGCAACAAATACAGCTTAACAACTAAGCATGTTGGTTCCCGATTCGGGGATTGATGGCGCCAGCGAAATACTGATAAAAATAGTCAGTCCAGAGGGCCAGTTGTTCACCGCTTACTTCTCTGAGGACACGCTAATCGAAGAAGTGAAAAACCGGGCGATAGAGTTCTTCTACCCGAACGGGGAGACCGGCTCCAGTAGATTTAAAATAGTCCGAGTTTTCGACACCACAACCCTTCATGACTTTCTCACCCTCGCTCAAGAACAAGTCATGGTGCAGGAAGAACTGTTGTTGATTGAACGACGCGTCCCTGAAGCTGGGAATCTCTGGGACTTAGGGTCAGTAAGAGCTCCTCAACCGACGACCATAGCGGCTGCAACAGCGTCGCTGCCAACTCCACAGAACGCAGTCAGACAACCGAACCTCCAATCTTTACTATCAACAAACGAGCTATCATTCGAACTGCGCAAGATACTAATCTCCCTGATAGAAGCCGGCGCACGTCTCGCGGCGTCTGGTAGAAACTACGAGATGACTCTAGCGGAGCTTTCGGCAGCGTTGGACGAGCCACGAAGAACGCAACAAGGGGTGATGCAAGTCATAACCCCTGAGGACATCGCTGCGAGATTCGCGGACGCGCAATCTATATCCGACGTGGTGTCTAACCAAGTGGATATGAACGAGCCATTCAGACGCGCGGAGCACCTCCAACGTTTCCTTGACAAGTTCCGTGATTGGAGAACTAAACTCGCTGAGCCACCGAATCCTGAAGCCGTGACTGCATTAAAAGACCTTGGATTTACTTATGAGGATGCTGATAAAGCTCTACGTAATACAGGATGTAATGTCCCCGCGGCTGCTTCTTGGTTGATTGGAGAACGCGGGTCGAGTATCTTTGAGCTGGTGAACGGGTTACCGGACGGAATGATTCTGCAGACGCTGCTCAAACAGCCGCAAATCCAACGTGGGTTGCTGAACACTCGGATGCTGATAGCGTTTATAGCGATGGTGGGGCAGACGGGCAGCGCCTCGCTCTGGCTAAACTCTCCGCATGGAAGTCCACTTCTGTCCCAAATTTCTAGAACTTACCATTCGGAGAAGTATTGTCTGGCTGTGAACCAGTTTTCGGCAGATATGCCAGAGTCTTCGAACCCCTCGACGTCTAGACAGAGAAATTGATTTTATACTGTGTTTTTAATAAAAATATTTTTGGCAATCAGAAGCACATTTAATTAAAAAATAAACAATTTATTAACATAAAAATGAATTACTCAAACAATAGGACAGATTTGATCACAAATTAATCCTAGCAACAAAATAACAAGGTAGGTACTCCACAAATAACAATAAATCACAATGATACAAATTACGCAAAAGGTTACGTCCGAGCAGGGTGATGGTTCGCAGCAGAATGAGAGAGAATGAGAGAGAATGAGAGCCCGTCCCTGGTTTCGTCTGCTTTTATAGTCATCGCTTCAACGCTGGTGGTGGGGGAATGCTAACACGGCCTCTCCTGACACCCTGGCGTCCTCGTCAGGCTCATCGCTTGTGTGAGGGTCGGTACTGGAAGGGATCCCCGGCTGATCTGCCTCCGATCTCGGTGAATGCCCAGGACGAACATAATCATCGTCGGGACAGTCTAACTAAATTATCAGATGTGTCTGAAATGATTTCCAACAGTTTAAAACAAGATCAAATATTGAAAATACGCAACATTAGTCATGTTTAGTTTGTGTTAGGTTTAAGTTAGATCAAGTTATTTACACGTAACATCGGTAAAGTAAGGCAACAACAGAAACGTTTCCATGCAAATAAATAATCAACACTGAGTTCTTACACGGTATAGGCTCATGAGTTAGCATACCACTCAGTGACTATTCGATCTAGGTTCGCTTACCAGAAACCCTTTACATATTACACACCGATTATATATGGCAGAGGCACTTGCATAGAAGCAATATAGGTAGCGTACCGACGACACAGGGCAGAGGCACTTGCATGAAAGCAATATAGGTAGCGTACCGACAACACATGGCAGAGGCACTTGCATAGCAGCAATATAGGTAGCGTACCGACCGACACATATGGCAGAGGCACTTGCATAGCAGCAATATAGGTAGCGTACCGACCGACAACACACATGGCAGAGGCACTTGCATAGCAGCAATATAGGTAGCGTACCGACCGACAACACACATGGCAGAGGCACTTGCATAGCAGCAATATAGGTAGCGTACCGACCGACAACACACATGGCAGAGGCACTTGCATAGCAGCAATATAGGTAGCGTACCGACCGACAACACACATGGCAGAGGCACTTGCATAGCAGCAATATAGGTAGCGTACCGACCGACAACACACATGGCAGAGGCACTTGCATAGCAGCAATATAGGTAGCGTACCGACCGACAACACACATGGCAGAGGCACTTGCATAGCAGCAATATAGGTAGCGTACCAACAACACACCTGGCAGAGGCACCCACAGTGAGTAGTGACGCAGCGCGCGCAGAGACCCGTGCAGCGCCGCCTCGTCCGCCGGCAACCACGCGCGCCGCACCGGACCCGCCACGCGCAGCGCCTCCACCACGCGCGCCGACGCCGCATCCTCCGACAGCACCGCCACGCCATGGCACCATGAACTGTGCCGCGGCATATGTAGACTTCACATACGACCTGGACATACACATCAGTTTATATCGCTCATGTCATGAGGCATTATCAAAGGCGTTATCAATAGAAATTTCCAACTACCTTTCGAAAAGAAATTTTAAGCGTGTTCTCAAGCAATCTCATCAAAATAGGCTGCAGAATACAATTTGCTTTACCAATGAGAGAGTTCCGGACCTCAATCATTACCAAAACAACGGCAAACTCGCCTGAAGTTATTATTGAAATCAAAAAGGTAGCTAAAAATGTCTAAGCTACAAAACACACACGTTGCCACAGTTTTAACGCTCGCACAACTTTATAGGGACAACGCATGCCATGGTCACGCTTGCCCGTCGACTGGGCGTACCTGATCACGAATACCAGGTCACCTTCCTGAAAAATACAAGGAGGACGTCTGCCTCGTTAACACGAGTATATCCATTGCTTGCTGCCTGATTTTCGTATAACCGTTCGGCCGTCCTTTACACACTATTAGTTCATTATGATCTCGAAAATGTGTTGACTATTCCTAGTTCATATGTACATAACACCCTCCCTATTAAGCACATCCGTACCGATTATAATGGGCGTTCATATATCGACTTGTTGCTGTTATTATTTTTAATCTGGGTCATTTGTCGACTAGTGCGGGTATCACTAAAACTTTTTGTAGGTTTAATAAACGTAGACAAGTGATTTACTAAGTCATTTGATTTCAAGTTGGCGTTAATTGCGGCTGCTTTTGTCTAAGGATCAGTAATACCTCTCAGTACAATTTCTGTAATTAAGTCGTCGCAGATTTAGCGTCGCCCTCGAGACAATTTTCTATCCTAGAAAGACATTCGCGATCATCCCACCGGTTAGCAAGCTTAGCCCTATCAACCTCACTGAACCTTGAATCGACATCGTGAATACTTGGATCAAAGTTCGACACATAATAATGTTGAGTGCGTCCTATAGTTTCTAGTCACGATAAAACAATATCAAAAGACTCACAGTTACGCAGTGGCGGTATGAAAGGCGTACGAACGCTTCGCGAACGCTCCACGTACCCGGCTGCTAGGTACCTCAGTATGGCTATCGTCACTGCAGGCCTCGCCGTGACGATGAAGGTGCATAGTTCGGTGACTGCGGGAAGATGGTCACAGGCGTGTCGCCCATGCGAGTACCGATGCGGTAGACAGCCACACGAGCGACTGCGCAATCGCTGGCCACGGGAACGCTGGCGCGGCAAATCATCGCGCAAGTAGCTGCGCGACCGCCGATCGCGTGAGCGCCGACACGGCGAGCGATCACGTGAATAGCTGCGTGAACGCCGGTCACGACGGCGTTGACGTAGGACTCGCTCAAGCGAGTGGTGCGGGATCGCCGACCACGAGACCTCCTGCCTGTCCCGCGAGCGATCACTCCGCGATCCGGACGAGCGCCGTCGGTGACGTGACCGAGTGCGGCTCGATCTCTTCATCTCTTTACATCACTGTACAACACACGATAACGGTGCACAAACGCACCCTGGTTAAGTAAAAATGTACGAAACAACAAATAAAGAGAAGTTATAGAAGTACCCACACTTGATTATTTTTTTTGATAAAAACCTTTTTATACGTTTAGAAAAATGCTAAAATTATCAGGATGATAGTGGACGATGAATCCTTTATCCCACGTCTGATTTTGGCAATCAGAAGCACATTTAATTAAAAAATAAACAATTTATTAACATAAAAATGAATTACTCAAACAATAGGACAGATTTGATCACAAATTAATCCTAGCAACAAAATAACAAGGTAGGTACTCCACAAATAACAATAAATCACAATGATACAAATTACGCAAAAGGTTACGTCCGAGCAGGGTGATGGTTCGCAGCAGAATGAGAGAGAATGAGAGAGAATGAGAGCCCGTCCCTGGTTTCGTCTGCTTTTATAGTCATCGCTTCAACGCTGGTGGTGGGGGAATGCTAACAATATTTTATTACCTACATAAGTAGTTTTTGTTGAATTTGTGGAATTGTAATGCGCCCGGCTCCAGCTCGGCTCGGGTCCGGCTCGGTGTAGCGTTATCCATAACTATCGAACCGTTAGGGCGTTTGTGCACTACCTACACGGAACTTTACAGGTGATAAGTAAATTACCGGCTAACCTATAGCTTAATCGGTCTAGGGGTTGTAAAGATATAATATTCCCTAGGGGGTAAAAAATTATAGTTATGCTAATATTTTGAGTGGTATCGTGGTAACATATTAAAAAGGCTCTGTACATTCCAAAATGTCACACGAACTTACATAAGTACCTACCTAATCCTATTTATTTATACAGTAAAGTGCCGGGATTGTTCTGGTCTGGAGGCGATGTTATCTACGACAACGGGTGCGGGTGCTATGCGCAGCGCGGCCGCCGCGCACCCATCGGCGCTGAGAATTATCACTTCTCACACTCTATGCCTGGTAAATTATCTATCTAGCGTAGGACTACAAATCAGCATACATAGTAACTAAATGTGTTTTTATACTACCTGCTCGTCAATGGCATATTATTTATGAGTCATGCAAACCTTTCCTAAAGTAAGTCATTACAGCCCCGATAGTCTCGCCCGCCGGGTCCTAATGTTGTACTGTATAATTTTTTTCTCCATGGGAAATAAAGTTACCTATTTGAATTTGAAATGCAATCCAAAGTAATTTAGCTTTTGCGACACTCCGAATTGCCAATATAATGTACTTACCTAGGTACTATAATTTCCAAAATCCCCTGAAAATTGGATTTAAGGGGATTTGACATTGACCTTTTAAAAATAAACCTACCTAGGCCTCCTGTCTATGCAAGGGCGGATCCAGGGGGGGGGTCATGGGGGTCATGACCCCCCCCTGGGCTGGGTCCTCCGTGTGTCCTCCACTATTTAAAATCGTTAAACATAGGTAATGGTTATAAGTAAGGATATATTTTTTCGTCACAATAGAGATTTTATGTACTTATAAATACCTTAGAAATACTTTCAATATTTAATCAATTTATTATAAATTAATATTTTGTATGATGGCAAACGCATTAATCGGGAACTAACGCATCGAAAATTTGAATTTTACCGCGCCTGTGGATGGTGAAGAATATTATAGGTGAAGCCGAATATCTGGATGGTGAAGTAGCAGAGGAGTTAGGACAGACCGCAGTCGATTTCAGAGTTTATTGTAAATTGCGACAGTGAGATGTAGGTATCCGAATATAAGAAAGTATGTGTAGCGACAGCGGAAAGATCTTTGAATCTTTGATCTTGGAAACTTAAAATATGTTTATTCAGTAATAAGATCGTTTAAAGACCACTTTGAAACGGCATTTCCTTAAAACTAGGGGATTCTTTTGCCAAAACTACGATGCTTTTCCTTAAAAAAAATTTTACTACTTAATTTTAACGACGAGAATAAAAGCGAAAATAAAACCCTTAGTAAAACAAAGTGCCACGCTGCTTTTATCTTCAAAAAAAGTTTATTTAAAAATTAATTGTAGGTAAGTCTTGTATGCACTTTAGCTAAAGGACACACAGAAAAGTGTCTCTTACGTACCTTTCATACAAGATATTTATAGGCGTCGCGACACAAAACTTATTTTAGTACCTATGTAATTCCTCATCGCAGAATGAAAACCGACCGTAAGAAAAATGGTACTAACGTTGCTTTTATCTTAAAAAAGAATTTGCTCGCTTTTCTCGCGTCGTTTCACACTGAATAAGAGCCGACCGTAAGCAAAATCAAGTGTTACGTTGCTGCAATCTTACAAAAAAAATGTTGCTCGCTTCGCTCGCGTTGTTTCTCAGAAAATAAAGATCGACCCTAAGCGAATCGAAATGCCATTTTGCTTTTTTCTTTCAAAATACTTTCATTTCAAATTTCAAATTTCAAAATACTTTCATTTTGAAAGAAAAAAAATATAATTTTTATTTTTTTCATTAAAAAAATTTGCTCGCTTTGCTCGCGTCGTTTCACACGGAATAACAGCCGACCGTAAGCAAATTCATGTGCTACGTTGCTTTTATCTTTAAAAAAAATTTGCTCGCTTCGCTCGCGGTGTTTCACACGAGTAAAAGCCGACCGTAAGCAAATTCTTGTGATTCGTTGCTTATATCTTTAAAAAAATTTGCTCGCTTCGCTCGCGTCGTTTCACTCTGAATAAGAGCCGACCGTAAGCAAAATCAAGTGTTATGTTGCTGCAATCTTAAAAAAAATTTGCTCGCTTCGCTCGCGTCTTTTCACACGGAATAACAGCCGACCGTAAGCAAATTCATGTGCTACGTTGCTTTTATCTTTAAAAAAAATTTGCTTGCTTCGCTCGCGTCGTTTCACACAGAGTAAAAGCCGACCGTAAGCAAATTCTTGTGATTCGTTGCTTATATCTTTAAAAAAATTTGCTCGCTTCGCTCGCGTCGTTTCACACTGAATAAGAGCCGACCGTAAGCAAAATCAAGTGTTATGTTGCTGCAATCTTAAAAAAAATTTTGCTCGCTTCGCTCGCGTCGTTGCACACGGAATAACAGCCGACCGTAAGCAAATTAATGTGCTACGTTACTTTTATCTTTAAAAAAAATTTGACCTGTGACCCCCCCCTGGTACCAAAGCTGGATCCGCCCTTGTGTCTATGAAGATGACTCGCGACGACGAGATGTGCGGCATCTTCAACATCACGTTCAAAGCGCTGCCGCAGTTCGACCTCAAGAATGTCGTCTTTGGCAGGGTAAGGTACCAAGACAAATAACAGAACATGTACCTATAGGTACAAAACATGGATGTATTAAGGTACAAAAGTCTGACTTGAAACATTCAATTAGGTAGGTACATAGCGATTCTTATCACACTAATATTAAGTACCTATAACAGTGAAAGTTTGTGTGTGTGTAAGTGTGTTGTTAACTCCCGTGGTTCGAAACGACCCATTTCAAAAGAATCTTGGGCGATTCGCACCTCGATTCTTTTGAAACCACTGCGGTGCGAATGGCCCTATTCAGAAACTTTTGGGGTTTTCACACCGCGGTTCGAACCACTCGCGGTGCGAAACGACTAAAGACCCACTCTTTCACGCTCAAACAGCTAGACAGATTTGAATTATAGGTCCATGTCTTCGTGCCTGCCGCTAAACTTACCATTTAATTCTAAGATGCCTAAACTTGTCATTTTATTCTAATTTTCATTCTCTGTCACTATCACGCGCATTCAGAGCGACAAGCGTTATAGAGATCATTTACGTATTAGAATTTTTTAGGCTCAACTAACACCAAAAGAGCACCGAAGAGCAGCGAAGCGGAGCGCAGTTTCAGTGTCATACGAATTTAAACTATATTTTTATTACTTTAATACCTACTTATTATCGCAGAGAAGGCGCACGTATTCGAATTCGCCGGAATTCCCGCGGCGCCACGGCGAATTCGAAGCGCCGCGGGCATCCTCGCGACTCGTTCGAGTTTCTCATGCGATAATAAGTAATATAGAAATTAAAATAAAGTTGAAATTAGTATGACACTGAAACTGCGCTCCGCTTCGCTGCTCTTTTGGTGTGAGTTGAGCCTTAATGATGTTTATTTTATAGTGTGCAATAAAGCTATATTCTATTCTATTCTATTCTATGTTGTTTAAGGTCATCCGTCCTTGCAGTAGCTACGATTCCATCCGTTCGCTCGGCTCGGCTCTTTCCCCGCGGCCCGGCGTCACCCTGCGGAACGCCAAACTTAGCGAGATCTTAGATAGCCGTGACAACTGATTGATTATAAATTGAGTTGATTGTAATTTTATGATTGTAATTAAATTGATTCAGGTTTAAGAATCATTAATAAAAAATCCCTTTCTATAACGGTTCATCTAACTAAACGTAGTGTTTTTACTCTTTGGGTTCATCCTTATATTGGCCAAAAGTAGGTACCTACCTACTTACCTAAGTACAATATTTCGAACAAAAAAAGAATTTTCAAAATGGGTTCACTATCGACGGAAACGGAGAACAATGTAAAAAAAATACATACTTACAACGGAACATAGAACCTCTTCCTTTTTTGAAGTCGGTTTTAATAAAAATAACTTGTTGAATGCTCAAAATATATTTCCAGAACAATATAACCACATTACTATTAGTTCAATACTTTATTTCGTTTATAATACTTACAATAATTCATTCGCACACATGGCTCATTTTACATTACATCGAATCGATATAGAATTACGACAGATTGGTAAGAAAATGGTGTCTTCTTCTTCTTCTTTATTTTGGCTTCGCTGGCTTTTGCCACGCATTAAGCCACTACCATGTCAAAATAATTCAAGTTAGTAAAGTCAATTCAAAGTCATGAAATAAGATGTCGCAAAAGCTAAACTAATTTGACAGCACTAAAATTGATGCCATCCTTTTTACTTGGATCGTTATGAAAGGGATGGCAACATTTTTAGGAAAATTAGTTTAGTTTAGTTTTTGCAACATCTGAATTGACACTAACTAGATTCCGGCTAACTGTCTAAATGGAAGATAGAGTTAAATTAAATAAGACAATGGGGGCAATTCGGAGTATCGCAAAAGCTAAACTTAACCAAACTTAACTAACTAAAAATGATGCCGTCCCTTTCATAGCGATTGGAATAAAAAGGATGGCATTAATTTTAGTTTAGCTTTTGAGACACTCCGAATTGCCACTATTGTCTTTAAATGTTTACAACAAATACATTAGAGGAACATAGAATCTCCTTTTTTGAAGTCGGTTAATCAAAACAAAAGTGATAATAATACGTGTTTTAGGTACCTACTGTGATAAGTATTATAGTAATGAAAATAAAGTTGATATTCGTATGACACTGAAACTGCGCTCCGCTTCGCTGCTCTTCGATGCTCTTTTGGTGTGAGTTGAGCCTAAGAACAATTGAAATCTTGCCTTGACGCTTAATAAATTGTACGGTTGATTCGAAAAATAAAAATAATACTTTACGAGTTCAAAGAGAAAGAGTAGTAATTAATTAAAATTTTAAGTACATTTCCACATGCAACTACCTATACAAACATTCTACACAACATTTACATACAAAGTCCAATTTACACTCTTTATTCGAAAAAATGTTTTAATTTAATAAATAATTTATTTTAGGCGGTTAAAACAATAATTTGGAATGATTATAGTTGATATTAGTGGCAATTCGGAGTGTCGATAAATTAAACCTAACTAAAATTAATGCCATCCTTTTTATTCCCATCGCTATGAAAGGGACGGCAACATTTTTAGTTAGTTAAATTTAGCTTTTGCGACACTCCGAATTGCCACTATTAATAATTTTCTAGTAAGGTAGGTACTCATAGGATAAATTTTTTATAGAGAGCATCTTACATTTATTTGTTCCTATTTTTTCTTTAAAGTTTATTGTTTATGAATTTATGATAAAGCATAAATTAAATTAATTATAAATATGAATATTGATGTAGATTCGTTTCGTGAAATTAATCGTTTGGAAGAGATCGAAATCGTAGGAGTACCATAATACATAAACTAGCTTCTTCCCGCGGTTTATTTCGCTTAATTGTTTTACAATAAGCTAAATATAATGTAACAAAGCTCAAATTACTTAGCTAGTTGTAAATTCAATATTTAACTTCTATTAATTGATTGAAATTTGAATCCTGTATTTAGATGTCTTGAGCTTCAAATTACATAGACATATAATTTATTTGCTACTAAGCACACAAAATACACAACACTGAATTACAATAAAAAATGCCAGAAAGTTAAAATAAAAACACAGTTATAATTCTAGTACTTGGATGGATCTACCTAATACTAATACATGTCATTGTGTGCTACAGTAACAAATGAATTACACTGAATTTGATTGCAATTAAAAGTAAGTAACCGAGTTACTGAAATGCTACTTAAATATTTGAGACCGTATTAACCATTTGAGATGTTTTAACATGTCAAAGTTATATGAAATGACAGTCATACTATAACAAAGATAAGCACCACTTACATTAAGTAACGTTTCGGTATTTGGGCGTTACTTGATGTAGAAAGTATGTTTTTCACTTCCAGATAAACTATAAATATTCAAAGTTTAACCACAAACAACCAAGCATCTCTACAAACATTCGCGTAATACGATTACAGTCAAGTCACTTAAAGTTAAGTTCATTTCGTGTCCGTTTTCTGTGCTTTTAGCCGTGAGATCTCAGCTCCTAAAGTGTCCATGTTATCCTGTAAAATAAATAAAAACTACATACAGTAAGGGCAATATAACCGGGCCGAACTTAGGCTCTCCGGGCGGTCGCGAATTAGCTGTCGTTACGAAAGAGCTAGACGTATCGACAGCACGTGAAACATATATATTTCCGAGCACTGCGACGCTAGCAAAAACTATATTCACTCCGGTCAGCTGATTGTAAATAAATCAATATCCTTGGACATTCCACACATCATCCAGTCCCAAGCTAAGCAATTTAATGCTTGTGTTATGGTAACCAGATGACTGATATATATTATAGATAACTAGCGATCCGCCCCGGCTATATGTATGTATTATACATATAAACCTTCATCTTGAATCACTATCTATTAAAACCGCATCAAAATCCGTTGCGTAGTTTTCAAGATCTAAGCATACATAGGGATATAGGGACAGAGAAAGCGACTTTGTTTTATACTATGTAGTGATAGTGATGATTATATCGTATTGATATTTTTTTTGTAAATACACACATATTATACATAGAAAACACCCAGACTCGAGACAAATATTAGCAGATCATGCAAACATTTGTCCCGCGGGGATCGAGCCCGCAACCTCCGCGTCTCAAGCTTTCCCACCACTACGCCAGAGGTATTACCTTAAGCGTGATGTTTTTCAACAACGTATCCTCCAACACCGCTTGTAGTCTCTTGTTCATCTCCAGAGACAACTCTAGAGTCATCCCGGCTGGGTCGCCGCCCCACACGGCTGCCATTGCTCCGCCGCCGGCGCTGGCTATCTGCTTCTACAAATAATTAATAAATTAATGAATGAATAAAACGTTTATTTGGCACAATACAGAGAAAAAAAAGAAAACTTAATTATTATCAAAAAAACTACATGGACTTAGTATGTTCACTCGCTGACGAACCAATAGCACTCGCTAGATCAATGGTATGAAGTGCGCCGCAACACCTCTCCACCAATAAATAAATAAATAAATAAATAAATATCCTTGGACATTCCACACGGCGTCATCTAGTCCCAAGCTAAGCAACTAAATGCTTGTGTTATGGTAACCAGATGACTGATATACTACATAGATACATTTTTTTTTTGTAAATACATATACAAATACAAATACAAATACAAATTGTTTATTATTTCTCTCACAAATCACAATACATAAATAAAAATATAAAGTAATTAAGTAATTTTAAATATAAGTACAGTAAAAAAAATAATGATAAATTGAAACAACAAAAATAAATTGAAAATAGGTTAGAAGTAAGAACATACATACATACTATAGATAGAAAAACATCCAGACCCGGAACAAATATCTGTAGAATATACAAACATTTGTCCCGTGGCGGGAATCGAACCCGCAACCACCGCGTCTCAGGCGGGCCTTCGCCCACTGCACCACAGAGGTCGTCAAATCATCATCGACCACGGAGCAGTTTGACAGCCAGCGCTCTTTTTACCTGGCGCGACGTACACTCAGTTTGAATGGGAATAAGCAAAATGTTTAACTTTTTTTCAATTTATCTATTCACTAGTTGACCCGACAGACGTGATTCTGGTGTTCAAAATATTACAAATTAACTTATTTTCACTAGCGGCGATGGGCTTGCCACTTGTCACGATGGAATGCTAAATTCGGCGAAACTCGGGAATTTTACAACAAATCCGACTACGAAAATGATAAAATTGACTGTAGTAGTTCCTTGATAGAGTCTGTGGAGTGAAATATGTCTTAATAATTTTTAATATCATTGTGAAACCTCTGTACTTACCTTGGTCAATTTCTTTAGCATCTAATCGAGCAGCGTGTACAAAAATGATACAATTTTAATATACATTTCTAGCGATTTGCTTCGACTACTATTGTAGCAGTTTGCCTCACGAAGGAGTTATTAAGGTGATCGATTTGAGATTAATGCGACATGGTGTTCTTACCGATGACGGGTTTCCCCACTGGTGAAAAGTGTCTTCACTCTCCAGTTCTCCACTAGGTGATGAGTGTGTCCTACAGTGACGTTAGTGATGACAAGAGACAGTGACACCACTGATGACATGTGTGACATGACTAGTAACATATTGTGACCTCACTAATGACTAGGATCCCCACTGGTGACATGTGACCTCACTGGTGACGATACTCGTCACCAGTGAGGTCACCCTACTTGTGACAAATATCCTGATGACTGATGACCGATGACACGTGTCCTCACACGGTGTATGTGACCCCACTGCTGATAGTTGCAGGAATATTACACAAAAACTGGCGCAGCCAATAACTTTATTTGTACTGCTACTATTTACGAAGGGAGGCCTTTATACCTAGTGGGTGCCAACGGACTGTGGATTAGTGTTGATGATGATGACTACTGTATTTGATAAAAAAATACCTAATAGAAAAACTGGCGCAGCCGTTGGCTTCGCCGAAGTTGATATCTCATTTCATAAATAAAATATAGATATTATTGATGTATATTACATTTAGATTTTTTAAAATCATTTATGTTTATATTTGCTAAGCGAAAATTAGATAAACTATTAAAATTTACCTTGTTAATATCCCTGTGTGGAGAGGAGACCGCGCCCGCGGGTAAGTTGCACAGCAACTGGCGCAGGAGGCGGGATTTGGACCTCAACTCCTCGGTGAGTTGTTTTGTATGTTCTTCTAAGAATTCGCATCGTTCGGAGCGACGAGCGGCGGCCCTTTGTAAAGATACTATTCGTTCTATCAATGCTTGGCGGTCTGGTTCACGCACCTAGAATTCATTATGAAATGAAAAAAATGAAATATGATCACGACTGTATACCGGGAGCGGAAGACATTTCTTACAGATCATTAGGCAATTTTTAGATCTTTTTCGAAGATGTCTAAGGGGGTAGTCAGAGGTATGTCCAAATACATACATATTTGGTACATGCCCACTTTTTGCAGAAGTTAACTTTCCATACGTGACAGGTTGCAAGATCATCGACGCTATTAGAGAGCTAACTGGTTTCCTCACGATGTTTTCCTTTATTCATAGAATTCATTAAAACGTAAAAATCACACTAATATTATAATGGTGAAAGTTTGTGTGTGTGTAATTATGTGTGTTTGTTACTATTTTACGCTCAAACGGCTGGACGGATTAGAATGAAATTTGGTACCAAAATTGCTTATATTCTTTAATCCAGGGTATTAAAGAATAGGCTACTTTTGATCACCGCGGGTAACACCGCAGGGCGCAGTGATTGATAATAGAATTTTCAGTTTTTATGCCGTTTTGTATGTACCTATAAAACTCTATCAATTCTTTCCTAATATTTTTGAGATTTCTAACCTCCGGTTCTTATATCCAAAATACGGATGTCCGTAGGTCGGTCGTCATAGCAACGTTGTTTATTCAACACAAAATGTATGAGATTTTTTGACAGATAACAACGTTGCTATGACGACCGACCTACGGACATCCGTACGTTCGATATAGAAACCCGGCATAAAGAAACTACACTCTTTGATCTATTTTAGAGACTAACTAGAACTTTTTAGATTATTGTCTATTAAGTTTTCAACAACAGTACATCTAATTTTTGATTCTATACTACAGTAAGCGCAATATACCGCGACCGGCCGAACTTACGCCCTCCGGACGGTTGCACATTATCAACAGTCGCTACGAAAGAGCTAAACAGACGTATCGGCAGCACGTGGAACAGAGATAGTGATATTTCTGACCACTCCCACGCTAGCAATAACTAAGTTTACTCCGGTCAGCTGAGATTGCGCTTAAAGTAATTTAATGACAGTATTCATACAATATTTAGTTCTACAACAAAACAAAAATGAAAACCTTCGGAAATATTTTCTCAAACAAACTTGGGAATTTAATCTGAAACAAAATAACTTATCAAAGTCGTGTTCTCTATATATAGGGTTGCCATCTCTAAAATTTAGAACAAAGGACATTACGCATAAAAACCCCGGAGACAAGACGCATAAAAACCCCCAGGTTTTTTTAAACATAGTCAGTGAAACTAAACAAGTTGCAAATGTCATAAATCACCTTTTTATTTATTTTCAGACCTTAAAATAAAATTTAGTGATCTTCTATAATAATTTTTGATAATCAAATCAATTACTTTGTAACCCGGACTACAAATGAAACCCCGCCCGGACGCCTCCCGGACACCCTCTAAACTAGGACAAATCCGGGAAAACCCGGACGGGTGGCAACCTTATCTATACACCAGCAGGACTATTTCCTAACTTGTCGCGAAATCGGAACTCTTTGCCATCAAACGCGGTGGGTAAGCCCTGTTTTATTTCAATTAAACATTGCAAACTTGCCTGTATTTCAGGTAGTGGCTCCGCGTGTCCATTTTGTAATCTCTCGTCTTGCGGCGCGCTTTCCGCGCTACTTAAGGACGTTATTGAACCTGGAATCATAAGAAAATGAAAAATCTTACGAAAAGTTACGACTTCGACGGGATTCAAACCCGCGTGATTCAAGCGATCATCCTTTAGCCGGATTACCATCGACCACTCGGCCACGAAGCCTTAAACGCCGACGACGAAACTATCAGTAAGATTATATTTTCGGTTAGAGCACCAATTAAATCATAAGTTTTCATTCGCCTTTAGCTGTAGCAAACCTCTAGGTACTACGGCTGTGACACATATACCACAAGTAGAGTAAACTTAATAATCCTCAAGTATATGTCGCGCCACGTAACAAGAGCGCTGGCTGTCAAACTGCTCCGTGG
The DNA here is from genome assembly GCA_963582015.1 of Xanthorhoe designata. Taxonomy (NCBI): domain Eukaryota; kingdom Metazoa; phylum Arthropoda; class Insecta; order Lepidoptera; family Geometridae; genus Xanthorhoe; species Xanthorhoe designata. The sequence continues at coordinate 2,494,342 of OY757058.1, forward strand.
TCGATGATTGGTGGAGAGGTGTTGCGTCGCACTTCATACCATTGATTTAGCGAGTGCTATTGGTTCGTCAGCGAGTGAACACAGGCGCGAACATACCCCCGCTACTTCCCCGACCAAGCTCTTTTTACGTGGCGCGAGACCTATACAACTCTTGCAATATTAAAGAAAGTTTTTTTTTCCAAATACTCTTTTTAACACTTTAAAAAAATGAAAACCTACGGATTTTGAATTGCAGTATGAATATATAATATAATAGTTTACTCGCCCGCGGCTTCGCTCACGTGGTACCTACCTTGATAAAATATAGCCTAATATGTTCATTCGGAAAGTCTATGCTACACATCGGTGAAAGAATTTTTTAAATCAGTTGAATAGTTTCGGAGATTACCCCAAACATACAAACAAACCAACTTTACCTCTTTATAATATTAGTATAGATAGTAGTGGCAATTCGGAGTGTCACAAAAGCTAAACAAAATTAAAGCCATCCTTTGTATTCCCATCGCTATGAAAGGGACGGCCACATTTTTGGTTAAGTTTAGCTTTTGCGATACTCCGAATTGCCACTATTATAGAAGTATAGATTATTATTAGTATATTAGTATTAGTATATTAGTATTAGTATATTAGTATTAGTATATTAGTATTAGTATATTAGTATTAGTATATTAGTATTAGTATAGATTATAACCTGTTCTAGTGGAAGGTGCGTCTGGCGGCGGTAGTTTGGCTTCTAGCTGCTCGCAACGCTTCAAAGAACGTTGCAACTCCCTATTCAGTTCCTGCAACATAATTGTTAATTAAACATGTTACTTAATTAATGATAATTTTTTTTCAATAACCTATAATGTGTCCCACTGCTGGGCAAAGGTCTCCCTCATCTCTTTCCACCTCTTTCGATCACCGGCCGCTTCCCACCACTATATATATATATTTTTTATGTTAATTAAAAAAAATATATACAGAAATTGTAATAATATTACATTTAAAAGAATATTTTATTAATTATAATTTAATTTATTTATATTTTATTTAAAAGAATATTATTACCTCGTCTGAATACAGTCGTGATATTATTTCATATTTGACAGTTGAGCCGTGGTGGCAAACAAATTTCGATCTCGCGATTAGTCAATCATGCCGCTGGAGTAGAATTACAAGACGTTTCAAAGTAATCCTAGAGATCCCACTTAATAAACGGTTTTTGAATATTGAATAGAATAGAATAGAATAGAAAAATTTTTATTTTCCATCAACATAAACATGGGTAACATACAAATGAAAAATACTTATTGACAATCGAGTGACAAGAAAATAAGGCTACCCCTCAGCATTTGCTCCAAGCAGCATCATGACTGTCGGAGCGCTGGTTTTCAGTGGCGCCACAGTGAACTTTGTGTACTAACTTTTATGGCACTGGCGTGTTTCTTCTTCAAGACTCCATTCTCCCCCTTCTCCCACTCCAGTTTCTTGTTCGCTTCGGCTGCTTCTTCAGTTAACTCTGCCACCTGCATTCAAATATGGCAATAAATCTCGAAAACAACAGTCAGATTTGACAGTAAAACCATTTTAACTTGTCGCGAAACAATATTTATCGACATCACTAATTTATTTGGCTATCAATTGATGCATGTACAGTGGTAGCAATTCGGAGTGTCGCAAAAGCTAAATTAAACTAACTAAAATTAATGCCATCCTTTTTATTCCCATCGCTATGAAATGGACGGCAACATTTTTAGTTAGTTAAGTTTAGCTTTTGCGATACTCCGAATTGCCAATAGTGTAACCCTATGTTGGATATCCTTAAAATAAATAAATAGGTACCTTTCTAGCCAATACTCTGGTCTCGTGGTTCCGTCGTTCCGTCTCCTCAGTGAGCGATGCCTGTAGTCGGACACACTCAGCTTCTAGTGACGTCACTCGCTCGCGAAGACATGCGTTGTCGGCGGATAAAGCTTGTGCCTGAAATACAATCACACGCATATTATAAAGGTGAAAGTTTGTGTGTGTAAGTGTGTGTGTTTGTCACTCTTTCTCGCTCAAACGGCTGGACGGATTTGAATGAAATTTGGTACCAGAATTGCTTATACACTGGATTAAAAATTAGGCTACTTTTGATCCCGGTATTTTCACTGGAACGGGAACTATTCACCGCGGGCGCAGCTAGTACTAGTATAATACGCTTTTGGTTATGCTTTTCTTGGATGTAGAAGCCACTTTTTGATGATTTATTTTAATATTCGTCGATAAGGTTTTGTTATAAGTTTGTTTTGTGTATTGGTGTCTGTCTGAGGCAACGCAGTGAACAGATGGGCCATTTTTTTTATTACAGTCGTGATCATAATATTTTATTATATTTCATCTCACCTTGGCAGAGTGTAAGTCTGTGTTGGCCCTTTCATCTCACCTTGGCAGAGTGTAAGTCTGTGTTGGCCCTTTCATCTCACCTTGGCAGAGTGTAAGTCTGTCTTGGCCCTTTCATCTCACCTTGGCAGAGTGTAAGTCTGTCTTGGCCCTTTCCTCTCACCTTGGCAGAGTGTAAGTCTGTCTTGGCCCTTTCATCTCACCTTGGCAGAGTGTAAGTCTGTATTGGCCCTTTCCTCTCACCTTGGCAGAGTGTAAGTCTGTATTGGCCCTTTCATCTCACCTTGGCAGAGTGTAAGTCTGTATTGGCCCTTTCATCTCACCTTGGCAGAGTGTAAGTCTGTATTGGCCCTTTCCTCTCACCTTGGCAGAGTGTAAGTCTGTATTGGCCCTTTCATCTCACCTTGGCAGAGTGTAAGTCTGTCTTGGCCCTTTCATCTCACCTTGGCAGAGTGTAAGTCTGTATTGGCCCTTTCATCTCACCTTGGCAGAGTGTAAGTCTGTCTTGGCCCTTTCATCTCACCTTGGCAGAGTGTAAGTCTGTATCGGCCCGCTGTGAGACGTGTGTGTGCGTGAGCCTGGCCGCGTGTTCTAATGCGGCCGCCTCTCTCCTGGCGCAGGTTTCTGCGAGCGCTCGCTCTAATGTTAACGCTTCTTCGGCTTGATTCGCTCTTTCTGTTTCTCTAGAATACATAAGTAAGTTCGTATAAGCAAGTAGACAACTCTGGTGAGGGAGTTTTTAGGTCTAACTAAAGGCCTCCGTCATGGCTTAACGACTTTAAAAGCCAGGATATTTAATTTGATAAAATATAATTATAAATTACTTACATAACATTCCGCCATGTTATGTTAAACATCAACTGAGCGCAAGACGTCACGCCTAAGTAAATTCACTTTCTTGTCATTTAGTTTCGCTTAAAAACTTTGAACTTCTCACCTAAGTGTGACGTCACGCCTAGTAAAAAGGCGAAATGACATTTGTGAGCGTTTTGGCGTCAAACATAAACATGATTTAAATACTCAATTTTGGGCTAACAAAATGTTTCTTTTGATAAAAACGTTTACTCCCACCTGTTCTGTTGACAGAACTACTGGGATTTTTATAAAAAGGGGTTTTTTTTATATTAATCTGCGTTACCGTTCTAGCTGTGAGCTGAGCGTGTCAGCGAGCGCCGCCTTCGCCCTGAGCGCCGCTAACTCCGCCGCCTCCTCTTCTAGTCGAAGATTACTTATTTTCAAACGTTCCACCTGCATAATTGGTTGGTTAGCAGGTAGAAAATGCCTTTGGCATTATGCTCGCCAATTGTACCTACTCTGTATTTATATATAAGTGTGCAATAAAGTATTTAATAAATAAATAAATAATTAAAAAACTCACATCACACTATCACACTAATATTATATCACGCTAATCACTTTAATATTAGAAAGGCTCAAACGGCTGGACGGATTTGAAAATTTGGTACCAGACTTAAACTAGCTTACTAGCCCGCGGCTTCGCTCGCGTGGTACCTTGATAAAATATAGCCTATGCTCATTCGGAAAGTCCATGCTACACATCGGTGAAAGAATTTTTGAAATCTAACCTTTATCATTATTTTTAACTGTATTTATTTTAAAAATTTATTGCTTTATATTTTTATATATTATGTTGTGAGAGAATTAAATAAACAATTTGATTTGATTTGATTCGAAATCGGATGAGAAGTTTCGGAGATTTTCCCAAACAAAACAAACAAACAAACTATAAATTTCCTACTGCTTGTTGAGTGTCTTGAAGTCTGAAATGGTCCGAATAAGTATAGTTTATTATGGGTCAAGAAAAAAACAAATACCTCGGCCGAGGTGTGAGCGAGCGAAGCAGTAGCGCCATCTCGCTCTCTCCTACAGGTGTCTAGCTGCTGTGTAACGGCGGTTAATCTCCGATCCAAATCTTCGTTCTCATGTCGACAGAGAATAAGAGCCGCTCGGCACTCTTTTAACTCCGCTTCTGAGGAAGCATGATAATAATTTAAATATTAATAATTACTAAAAATAAAATGAAATATGATCACGACTGTATCCCATAGAGCAGTAGACACAAATAATAATATGTATAAGTTACGCTTATAATAAACTGACAAGAGGCAAAATTAAATAACTACTAATATAATATTATAAATGCGAAAACCATACTGTCTGTTTCTCTGTTACGCTTTCCCGCCTAAACGACTGAACCGATTTTCTATATAGTCCTTAGGCCTTATTCATAAAGATTTGTCAATTTGATATGAATCTAAATGTTTTTTTCTTGTTACTCTTATGTCTATGAAAAGAGATAGCGACAGATTTAATATCCGTTTAGGTAAAGTAGGTTTACTGAGCCAATATGTATAAGGGGGTATCTCTGTACCAAATTTCATTAAAAACGGCTGAGTGTTTAGGCGTATAGACATACAGATAGAGCTACTTACACATTATTAGTAGGGAAGTGGGGATACCTTGAACTAATGTTAAATTGTCGGTCCCGGCTTTTAAAGTCGTTAAGCCATGACGGAGGCCTTTAGGCGGCCTAGAAACTCCGTCACCAGAGTTGACCAATTGCTCATACGAACAAACGAACTACTAACCTAGTTGCCTGGCTTTGACCGCGTCGGTCGCGTTAGCCGCGGCGGCTTCCTTAGCGGCTTCCAACTCCGAGACTTGGTGGGAAAGTTTCTCAGCGCGCTCCGAGCTCTCCTGAAGTTAAATATTAAGATATAATTTATTACATTTGGAAAATACATATACAGGGTTAATTTTGAATCAATAGAAATGACTATCACTTGCTTGGACTATTACTGTAAATATTTACTTTATTTTAAAATGATAGATAATAAATAAAAATAAATAAATATCCTTGGACATTCCACACAGCGTCATCTAGGAGCAATTTAATGCTTGTGTTATGGTAACCAGATGAGTGATAATACTACATAGATACATTTTTTTTTGTAAATACATACATTGGTGAATTAAATTGGAAGTGCTGGGGATTAGGATGAACGGACTTACTTGGTAGCTGGATCTTTGCGGCACTTCACCATAATTACAAGCGAGCGTGCGTGCGTTGCGGGTGCGAGCGGAAATCAAAGTGTTCGTTCAGCTCTCGGATACGGTGAATGAATGAGTTGTAACTTGCACATGTTCACTCCTAGTTTTCGTTCCGTTCAAGGAAGGGGATTGGTCACAGGAGAGGAGTGAATTGATAATAGATCGAGATTGAATAAATATGAATAGTTGTGCTATTTGTGTGGATAGATGGCGTTAGCATTCGTTGTGTGAGTTGTTTGGATAGATGGCGTTACCATACATATTATAAATAGAAAACACCCAGACTTGAGACAAATATTTGCAGATAATACAAACATTTGTCCCGCAGCGGGGATCGAACCCGCAACCTCTGCGTCTTAGGCGGACCTTCACCCACCGTGCCACAGAGGTCGTCAAAAGAAGAGAAGTAGGTACTAAAATCATACAAACATTATTTCAACTGCAGGTTAGCTCACGCGTAGCTAGGCAAGTCAAAGATAAGTAGATAACACAGTAAATAACCATTGATAGGTTATTGAAACTGGCCGTAAGCAAGCTATGACTAAGTTTGACAAGGTTACCTTATAAGCGTCCATCTCCATTCTTAACTTGCTCTGAGTCCACTTAAGTCTTCCTTCCAGCTCCTTTATGTCCTCTCTCACTTTAGATAGCTCTCTCTCGCTCGTCTGCAGTTCATGGCACTGTAATATTGTGAGACGTATTTTATAGAGACGCATTAGAATCACCTGGCATGTAAAACTAAACTTAAGTGATCCTTGACTTAAGTTTCGTTTTTCCTACAAGAATAAATGATTTTTCTTTCTTTTTTTCTTTATGAAATAATTATGACGGATATTATAAATCGTTCGTTCGTTCGTATGAGCAAGTGGCCAACTCTTGTGACGGAGTTTTTAGGCCGCCTAAAGGCCTCCGTCATGGCTTAACGACTTTAAAAGCCGGGACCGACAATTTAACGTGCTCTCCGAAGCACGGAAGCGCTCAGATGAAAATGCCACTTGCGGTCACCCATCCAAGTAGTGACCGCTCAGAACGTTGCTTAACTTCGACGATCTATCAAGAACGTATTAGCAAGCTTCGCCACGACCGCTTCGATATTTCGATATATTATAAATGAAAAATCATCAAATAACTTGACGGGGCAGAACTTAAGCCCTACGGCCGGTCGCACATTATGTTCATCCGTTACGAATGAGCTAAAAATATTGTAAATATTGTGAAAATATGCATCATCAAAAGATTTTTAAGCAAACAATACAACACACAATGAAAATGAGCTAAATATTTGTCGTAATATTTGTACCTTGTCATCATATAGCTGTATGATTCTCTGCTTCTCTCCGTGCGCGGACTTGAGCTTGCCATTCATCAGTTCTAGCTCAGTTCTGGCGGCTCGCTCAGCTCGCCCGGCGACCTCCGCGGCTCGCTTCGCTTCTATCGCGGTGCATTCTACGCTTGCGTAGCGCATCACTGCGGCGTCTTTTTCACGTTCTGCTTGCTCCACTCGTTTGCTCATCTAAAATCATATGAATAATATAGAAATAGTTTTACACTAAGCTGTTCTTGCTTAATGTAAAAGTATTTTGACGACCTCTGTGGCGCAGTGGGCGAAGGCCCGTCTGAGACGCGGAGGTTGCGGGTTCGATCCCCGCCACGGACAAATGTTTGTATCTTCTACAGATATTTGTTCCGGGTCTGGATGTTTTTCTATCTATAGTATGTATGTATTTACAAAAAAAATGTATCTTTGTACAATAACACAAGCATTAAGTTGCTTGAGACTAGATGACGCCGTGTGGAATGTCCAAGGATATTATTTATATTTATTTGATTGGATTTTATCAAAACATTTTTTAGTTAGTTAGGTGGTTTTCTAGCAGTGGTTCTTAAACATGTTCATTGTGAAGCACATGAGTAACAAGGGTTCTTGCTTACCAAGTCCAATTTTCCCTCCAATTCCTTAAAAAACTGATCCTTTTCCTGACTTTCGTCAACTTGCTGTTTCACTCTCTCTCTCAAAAAAGTATTTTCTTTCCTCTGCTCAAACAGCAGCTTTTCTAGTGATTCAATTTGCAATCTTACCACCTCTGTCTTAGGGTCCAAATCTTGGCTGCTTTCTTCAATTTCTGCAGGGTTCTGATTGGTTGGGATGGTTTCATCAGCTTTTTGAACCTCATTTGTTTCATCTTCAAATATATCAGTCATTACTTTTCCGTTCGGGATAGGTTTAAGGTTCTTAGCGGGCTTTTGTGTTCTGTGTGTGTAGTACTTTAAACTGCCACTGACAGATGAAAACATTCCATGGACATTTTTGACGATACTTCCTATATCTTGCGAGAGAATTTCCTTTGGTATCCGAGTATACCTTGCATCTGTCAGTTGGACAGTTTCTGGGATTCTTTGAGTTGCATTTGCTTGTTTCTTTTGTAACGCAAACTGGGATAATATTTCATCTGTATCTAAATCTTTGTTTTCTATACTAAATTGACAATCTGTATTTTCTATAATGTGTGATATGTTTTCAGCGCTACGACTGAAGTTAGACTTAGTCATTTCCTTAATTGGTTTGTTGTCTAGACTTATAGATGAGGAAGCCAGCGTGGTGCTTATTTTAGAGTTTTGAACATCTAAGTTTTCACAAGAGGCTGTAAGTTGAGTTTCACTCGTAACAAAACTGGCAGTATACTCTATGTTCTGTTTATATTCAGGTACATTTTTTACATCTATTTCAGCAGCACCATTTTTAGTAGTAAATTCTGGCTCTTTGGCATCAGTTTTGAAAGGAGAAGCTTCAGAGCTAGGGGATTCTGAAGTGCGATTGTCCTCAGATATGGAAATAGTACTACTCGAAGTTGCACTACTTTCTAGAGAGACAGCAGATGACTTTTTCGAATTACAATCAACATTTTCAGAGGAAGTGCTGATTTCGATTTCGTCATTAGAAATACTTTTGATAGGCGATGTCTCCGAGTCTGACGAGGCAGGGAATGTTTCTGAACAGGTTTCGGTGGTTTCGATACCGGAATCACAGCTTTTTTCGCTGTTTGTTCCAATTTCTTTCGCGAAATAGTTGACGTCAACTGTGTCAATAACAACGGCGTGTACACTCGTCTCTTCAGACATATTAGACATTGTGGGGTAGCTACTTTAAAATTAGGCTAAACTGGGTTGGATTTGCTAACTTTAGAGCCATTTAATAGATCAATTTTATTTTTATAGTGAAAATAAACATCGATTATTTAGTTTTGATTTGACGTCCAGTAGCTACTCAATTTTGTAGAATGACAAATTGATTGACAATGACAATGTTGACTCAATTTGACTGACAGTGACAGATCCAAGTGAATAGTAATATCATCAATCAAAGAGAATGTAACATTGCGTTTAACTGTCTCTATAGTGTTGGGCCCTAGGAACAATATTAATTAACAATTAATAAACATGTTTTAAATTATTGTTCCTAGGTTTGGCCAATAAGTTAAATTCTAGCGATTATATAGGAACCTAATTATTACTCCCTCGATTAATTCAGTTTTTATTATCTTCTTGTCCAAGAATTGTGAATTAGGTACCCTAAGATGTGATTATAAAATATTTGCACAAATACCTACCTACCTACCTCATGGCATTGTTGGGTGTTGCTGCAATCTATTTGGTAAAAATCAGACATAAAAAAACGTCCATGGATTGAACAAATACAGAGTTCATGAGTATAATTGAGAGTTCAGAAACGTTCCAACGTTATTTTATACCTATCGAGAAAACGATGAAAAATGTTTGCCTAACGAAATCCAAGTTGAAGTAACACATTAAGTAATTAATTATGTAGGTACCATGAATGTAAATTAGGTACTTAATGATCTATCAATTCACTTGTGTACCTACCTACCTAAATACCTACCTACTTGTACCTATGTGGCTTGGACCTATAGATCGTATGTAAGGATCCGTAGGTGGCTCAACTGTTTCTAATTATTGTATTTTGTACATTTCTTTAAACAACTAATTACCGTTGTTGCTGGATGCAGCCTTGTTATTTTATTAATAAAATACATTCTTGTGTTTTATGATTACCTGGTACAACACTATTTGCAAACTAGGTTCCTTCTAGAAGACAGATTAAATGAAAAATAGGTTTACTAAACATTTTAAGTTGTATGAGTTTTACAGCGTTATACAGGTTAAATACGTGTGGCAAGTAAAATAAAATAAATTAGATTAATTTAACAATAAAAACACTGTTACAAAAATTAATTGTAAAAACATTTGGATCAAGGAATATGCACTCTAAACAACCTTTTAAAAAGTCAGTGCTGCCAGTGTAAATAAAAGTTTCTAAAATAGTAGAAAAAATATATCATTGTAGTAACATTTTAGCAACTTTATAAAACATTAATTACTTTTAAATTTCTGGCTGTGATTTTATTACTTAAAATAAACCTTTAAAAAGTGTTGTTTTAACAATTATGTCATCATTTATTACTTAAACTAAACATTGTTGCTTAATTTATTACATTTTAACCGGATATCAAAGTAAACAATAGTAGATTTTACACATTTATTCTGGCAAGTGTAGAGAAAAACGTTATGTCACGCGTGGCCTGTCATGTCAATTCATTTTCATTTTCCATTTCATTTTCGTTCGTTCGTGAAAGAAATTGAGTCTGAATTTGGGTCGTCCCGTCCGTTATTGATTTTTTTCAACAATCTTCTTCTTTATAAGGTAGATTGCATTGCCTTGTGATTGCGCGTTGAAATTAATGTTCCTGTAGTTCGCGTGGAGAAGCAAAAATGCCTGTAAGTATATCGAGCTACATTGCACATTTTCGACATGTGACCACGGAAATATGATATCACGCTGAGATCACGCTACGCTATATTTCTGAAGTTCTCTGCAATCGTGGCAGTTATGCGCCGTTGATTAGAGTAGGTAATAAAACTAGCTATTTTTGTTTTATCTGCTACCATGTTTCCGTGAGGGCATTATTCATATTCGTCAGGTCAGGGCCGCCTGCCTAAGGCAGTGCTTACGTAGCTAAGTACTTACGCTATCTGCGCAATTTGTCTATAGCGTAATACTAACATCTGTTACATTTTCCGTACTTCCTGTTCTTATAGGAATCTTGTTTGAAAAGATATTGAAATTATGATCACGTGAGGATGCGTCATAGTTCCGTTTATGAGGACTATGATTAAAATGGTTGCTTTACGCACGCTAAGGCTACTTTTGCTCCATGCATTGTGTAAGCTGGCTATTATTTTTACATCCATAAAAATAAAAAATCAAAATGTATTTATTCAGTACAATCGTATAAAGACCACTTTGACTTGTCACGTTTTTAAAACTAGGTGATTCTACTGCCTTTTCCAACACGACTCCCTATACCTGGGAACTCGGAGTTGAATTTTATGTTAGAACTATAATCAGGTAAGTACTAGCTGTTCTAGCGGCAGACACAGTTCTATAAATGTCATATTTTGAAGTTTAAAGTTTGTATGGATGTTACTTTTGTTAGAATAGAATAGAATAGAATATCGTTTATTTGGCAACAAAAGCACAGACATACATTTAAATAGGTTTTACTCATTAACACTAAAACTATTGAACAGGTTTGCCTGAGACTTTGAATTTATGTAGTTTTTGACCATATCCATATAGTAATAATCCCCTAAGCTTACTATAACTCGAGTAGCTGCTAACTCTCATGAGGTACCTATGACTTCTGTCCATATCATCCTCAATTTTATTTGTCATGTTTCATACTTCGCTTGCTAGTTATTGCCTATTGCATGTTTAGTAGGACAAAAATAATAAGTAAATAGTATACAATAATTAAATAAATATTTACTTAATTTGCAATCCACTCTATACTTCTATAGCCATATTTTTTGCTATTGCGATTGATAACAAATGAATTTCTACTTGCCATAAGTGCAAAAATTGTCCTTGTTTAATTCAAGTATGATACTGAAACCAACAGATAATCATAACAGTCTGCTTATCAAGCAATGTTTCTTCCTTGTCACACTTATGTTTATGAATAGAAATGGCAATAGTTTTTTAACCTCATTTATTCTTGTCATTAATTATCCTTTTCTCAATAATTTATAAATGAGCCATGGTTTGTTACTCTTGCTAAAACTCAGAAGAACTCAGTTGATTTGGCTGATCTTAGTTATAAAATGTTTGTGAAAATATGGAGAAATTGTGCAGGAAAGTAAAAAAAATTACAAAACTTAATATCTATTTAAAGTTATCAATAAAAAAAAATGGCCGCTGATAGGTACTTACATTCCATTAGCATGAAATGTATCATCCTTGTCACTCTCATGTTAATGAAAACATATAAAAACAAATTTAAATTTCACAAATTTGTAAGGAAAGTTCTTTCTTTGGCTGAAAAGGGATAGCAACAGAGATAACCTGACAATTTTACAAATTATTTTCCTAATTCCTGCAAAAAGATTGAAACTATTGTAAATCATCTCACAATTTAGTAAAGAATGGTTTGTTTAATCTCTTACCAAAGTCAGTAATATTTTATCCTTGTCACTCTTATGTCGATGAAACGAGATGGCTATAGATTTGACTGTTAAGCCTTTGTGTAACAGGGTAGATTTGAACAGCACCAAACAAAGAAGGAAACTGCCCTAGTTTTGCTCTCTGCAACGATTGAAAATAGGTCACTATGTATGCAGTTAAATTGAACAGCTCCTAAAAGTATGTATTGTAAGAGTGCAGTAGGTCAGTCATTTTCTATATCTTGTTTCTTTTTTAAAATTAGAAACTGCAAGTATAGGCTGTTTAATAAGTATCAAATCAAAGCATAAATAACAGGCAAAAAATCGATTACTTACTTTTTGTTGACCTAAAAACTTAAAATGAATGTACTCTATTGCATACGGCCTTATAGGCTTCCAAACATCTCTAAATACTTCTAAATCTGTTGCTGTAAAAATATTCTCCAAAAGCCTTGCTTAAACACTGAATGCTGTAGGTATTTCTAACAAGTTACTCAAGTTAAAATATTCAGCTCTGTAAATACATCTGAAGCAGTAATTACCTACTTCAGTTTTGTGCTAGTACAGAAATCCTTGACACACCTGCATAGGGCGCGGCGGTAGAGGGAGAGGGGTATAGTAATTGTAGGGGGGAGTTCACTTCACGCGCCGAGGGTGGCGTCAGACGATCGTCACAGCTTGCAGAATGCAGACGTGCATTACTCGCGAAGCCTGTTGCTTGCAAACAAAGAAATAATTTTCTAAGTGGATAGTGGTTAGATTTGAATTATGCCTGTGAGTGATACTACAATTTGTATTTAGTAATCTTGCAAGTGGTATTAGTATAATTTTGAAAAACTGTGGTAAAAAAATCTGTTAGTTATTGTTGAAGTACAATCACATGATGCCCGGTAAACAGTAAGTAAAATACAGAAACATTATTTTGGACTTGTTTCAAAAATAATTTCAGAATATTTTTTTAATTCTACAACTTTGAGAATTTACAAATTAAATTTTAGAACCAACAATTAAAACTTCCAAAATCAAATTCATTTGTAAACCAACTTTATTATTGGTACGCCAATGTTTTTGTCAAACTTACTATACGTTTACAAACATCCAATATCAGAAACCAATTTCGAGCGAACTTCATAAAAGTAGAATGTACATTTCCCGCCTATTTATTTATGTACCAATGTTTATGTAGAGAGAGATGTAGAGATACTTCAAAAAAGGAGGTTTAATGTTTCTCTGTATGAACTTTTTTTATGTATTTTTTTATTTGAAAGAGTATTCTCCCGAGGTGATCCCATTAAAAATGTTTGAAGAGGATCATCGGACTTATCAACAGAAATGCACCTCGAGAGTGCAAGAAATTGCTCACTCTTTACGAAATTGAAGTAGGTTTAAAAATGTAATATTGCCACTTAGTTAAAAATATTAGAATTATCTACAGTAAAAAGAGCACAAGGAAACAATTAGTCTACGCTAGGGCAAGTATTATCATGCCACTTCACGTACTTAATAGATTACAGAGCTGAATTCGCAATTTCTGCCTTAAGTTTTTATGATAAGGTTCAAGTTTAGTAGTTATTTTAATTAGTACATTATGATGCGTGTTTTAATTATATGCATTGAGGTATTTTCCATCTAGGTATTATAGAAATATTTTTGCATATTCTTGTTTAATCTCAAGTTCCTTTTAGTTAACAAAATATGTAGTTATTATATTTTGTAGGTATTGGTTATCATCAGCTATTAAATATTCAAAATGAACATTCAAGATGTGGAAGGTTTTATGACAATATACATAATATAAAACGAATGTTTTGAAAAAAACTACAAATAAGTTTTTGCACTTATTTTTAAAAATACAACAAATTATTATCAATTCAAACAAGAATCTAATACGAATTGCAATATTGAATCATACTATAATTTAGTTACAGTTTTATTTTGTCTTTCTGTCCCCAATTACAAGGTACCTTTGTGTATTTGTAAAAGTGAATAGTTGCCGAAATGCTGCGCCCCACTGACCTACTTGTGTAGGCGAGCTCTTTCGTCATAACTTACTTATAGGTAAAATGTATTTCTCTTTTGAATTATATGTATTAAAAAAGGATCCATGTTTTTCATGCACAAAGGGTGAAGACTGTGATGATAATATTTGAGATTTTCTTAATATAAAGCAATTGCTGGGTTACCTTAGTCACCAGAAACTCGGTCACTTACTATTAACTTTATCGTGTCTGTCATTCGAATTTAGGTTAACTCATCTGATTAAAAACAAGTCTTTAGTTGTTTTGTGTTAGATAGAACGATGTTTGTTCTGTGTAGAAATAGGGTCAGAAAAAGTTATTAGAAATAGAACTTAGTATCAGCTTATGCGGAAAAGAGTCTTTAATTTCATAATATTGTATGAGTTTAAGCGCATATCATCATAGTAAGCTGTAAACTTTAGAAGTTGGTGAAAAACCTTGTATGCTAACACTGATCTGACATAGCCCTACTAGGTATTAAACGCCGTTGTTCATATACTAGGCTGTCTATAGCTTATAGAGCTGCAAATCTACCAAGTTTAATTAGTATGATAGACGCAAGAAAAAGAACACAGTTGATAAACACTTCTTGATGGAAAGGTTCATTAGCACCAGCATCTTCCTCCCTTATCCCACATTACGTGGGGTCAGCAAAACATGGTATTCTTCTATCTCCCTCTATCTGCCATCATCTCGAAATTCACCCATTTCTAACTCCATCCCAACGAACTATGCCAGACCGGTACAGAAAGGTTATTTAGAAAAATATTTTATTCCAAAAGAATATAAAGAGGACAATGGAGGAAAGATACATGTTGTGCCGACCCCACTTAGTGGGAAGAGGCAGATGGAATTTAAAAGGAAGAGAACAGAAACATTTAAAAACTTGATTCTTTCATAGGACGCTGAGCTCGCCGCCCCGACGGTCGAGAATGTTCGGGTCGTGGTCCGAGTGCGGCCGATGGAGCAGAGGGAGAAGGCAGATGGCTCGTATAGCTGCGTCTCTGTCGACAACGCGAACCACACAGTCGCTGTTACTCGAAGCAACGTCACTCCCCCAGATCCGCCGAGAATCTACGCGTATGATGCTGTATTTGACAGCGATACCAGTCAGGTAAGCGAAACATAAACAAATTATGACTACACGTTTAACGGTAGACTTTCTCACAGATTTGCAGGCGTTTGAGATTTTTTTAGTCTTAATGAGGGTAGTCGGAAATCTTTTCGCTGTAGTGCACCTGTAAAAGACAAAAGAATCTTCATTTATACATACTTACAGATCTTTAGGCTTTCGCATCTTTTGATAATTTCTATCTATTTATAGACAAAAATAAGCCTATCTATACATCTATTCCGGATACTTACTAGAACATACTGTAATGCCTTTCTAAAAGATAACACGATCTCCACTATATCATCTGGATATTCTTATATATCTTCAGGCATACGAAATTCTTTAAAGATGTTTATTAGGTTAGTCAATAAAACGGATTTTACAATGTATCTATATGATTGTATACAACGTTTAAAGACACCCACGCTAAACTGGACGCTATAGTTCGGGGACGTTCTTGAGATAAAACCATCCATAGAATATCATAGAATGTTCTCTACTTCATAACCTTCAATACCATACAATATTCAATAACTTTATTCCATAACCTCGTTCATAATGACAGTCTCGCAAATGATTCTCAATTATCAACATTTAACCTTAATACCTACTTTATAGCGTTCAATCTTCAGTACGAAGTTCTATTGGTCGACACGATACCGCCTCTAGGCTTTTAATTCATAAGCGGAAGCGGTTTTTGAGAACGGAATTTAGCTTGATACTAAACATCTTGATAATTTAGTTACTACAAGTACTAGTACGATTGTGGAATGAACTACATGCCGTGATTTTCCCCAGAGACTATAGTATAGAGTTTTACAAAAAGGTAGTTTTAATGTTTTTTCAAAGTCAGTTGGGCGATTGTTACTTCTGGCAAACGTACTGCTACTGTAACCGCTTACCAGCTGGGCCGTATGATTTTCTCCTACCGCAATAGTATAAAAACATGTTTTTAACCTACTTCAAAGGGAGGAGAATTTCCTCCATAAAAAAAAATACCGATTATTCCGACTGTCTGTACCTACTTCAGAACTTTCCGTCAATAGAGGACCAATTTTGGAAAATCTTTTTTTTACCTCAAGAGTTGGTACCTACTTTTGACGTGGTGGCCTCCCATAAAAACATTTTGAGGATCCTGCACCTCGAGACGAGAGTGTAGGAAATTGTTCTCTTACGAAATTTAAGTACGTTTAATAGTTTTAAGAAATTGTAATGTTGCCACTTCTTTTCCGCGTTAGCTTATCACATTGAACACAGAGTATGACGTAACTCTTTTGTTAGCTCGAATTCGACCTTGGCTAGTACTTGATAAAACGAACCACTTCCTCTATAATGAATGATAAATTTTATACGTAGTTTGTAATTATAATTATGTGTGCAACCCGCGTTATTCACACATTGACAGATGTAGAATAGAATGGAAAACTGTTTATTTGTCATATCATATCTACAGCATAAAAAACACGAAAAATGTTAAAACAGAAACAAATAACTAGAAAGAAAAACGTTAATTTATGACTGGTTTTGCTTACTGTGGTTAAAGATTTGTAGAATATAGAAATGGCTGTTAATAAAATGAAAGAGAGAGAAGAGAAGAAGAGAAAAAATGTAGAAGAGTACCTACACACAAGACTAAATTGGTCTTAGAGTATTGTAATTTAACATCATAACTGTATAGCCAAGCGAAGGATCTTTCTCTAAGACTTAGCATTCAAAATGATTGTCGCGTTGGAACAGCCAATCACCTAGCATGTAAGACGTTTCGAAATGACCCTTGAGGTCCAAGTTCCAACTGAAAGAAATGTTTTTTTCTTTCTTTCTACGGTGGTAAGACCAAAGACATTTGGTACAAGCTCACAATTAGCAGACAGCATTCCATACGGTTGAAAGCCCTACGCTACTTACATAAATACTCAGAATAGCTCTCTGTATTCTCAGCATAAATACATAATTTTTTACTTTAAGGGAAGGTTCATATCTGACGGAACATGCGTCGCGTATTATACGTCAGAACAGACAATTGTATAGAAAAACACTTGACCGTTCACACTCAACCGATGATACGTTAGTACACTAGATGATACGCTCGGCGTATTTTACGTCAGATATGAACGTTCCCTTAATCCAGCAACCCGGGGGGCAGGTTATAAGTATTTGATAGTTTGCTGTTACAATTTGACTAGCGTTGAAAACTTGAAATAGTCTTTACATTTGTACAAAATTATTTCTAAATCCGGAGCACTGTGGGTTGAGATTATATGGCAGATTTCCAGTTTTATTATAAGAACTTAGCAGAATACACTACACATGTTTGTAATCGAATGTATCTCTCAAACTGTTTATTTTCACTAGATTTTTAATTTATTTATTTATTTGTTATAAATTTAAACACTGAATAAAATAACATTGATAAAGAAACAAATTCTGATATCTAAAACAATAAATAATAAATTTACTTATCCATGTTCTATTTTCATTTTGGTTGCGTTATTCATCTTGGCTTTATAACCGTGGTTGCGGTCAGTTATGACTGACCGTGACCACGGCTGTTGTGTGTATTTTTTCTGTGTAAATAGTTACGTAAAACGTGTTCTAGATCACTTTTATTCATGCTGCGATGTTTTGTTCTATAACCAAGAAAAAAGAAGAGCAAATAAGAAGCCAGAAGATTCCAACTCATTACGCACCCACCATTCGTCTCGACCGGTGATTACTTAACATCAGTCTTGTCGAATGGTGGGTTTGTGGTGTGTTATGCATCGGACAAGGATGAAGACAGAAGATTTTCATAGTGTCAAAAATCACTCTTGTTTATTTATTCACCATTAATGTTGAACTAATAGGCTCTTGAATAATCAAGAGCCTGCTAATCAAGCGGCTGCTGAATCTGTAGCTTTTACTTTTAATTGACACGAGAGTGACAATTAAATAAGTACCCAAAAGATTTACTATAGATACAGTACTGTAGATCTAAATTAACAACAGAAAAATCATAATATAAAGTTAATGTTAATAACAGTTATAGTAAAAACTAACATATCTGAGTTTCTGTAACATAGCTGTCTGTTAATATAAAGAGTACTACAATGCCCTGTTGAATGTTACCTATTTTCGCAAAATTAAAGAATGGTTTATTTTTTTTAAGCAGTTCTTAATTTGTTTCTGTAAACGGATAGACGTAACACGGTCCAACGAAGCAAGAAGAAAGAAGATACGAAGAATATAAAATGGCGTAACGTTCTCATTGCATCTTGCATTAGTTGTCGAGCAGGCTGGCTGGCCGCTCGCAGCTTGCAAGACATTAGGTTTACTTAGTGCTAACTGCATATGGAATGTTGCGCCAGCTATCATCGTGTGAAGAGAAGACTACTAGTATTAAGAGATTTTTTATTCGCAATTCATAGTTATATTTAGAAGTAATTAAACAAAGGAATTTACCCGTTGTCGGGGTCAGCCTTAAGACGTGATCATAATACAACATTTAAACGATAGGTATATGAACACGGAAATTTATCCGTGGTCGCGGTCATGCATGACTGCCCGTGACCACGGCTGTTGTATCTTAGCCGCGGTGAAGAGTAATACTTTTTTATAACTTTATTATAAGTAGATATAAAATAAAATGTAATGATCATGTGCTAGCTCGTAAATTCCAAATAGATATAGTAAAAGAGTATTGACTTTTGATATACAAACAGTCAGCTTAATATAAATATATAAACAAAAAAAAAATTAGTATTCGTACTTTATTTGTGCTTTATCCTATATAAATCTGGTCGCCCCACTCCTAATTATTTGGGTACGGAACCCTAAAAAAAACACAATGAAGTATAGTATTATCTGTGGTGAAACACAGAATTTCCTCCTTTCTTAAAGTCGGTTAAAAACTTAAGCCTCTTTGTTACTATTGACGCATAATGACCATGACAGCTCATAGTTACATAGCCAAGGTTGCTTGAGCAACCGAGGTAGGTGTGCATAGCAAGGTGAACCATCACAGAATAACTTTGAACAACACGCCTGGTTACATCATGCTAGTAAATGTACCTACTGTGTTTTTAAAACTACGTAGCTCTGAATTACTATGTTCATCATCCATCCATCCACAGCCCGACTTTACCCACTGCTGGGCTTAGGCCTCCCTAAGTTTGTGCCATCCACTTGTTGTTAGGTGCTACAAGCCTATTCCATCTCAACAATGTCCCAGGCACTACAGTGTCCCGTTAATTGTTGGCAAAGATTGACTCCTGACTCTGTATAAATCATCTAGTTAAGACTGCATCAGCGTGACTGATTTTGATGATATTCAGCCATCTTCAGATTAGCCCAGCGGGTGATCCTTTAAAGTTTGTAAACGATCAGGCCTCCGTTACGGCTTAACGACTTAAAAAGCCGTTTTAAAAGTGCCCTCCGAAGCACGCAAGCGCTCAGCTGAAAGGCCACTTGCACCCATACTAGTTGAGACCGCTCAGAACGTTGCTTAACGATCTATGAAGAACGTCTTGCTGGGAATACTACGTTTATCGAACGAGCAGTACGCACTAACTGCTAGTTAGAAAAACAGCGCGTTTTCACAAGCGCGAGGAGACTGCACGGTCAGTCACAGCTTGCTGTCTACATTTTGTTCGCCACGCTTTTGTATCGCGATACTAACGCGCAATGACAGCGCGTTTTATTTGTGTCTGTATCGATAATACTGCGCATTCCAAAAATGTAGTGTGCAGGCTCTGAGCATGCTTCGCCACGAGTAAAACGTAGTGATTATATCGTTACTGGAAAGGCAAAATTACTGAAGCGCCAAAATAGGCATATTGAGTTATATATATTCTGAATCAGCATTTCATTCTGAGTCAATCTGTCTAGGTAGCATTGTGATACGAGCCCTTTTTTGGCGCTTCAGTAAACTGAAATAGATTATTTTTCTTTGGCCAGTTTTCTGAAGCGACACCTTTTTTGATGTTATTTTCGTGTCTGTTGTTTAAGTTATATTGCCTTCCTGTGTATAAATTAAAACATGATTTATTCTTTGGCCACGAGCGCTTCTCCACTAGGCCAACGATTATTTATACACATAAATACATTTTAATGCAAAACGGAATTAGCTCGGCCCAGTAAAATGATTATAGCCATTGTGCCGGTTTCGTCACGCGGCCGCGGTACTTAGCTGCAAGGTCGCATGCGCAACAGCCAAGGTGATTTCGATAGGAATACGTACCTTACCTACTTGTATTCGGAATATTTCAGAACTATTTCTAACATGCTTACTAGCAAGCGGCTTCAATTGCGTGGTCCCTGGATAAAAAGTAGCATACCTATGTGCTAATCTAGGTCATAATCAAATCTCCTTATGCATATTGATATTGGTTTAGTAAAACTATTTTAGCTAAAACGGATATTCAATCTGTTGCTATATCTTTTCATTGACATAGAAGTAACAAGCAAAAAGCATTCTTTAAATCCATATTAAATTGACAAATCTTTATGAATAAGACCAGTAGGTATGTAACAGGTTTCAGCTAAAACATTAGTTTTGAACAAATTTGGCTGAATGAAACTTTGTATAAATATAGTTTATGACCTGGAAGTGATGATAGCGAGGATAGTTAACGGTGCATCCACACCGCAGTTATTTTTTGTTGATCAACGTTTCCAAATGTTACTCAGCAACACCTGATAGCAAACAGTTATTTAATATTAGTAAATTAAATACTAAGCACCGTTGCCTAATTTAAAAAAAAAACAGACAATTTATGTTATTGGCGGTATGGACGCGATGAGTAACATTCGAAAATAGTAACATACTACTAGCCATACGTAGCCACAAAAGTTAAATTAAATTGAAAATGTTTATTTCTTTAACTTAAGATTATAATTTTTAAGCTATTGCATAGCTTCTATCGCGGGCCTTGAGCGTGGAGACCGAATCCAGAAACTCCATAACGAAAATAACCTAACACCCCCCATGCAATAGCTTTACCGCGGCAGTCTCCCGAGTGCCACACGTCTTTTTTTTATCATTACCTTTCTGCTTATCTATATATTTTAATATTTATTTGTGGAAACTTGTAATTGGCCTTAGCAATTTATTCCATATAATATTGTCATGTATAGCTGTAAGTTTTCCAAAAATTTCAAAATAAAATAAAATAAATAAAATTATAACTTAAAATTAAAGAAATACACATATACATAAATCAAGCAAGACTAGCGAACCATTAACAGCCAGTCTCAGTAACCCACCATCTTTGGTTTTGCTTACTGTCAGTAGCTATTTGACGTTTTTTGTATGGAAGAAATGTCAAATATCTACCCGTTAGTGATTCCTAACAATGATAACAATAAGATAAACCGTTGCCTTTTTACAATGAATTTTAAACAGTTTTTTCACTGTCTGCAAAACTTACCTCATACTCGTACAAGCACCTACTTGACCAGATTTTTATTTCACAAA
This sequence comes from Xanthorhoe designata, assembly GCA_963582015.1. Classification (NCBI taxonomy): domain Eukaryota; kingdom Metazoa; phylum Arthropoda; class Insecta; order Lepidoptera; family Geometridae; genus Xanthorhoe; species Xanthorhoe designata. The sequence goes on from OY757058.1 coordinate 2,515,880, forward strand.
GAACTATTTAAAATAGGGGTCTGGAGTCTGGCTGGACCATTTATTATGATATCTATTTAATACGTTTATATTGTCCATCTTTCCAACTGGTTTTTTTGGAAGGATTACGGGGTCAGTCAATTCTTTTGTGCAATTCCTTGTTGCGAATGCTCCTGTTTCTATTAACCTGTTCTTCTTTTGTTTGTTCATGAGAATACTCCACTCTTTCTTTTGTGCAGATAAAGTTATTTGTATGTACAAATGTCCATCTAAAGAATACCTACTATGTTTTCTTTGTAGAAAAGGATTAAGTTATGCATCAATGGTCGGTCATTTATAGGAAAGCAGAAGAGATGAACATACAGAAGATACAATGGTTGACACTTTCTTTTTAAAGAAATACTCGAGTTGATTCAAGATCTGAGATCTGAGTCTGACTGATCCATTTTTTTTCTGCTTGTGATTTTGCTCGAGTTGTATAATATTTTCAGGTCTTACCCACCGTACACCTCTTGAGACCACCTGGGTGAACCGTGGGAAGTTTTTTTATCAACGTTTCACCTCTTAGAATAAACAATAAACGCTCCTTATTTGATATGGGCGACGGTACACCTCAAATATTTGATGCTGGCCATTATAAAATCTTTTGGCAGCTTTTTAACTATGTTACAATATAGGTACCTACCTACACCTGTTCCAAGTTTCAACTAAATCGATATACTGGTTGTAAAAACCGAACATACAACCTTTTAGATTTAAAATATTAGGAAAAAAAAATTAAATATGATCACGATTGTATCCCAGGGAGCGCTAGACATTTCTTTCAGATCTTAATGCAATTTTTAGATCCTTTTTGAAGATGTCTAAGGGGGTAGTCAGAGGTATGTCCAAATACATATTTGGTACATGACCACATCTTGCAGAAGTTAACTTAACAAAATATTAGGTAGGATAAATAAGCCAACTTAATCAATAATCACACTTTCCCGTCACTTTCGTCATCGTATTTTGCGTTGTATGAGGCTATTTCCGCTACGATCCAAACGTAATTTCTTCTAAAAATAGCCAAGCCTGAAACATCCTCCATGCAGCTCAGATCGATAGCTTTGCGGGGTTGCAACGGGGTCGCACCCACCCCCTTCTATCCTCATTTTACCCCCCTTTGGGGGTCTCCCTTACCCCACTGGCACAGTTGGCCAGCCACGCCTAGAAGGGCGTGACCAGGATGTGGTCATTTCAGAGTTCAGTCAATAACCTTTGTCTGAAATGATGCATCTTCTGATATATTTCGAAGGCGACATAACAAAGCAAGATTCTAGTTATATGTAGTCTTGTTCTAGTCGTGTATCCTCTGGTTTTTATGATACTAGCTTACTCGCCCGCGGCTTCTCACAGTACCTACCTGGATAAAAAGTAGCCCATGTGTTATTCCAGGTCATAAACTATGTATAGTCCAAGTTTAAGCCAAATCCGTTTAGTAGTTTTCCCGTGAGAGAGTTACAAAGAACGTTCGCCTTTATAATATTAGTAGAATTGGTCTCGAAGGAACCGAGCATTTGAAATATTACAAACGCTTCGTATTGATTATCTTTCTATCATCGCTAATTCTGTGTTCACACTTGACTAATCGTCATCGAATGCCCAATTCCTATAATGTTCTTGGTTTCATTAGCGAAAGTGATGATATCACCTTTTCGGACTACTTTATGTGATCCCAGCAGAACTTATGTATGAATGAACGCGTAATAATAAATTTCTGATAATTATATGCGCACTAATTTATTTGGACATTCCTCTTATTACCCCATCTCTAATCTTTAAAAGATCTGAAATGTCTTAAAGATCTAGTAGACTGCCTACTGCGCTTTAGGAGTAGGTATAGTCGATCAAAATAGTACCTATTTATATCTTTGCAAATTGGAACAGTTCAGTAGGGTAACTAAATTCAAACAAGTGTCGAAGTTTAGCCGCCATTTTGTGCAAGCCGGTCGGCCATTTTGTACATCTATTGATTGATTACATCTCAACGCTACGGTTACTAATGAAGGGACTCGGGTGGCTGAACACAGCCTCCTCGATATACAGAGGTATCGGTATAGCCTTTACCAATTAGCTGCAAACAGACAGGTACGAAGTACGGACTTCAATATACTTAGTTTGTATTGATTACATGAGAATTTGAAGTACATTTTATGTTTGAGTGGCGGTGGATATTAGTTTAGAATTTTAGGTCATTCAAAGTGAATAGGTACTCAGAAAGTAAGTTTGTATGAGCAAGTGGTCAACTCTGGTGACGGAGGTTTTAGGCCGCCTAAAGGCATCCGTCATGGCTTAACGACTTTTAAAAGCCTGGACTCAGAATGTGTAAGGGGTAGTTAGAGACACGTTCAAGTTCAAGTAGGTATACAAATACAATACATTTTTCTTTAAACCATTTTTAAAAAGAAAAATAGAAAGTAGTTGCCTAGGTATCAAGTTTAAAGATAAAGTAAGGAATGTAGATATCCGCAAGAAAATTAAAATAAACGATGCATTAAATGTCTTTTTACATTACAAAATAAATTGAAGTGGGCATGGGCAGGCCATGTGCTCTAGCTTGATACAACGATGACAGATGCATCTAAACGTTGCTTAAAGATCTGGAAATATAATATGTCTACCGCTCCCTTGAAATACAGTGTACATCATAATTTATTTTACATTTGTATTGGAAATAATGTGGGTTTTACCTTTTACTTTACCGTGTCGGATTAGGGATTTCTTACACATTGTAGGTATAATGATATCAATTTTATGTACATTATATCAATATAAAAATTACATGAGGAAATTTACAAAAATAACACATCGATATTCATCATTATCCTCCCTAGGAACTTGGGTTAAAATAATTATATTAGGTAGTAGGTAGGTACCTACTTTTTAATTTATTTCTCTTAGCGATGTTATAAAAGAGCTACTTATTACTTTAAGTTTGCGCTTTTGAGATTGTTGTACGACAACGACGCAAAAGTTTTCAACTGTCATATATTTTGTACTAGCTGCGCCCCGCGGTGTTACCCGCGGTGAATAGTTCCCGTTCCCATGGGAATACGGGGGTCAAAAGTAGCCTATTTTTGAATCCAGGGTATAAGCAATCCTGGTACCAAATTTCATTCAAATCCGTCCAGCCGTTTGAGCGTGAAAGAGTAACAAACACACTTAGGTACACACTTACACACACCCTAACTTTCACCTTTATAATATTAGTGTGATTAGTGTGATTATAGTGTTAAACCACACTTATTATAATGTAACTTCAGTCAATGAGCAGGTGCTTCTAATACCTGTACTGTAGATGGCGCTAATCGGTGCTTTAACCGAATATCATCTTACTGATAGTTTAGTCCTTGGCGTCATAGGCTTCGTGGCCATGTGGTCAATGGCAACCCGGCTAAGGGTGTGATTTAAAACTTTTGTATGTAAAAAAGGTAGGTATATCCATTGACTAGTAAAGTAGCAAAGGCTTTGATTTAACTTTATTCCGATTCCTTGTCTTTGTCATCATTTATTTATTTTTTTAGCGACTATAGTTTCAAACTCTATAGTCGCTAAAAAAAATATTCTATCTTCTCTAAAAAATAATAAAACAATTTCCATTTAATTTTCGTTTCGAATATGTCATCAATTCTGATAAACTATACCAAAACATCGGCATTGCGTCTGCCCTAGATAGCCGAGGCCAGCGCGCATGCGTCCATCGATCGACCCCCCTCAACTCCTCCCCCTCTCCCCTCTCCGCCCTGATTGTATTAACCTACATACAAGTAGGGCTATTATTCTAACATTACTTCCATACTAAACAAGTTAAATATCTAACCACAGTAAGCAAAATGACAGATAGATGGGATGCCAGATTTTTTAGGCCGCATAAAGGCCTCTGTTATGGCTTGTTCTACATAAAAAATCAGAAACCAGTTAGAGCTCTCAAAGACTCCTCGGAGCTTAGCTAAGTAATATCGTATGAGCTAGTCGCCAACTGTGGTGATAGAGTTTTAAGGCCGCCTAAAGGACTCCATCTTTAACGACTTTAATTGGACCGACACCGACCTTCCACGTGAGGAAGCGCTCACCTTTTTAAACGATTCAAAGGAAGTTCTAAGTTCCACTGTATTTTTTTTATTTCTCCGTCAATAGAGAACCGATTTTAGATTTTTTTTTTTAAAGAGTAGGTACTCCCGATGTGGTCCCATTAATGAGGATCTGATGATGGTCTTCGGAGTTATTAACAGAAATGCGCCTCAATGGTGCATGGCACTTACGAAATTGAAGTAGGTTTTATAATATTTTTAATTTTGCCACCTCAGCAGCAATTGGGTCTTCTTCCTAGCCTCAGGGGGGAGGGCTAGGTAGGTAGGAGCCTGGAGCATTGCTCTCTACTCAGGCTTCAACTCCCTACCCCCAGTGATGAGGTCTTGCCCTGTTTTTGCCACTTGTCTGTAATTCATCTTGCGATCCATATTGTGACCGCTCAGAAAGTAGCTTTAACTTAACCATCTGTCAAGAACGTCGCTAGCTATGCCATGAGCGCGGAAGAAGGTGGCAACCCTGCGAGCAGGACGTGCATTGCGCATGGTCTTATTGATTCGCCTCTATGCAGCGGGATCGTAGTAACATTTTAACGGACGAGTAAATTGCGAATGTCTTTGTTTAAAATGAGCTGTAGATATTTAGAGATTGAATGAACTAGTTCATATGTTTCGGTATGAAGGTGTATTTTATTCAATGAAATAAAAAATGTATAACACTTTTTTAACCGACTTCAAAATAGGAGGAGGTTCTATGTTCCTATGTACCTACATACGTTTTTTTTGTGTTGTTCACTGATGATTATTCCGTCCGTTCCGAAAAAATAAAATAGGTTCTTAACCTTTTTCATATAAACCAGTATAAAGAGATGGCAATTTTATAACCCTCTTTTTGGTTGGTGTGGGGGTTCAAAATGGTTCAGATAAACTTCCTAGTCGATTAACTACTGAAAATAATCTGTAATTTTCCCAAAATATGCCCAGAAAGACGTGAAAACAATTTTTTTAGCGGTCCAACGGTTCTTACCAACCGTCCACCTCAGAATTATCCGTTTCGGCCGAATGTATAGGTACCTCAACTTTCGTTCCGAAGGTTGTGGGTTCGAATCCGGCCGTGTATCAATGGATTTTTCATTTCGAAAAAATTATATGAGCTTTAAAATGAGCTCTGAACGGTGAAGGAAAACATCGTTAGCTTACCAGCAACCTGTCACGTATGGAATGGTAACTTCTGCAAAATGTAAGCATGTTTTCAATGTATTTGGTTGGACATACCTCTGACTACCCCAAATATCTTCATAGGATCTTAAATGCCCCAAAGTTCTGAAAAGAATATAATGTCGAGATGAACTCCCACCCAACTGCCACTGTCGTGATCATTATTTTATTATATTTTTTGTGCACCTCCCAAATATAAAATGAACGCCTCTGCGATTCAATATCTTTTGTTTGACAGAACGTTTGTCTGGTGAAGTATTCCCGTTTGAGCACCTATGCATTGAGCACCCAAGCTATTCCCATTTGAGCACCCATCAATATTTTAACGTGGTGCTCAAATGGGAACAAGAAATAAAATTTGATTCTATTCCCCATTGAGCACCTACGCTGGTCAGCTAGTTGTACCTACTATTATGTGCGACTGTAGGTACACAATAACCCCTTTATTTAAATAACCTTGAGCGTAAAACGTAGAGTCGACGACGTTTCTGATTCAAGAATTATATTTATATATTTTAACGAGTCCTTGTGAATACATTTGCGCTCCCCGCGGCATGGTGCTGCGTTTGCACGATGCGAGTGAGCAATCCAGTAGCCGAGTAGCTTACGGCCAGTCTCAATAACCAATATTATCTTTGGTTTTTTACTGTCGGTATTTATTTGTCATTTTTAGTATTGAAGTAATGTCAAATATCTAGCACAGTAAGCAGAACCAAAGATAGATAGGTTAGTGACTGGCAGTAGGTAACCAGAAGTCTTTCACCAGAAGGTCGAAATGTTCAAATAAACGTTATACCAAAACATTTTAAAGTTTAACATAATTTTTATCAATTAATGCTATTGTTAAGGTAAGGTAAAATATTGTTGCTTCCTTACTTATTATTAATGAATTTCTTCCTTACTTATTATTAATGAATTTGCTTATCTACGACAAAAAAGGATTTAAGAGAATAAGAATTAAGAACAAAAGATTTCACATTTCGATTTCGACTTTTATTTACCTACTTTTAGATTTTTGAACTTGTAATTCTTTAGTTATCAATAACTATTATGATAATGGTATTAAAACCTCCGCTTATGCAACACAGTCTATTTATTTATTTTTAGCCGTTTGTGTCCCACTGCAGTGCAGAAACCTCTACCCATTGCTTCCAGTAGTCGCCGCGTCGTGATCTTGAGTTAGCATCTCACCATCTCTTACTTCACATAACTATTTGTCGCTATAGGTACTTGTTTCCCATTATGTGCCACCGAAGCACGAATAGTACCACCTGCAAACCCCCTCCTTTGAAAGGCACTGTGGTAATGAAATTAACGCGTCAAAATCCGTAACGTACGAGCAATACCTACTTACGAGTAGCATTTTACTGTCGCCAGTTAAAAAAACTTAGGTCTTTACATATTTACAATATGATTTATAAATCATTTCAAAAGAAATACATCTATAAATACAGTTTCAGGAGGCAATTTTTAACCTACCTATAACGGGACGCGATAGTGCCTGGAACTTTGAGACGGAGTAGGCTTTCCCAGCCGCTATTGCCAGTAACTATCGCAATACAAACTCGCATTGAAATAGATTCGCCTCGGGCGCGAAATAGGTCAATCTGGGGGCCCCTCGCCCCTTCCCCTCCCCTTCCCCTCCGGCCTGCTCCATGTACCACGTGTTTTGCAATTGATTACTTTGACGGCGCGATTACATTGGTCACGTTTTTTATAAGTCTGTAGCGCTTCCGTGCTTCGGAGGGCACGTTAAATTGTCAGTCCCGGCTTTTAAAGTCGTTAAGCCATTAGGCCTTTAGGCGAGCTATATACTCCGTTACTAGAGTTGACCTCTTGCTCATACGAACTTACTTACTTTAGGCATTCCATACGGATATAAGGTTTTGGTAATAATGTACAGTTCTGTCGTGGCTCGGTAACAGAGATCCGTAGCGGTGCTTGACCTGACCTCACAGCGACCTGGTTTCCTCCACGACCTATTTCTGCAGCATCATTACTGTGCACATAGATACCACAAGCCTTTGTTCAGATAAGGGTCTTGAAAACTTTTAGAAACTTGCTTTTGAAGCATTTTAACAGACTCTAAAAGGGAGGTTCTTTGCTCCTCTGTTTGTATTTGCACCGACTTTTTCGTCAATTGTAGACTGATTTTGAATTTTCCTGGAGTTGACCGTTTCCACTTCTTTTGTTTCCGCTTCTACTCTGTTCTCCTACTGGTAGGAGCATGAGGACCAATAAAAGAAAGAAAGAAAGAAAGAAAGAAAGAAAAGGTTTAATGGATTTGCACCATTTTTTGTGTGTGTTGACAGACAAATAGGTATGTTGGTACCATAATTTGGTAAGGATCTGACGAGGATCGTCGGAGCAGGAAATCACTGGACTTGGAAAACTGAAGACTAATTTTTTTTTACAAAAAAATGTGCTACTTATAGTTTTCTCCTCCACACTCTTCACTTTCCTTTCTATCATTCGTCGACTCAGAATCCAAACCCAAGTATCCTCTTTCACACATGAATCGCTTTTAAATATGCATTTACAAATTGAGATGCGTGGTAGTAAAAAAACATTAGGTTTCTGAGCATTCCTCTTGCTAAGTCTTTACCAACCACTGTACTGTGATTCATCTGAATGATAGCCTATAGACAAGCTTGGCTGTACTGGTTACCATCGGAACATAAACGCGCTCAAGTAAAAAAAGTTTTAACCAAACAGTTTATTGTCATCCAAGGAGGTACCCTGGTTCATCACGAGAGGCCGAGTGGCGACCTGACCCGGCCTCATTTTGACCCAATTGCCCACGAACTATGCATTATTCCGAGGCAGGGCGTGGGCGTCACGACCTATTTTCGACATAGTGGAAATGGATGGTTTACGTCATTTGAATATTGGGTCAATTCTTACATTGTTTGAAATTGGGAAAATTGCTTTTGTTTTTGGATGGTAGTATAATTAGGATTATGAAGAAATCTTGTGAAGTTATGAGTAGCCGGAACAATTTCAAAGGATCTTAAGCGCCAAAAGATCATCCCACTATGATGTACTTAGGTACTAATGTTACTTATGTACTTACACTAATGTTAACTTTTACTCAAAAACTCCTGAACGGATTTCGCTGAAACTTGGGATGCACATAGTTTATGACCTGGAATAACACATAGGCTACTTTTATACGGTTTAGTAGGTACCACGCGAGCGTAGCCGCGGGCGGAAGCTTGTTGTGTTATTTAATTAGGAATTATAGTCATCAGCCTAACAACGTTTTTTTAAGACTAGATAAAGCTTTATAATAAAGGTTTTTATTGCCTGAAAACACGGATAAAATAACTATTTCTAAAAATGAATCCTAGCTATATCGATTAATCGCCCCCGAAATCCCTACATTTAATGAATTAAGCGTTAGATATTGCACTAATGTCTAATTTGTGTGTAAGTGTGTTTGTTACTATTTCACGCTCAAACGCCTGGACAGATTTGAATGAAATTTAGTACCAGGATAGCAAATATCCTGGAATAACACATAGGCTACTTTTGATCCCCGTGTTCCCACGGGAACGGAAACTATTCACCGCTAGGCGCAGCTAGTAATAAATGTAATGAATTCCATTTCAGATGGACATCTACGTCCAGACAGCAAGCCCGATCGTCGAAGAGGTCCTCAAAGGCTACAATGGAACGATCTTCGCGTACGGACAGACGGGGACCGGCAAGACATACACCATGGCGGGCAGCAACTCAGCGCCTCAGTACCGCGGCATCATACCGAACTCCTTCGCTCATATCTTCAGCCATATTGCCAAGGCGAAAGATGATGAAAAGTAAGTACAGGGTGCATTGAGATGTATTAAAGAGTCACAATCTAATAGCTGACAACACTCAAAAAATGTGCGAGCAAATTCAATGTTCTACAATGACATTTGACATTTGAATGTAGACGTTATGTCGTTTGTTTTAATGTTCAATGTCGCTTGTACGCAAAAAAGAAAAACTCTGCGCACTACGTAGTGTGCGCCGAGTTTTGGCGTTTACATTTTATTTGTCTGATTGTGACTCTATAATACATCTCAATGACAGGGTGGCACATTTAGAGCCGTTACGCACTGTCGACTTGTCGCCGGCGACTCGGTCGCTGGCGACTGTGACTTACTACAGTTTCAGTGTTTACGCACTTGGTCGTCGGTAACTGTAGTAAGTCACAGTCGCCAGCGACCGAGTCGACGGCGACAAGTCGACAGTGCGTAACGGCTCCTAATGGCAGCGCATACTGGGCGACAAGTCGCCGCGTCTAGTCACCACACTGTCTTTTTTTTTTTCGGACGGATTTTTATGTTAAGTGGTCTTCCGGACCTTTATAACTTCACCGGGCTTTGGCGAGTGCAGAAGGCCTCTACGCCGTATGAAGGCCTCTACGCCGTAGAGGCCTCTACGCCGTAACGGATAACACCTCGGGGCGCAGCTAGTATACCTATATTTTTTCCAGATTTCTCGTATGCGTGACCTATTTGGAGATTTACAACGAAGAAGTTCGCGACCTCCTCGGGAATAATCCACATCAGAGTTTAGAAGTGAAGGAGAGACCTGACATCGGCGTCTTCGTCAAGGACCTTACTGGTGAGTGAGTTCGTATGAGCAAGTGGCCAACTCTGGTGACGGAGTTTTTAGGCCGCCTTAAGGCCTCCGTCATGGCTTAACGACTGGTAAGAAGATATAACTCAATTTACCCCGACGACCTCTCTGGCGCAGTGAGCAAAGGCCCGCCTGAGTCGCGGAGGTTGCGGGTTCGATCCCCGCCCCGGAACAAATGTTTGCATGTTCTGCAGAGATTTGTTCCGGGTCTGGATGTTTTTCTATCTATAATAATTATGTATGTATTTACAAAAAAAATGTATCTACGAGTAAGTACCTATTTATCAGTCATCTGGTTACAATAACACAAGCATTAAGTTGCTTAGCTTGGGACTAGATGACGCTAAGATAGAAAAAAGCTAGGCCCACACCACCAGGTTCTTGCCCGATTCTCTCCCTGGTGTAGGGAGTCGCGTTGGAACAGGCATTAGAATCACCTATGTAAGACGAAACTAAAGTGATCCTTGAGTTCCTACCAGAATAAATGATTTTTCTTTCTTTCTTTCTATACTAATATTATACAGAGGTAGTTGGTTTGTTTGTTTGTATGTTTGGGGTAATCTCCGAAACTACTCATCCGATTTCAAAAATTATTTCACCTTTTTGTAGCGTAGTCTTTCCGAATGAACGTAGGCTATATTTTATCAAGGTACCACGTGAGCGAAGCCACGGGCAAGTTAGCTAGTCTTTCTATAAACTGAGTTGGATACGTCGTAATTTCAGGATACGTGGTCCACAACGCTGACGAGTTGGAGAAGATAATGGCGGTTGGAAATAAGAACCGGCATATTGGATCCACTGCTATGAACACGGAGAGTTCTAGGTAAATACCACAAGTGCAGTGGATGAAAGCCTAGACGCAGAGGTTGCGGGTTCGATCCCCGCTGCGGGACAAATGTTTGTATGATCTGCAAATATTTATTCGTGTCTTGGTGTTTTCTATGTATAATATGTAGGTATGTATTTAAAAAATGTATCTATGTATTATAACAGTCATCTGGTTATCATAACACAAGCATTAAATTGCTTAGCTTGGGACTAGATGACGCCATGTGGAATGTCCAAGGATATTTATTTATTTATTTATTTATAAGTGTGGTTTAACACATAACATTATCTTGTAGGTATTACGCGGGTTCGAATCCCGTCAAAGTCGTTAACTTTTAGTAAGATTTTTCATTTACAAGTAATTTAGTAAACTGTTAAAAATTTAATGTTTGCCTGAATTATTTGAATATTTTTCAGATCTCACGCCATTTTCTCAATCACAGTAGAGAGTAGCAAACGAGGCGAAGACGGTAAGATGCACGTCAAGATGGGGAAACTGCACCTTGTTGACTTGGCGGTAAGTATCATTGTCATATAAATGTGCTCTGTATTTTTCTGTATAGGCAAAGACGATTAATATCAAGAAGACAGACAAAGGCCATACACAAAATCGTAACCCTAAAAATGGCCCAAAACGGGAGTTTAAAGTAGGTGGCAGCACCAGATAGTCTGGAAACTTTAAATCATAAATGTTATTCAAGAAACTTCAATTACTTTCTAGTTCAAATTACCTACAATTTCTTTTATATTGAATATTGTTCAAAATACAATATTTCATTGCATATGATTATCAATAGATGGCGAGGTGAGAGATTGGAAGTTTGCATAAAACAAAGTAAGGTAGCAATAGCAACTAATTGTGTATGGCCTTTGTCTGTCTTCTTGATATTAATCGTCTTTGGTAATAGTTTCATTTTGTAAGTATAGTTTAACAGGAATAACGAAAACAGAGTTTGGTGGCCACCAAGTGCAACTTCATATATAGGAGGCGCTAGTTTCACCCATACAGGCACCTACAATTTCAATCAAAACTATATTCTCTCCATCTACAGGGCTCTGAGCGTCAGAGTAAGACCCAAGCAACGGGCACTCGTTTGAAAGAGGCCACCAAGATCAACCAATCGCTCTCAGTCCTGGGCAACGTCATCTCAGCGCTGGTCGACGGGAAGTCTACGCATATTCCGTACAGAAACTCCAAGCTGACTCGCTTGTTGCAAGATTCTTTGGGAGGGAACTCGAAAACTGTTATGGTGAGTCAGCAGCGCTTATGGCGAAGCTAGCTAATAGTGGCAATTCGGAGTATCGCAAAAGCTAAACTTAACTAACTAAAAATGTTGCCGTCCCTTTCATAGCGATGGAAATAAAAAGGATGGCATTAATTTTAGTTAGTTTAGTTTAGCTTTTGCGACACTCCGAAATGCCACTAATATGTTCTTTCATATTCATATTCATTTATTGCTTCAAGTTGGTACATAAGGTCTTAAAAATGAGGTTTGGCCGCAACAAGAGCCCCGTTAGGACACCACAGTGTTTGAGGAAATACTTTACAATAACAATAATGCAATTACCTACCAATTACTTATTATTATTTAAACCATTTTTAAACTAGTTTTGTTATAATATCACAAGAAGCGCTCGTTTGTGAAGATAAGAACAAATTAAAAAAAGAACAATTCTTACAAGTTAAATTTGAACCTTTTTCCGATCAGATAGAGTTGAAATTTGGTAATCCGAGCGAATCATGTTTCCTAGTTTTTTAATACAAAAAAAATCTTCTAAAAACATATTTATATTTACAGATAGCAACTATCGGACCAGCTGACACGAACTACGTGGAAACTATTAGTACATTGCGATACGCGAACCGTGCTAAGAACATCGAGAACAAAACTCACGTTAACAGCGAACCGGGAGATGCATTACTTACTAGGTAATTCTATTTTAAATGAAAAACTAAAAAATGACTTCGACGGGATTCGAACCCGCGTGATACAAGCGATCACTCTTAGCCGGGCTGCCATACCACTCGGCCACGAAGCCGCCGCCGAAAACGAAACTATCAGTAAGATTTCGATTAAGCCTTGTATTAGTTCTTAAGTTTTTTAGTTTTAGTGCATAACTTGGTGTAACAATAAAGAGTTTTCTGTCTATCTATCTAAAGCGCCTAATACTTTTTAGGTTTTTCATTTAAAATGAAATAAGTAAGTGTGGTTTAACACTATAATACAAAATTACTTTCCCGTTCTCGAGTTATAAGCCAAACCAGTTTAGTATTAGTTCTTTCGTGAAAGATTATCTAATATCTATCTATATTATACTATACAGAGTTTTGCTTGTAACTGCCGCAAATTTGGGGCATGAAATTGGACTAATTAGCATGAAACAATGCGAAAATAAGTCACTTTTAATAAAACGAAAAAGATTCTTTATTCTTTATTGTTCACCAGAAAAAATACAATTAAAAAAACTAAATTAAAAGGCATGTACAAAGGCGAGCTTAACCCTATCTAGAGTTTTCTTCCAGCAAACCTTTGAGGATAGGTAAAGCTGATTCAAGTTATATAATTATATAATTTCAACTGTATTTTGCCAGGTTCCAGCAAGAAATTGATCAGCTCAAGAAGCAGTTGGAAGAGAACGGACATGGTGAGTTCTTGCAATAGCCCCAGGCCAAAATTGTGCCTCACAGGAATTTAATGATTTTTTGCCCCCCCTTGTTGTATTAGTATAGAAAAATCTTACTAATACTTTCTATCCTGCCGGGATGCTATCTCTTTTCATTGACATAAGAGTAACAAGAAAAAAACATATTCAAAATCTATATTAAATTGACAAATCTTTATGAATAAGGCCATAAGAGTGCAGGAAACTACTCTCCTTACAAAATTGAAGACTGTTTTTATAAAATTGATATTATTTGAATTCCGATAAAAAGTTAATCCATTACAGAAGTGGAAGAAGAGGAAGAGGAAGAGATATCTGAAGAAGAAGAGGAACTATCGGATGACACTCTCTCTGCGTCCTTAGACTCCTTGGACCCTGAGGAGAGGAAGGAACGTCGCAGGATGAGGCGAGAGGAGAAGGTAAATTGTGCAGGTTTATACAGGACTAGCTTCCTCGCCCGCGGCTTCGCTCGCGTGGTACCTTGATAAAATATAGCCTATGTTCATCCGGAAAGTTAATGCTACACATCGGTGAAAGAACTTTTGAAATCGGATGAGTAGTTTCGAGAAACTTTACCCCTTTATAATATTAGTAGATGTCCCATAAAGTGACGAAAAGCCTTTGGTTTAAAAGGCAGCACAGGCTTATACAGGGTGGCACATTTAGATCTGTCAGTATGGGAAAGTCAGAAACTATAAGACATACGAAGATCTATTCTCTTTTAATCTCTATCTCTCTCCTATGAGGGGGGGGGGGGCTAATTTCTCTTCTAATCTCTCTCTCTTTATCCTATGAGAGGGGGGGGGGGGGTAATTTTATTCTATATGTTTTATTTCTTTCTTAGGAACCATGCCATTTTGGTAACAAGAAAATTCACATTCATATATTGAAAAACTTGTTGGTGGTACACTCGGGAATCGAACCTGGCCGTTTTGAAATATAAAACTAACACTATAAGTAATTAATTTGTATTCGACAGGATAAATTGAACCGCGAGAAGGCACATCTAGCGCGTAAGGTGCTGGAAGAGAAGAAAGCCGAATTGCAGCGGACCAAGTGAGTATAGTACGGTTGGGCGAGCGAAGCGATCTATCACTTATCTTAGATCTATCACGAGTCGACCTCTGTGGCGCAGTGGGCAAAGGCTCGCCTGAGACGCGGAGGTTGCGGGTTCCATTCCCGCCACGGGACAAATGTTTGTATGTTTTATAGATATTTGTTCCGGTCTGAATGTTTTTCAATCTATAATATGTACTTACCTATGTATTTACAAAAAAAAAAAATTATCTAAGTATTATAACAGTCATCTGGTTACCATAACACAAGCATTAAGTTGCTTAGCTTGGGACTAGATGCGGTGTAGAATGTCCAAAGCATATCTTGCTAAAGGCCGAAATTAGTGTTAAATCCGATCGCAGATCTTCACGCTCAAACGGCTGGACGGATTTAAATGAAATTTTGTACCAACATTGCTTAGGTATACCCTGGATTAACGTACTTAATAAAATGCTTTTAAACCAGGAAACAACAAGAAGAGCTTAAAGACAAGCTGCAACGCTTAGAGTCGAAAGTGCTCGTCGGTGGTGAGAACTTGCTCGACAAGGCAGACGCTCAGCGCTGCTTGCTCGAGCAGGCTGCAAGGGAGTTGGAGCAACGCGAGCAAAACGAGCTGAGACTCCAACATGATCTGCTTAAGAAAGAGGTGAGTGGAATCATAAAGGTCCGGAAGACCACTTAGCATAAAAATCCGTCCGAAAAAAAAAAAATCATTTGTAATTATTTCGATCTTCAACGACCTCTGTGGCGCAGTGGGTGAAAGCCCGCCTGAGATACAGAGGTTGCGGGCTCGATCCCCGCGGGACAAATGTTTGCATGATCTGCAAATATTTGTCTCGTGTCTAGGTGTTTTCTGAAATGAAAAAAAAAGAAATATATAACGTAGTTTAACAGTCATCAGCCCTGCTACTCTGCAAAACGAAAAACGAAGTTTCGTGACAATTTTCGGGGTCAGCTTATGTTGGTGGATACTGAATTCGTAATAGTTCACCAACATAATTAGAACCCAAAAATTGTCACGAAACTTCGTTTTTCGTTTTGCAGAGTAGCAGGGCTGGTTACCGTTCGTTCGTTCGTATGAGCAAGTGGCCAACTCTGGTGACGGAATTTTTAGGCCGCCTAAAGGCCTCCGTCGTGGCTTAACGACTTTAGAAGCCGGGACCGACAATTTAACGTGCCCTCCGAAGCACGGAAGCGCTCAGATGAAAATGCCACTTGCGGTCACCCATCCAAGTAGTGACCGCTCCGAACGTTGCTTGACTTCGACGATCTATCAAGAACGTCTTAGCAAGCTTCGCCACGAGCGCTTCAATCTGGTTACCATAAAACAAGTACCTATTAAATTGCTTGGCTTGGGACTAAATGATGATGGAATGTCCAAGTATATTTATTTATTTATTTATTCACAGGCGGAAAGACTTGAGTTGGAAGAGCGTTATTCCAGTCTGCAAGAAGAAAATGCAGCTAAGACACGGAAATTGAAACGCGCTGTGCAACTTCTCAATTCTGCTAAAGGTAACCTATGTGTAATTGTGTTTATAGGTCGCGCCACGTAACAAGAGCGCTGGCTGTCAAACTGCTCCGTGGTCGATGATTGGTGGAGAGGTGTTGCGGCGCACTTCATACCATTGATTTAGCGAGTGCTATTGGTTCGTCAGCGAGTGAACACAGGCGCAAACATACCCCCGCTACTTCCACGACCAAGCTCTTTTTACGTGGCGCGATCTATACTAGGTATTTACCGAAAATTACATGGCAAAATTTATCACGTAATCGTGGCGCGACCTATACAATAATTATTACTAATATTATTTTGTATTTTTTAGCGGAGTTAGCCGATCAACAGCGCGAACAACAGAGAGAGATGGAAGGCATATTGGACAGCATTCGCGCACTGAAGAGGGAGATACAACTAGCAGAGCTCGTTTTAGACGCGTACATACCTAAGGAGTATCAGGTAACCATCGTTCGTTCGTTCGTATGAGCAAGTGGCCAACTCTGGTGACGGAGTTTTTAGGCCGCCTAAAGGCCTAAAAGTTAAGGTACCATAACCATAAAGTACCATAAAGTACCATATAGTACATAAAGTACTATAACCATAAAGTTGTTAATTGTATCTTATGTGAGTGTACAATAAAGAATTTTCATTCATTCATTCATAAAACTAACTAAAAATAATATACCTGGGTTTTAATATCAAGGGGGGGTCCACCAAACTCCCCCCTCCCCTCCTCCTAGTAAAAAAAATTATTGAGGAAGGTTATACTCATTTATAAGGCAATAAACATTCAAAACAACGTCGGCATTAGTGGTTCTGTGGCCGAGTGGTCAGGCAGCCCGGCTTAAGGGCGATCGCTTGTATCAACGCAGGTTCGAATTTTGCCTGAACCGTAACTTTTAGTAAGATTTTTCATATATAAATTAAGATTATAAGCCGTGTTGGTCAAGTGGATTAGTACTTCGACTTTCGATCCGAAGGTCGTGGGTTCGAATCCGGCCGTGCATCAATGGCCTTTTCGCATCGAAAAATTTATATGCGCTTTAACACGAGCTTTTAACGGTGAAGGAAAACATTGCGAGGAAACCAGTTAGCTCTCTAATAGCGTCGATGGGCTTGCAACCTGTCACGTATGGAAAGTTAGCTTCTGCAAGATGTGGGCATGTACCAAATGTATTTGGACATCTCTGACTACCTTAGACATATTCAAAAGGATCTAAAAATTGCATTAAGATCTGAAAGAAATGTCTACCGCTCCCTGGGATACAGTCGTGATCATATTCGCTTTACTCATATTTCCTACAAATAATTGTACCTGTACCTACCTACTGTAATGTGTGTGAGTGAATGTAAATAAATATTTTTCTATTCTATTCTATTCTATTCTATTCTATTTAATTTTCATTTTCATTTTAAACACAGACGCTGATAGACCAATACGTCCACTGGAATGAGCAGCTAGGAGAGTGGCAAGTGAAGTGTGTGGCCTACACCGGGAACAACATGGCGCCGCTGCAGCCGCCGCAGCCGAGGGGCAAACAGGTGATTATAAAGAAAGAAGAAAGAAAGAGAAAGCATTTATTACACACAAAATAATACACAAATAAATTTAATACACAATGTAGTTATAAAAAAAACTCAACCTGTATAGCTTGAGAAACATTGTATAGGTCGCGCCACGTAAAAAGAGCTTGGTCGGGGAAGTAGCGGGGGTATGTTCGCGCCTGTGTTCACTCGCTGACGAACCAATAGCACTCGCTAGATCAATGGTATGAAGTGCGCCGCAACACCTCTCCACCAATCATCGACCACGGAGCAGTTTGACAGCCAGCGCTCTGTTTACGTGGCGCGAATTATACCACTACCTACTAAGCAATGAAGCTTGCTAAGACGTTCTTGATAGATCGTCGAAGTTAAGCAACGTTCTGAGCGGTCACTACTTGGATGGATGACCGCAAGTGGCATTATCAGCTGAGCGCTTCCGTGCTTCGGAGGGCACGTTAAATCGTCGGTCCCGGCTTTTAAAGTCGTTAAGCCATGACGGAGGCCTTTAGGCGGCCTAAAAACTCCGTCACCAGAGTTGGCCACTTGCTCATACGAACGAACGAACGAACTAAGCAATTTTATTTCTTCCAGATGGAGCCCCCAGACCTATCAGACCGGTACCTCAGCTACTCGTGCGTCAACCCGCGCGCCGCCTCTAGGCTCGCTCGCCCGCACACCTCGGCCGTGCCTCGCCCCCACACCGCGCTCAGACAACGCCAGTAGACATACATACACATACACTTACATACATGCACACACATTCATGTACACACTAACATAAAATCGCGCGACGTCTTACGATTTCGGCTGCGCTTCACCCCCACACCGCGCTCAGACAAAGACAGTAGACATACATACACATACACTTACATTCATGTACACTCTAACATAAAATCGCGCGACGTCTTACGATTTCGGCTGCGCTTCACCCCCACACCGTGCTCAGACAAAGACAGTAGACATACATACACATACACTTACATACATGCACACACATTCATGTACACACTAACATAAAATCGCGCGACGTCTTACGATTTCGGCTGCGCTTCACCCCCACACCGCGCTCAGACAAAGACAGTAGACATACATACACATACACTTACATACATGCACACACATTCATGCACACACTAACATTAAATCGCGCGTCGTCTTACGATTTCGGCTGCGCTTCGCCCCCACACTGCGCTCAGACAAAAACAATAGACATACATACACATACACTTTACATGCACACACATTCATGTACACACTAACATAAAATCGCGCGTCATCTTACGTCTTCGGCTGTGCCTCGCCCACACC
Source organism: Xanthorhoe designata (assembly GCA_963582015.1). Lineage (NCBI taxonomy): Eukaryota > Metazoa > Arthropoda > Insecta > Lepidoptera > Geometridae > Xanthorhoe > Xanthorhoe designata. The sequence continues at coordinate 2,534,669 of OY757058.1, forward strand.
GCGTTTAGACAACGGCAGTAGACATACATACACATACACATACATACAAACAATAGTCTGCCACAAGATTTTGTTAGTTCTGTAAAATTTCGCGGAGTTTTGAACAAATATGCACAAGATTTAAAAACAAAACAAGTTTTTAACAATTTTTAAAGATAAAATTTAAATCTGCGTAACAAAGTCGCAGTCTGAAGGAAAACAAGGCAAAATGTATTTAATGCTAAAAAAAAAAATGAACCCAGATTAGATTTATATTTCTTAGCAATCTTAGGAAATGTTTAATCAAAAATGTAGTGGATTTTGTAGCCTTTTTATATTTGTTTAATTTCTGACTATTCTGCGTTCAATTGGAATTCTCTCAAAATCAAAGCATTGCTTGAAAACTTATTTAATCAATTATATCTGATCATATTCCAGACAAATTATCCCGAATCGTAGTGTTTTTTTTGGTCTATGTGTATACTTTTATTATAAAGTGTTGTTAAATACGATTTTATTTAAAATCTTTGTGATCTCACATTTTTTTTATATTTTTTATACAACCCTCTCCATGTCTTTATTTACATTTTATAAAGTGTTTTTTTTTCCTTTTATGTAAAAAATAGCACACGAGAATTACACATACAATGGTGGGTATTCTGGATGTCGCCTAAACTAAACTAATCTGATAGCACTAAAAATGTTGCCGTCCCTTTCATAACGATCGAAATAAAGAGGATGGCATCAATTTTAGTGCTGTCTTAGCGACATCCCGAATAGCCACCAGTACCATCTCTCACTGACATATTCTTACGTCAGTAATTCCCGTGTGTTATTATTATTTTTAAAATAACTTACGAAAATGTGTTATTGGTCATCACAATTTCTCGCTGCAGAGGTCATAATTCATGTTTTGTATAATGAGTGATGTATATCATCGATTATATCACTCTGAAGATCTGACTGCAACAACAAACGGCTCGTTTAAAGCGCACAGTGCAATTGTTTTATTTTCTACTGCGCTGATAATATCAGTAATTGCGAGTGAGTACGTGATATCATTTGCTCTACTTTTTATGAGTCAAACTGCAACGCGAAATTGTGTTTAGTATAATTTTGAATTAGTAAATGCTTAGTTTAAATTTCGGCTTATCCTAGTCACATTCCAGTGTCCACAGTATTATGTGCTTTATTATTTGCACGTGTGATAACCTAGTTTTGTGTAGTAGGTACCTATCTAATTAATAAAGTTTTTTAATCAACAAAAATGTGTTTTTTTTTACTTTAGCTTTTCGTAAATTTATAATTCTTCGTTGTACCCTACTTACAGAAAACAGAAAAACAAACAAAATCAGATATAAAGTTATGTATACAAAGGCGAGCTTAACCCTGAAAGAGTTTTCTTACACAAACCGTGGGTTTAGAAAGAGGTCGGTAATTAAATAGCTATGGATGTACTTACATAGTCAGGCCCTTTAAGAGCGGTCAACCCGACTCACTTTTCATACAAACGCTCGTACGTGATTATGCCGTTGTAACAGATCTTTATTTTAAACTTTTGGACTAATAATGTATCTTGTGCACTATATCTAGGTTTCTATCGAAACTAAAAATCAAAATTTTGAGAAACAAATTCAGTGTAAGCTTCCAAAAACCTGCTTTTAGCATAAATTTTACCTGAACTTTGGCCGTTCATAATGTACTCATAAATTGTAAAAGTAAAGAAAATATTGTTATAGAAACCTTGCAAATGTTATGGAGATTCTAAAAGACAAATATTTATTTTACAAACTTGTAAGGCTTACTGAAAAACACGTATTTCCTGGAACACTTTTTATAAAATTTCCGCACACTATTTTTCCAGTGAGCGAGTGAGCGGCGAAAATACCTACTGAATGCCGAGCGCTTGCTAAGGGCTAATGCTAATGCTAATGCTAAGGGCCACCTTAATAAATGATTTATCCAGTGTCAGGAGGCAACTTTGCCTACACTTAACGAGACACTAGTGCCTGGACATTGTTGATATGGAATCGGCTTGCCCAGCACCTAAACCATTCTTTAGCCGGCCAAATCCACAGGAAAGCCACACGAATCCATTGATGCACGGCCGGGATTCGAACCCACGACCTTCTGAACGAAAGTCGAGGTACTTACCGGGCCAACGCGGTTTTAAAATAGGCAGTCATACCTACATGGTTTAAATGAGTTATAGAATAGTTTTTAAAGAAAATTGTTTTTTTTAGAATATCTATTTACAAATTAGCTACAACTTATCTTGATGACTAAGCTACCAAGACGGGTTTCCAAGTTCGAAAAACAAGTTATCATAAGGAAATACCTGCAAACAAAATAAAAGTTTTTATAAAATACCTATTTAATTTACATTAGGTACTTAGTTGCGTCCTACCTTCGTTAAGATTGTAGATGTACCTAGCTGGTAATAATGATGGCTTAATCGCCGTATAAAGGCCTCCGTCATAGCTTAACGACATTCAAGTCGGGACATGGCCGGAAATAAAATTTACGTGCGCTCCGAAGCACGAAAGCGCTCAACTTTTAATGCCACTTTCAGTCACCCATCCAAATTGTGACCGCTCAGACAGAACGTTGCTTGAGATGGTGATGAAAAAGCCTATATCCTTCCTTGAGGTACAGGCTATGTAGGTTAAATACTATGTCAAAGATCGGATGTCATTGTGCTTTAATTATGTCTTTTATTTGTTTTCTTTTGTTACAATAAAGTGTTTCTTCTTCTTCTTCAAATAGGAATCCATCGTAATCTGTTCAGCGGTTAGGCGTGAAAAGGTAACATGGCTCCGGGCCTGAATAGGTACCTACTGAGACGTACTTATTTTTTATTTATTTATTTTTTATTTTATTTATTCGGAAAACAAACAGTTTTACAGCCTAATTATAAAACAATTAAAGTTAACTAAAAACCAATTAACATGGTTTTCGCATATAGCAACTAAGAAACTTGTTAAACATAAAATAAATATTTCAAAAGAGAGTTACCCAATTCTAAGCTAATTTACTATAAACCTTTCATAGATATATCAATCACAATCATCAAGAGCCAGCTCGAACCAACAACGCCTTGAAATAATGTTTGTAAAAGTAGACGGTTTCGAGTTGAAAAGATCTAACTCAGGAATGCCAACCAGTTCATTAAAGCTATTTGCCGATCGAATAAAGAACGAATTTTGCCGATAATTTGTGCCACAGTGAGGCACGTATAGGGAAAGAAATGGAATTCTTACACTTCTCGTTGGGACTCGCAATCTAATCAGAGAGAGAAGATGTGGGGAATCAATTAAAGATTGAGCTATTTTAACAGTAGTAGAGATGTCGGAAATTGTTCTTCTCATTCTAAGCGGCAATATGTGGTGTCGCCTACATCTTGCTTCGTAGGTAGGGTCATAGCTTCTACATTTGAACTGAAGGAATCTCATAAACCTGCGCTGAATGGACTCTAACCGATTTATGTAAACATCATACTGAGGATTCCAAATTTGAGAACAGTACTCGAGGATACTACGTACATACGCACAGTAAAGAACTTTAATAACCTTAATATTGGAGAACTGAGAGCAGGATCTTTTAATAAAACCCATTGTTCTATTGGCTTTTTTAACTATTGTATCTATGTGCTTATCATATAGAAGTTTCGAATCGTGTATAACGCCTAAATCACGAACTTCATCCAGTTGCATAAGTTCAGTGCCTTTTAGCGAATAATTGTATTTCACAGCATTCAGTTTTCGCGTAAATGTGATTGAATGACACTTAGACACGTTGAGATCTAAATTATTTCGATGACAATACTCCTCGAATCTCAGCAAGTCCTGTTGCAGTAGATGACAGTCATAAAGTGAATAGATTTGTTTGAATATTTTCATGTCATCAGCGTACAACAGGAACTTTGAGTGTAAGAAACAAGAAGTTATATCGTTAATAAAAATGTTAAATAATAGTGGTCCAAGAAGGGAACCCTGGGGTACCCCTGAAGGTACAAAATGCCAAGTAGAGACAAATCCGTTAATTACGACGGCCTGGGATCGGTTTTCTATATAGGATGTAAACCACCTGAAAAGGTTGCCGTGGATACCTAAGGACAAAAGCTTTTCAAGAAGTATTTTGTGGTCTATTCGATCAAATGCCTTACTGTAGTCGGTGAAAATGGAGTCTACCTGACCACCCGAGTCCATGGCTGAAGTAGTGAAGTCAGTAAATGCCAATAAGTTGGATGCAGTGGAGCGTCTCTTTAAGAATCCATGTTGCTCTGGAATGAAAGTACCTAGCTGACAGGGAGTTATAGACTTGGGCATAAATTAGTCGTTCAAGAATCTTAGCGAACAGGCATAATTTAGAGATGGGCCTGTAGTTCTTAACTTCGCCTTTGTCACCATTTTTATAAACAGGAGTAATAAAAGCCGACTTCCATAAATTTGGTACTACACCTTCTAGTACTGAGCGTTGAAAGAGCAAGGAAAGGGGTATGGTTAATGCAGTAGCACAGTTTACAATGAATACGGGTGGTAAACGATCAGGGCCAGCACCCTTGGTAAGGTCTAGTGATTTAAGGGACTTTAAAACTAAATCAGGGTCAATTTCAATGTTAGAGTTGATCGGATTGGAAACACTTAAATTATATACTGAAGATGTGTTATCAGTATGTATAGGAGAAGAGAGAAATGTGGATTGAAAATAAGATGCAAAAAGATTGCAGACGCCCTCACCAGTGTCAGCTGAGTTACCATCATAAGAAAGAATAGGGGGGAGAGAGTTAGGGCCCTTTTTATTCGATTTTATATATGTCCAAAATAATTTAGGGTTCTCTACTATCGACTCTTCAGTGCGTTTAATGTACGCCTGATAGCAATCCTCCTCAACAATTTTCGATCTTCTACGAAGTAAAGTAAATGTTTCATAATCCATGGTGTTACCATACGAACGAAATTTTTTGAGATACTTGAATTTTTCCTTGAGAATTTTTTTCAAACTAGGGGTGTACCAAGGTGGGAATTTAGAAGAAGAAACAAACTTAAAAGGTACATATTTGTCGATAAGTTTGTACAAACAATCATAAAAATAGTCTAAGGCCTCGTCAATTGAGGTATGAGATAGACAATCGTCCCAATTAAATGAGTTTAGTTCAGAAATTATTTTTTCATAGTCACCTGAGTTATAGTAAAACCTTTTATGTGGTTTTGTTTTTAAGGTGGCAACGTTACATGACTGTAACATAAAAATTAAAGATTTATGGTGATCATCTTCTGGTACTAGAGGATCATCACAAGGTGTAACAGATTTAAATTTATTGCTCAGTACTAGGTCCAGGATTCTGGCTTTAGAGACATTACGACAAGAACTAAATTGATTAAGATTACATTCAGAGAGGATATCAAAAAAATATATTTATGACAGCACTAAAATGTTGCCGTCCCTTTCATAACGATCGAAATAAAAAGGATGGCATCAATTTTAGTGCTGTCAAATAACGTTAGTTAAGTTTTGATGCCATCCAGAATTGCCACTATAAAGTGCCTACTTGACTGGTATTGAATAGGTACCTATTTACCCGCGAGTGAAGTAGAAGGTGCAGCTAATATAAAATGTAAAAATGAATCTTGTTTGTTCGCAAACTGGTTCTGTCCTTCACTGTGTTATTGTATCTAGTGGAGTGATGTTGTTTCATTATATCGCGATATTTACATGTAGGGGAGAGGGGGGCACCTTCGAACAGAGGCAGTTTTGAATTAGTGGTTTTATGAATGCATCCTTTATCTTTCTTAACCTCCGAAATCTTAGAAATACTCCTAACACCGAACTTCACATCTGTCAGTTACCAACTAACGTCAAAGACAGTGTCATTTTAAAAATAATTCAACGGTTGGTTTTCATGGTCAGTGATAAAGAATATTTTTAAAAATTGTAAGCAACTTAGTGACAACGTAGGTATATTTTTCAATGTGTTATTATTTAATAGTGTTGTATATATTATAGACCGTGTATATCAAATGAAAATTAATTTGATCTCAAGCAAGTTTTTTATCTAGAGATGATTATTTATAAAATATGGTATTGGGGCAGATTTGAAATAAAATACTGGGGCACTTTTGAATAAAATGTTTTGAAAGCCATTGAGGCTATTTTATTTTTTATTTTATAGTTAAAGCATTTAAAGTACGTTTCTAAAACTGTTTTGTTATATTTTTATAGATTTGGTATCATAAAGATTATTTTATATGATTGTTTTGCAATATTCATTTTGCTCTATGTTATAACGAATAAAAATAAATAAATTTGATCTTGTTCAAGACTGCCCCAGACTGTTTCGAGTTTTTTTAATTTTTGTAACTAATTATTAGTGTAGGAATAAGAGTGCAATGCGCGATGATAACGTATAATGCAATTAACTTAAATATAGTTTTTATTATATTCCAAGTTACTTGGATTTTATTTTATCCTCGGTTTTCAAAACTGCCCCTAGGGGTTTCAAATGTGCCCCGCGGAAGGGGCACATTTGAACAAAAAAGTATTTTTTTTAAATGGAAATTGTTGGATTTCTATGGGTCAAAATAAGTAAATATAATTTTTATTATTAAGTAAAAACCCCATACTTACCTATAAAATACAATACATCTTGATTTATACCGCCTTAAAAGAGATATAATTTAAAACCTAAAAAGTGTTCGAAGGTGCCCCCCTCTCCCCTAAGTATTCATTTAGCAATATTATTTTGTTCAAAGGAGATCACCCAGGTTGGGCTAATATTTATTTTGCCGGCCGACAAAAAAGAAAGGTTTATTTAAATAGAACTCAGCATCACAAACATGTTTTATTAGTATTAGTATTTTGAATGAATATTTAACCTGAAGTTCAGCCTAGATGTAAAGCAGTTTTCTTTCGTTAAAAGTTTTGTACTTTTCATAGAAAAGTGTTCATTTTGTTACACTATTATGTTTAATTCAGGTGGCTGGCACCTTCAAAATTAGCCCAAAAATGTATGGGGGCTGAGTGATCTCCTTTTAATAAGTAATACCATGTTTGGTGCAGTCATCAACCAAAAACAAACACTCACATACAAAAAATTTTTTACTACTGAAATAATTAAATTCAAAATGTTTTTATGCGCCAAACTGGCGCCACAGCCTATTTTATTTGATTACTAGATGAAAACCCGGCTTCGCTCGGGTAAAATGTGACTCATACATAGGTAGGTACCTAATACCTGAGCCTAATACACATCTAGGTACAAAATATAGGTAGGTATAATGTTTCTGTAGTCATCGGTTCTCAAGGAATATTAAAGGTAAGCAAGGCATCAAAAATCTCTCTCCCTCTCCCTCTCCCTTGGCATTCGGCCAATCTCAGGTTTTAAGAAAAAATACAACGCATTCTATAAAAATGACCAAAACAATAGTTTTGCGAAACGACTGAAAAATAATATTTTTTTATTCGCCTAATGTTTATGGTATTCAACGTTTACACAATCAAAGAGTCTTCTTCTTCTTCTTTATTTGGCTTCGCCGACCTTTGCCACGCATTTAGCCACTACCATGTCATTATAATTCAAGTTAGTAAAGTCAAGTCAAAGTCATAGTCAGTCAGCGTCAGTAAAGATGTGGGAGGGACTTTTTGACGGTTATTTGAGATGTCATGTTGTTTTTTTTGTTTTATTTTCCTAAACTTGTGTTTTAGCGAATGTTAATGTGTAATAATGGTGGATTATTAACTGTTGAGTGTTCGTGAACGTACATAAGTGTGGGCAAATGAAACAAAACTGGATATCATTGCATTTCGAGTTCTCTCAAAAAGTCCATGTAAGTAATGCTTCATTATAGAGCCCACACACATCTTTACTGACGCTGACTATGACTTTGACTTGACTTTACTAACTTGAATTTGATTATAATGACATGGTAGTGGCTAAATGCGTGGCAAAAGCCAGCGAAGCCAAAATAAAGAAGAAGATGTGGGATCTTTACTGAAGCATTACATGGACTTTTTGAGAGAACTTGAAATGCAATGATATCCAGTTTTGTTTCATTTGCCCACACTTATGTACGTTCACGAACACTCAACGGTTAATAATCTACCATTATTATCTTTGCAAAACGACTGAAAAATACTTAATCTTTTTTATACGCCTCATGTTTATGGTATTCAACGTTTCGTTTTACACAATCAAAGAGCCAGCGAAGCCAAAATAAAGAAGAAGAAGAAGAAGATGTGGGATCTTTACTGAAGCATTACATGGACTTTTTGAGAGAACTTGAAATGCAATGATATCCAGTTTTGTTTCATTTGCCCACACTTATGTACGTTCACGAACACTCAACAGTTAATAATCTACCATTATTATCTTTGCAAAACGACTGAAAAATATTTTTTTTTATTCGCCTCATGTTTATGGTATTCAACGTTTCGTTTTACACAATCAAAGAGTCAGTTCTTTGTAATGGACACTTTTTTTTTCTTTTTTTTTGGCTTCGTAGCCACTATCATGTCATAATTATATTTCAAGTTATGATATAAAGGTACTTACACAAATACAAATTATATACTATGATACATACGTATACATAATATCCCACCCATTCCCTTGTGCCTCAGTAAAGATGTGGGTCTTTCTTTACTGAAGCATCACACGGACTTTTTGTGAGAACTCGAAATGCAACTTGCTAACCAGTTTTGTTTCATTAGCCCACACTTATGTACGTTCACGAACACTCAACGGTTAATAATCTACCATTAATACACAATGTAAACATTCGCTAAAACACAAGTTTCGGAAAATCAAACAAAAAGACATGACTTCTCAAATTCCCGTCAAAAAGCCAATGGACACTTTAAAAATGAATGGCGCGATAGCATTTTATTCTCTTTGGGCGCGCGACGTCTACCTACTCAAGATGTCAATGTCATAATATATCCGGTGTCGTGTCAGTGACGTTTGCTCGAGTGTCCAGTGTTCAATGGCGACTGCGATTTGTCATAATCATTAGAATTTAACAAAATACTCGACAATCCGAATTTTGCGGATATACCTATGTTGTCGATTCGAAATCAATGTTTTTTTATGTTTTATTATTCTGTTATAGTTTCAATCGAGTCTACCGTACCCCTTGACGAAACTATTAGATAGAAGATTCTCTAAGCGCGATAGTGATTTTATTCTCTTTGGGCGCGCGACGTCTACCTACTCAAGATGTCAATGTCAGTCATCCGGTGTCAGTGACGTTTGCTCTTGTTAATGCGTTTGCTCGAGTGTCCAGTGTTCAATGGCGACCAAAATGGCGACTGCGATTTGTCATAATCATTAGAATTTAGCAAAATACTCGACAATCCGAATTTTGCGGATATGTGTTGTCGATTCGAAATCAATGTTTTTCTATGTTTTATTATTCTTTTATGGTTTCAATCGAGTCTACCGTACCCCTGCACGAAATTATTAATATAGATTATTATTAATATAGATTACGTTGACCATTGAACAAAGGAATTTTAATAAACTGATGTTCCGTTTGTGAAACCTATCATAACTTTTTTTGAATAAGTACCTCTGTAATAGTTTTATTTTGTATACTTAGGCCTGTATTCAGAGACCTTACTCAAGCGTCGATCTGTGCTTGAGCGTCGATTTAAGTATCGTTTCTTATTCAAGAACGCTACTTGAGAGTAGTTTTGCTGATCAGAGTTCAGCTGAGTCGAGTTCAGCTGAGTCGAGTTCACCTGAGTAATTCCTTATTCAAAAACCTCAATCAAGTGAAATCGATGCTTGAGTTTGACATTTTTCAAAGGAATCTGAGTAAATGCTTGAGAGTGGTCTGGACCACGCTTGAGCATTTACTCAGATAGCATTTTTGTTTTGTTTTCAGTAAAAATGGATAATATACTCGATTCGTTGTATTTTCGAGGTCATCTAAGCATGCTAGAATAACGGACACACAAGACAAGACTTCAAAATATGCATGGGGACCTTGTTTCTGTTTCATACAGACAAATGTTATAAGGACTTGTGAATTTATAGTTAGTATTAGCACAGATAAAAGAATACTATTAGTTTAGTCTTGGTAGGTAGGTACTCATAAGGATTACTTACCTACTTTATTTATGTCGAAAATTCTACCTACGTACATAACCTAAACACATTTGGTTTGGCTGGGGTAAAATAAAAAATATACTTATTGACAAAACTACCATAATGTTTTTATTTCATATTTTACACACACTTATTTAAAACGTATTAAATAAAGTTTATAGGAGTCACGGGAAACCGCTAATCGTTAGATCATGTCCAGGCTAAGCTTGTTGAGAGAGATCCTTCGTGTCTCGTCATCTTCAACGAGTGCTGGTGCTATCTTCCACAACGTTTGTGTCTACAAACATTACATGATGCATCAGACCAGGGCAAGAAGCACTACCGCCGATAACCAAGCAGTATTACCTGTCTTTGGTCAAAGCGTAAAAATAAATTCATTGATTTCACATTTTCATCCCGCGATTTGGCGATTGTTGAAATTTGATTGACTTGCTTGACGACTGACGTCGACGTATGAATGAATGAATTTGTCAGTTTTCTAAAGTCGTTCCGTTACACGTTATTTTTACTTCACTTTCGAGAGTCGCCATTAATTTTTCATCCAGGCATTTTGAATTTCTGCGTATAACGGAATGGAAGTACAAAATAAATTAAAAATGTAAATGAGAACAGACTGAATTCATAAACAAAAAGGAATCGACACTTGAGACTCGATTTAGCTGAGCATTTACTCAAGCAACGTTCTTGAATACAAACGATACTTAAGCAACGAATCAATGCTTAAGCAGAGTTCCGCTGAACCGAGTTCAAATCGACGCTTGAGTCAGGTCTCTGAATACCGGCCTTAGGCCTGTATTCAGAGACCTTACTCAAGCGTCGATCTGTGCTTGAGAGTCAACTCGAGTAGCGTTTCTTATTCAAGAACGTTACTTGAGAGTAGTTTTGCTGATCAGAGTTCAGCTGAGTCGAGTTCACCTGAGTAATTCCTTATTCAAAAACCTCAATCAGGTGAAATCGATGCTTGAGTTTGACATTTTTCAAAGGAATCTGAGTAAATGCTTGAGAGTGGTCTGGACCACGCTTGAGCATTTACTCAGATAGCATTTTTGTTTTGTTTTCAGTAAAAATGGATAATATATTCGATTCGTTGTATTTTAGAGGTCATCTAAGCATGCTAGAAAAACGGACACACAAGACAAGACTTCAAAATATGCATGGGGACCTTGTTTCTGTTTCATACAGACAAATGTTATAAGGACTTGTGAATTTATAGTTAGTATTAGTTTAGTCTTGGTAGGTAGGTTAGGTACTCATAAGGATTACTTACCTACTTTATTTATGTCAAAAATTCTACCTACGTACATAACCTAAACACATTTGGTTTGGCTGGGGTAAAATAAAAAATATATTGACAAAACTACCATAATGTTTTTATTTAATATTTTACACACACTTATTTAAAACGTATTAAATAAAGTTTATAGGAGTCACGGGAAACAGCTAATCGTTAGATCATGTCCAGGCTAAGCTTGTTGAGAGAGATCCTTCGTGTCTCGTCATCTTCAACGAGTGCTGGTGCTATCTTCCACAACGTTTGTGTCTACAAACACTACATAATGCATTAGACCAGGGCAAGAAGCACTACCGCCGATAACCAAGCAGTAATACCTGTCTTTGGTTAAAGCGTAAAAATAAATTGATTGATTTCACCAGATTTCACATTTTCATCCCGCGATTTGGCGATTGTTGAAATTTGATTGACTTGCTTGACGACTGACGTATGATTGAATCAATTTGTCAGTTTTCTAAAGTCGTTCCGTTACACGTTATTTTTACTTCACTTTCGAGAGACGCGCCATTAATTTTACATCCATGCATTTTGAATTTCTGCGTGTAACGGAATGGAAGTACAAAATAAATTAAAAATGTAAATGAGAACAGACTGAATTCATAAACAAAAAGGAATCGACACTTGAGACTCGATTTAGCTGAGCATTTACTCAAGCAACGTTCTTGAATACAAACGATACTTAAGCAACGAATCAATGCTTAAGCAGAGTTTTGCTGAACCGAGTTCAAATCGACGCTTGAGTCAGGTCTCTGAATACAGGCCTTAGGCCTGTATTCAGAGACCTTACTTTTTATTTATTTTGTACTTCCATTCCGTTACACGCAGAAATTCAAAATGCCTGGATGAAAAATTAATGGCGACTCTCGAAAGTGAAGTAAAAATAACGTGTAACGGAACGACTTTAGAAAACTGACAAATTCATTCATTCATACGTCAGTCGTCAAGCAAGTCAATCAAATTTCAACAATCGCCAAATCGCGGGATGAAAATGTGAAATCAATGAATTTATTTTTACGCTTTGACCAAAGACAGGTAATACTGCTTGGTTATCGGCGGTAGTGCTTCTTGCCCTGGTCTGATGCATTATGTAGTGTTTGTAGACACAAACGTTGTGGAAGATAGCACCAGCACTCGTTGAAGATGACGAGACACGATTCACGAAGGATCTCTCTCAACAAGCTTAGCCTGGACATGATCTAACGATTAGCTGTTTCCCGTGACTCCTATAAACTTTATTTAATACGTTTTAAATAAGTGTGTGTAAAATATTAAATAAAAACATTATGGTAGTTTTGTCAATATATTTTTTATTTTACCCCAGCCAAACCAAATGTGTTTAGGTTATGTACGTAGGTAGAATTTTCGACATAAATAAAGTAGGTAAGTAATCCTTATGAGTACCTACCTACCAAGACTAAACTAATACTAACTATAAATTCACAAGTCCTTATAACATTTGTCTGTATGAAACAGAAACAAGGTCCCCATGCATATTTTGAAGTCTTGCCTTGTGTGTCCGTTATTCTAGCATGCTTAGATGACCTCTAAAATACAACGAATCGAATATATTATCCATTTTTACTGAAAACAAAACAAAAATGCTATCTGAGTAAATGCTCAAGCGTGGTCCAGACCACTCTCAAGCATTTACTCAGATTCCTTTGAAAAATGTCAAACTCAAGCATCGATTTTACCTGATTGAGGTTTTTGAATAAGGAATTACTCAGGTGAACTCGACTCAGCTGAACTCGACTCAGCTGAACTCTGATCAGCAAAACTACTCTCAAGTAACGTTCTTGAATAAGAAACGATACTTAAATCGACGCTCAAGCACAGATCAACGCTTGAGTCAGGTCTCTGAATACAGGCCTTAGATGACCTCGAAAATACAACGAATCGAATATATTATCCATTTTTACTGAAAACAAAACAAAAATGCTATCTGAGTAAATGCTCAAGCGTGGTCCAGACCACTCTTAAGCATTTACTCAGATTCCTTTGAAAAATGTCAAACTCAAGCATCGATTTCACTTGATTGAGGTTTTTGAATAAGGAATTACTCAGGTGAACTCGACTCAGCTGAACTCGACTCAGCTGAACTCTGATCAGCAAAACTACTCTCAAGTAACGTTCTTGAATAAGAAACGATACTTAAATCGACGCTCAAGCACAGATCGACGCTTGAGTCAGGTCTCTGAATACAGGCCTTAGTTTAGAAAGAGTAGTGAAAACAGAGTTTGGTGGATACCAAGTGTAGTACCTTCGCAACTCCAAGGGGATGGGCATGGGGTCCGGACCAGTGCGTGACGCTATAACTACCTAGGTATCTGGTAAGCCTTTGATTAGATATCTAATATTACTAGGTACTTTAAGTTAGCTGTTGGTTTTCCTTTTATATAAATAAATATTTTTTTTTCAGTTTTGTGCCAGAATGTTTTTGTGGTGGTGCAAACCCAATCACAGATGGGTAAGGAGATAGAGAATAGATAGAGATAATTGGATTTTAAAGTTTAGGAAACTTCTCCATTAGTAATATTTTAAATTTTTTAATTTTAAAAATAAACAAATTTACTAATGCATATTTACTATGTACCTAAAATTGTTAGAGCCTTCACCTTCACCTCTACCAATTCCATCAGGAGTTCCATCAGCAGAAATTCCACATGTAGGAGGTTTTACCGCGACTCGAGCACGGAAGGACGAGGTACCCTGGCAGGCTGCTATCTACACCAAAACTAAGATGCCGTATAAGCAGATCTGCGGGGGATCGCTCGTTACTACCAATGTCGTCATATCTGGTAAGTAATTGATCACATTTCAAAGTTAAGTTTTTGTGTAAAATTAAAACTAGGAACTCAATTTAACGTGGTCTGCGGTTCCAGCGGCTCACTGCTTCTGGAGCGACTCGCTGCAGCAACAGCTACCGTCGTCTGACTTCGCCGTCGCCCTGGGCAAGCTGTACCGGCCCTGGAACGACACGATGGACTACAACGCGATAAAATCTGATGTGAGTGCTAGGGAATGCAATGAAAATTCACATCCAATAAATAGTTTCTTGTAATTATATTATTGAAAACGGGTGTCTCCGGGTTTCTGACGGGTTTCTGCGGGATCAGGGTACTCAGGGAGTAACCCCTAAAATTAATAAAAAAAAAATATGTTCTTGTTTGTTGTTAACTTAGATTTACGATGTCCGAATCCCTCCGCGCTACCACGACTCCTTCACCAACTTCCAAGACGACCTGGCGCTCGTCATCCTGGCGCAACCCATTCAGTACAGCTCGAGCGTGGTGCCTGCTTGCTTGAACTTCAACAATACCTTGGATAAGAAGCATCTCGCTGTAGGGAACTTGGGCAAGGTAAGTTCAAGTTGCCCGGGAAATACTCACGCGTGTGACAATGACAGAGTAATAATAGATACCCTTGATAGAATGAGATGGCATGATTAAACGATCGACACGAGCGCTGGCTGTCAAAATGCGCAGTGGTCGATGATTGGTGGAAAGGTTGCGGCACACTTCATACCTTTGATTTAGCGAGTGCTATTAGTTCGTCAGCAAGTGAACACAGGCGCAAACATACCCCCCGATACTTCCCCTCAGCGCTTTTTTACGTTGCGCGACCTTTACCTACTTGATGTTAACCTCCCAGACGGCTGGATGGGGCAAGACCACTGAGGATGGCAAAGCCTCACCAACCCTGCAGGTGGTAAACCTACCAGCAGTGGATGTGCGTCGCTGCTACGAAGATATAAACCCTGAATTCAGACCTTCGATCACAAGCGACAAGATCTGTGCCGGGAGAACTGATGGAGGTAAGAAAATGCAGATATTTCCGATCACTGCGACGCTAATCGCTATAACAATGTTCACTCCGGTCAACTTAGGCTGACATAACAACCCATGCGAGTGTTACTGTACATGGTCGCCCTTAAACTATTTAGGTAAGTTTGAGGCTCCAATAACCTAAAACGCTGGGAGCTAGGTAGGTATAGTTTCCACCGTATTAATAAGGGCTACCTATTGTTTATTTTCACAGGCACGGCAGTGTGCAAGGGGGACAGCGGCGGTGGGCTTGCCTTCCCAGAGTTCAGATTTGGCACAGTCAAGCAATACTACCTCCGTGGAGTAGTCTCTACGGCCCCCAAGGCTATTCAGGAAGATTTTTGTAATATTTACACTTACGCCACCTTCACGCATATTGCGAAGCACGAGCATTTTATTCGAGATGTGGTAAGTAATACTTACATAACAGAAGGCAAACTACGTCTACATTTTTAAAGGGACTCTGTAGTGCCTGGGCCTTGTTTAAGGTTCCGAAGTCGGCAAAGAATAACTAGTAGTTCGCCCCGAACGAGATCACGTGTACCGTTGATTGGTGAATTATTTTGTACCTACTTTGCTTCGATATAATTACGTCACTGTTGAGTTGACTAATTGATTGTTTATGAAATCTGGCTGCTAGATCTCTACGATTTATTCAAAGTCCAACCTCAATAGTGGTCGTATTTTGATACGCAATCATGCAAAAAAGTAATTATTTCTTTGTAATTTACTTTTAAATTTTTTATTTGTGAGGATTGAGTGCACACATGAAGTAAGGTTTACGAAATAAGAAAGCGTTTTGCGAAAATGAATTAGTTGCACAATTAACTTATTAAGTAGGTACTTATACTTACTTACCTATTCGAAAAAAAAAAATCAAAATTCAAATTGTTTAAGTACATATTTGTTTCTCTCACAAACAACACCAACCTTATAACTTAGTCTTGCATAAATACTTTTTCTGTTACGTGCCTAGTTTATGAGTTACCTACAGGTGAACACTCAATTTCATTTACCTCAACACTTAAAATCTCTATGTGTAGATTCTTTTAGCAGTAGACTTAAGAACTGGCTTATTTCCAAAGTGTATTACGATCTACAGGAATTTTTCAGTGATTGAAGGTATTGTGAGCATTGTGATTTTGATTGCATTAAGTTTTTTATTTACTTATGTTGTACGTCCGAAAAGGGCAAACTGTTTGCACTTATATTTAAACACAAACCTACCACCTTTGTAAAAATTTCAACAGTTTACAATAAAATGATCTTATCTTATCTTATCTTATCTTCAATCCTCAATTGGAGAACTGAGCGACCGACTCTTTTGCACATAGCTCGGTTATTTGATTTTCACAAAATCCAATATCAAATTCTCAAAAGTTTTTGAACAACCACTAAATCCTGAGCATATTTTCAAGCGTTTTCATGAAAGTGACACTCGCACCGGACGCACACAAACATACCTACGAGTCTATAAACGATCGTACCTACCTACTGATTACCTATGCCTTTATACATTTTGAGTTACTTTTATTACAGTTATCAGAAGCATCAGAATTAATCGCTAATACAACACAAGAAACTTCAGCTGGGACTTTGGAATTTAATGATTACCAGAGTGAAGACATAGAGCCTTACTGTGGATATCCTTACCAAAACAGCGCTCCTCCTTATACAAGAGCATACAACAATGGAAACCAGCCAGAGTTATTCCAAAACAGCGCTCCTCCTTACGCAGCAGTATACAACAATAGAAACCAGCCACAGACATTTGGAGCTGATGATGAATTACTAGAAGATTATAAAGAAACAGGAGTTCAAGAATCTTTAGTCGAGCAATCTGTACCGTCTACATACTATGTTAGACACATTAAATTTAAATGGATCACACCTGCATTCTACCAACATCAACGTTTACTTAGGGGAGAGGGGGGCGCCTTTGAACACTTTTTAGCTTCATATAATTATGATAGAACTTCACGTACAGGGTAAGTTCGTTTAATCATTAATTATATTCACCCTTCGTATTCGGTATTAGTAACAAGAGAATATTATGTGAACACTTTGTAGATGGTGAAAGTGTTGCGCGGAAATATCAATAAATAAAAGTGAAACCATATAATTTTAAATCAAAGGTCTTTTATTTATGAATAACCCATAAGGATAATTAATCTTATATCTAGGACTAGATATAATATATATAGGTACTAGTTTGTAGGAATGTACCTACCTAATTACCAAATTAAATGGAATTTAGTATTGATCTAGCTAGAATCATGTTATCATCATTATTCAAAATTGGTCTATTGTAAAATTTAGCGAAGGTAGTGGAATTGCCACTCCATCCAGCTGTTTGTCGAATGACATCTAAGCTAACACCAAGTTTGTGTGCCATGGAAGTTGAAGCATGGCGTGTACTATGGGATGTAAATATGGACACGTCAATTCCACTTTCTTTTAACATAGACTTAATCCATCGGCTGAGCGTCTGCGAACATACACTTATAAAAAGGTTATTCGTTTTTCTGATATGTTTAGTCTTATCTAAATAAGTATTTAGCGTTTTAGCGGGACAGATTTCTGGGCGTTCATTAAAGAACGGTAAATGTAACATAGGTTGTTTTGTACCCAACTTAGAAGTTTTAATAGGTTCTGTAATTTTAATAGCTATAACATTATCAATTTCAACTATTTGGTCTACATATATCTTAGATAAGGTTTGTACCATAAGCGCTGTTACAAGTGCAAGGAGAGTAATACATTTTTTTGAGACTTGCTCTAGAGATAAGCTCTGATTTGGGTACATTGTTGCTAAATGATTCAAAACGACGTTTGCATTCCACGTGTTATTATACCTCGGTTGAGGAGGTCTTAACTTATAAACTCCCTTGCAAAACCTTGCAAGACGATCATCCTCCAAAATGTCACCTACAATCAACGAAATAGCTGATCTGTGACTGTTGACTGTCCCGTATTGGCCACCATCATTATATATTTGTGTTAAAAAAGCTATAATCATTGGGACTGAAGGTTGATACAAATTTATAGAGTTTTCATTACAAAAAACATACCAGCGTTTATTGCAAGTGTTATCTGAGAGTGAAGCCAACATGATGTTTAACGCGGATTCTGGGACACAGCGCCGCCGCGCCGTAGGAGCGCTTCCCGGACAACACTCCGGCAACCAGGGTAAGGTGTTGTACGTTCCGGTTGCTAGAATGTGGAATAAAAACGTCATTATAATTAAATGTGATAACGTCAGTTATTAGGTGCCGAGTAAATAACGGGTACCATGGCTGAGTGGGCCAATCAGGGACAACAATTATATCCTCTGCTTTATCTGATATTATTTTTCGTAATACTTTTAGTATAATAGCAACCGGAGGGAATGCATAGAAAAATAAATCAGACCAATCTATGGTAAAAGCGTCTAAAGCAAAGGCATCAGGGTCTCTGTGCCAAGATACGTAAATCTCGCACTCTCTATTGAGACGAGAAGCAAATAGATCAATTTGAGGGGTACGGAATTTGTCTAGAAGTTTCTGATACCCTTTCCCAGAAAGTTCCCACTCCACGTCTGGATGGGTTCGTCTGGATTCTAAGTCGCCGACAGTATTGTCTGCTGATTTTATGTATGATGCTAATATAAAGATACCACGAGACATACACCAGTGCCAAATATCCTTACTTATTTAAGATAATTGAGGGTATTGGATGCCCCCCATTCGATTAATATAGCAAATCGCAGTTGTATTATCGATTCGTAATAAGATTTGACAATTTCTGTAATCTTTAGCAAATATTTTTAAAGCGAAAAAAGCTGCTAAAAGTTCAAGTTTGTTAATATGTAATAGGGTCTCACTATCAGACCACCGACCACTAGCCTTCTGACCATTGCAAGCGGCACCCCAACCCGTTGTTGAGGCGTCAGAGTAAATTTCTAGGGTATAAATGTCAGATCTGATATTATGCACGGAGTGATCGATTGAATTGATCCACCAATCTATGTCTGAAAGCAAATGCTGCGGTATGTCATAATTTTATCATAATTGTTTTCATACCCCAAGCTTAAAAATTTGCAGCGTTCTAATTCTTTTGTATGTATGTAACCAACCATACTCTACGGCAGGACATGTGGATATCAATAGTCCTATCAGCTGAGCAAATTCCCTTATTTTACATGTTTTAAGATTTTTGAACACTTTTAATTCATTTTTAATTCGAACTCTTTTTTCTTGAGGTAGGCGTAGTTCCCATTTGTGAGTATCGATTATGTATCCTAAATATTTGCAAGATGTTGAGGGTACTTTGATACTTTTTTCTTCATTTATTATAAACCCTAATTTCATAAACTCTCCGTGAACGGTGAACTCAACGTTTAGTTTACACTCGAAGAGCAACCTGTTAAAAATAAGTCATCTAAATAAATAGATGAAATAAAACCGCATGATCGTAATAATTTCATTACTGGTTTCATTAATTTGGTAAAAATAAAGTGTGCGGTGCAAATTCCAAAAGGGAGGACGTTAAATTCGAACACTTTACCATCTACGTGGAAACGTAGGTATTTACGGGATTCAGGATGTATGTTAACTAAAAAGTATGCATCTTTCAGGTCAAGTGTCGCTACATAATCGTCATAAGATATCAGTTTTAGACAAGTTCTGATATCTTCTAATTTGAAGTGTTGCGTATCTAATCTATGTGTTTATTCAAATTCTTAAGATTTAGTATGATTCTCTTTTTGCCGTTGGACTTTGGCACAAAGAATACGCGAGAAACATATTGATCTAAGGCAGGATTACATTCTGAAATTGCTCCAATATTCAGTAGGTTTTCTAATGTTTCGTCTAGAACAATGCTATCTGAAGCAGTAAAGTTATTTGAGTAAGGCTGGTAGATTTGACAAACAGGTCGATTAAATTCTATTTTATATCCTTTAATCCAAGTTAAAATTGTATTATCCTGAGTTATTAGAGACCATTGTCTATAAAAGTAGGTAAGTCTACCCGCATAGCGTACCGGATCTAGCGACGATGAGACTGCTTGGGCCGATGCATGTAGCTGCGCGATGAGTTCCCGCGATGCGGAGCGGCAGGCGGCAGATGGCGCGGCGGTGGACGTGATGGTTGCCTGCGTGTCGACGTCCCCGCCTTCCAGTTTAAACCCTTGTTTGAAGTAGATGGGAATGACGCAGAATTCGCTGGTGGTTGGTTTGGCGGTTTTTTCCGCACTTCCATCTTTAGGTCTGTACTGGACTTAGATACAGCCTTTGCTACCTTGAGTGTTTCCGACAGATTTTGACCAAACAGCAATTTATCGATTTTTGTTGCTGTCAGCGGATCTTTCATATCTAACTGAATACAGTGCAAAACTGCGTCTGGTTGAGGATTCCGTATGTTGGACATCACAGAGGATTCTACCCACATCCATCAGATCTTTAACTAGATCGTGGTTACGTTCTGGAAGACTGAGTTGGTTGGAAATAATTTTACCAAGGCAAGATATACCAGCGGATATTTGTTTTTGCTTTAGTTCGATAGCTTTATCTCGTTTAATAAGCTTGCTCGTTAGCTGCCGCTTTAAGTTCTGGGTTCAACTGTGGCGCATCTATGTTTTTGCAATTTTCGGGTACCTACTAGGTACTTATCTAAAAGTTCTTTTCGAATTTCCTTATTCAACCCATATGTTGAAACATGTTCGAACCTGTTCGCAACTTCCTTGTTGATTTCTGGTCCATACTCCACAGCAATCGATGGATCCGTCCCCAAAATATCCAGTAGTTCAGAGTTATTGTCTATCTCCTCTTGTGGTATGGGGTCCTCAGGCGATTCGTGAGGTTCCGCATTAGTTGCGGGCATCGGCGGTTTAACGTCGATTACCTGCCCAACAGCTTGTGGGGTGGTTTCCTCCACTGTAACAAGGGATGCGGCGATCAGTCATTGTATGCGGCGATCCCAAAGACTACTCAGGTGCATTGGAATACTTCCACAGCGTGATGAGCATGTTGAGGAGCTAGAAGACGATCGACTTGAAGATGACGTTGAGGACGCACTAAGTATGCGTTGTCTTGACGGTCGTTTCTTGATTTCTTTTTCTAATAATTTTACTTTTTTGTATATAAAAATCTAATTTATCTTCACTGTTCCTTTGACATGACTAGGTACGAAGTTGAATATTTTTGTGCAATACGAAGTGGTTGAGCACTAAAATGCGAATGAAGAGGACAGGATGGAATCGGGTGAGGTAGAAAATGACGCCACATCTAGCCGGTGTGGCCATTATTTTTACTTACTTTATACAATAGTGCGAAGTAGAGACACGATTATGCCTACTACAAAGTGTTCACATAATATTCTCTTGTTACTAATACCGAATACGAAGGGTGAATATAATAGATGATTTATACAGTGTCAGGACTCAGGAGGCAATTTTGTCTACACTTAACGAGATACTATAGGTAGGTGTAGTGCCCGCACATTGTTGAGATGGAATAGGCTTGCCCAGCACCTAAACCATTCTCTCAGCTTAGCCGGCCATATCCACAGGAAAGTCATACGGGGCTGACTAGCCGCGTGTTTCCTCAAGATTTTTTCCTTCACCTTTTAGAGCTCGTAAAGTGCTATAAATTTTCGAAACGAAAAATCCATTGACGCACGCAGCAGCTGACTACATGAGTTAAATGAGAGAATAGTCGGCCAAGAAAATTGATTTTTTTGAGAATACTTAAAAATTAGCTACAACTATAATCTTGATGACTAACTACATTAGACAGGTTTCCAAGTTCGAAAAACAAGTTATCATAAGGAAATACCTGCAAACAAAATAAAAGTTTTTTATAAAATACCTACCTATTTAATTTACATTAGCTACTTACGGCCGGTTTCAATATTAAACTTACGAATGATCGTAGATTGATCGCCATAGCAACTTTGTTTAGACAACAAAAAATGTAGGACACTTTTTGACAATAACAATTATTACTATGGCGACAGATCCACGGTTAGGTATTAGTAAGTTGAATATTGCAACCCGGCATTAGTCGCGTCCTTGCGGGGCGCTACCTAGGTGATGGTAGATGTACCTAGATGGTAATAATGATGGCCCGAATTTTAGGCCGGTTAAGGCATCCGTCATAGCTAAACGACATTCAAGCCGGGACCTGGCCGGAAAGAAAATTTACGTGTGCTCCGAAGCACGAAAGCGCTCAACTTTTAATGCCATTTAAAACACCGGTCACCCATCCAAATTGTGACCGCTCAGAACGTTGCTTGAGATGGTGATGAAAAAGCCTATGTCCTTCCTTGAGGTAGGTACGGCTAAGTCGGTACCCACCTTTAAATACTATGTCAAACATTGAATGTCATTGAGCTTTTTATTGTAAATTCATAAATTGTCTTTTATTTGTTTTTTTTGTGTAGGTACCTACAATAAAGTGTTTCTTCTTCTTCTTCAAATAGGAACCCATCGTAATCTGTTCAGCGGTTAGGCGTGAAAAGGTAACCGGCTCCGGGCCTGAATAGGTACCTACTGAGACGTACTTATATTAGGTACCTACCTACCTACCTACTTAAAATTCGGTTTTCCAGAAGGTCTCAGAGAGGTTTTATTAACTACACTTTTGTACTTTCAATTCTGGTTTCATGCGTAAAAACCGCAGAAAAACCCAAAGGAGTTCGCTTCTTTTCGGATTTGTAAGAAACATCTGGTTTTGGTCGTTTTTTTGATCGAAGGGTTTCTATGACAAAATTCAATAAAAACTAGAATTGAAAACAAGCTCTATAATTCAGAAAATCACACTAGTTAATAATAACATAGACAAAATAAATAAACCCTTATCTATGATATTATAAAAGAAGGAAAGTTTGTGCGTAAACGTGTAGTAAAGTATGAATGTTTGTCACTTCTTCACGCTCAAACGGCTGGACGGATTTGAATGAAATTTGGTACCAGGATAGCTTATATCCTTAATTAACACATAGGCTTTTAATCCCGTTATTCCCACGGGAACAGGAACTATTATCATCGCTACACGAGCCCATCAGTTATTAGTGGCAATTCTGGATGTCGCCAAAACTTAACTAACCTAATTTGACAGCACTAAAATGTTGCCGTCCCTTTCATAACGATCGAAATAAAAAGGATGGCATCAATTTTAGTGCTGTCAAATAACGTTAGTTAAGTTTGCCATCCAGAATTGCCACTTTAAAGTGCCTACTTGACTGGTATTGAATAGGTACCTATTTACCCGCGAGTGAAGTAGAAGGTGCAGCTAATATAAAATGTAAAAATGAATCTTGTTTGTTCGCAAACTGGTTCTGTCCTTCACTGTGTTATTGTATCTAGTGGAGTGATGTTGTTTCATTATATCGCGATATTTACATGTAAGTATTCATTTATCAATATTATTTTGTTCAAAGGAGATCACCCAGGTTGGGCTAATATTTATTTTGCCGGCCGACAAAAAAGAAAGGTTAAGTATTTAAATAGAACTCAGCATCACAAACATGTTTTATTAGTATTAGTATTTTGAATGAATATTTAACCTGAAGTTCAGCCTAGATGTAAAGCAGTTTTCTTTCGTTAAAAGTTTTGTACTTTTCATAGAAAAGTGTTCATTTTGTTACACTCTATTATGTTTAATTAAGTACCTGAATTACCGGCACCTTCAAAATTAGCCCAAAAACATAGTATAGGGGCTGAGTGATATCCTTTTGATAAGTAATAGGTAGGTACCTAATAAATAAATAAATATCCTTGGACATTTTACACGGCGTCATCTAGTCCCAAGCTAAGCAATTGAATGCTTGTGATACGGTAACCAGATGACAGATACACTACAAACACTGAAGCTTTTACATTTGTCAGAATTTTGGAGAAAAAGAGTGGGTAGGTGTAGAAATACAATTTCACAATATATTTTAAAACGTATGAAGCTTTCAAATGCAAAAATAATAGTGCCAATTCGGAGTATCGCAAAAGCTAAACTTAACTAACTAAAAATGTTGCCGTCCCTTTCATAGCGATGGGAATAAAAAGGATGGCATTAATTTTAGTTAATTAAGTTTAGCTTTTGCGATACTCCGATTTGCCACTATTACCTATTACTGGTCAAAAAGCAAACGACGGCCTCGGCCGTGACATTTACCTCCAACATATAAGTTCTTAATAAACTAAAACGGAGAGCGTGTAGGAAGATGTGAGAAGTGTGTCAAGAATTCAGGATCGTAGCGTAGCGTATCGCATACCTATCGTAGAGATAATCATTAGGTATTATGTGGTCTCTGCCTAGCTGGCATGGGAAAGAGGCGTGATTTTACTATGTACCTAATTATTGGCAATTCGGAGAGTCGCAAAAGCTAAACTAACTAAAATTAATGCCATCCCTTTTATTCCCAACGGTATGAAAGGAACGGCAACATGTTTAGTTAGTTAAGTTGTTAAGTTTAGCTTTTGCGATACTCCGAATTGCCACTATTATGTATTTTACTATGTTTTAGTATTGAGCAATAATGTATTTATTGCGGCTCAAACTCAATCTTCGTGTCGAATCACCACTGTTGGAGAGGACGAAGGTAAACCCTCAAATTTGTAACAAGTTTGAAAAAAAATATGTCTAAAAGCCATGCCTAAAATAACGTCATACCTACACCATCTCTTCCGCCTTCTTACTAACCACGCGGCTTAGGACCACTATACCCGTTCCAACCGTTTATTTAACTTTTGACAGATCTAATACTGACTCAAATAGTGATACCCTAACCCATTACCGATTCGATTTATTTTATCGATCGATTTTATTCATGAAGAAGTTTTAATCGATATAACACACTCATTATTTACTATGAATTTCAATATTTTGCACCTTTTCATTATAAGTAGGTACCGCAGTTCATTCACATGTTTTTTATTTGAACCAACTACAGTAAGTCTAAACGATTATTTTAGATTCATGAATTTTCAGCGAATAAAGTCGATCCCATTTCTAGGTACGAGTACGATGGAACTGTTTTCATTACGCAAATTATATGCATTAAAACAGAGACATTTAGGGCATTTTAATGCAAAATAATAAACGTGATTTGATATAAAAATATCACAATAATTTTATTGTATGTTTTAATATAGGTAATCGATAATCGATTTATTTCAAAACCTGTGGTCATTAAATTTGGAATGACACAATTGACACATCTCTAAGTGGGCGGATCCCGTCCATGACAGTACAGTATTCCCTGTAGTACTTACATTGTATCAAAAATGATTATAAAACTTTATGTGCGTGATCTGTCAAAAGTTAAATAAACGATTGGAAAGACTATAGCTAGGACTACCTAGCACTGTGACGTCACTAGCCAAATAGCATGGCGACTAGCGTTTCCTCGCGAAAATTCGAATACTTAATAATTTTATTTAAAAGTTTTTTTTATTTTTTTATTTAAAAGTAGTTTTAAATAGGTAAGTAGGATGTCGCCAAAACTTAACTAAACCAATTTGACAGCACTAAAATTGATGCCATCCTTTTTATTTCGATCGTTATAAAAGGTACGGCAACATTCTTCGTGTTCTCAAATTAGTTTAGTTAAGTTTTGGCGACATCCAGAATTGCCACTATTAATTATTCGAATAAAAAAGGAATATAAGTACCTACCTAAATTTATATCTTTTATCATCTTAGAATTAATTTCAAACACTCAAAAATGTAGGGGAAAAACCCTATTTGTTACGTCAATTGGTGGCTTGCAGCTCAAAGCTAACCTCATGATTTCCACCAGAATGTGGGACCCTCTCCGTGGTAATGAACTCCTCTCTGGCTGGGGGCCGCGCGGCCGTACGTGAGGAAATGCGCTGGCAAGCTGCAATCTATACTAAGCTCACGCAGCCTTACGAACAAGTCTGTGCTGGATCGCTGGTCAGCTCGAGGGTTGTTATATCTGGTAAGTTTTTACAATTTAGATGAGTTAGGTAAGTACTTATAAATTACATATTTATTTAAGTATATTAAATTACCTAATTGTACAAATTAAAATTTCAATGCTGCCAGTGTCTTGGGCACGCTTCCGTCTGGCAGTGGTTTGGAGTTGAGCCACCTAAGGATCGTTTACAAACGGTTCTAATTGTATTTTGTACAGTTATGTAAATATGTACCTACCTAGTAGTTTAGTTTCTGCAAATAAATTAAGGTTTCCAAGGCAAAGGTAAAAAAAAAAAAATTAGAGCCAGTTGAGCCACCTAAGGACTGTTACAAACGAATTTTTTGTTTGAATTATATTTTATCAAGGTTTTCGATGTGACGTCATATTTGCTGAATTGGCTGGCTTAGGAGGATCGTTGGGTTTGAATATCATCGGAATCGAACATTTTGAATAGGTTTTCATTCAAATAACTACAAGGTTACAATTCCAGCGGCCCATTGCTTCTGGAGCGAGGCGAAGCAGCTGCCGGCGTCAGACTTCGCTGTCGGCCTCGGCAAGCTGTACCGACCCTGGGACGATCCGGATGATGAGAATGCCCAGAAATCTGACGTGAGTTTGTTATTAAACCAGATAACAGATGTAATATGTACTTATCTGGGTACAGGTAGGTACAGGCAGTTGAATTGAATCACCTAGTTTTAAGAACGTGACATGTCAAAGTGGTCCAAGTATAAACAATCGTACTGAATAAATTTTGAATTTTGTTAAAACCTCATTATACGTCATCTTTAAAAAAGCGTAGGTACCTTAGGTAGGTATTATAAAATATAAGATTACCTACTTTGATGACAAAAACGCTTGGGACTGAACGTGCTCCATCCAACTCAGTTGGACAGCTGAAATAAAAGCTAGGCCCAAACCAGGTTCTTGTTTGATTATTTCCCTGATGTAGGGAGTCGCGTTGGAACAGGCATTAGAATCACCTAGCTTTAAGGATGTGACATGTCAAAGTGGTCTTTAAACGAGCGTACTGAGTAAATACATTTTGATTTTTTATTTCGATCGTTATGAAAGGGACGGCAACATTTTAAATGCTGTCAAATTACTTAGTTTAGTTAAGTTTTGGAGACATCCAGAATTGCTACTAATATTTAGCTATAAACCTTCATCTGGGAATTTGCAGAAATCTGATAATTGTTTTTCCAGATCCGGGACATCCGCATCCCTCCTCGCTACCACGGTTCCATCACAAACTACCAAGACGACATAGCACTGCTAGTGTTATCGACTCCTATAGAGATCAACGCGTACATTCTGCCCGTATGCCTAGACTTCGACTACGCGTTGGACACGAAGCAATTAGCAGATGGGAATTTGGGAAAGGTAAGTTACCGCCAGATGTTCTGCCAGACAGACATCTGCCTCTGTTATATTCATATTTATTTATTGCTTCAGGTTGGTAGGTACATAATGGTCTTCAAAGTTAGGTTTGGCCGCAACAAGAGCCCCGTTGGGACACCACAATGTTTGAGGAAATAGTAGTACGTAGTACCTACCTAAATACTAATATAAGAGTGTTTTCCTGCAGTAGTTCCGTTAAGAAGCAGATATAGAACAACTGCGAACGCGATAGTGTCAATTCAGATGTCGCCAAAATTAAGCTAAACTAATTTGACAGCACTAAAATTGATGCCGTCCGTTTTATTTCGATCGTTATGAAACGGCAAGTTACTGTCAAATCAGTTTAGTTTACGATATCTGAATTGACATCATTAGGTACCTAAGGTTCCGTGAACTTCCGTGCACAGTTCAATGATGTAACTACCACGAATTTAAATTCGCGAAGATGCGTAAATTATTAAAGTAATTGGAGGGATGATTTTTGATACCTAATTATTTTGTTTACTTACATTGACTTCAGGTGGCCGGATGGGGCCGAACCGATGAGGATGGGAATCCCTCGCCGATTCTACAAGTGTTAAACGTACCTGCAGTGGATATAAATCGTTGCTACGACACCATAGAACCAGCCTTCAGACCTGCCCTCACCAGCGACAAGATCTGTGCTGGGAGAACTATGGAAGGTCAGTTAGAGTTTAGCCACTGTTAACGAATTATTTTAAACCGTCTTCAAAAAAGGTTGAGGTTCTATGTTTTAATGTAGGTACACTAGGTAGGTACTTACCTATTTCTTTATTTTATTTTTATATGGGTTTACCGATTTATCGCTTCCGTCAAAATAAAAAAAAAAGATGAATAAGAAAAGAGATTTTACGCACTCTCGAATTGCATTTCGGTTCAAAAAAATATGTTCAACTCCAAAGATCATCATTTTTTTTTAATGTGACCACTTTAGGAGTATTCCTAGGTATCTAGGTACCTACTCTTTCAAACAAAACTAGAATTTTCAAAATTGGTTCAGTATTGACGGAGTAGGTATAGTCAGTGAACATACCTACCTAATAAAAAAAATACCTATATTGAGCATTATAAAAGTACACGGGAAATTACTCACAGTGTGAGACGCGACCGCGAGGAGTGACCACACTCATACCCAGATGAAGATTCTCCGGAAGAATCGAAACATTGTCGGTATCTAAATCGACGATAATTTTACGTGAGTAATTTCCCGTGTACTTTTATAATGTCTAATACAACTCACGATAGTTTTGAAACCTATATTGAGGACTGTCAAAAAGGAAGTTTGAATTGAAGAGTGTAGGGACGCGTCCGCGCGTCCATGTCAGCTATTTATTGATAATTTAAATGTAAAACCTTCCAGGCACAGCAGTATGCATGGGTGACAGCGGCGGTGGTCTTGCCTTCCCAGAGAACAGCACAGATGGGGAGCGATACTACCTCCGCGGGGTTGTCTCAACAGCACCGAAGAGTGTCAACGAAAACCTCTGTAACATCTACACTTACGCCACTTTCACGCATATTGCGAAGCACGAGCAGTTTATTAGAGAAGTGGTAAGTATAGAATAACTTTTAACATTAAATAATAGCTATGGTGATAAAGTGATATGGCCGGTTATCCTCTCAAGGATGCTTTAGGTGCTGGGCAAGCCCATCTCAACAATGTGCCAGGCAATAGTGTCCCATGTAGGCAAATATTTCCTTTTGACACTGTTAATTAAAGATGTAAAGACATAAGTATTTTTTAATGAAATCAACTTGACTTCTGACAACACTGTTTTAAAACATTTTTTTTCCACAGATGGCAGAAGCATCAAAACCTGCTCCTGTACTACAAGTAACAACACTAAGTGTCATCGACCCCGACGCACCCCCTATCCCCGAAATATCATCACTTCCCCTATCTTCAGAGCCAGGTCTCTTCAGACCACTGGGAGAAGTTATAGCTGGAGGAAGACCAAAGCCTTTAAACAAAGGGAAAAATAAGAAGAAAATTGACAAGAAAGATAGTATCAAACCTGGAACGACAGATTCAGGCCAACCCGAGGAATCACAAGACACAGAAGTTGATGTTGTAAATCAAACAGAAAGAGTACAAGATACGGAAGATAATATAACCGAGACAAGTCCCTCAAAATCAGAAGATAAAGAAGCAGAGTTTACTATACAGATTGTTGAAGAACCTAATGACACAGACAACGATGATGTTAGTCAGACTAAACCACAAGATGATCAAGCTGATGCTGATAACACAGTGACAATCATTGAAGAGCCTACTCAAACTAAGCCTTCAAAGTCACAAGCCGATACAGACGCCGAAGCGGAATATACCGTACAGATTGTTGAAGAACCAATAACTCAATTTAAACCATCTACATCACAAGTCAATCCTTTAAAACCACAAGATGAAGATGCTGTAGAAGAACCTATTGTAACTACAGACAGTACAAAAACAGATCAAAGTACCGAAAAGCGACCTTTTCTATCGATATCATCAGAACCTTTCCTGTCTACAGGGACATTTTCACACACAAATACATCTATAGATAGCCAACAGATCTTACTAACAGGTAACCAACCAGACAAAACTACAGACGACCAATCAGATAAATCGATTGGGGTCCAACCAATCCAATCAAAACCAATCTCATCTACAGAGAACCAGCCTGACAACCAATCAAATGAATCGATTGAGGATCAACCAATCCAATCTACTAGCATCGAACCAGACATATCTATTAGTGACCAGCCTATCCAATCAGCAGGCAACCAACCAGATCAATCGATTGGAAATCAACCATCTCAATCCATAGGCAACCTGCCATCCCAAACTTTAAGCAACCAGGCAGCCCAGTCATGGAACCAACTACCCCTATCGGTATGGAACCAACCGACTCCAACTGTAGTGAACCATCAACTACCTTTATATACAGGAAGTCAACCACCTCAGGCCACAGAGACCCAATCGCCTCAAACTACAGGACATCTACCATCTCAATCAACAAGCAACCAGGCCCAAATCATAGTGACCAAACCAATTAGACCTTTTGGGAACCAACTGCCAGGCCAATCTTCAGGCAACCAGGCATCTCAATTCGGGTACCAGAAAGTCCAACCTGGGAACCAAGTGACTCTATCCCCGTGGAATAACCCAGTACAATCAAGCAACCAGCCAGCCCAGACTACAGGGAACCCGTCTTTCTTATATATAGGGAACCAACTAGATAAATCTACAGAACAAAGTCGAATAGAAGATGTTGGTGTAATAGGAAGTCAAGAATCCGCTGGCCAATCTTCAGCCAACCAGGCATCTCAATTCGGGTACCAGAATGTCCAACCTGGGAACCAAGAGCCTCTATCCCCGTGGAATAACCCAGTACAATCAAGCAACCAGCCAGCCCAGAATTCAGGGAATCCGCCAGTCTTATCTATAGGCAACCAACCAGTCAAATCTGTAGAACAAAGTGGTATAGCCCTGGGTGTAACAGGGCATCAGCAATCAGTATATTTTGCACAATCTACGCCATCATCATATACAACACAAAAAAACCCAGATGTAACGTTTGTAAACCATAAATGGAATTCACACTCATTTGGTTATCATCAACGATATCCATATGATTTCCATCATGGTCATTATCACCATAATCATAATGACCATTATCATGGTCATAATTATCATGATACTGGTTATCATCATGACTATCATCATCAAAACCCGCCATACCATAACCATCACGATTGGCATAATTACAATAACCAATGGTAAAATTAAATAAGTACATACTAAAGGCAAGTTTTAAGCATAAATTCTTAATTTTGTACAAAATAGCACAGTCAATTTAATAACGGGGCCTCTAGGGGCCCTAGAGCTTAGAACTTACCTACTTATTAAGCTTCGTTGCCACTAGTACCATTAGCAGTTCTATTATGGAACTACCTATCGATGTTTTTTTAATCCTTAGTTTAGAAAAATCTAATAATAATGGAACTAATATTGAATTTCGTTATCACCTTGTTCCTTGTACCTATTTCTTGATCAGAACACATTATAATTGTAAACAAACAATATGGTTGCAACTTCGTTGTTTACGATAGTTTCTATAATTTCATTCTGAAAAACTCCAGTAAGTGTGCTAAGTTGAGCTTTCTGCTCCTGTCTCTTTGTAATTCCCCGCGGTTACGTTTGCACCATTGATTTGCCCCATTAATGGTGCAGGCGTAACTCACAGTTGGTGTAGGTCTACCAATGAACAGAATTTTGAGTGGCAAAATTTAATGGTGATGATAAAATACAAATTGCAGCCCATAAGCGAAAACCTTTTAACAATAAGCACATTTTTGTTATTAAGATTATTAATATTTTGTTAAATGAATAAAAAAAATTCAAAAAATTCTGTGTAATTTTTTTATTTTATTAATAACGCTCTTGGTAAGTAGAACATCACCACGGTACCTATCTAAACGTGCGAAATTCATAATGAGCCGCCTCTATCCCCTTCTAGGCAAGGTGGCTAAAAAAATAATGGAAGGTAAATAAATACCTACACTGTAGGTACCGCAGAGCATAAGGTCGGTTATAAAATCTTCATTATCTTCAAAAGTATCAGAATTATCATAGTGAAAGGTCAATTTTCGGAAATAATAAGAAATAATACATAAAATTAATAGGTAGGTAAGGTCAAGGTGGGTAAGCCACGTTGTGTCCGTTACGCCAGCGTACACATAAGAGAATTCACATTTTTTTTCTGCCCAAAAAAGAATGCATAAATAGTGCATTACAGCCGACTGGGAGATCCTAACACATGATCGTGACGTCTTGAAGGAATGGGGGGAAGCCTTTGCCCAGCAGTGGGACACTGACGGCTGAAAATAATAATAATAGTGCATAATTAGGGCAAAGCTGAAAAAAATAGTGCCTCTTTGGTTCAAGAGATAATGACCATTCTTTATGGGTACGCTATCATAACGTTATGATAGCGTACCCATGCCCCGTTCTCAGAAATGGCTAATACTACGGCGACGAAATTTACACTCAAAAATAGTGCATAATTAGTGACTGAGCTATGCAAAATTTCAAAGTGATTGCTCATTATAGGAAAGGAGATATTGAACAATACTTTTTAAAAAATAACAGTCAAGCGTTATGCCAGTGTACCCAATTTTCATTGAATTAGTGCGCCGAAACCCGAGCGTTTCATAGTATAAATGTTATATGAAAAAATAGTACTGGCAGAGGCACTATTAACGGACTATTTTTTCATATAACATTAGCCATTTCTGAGAACGGGGCATGGGTACGCTATCTTAACGTTATGATAGCGTACCCATAAAGAATGGTCATTATCTCTTGAACCAAAGAGGCACAATTTTTTTCAGCTTTGCCCTAATTATGCACTATTTATGCATTATTTTTTGGGCAGAAAAAAAATGTGAATTCTCTTATGTGTACGCTGGCATAACGGACACGCCACGTTGAGCTTAGTTTTTTTATTAAAAACAATGTTTTCTAGCGGTGGTTCTTAAACACGTTTAATAATTTTAATAAGTAGGTACCTATGTATTTTCGAGGATAACTAGCTTCCTCATTGTGCTATTGTATATGGTTGAGTGATGTTGTCCTATTATATCGTGGTATTATGTAAGTCTATTTTATTTGTTCAAAAATTGTAAACAATAAGTTGTAAAATGTATCAATCGAGCTAACAAAGCGAGAAAAGATCTTAGTGGCCACTTAGGCGATTTTAAAATACATTTTAATCGATCGAGTGAGCGAAGCAAACCAAGATCTTAGTGGCACTTGGGCGATTTTGCGTTGTATGTTTGTATGTCCCGGGCCGGCCCGGCACAACTGTCGAACGGTTAGGTACCTAATCCAAATCTTCATGATACTTGGTAAGTAGGTTGGTATAGGTAGGTAGTGATATGTAAATTTCCGGCTAACCTAATTAGTTTGATCGGTCAAAGGATTGTAAAGATATGGGGTTCACAAGGGGATGAAAAAAAAAATAAAGTTATGCAAATAGGTACTTTGAGTGGGGTGTCATATGAAAGGGTTCTGTTTGTAGGTAGGTATACTCATTCCAAAATGGTATTACTTTTTATTCTAAGATGTAAAGTTTTAAATAAGTACATCAATCTATATCTCTCGCTTTGCACACCGAAATCGGTAAAACATGTTGCGGCTATATCCAGTTTTATCATCATATTTACACATGTTTATGCAAATAAATGAATCTTTATCTTTAAATTAATGTAAAATTTATTAGGTAGGTATGTGTTTCTTATCGACGAATCTAACAAATCCTAAATGGAAAAGAGATTTTTCTGAATTTTATAAAGTATCAATGCACCTTGACTACGCTGCAAACAGCTTCGTCAGTTTGGTGCAGTCATCAACCAAAAACAAACACTCACATACAAAAAATTTTTTACTACTGAAATAATTAAATTCAAAATGTTTTTATGCGCCAAACTGGCGCCGCAGCCTATTTTATTTGATTATTACGTTGACCATTGAACAAAGGAATTTTAATAAACTGATGTTCCGTTTGTGAAACCTATCATAACTTTTTTTGAATAAGTACCTCTGTAATACCCGTTAATAGTAGCCTATTTTTTAATCCAGGGTATAAGCAATCCTGGTACCAAATTTCATTCAAATCCGTCCAGCCGTTTAAGCGTGAAAGAGTAACAAACACACTTACACACACACAAACTTTCACCTTTATAATATTAGTAGGAAGTAGGATAGTTTAGAAAGAGTAGTGAAAACAGAGTTTGGTGGATACCAAGTGTACCTTCGCTACTCCAAGGGGATGGGCATGGGGTCCGGACCAGTGCGTGACGCTATAGCTACCTAGGTATCTGGAAAGCCTTTGATTAGATATCTAATATTACTACTTTAAGTTAGCTGTTGGTTTTCCTTTTATATAAATAAATAAATGTTTTTTTTTTTCAGTTTTGTGCCAGAATGTTTTTGTGGTGGTGCAAACCCAATTACAGATGAGTAAGGAGATAGAGAATAGATAATGATAATTGGATTTTAAAGTTTAGGAAACTTCTCCATTAGTAAAATTTTTAATTTAATTATTTTAAAAATAAACAAATTTACTAATGCATAATTACTATGTACCTAAAATTGTAAGAGCCTTCACCTTCACCTCTACCAATTGCAGAAGAACCACCAATAGCAGGTATTCTCGCGGCTCGAGCACGAAAGAAGGAGGTACCCTGGCAGGCTGCTATCTACACCAAAACTAAGATGCCGTATATGCAGATCTGCGGGGGATCGCTCGTTACTACCAATGTCGTCATATCTGGTAAGTAATTGATCACATTTCAAAGTTAAGTTTTGGTGTAAAATTAAAACTAGGAACTCAATTTAACGTGGTCTGTGGTTCCAGCGGCTCACTGCTTCTGGAGCGACTCGCTGCAGCAACAGCTGCCGTCGTCTGACTTCGCCGTCGCCCTGGGCAAGCTGTACCGGCCCTGGAACGACACGATGGACTACAACGCGATAAAATCTGATGTGAGTGCTAGGGAATGCAATGAAAATTCACATCCAATTAAAAGTTTCTTGTAAATATTATTGAAAACGGGTGTCTCCGGGTTTATGACGGGTTTCTGCGGGATCAGGGTACTCAGGGAGTAACCCCTAAAATTAATAAAAAAAAACTTTGTTCTTGTTTGTTGTTAACTTAGATTTACGATGTCCGAATCCCTCCGCGCTACCACGACTCCTTCACCAACTTCCAAGACGACCTGGCGCTCGTCATCCTGGCGCAACCCATTCAGTACAGCTCGAGCGTGGTGCCTGCTTGCTTGAACTTCAACAATACCTTGGATAAGAAGCATCTCGCTGTAGGGAACTTGGGCAAGGTAAGTTCAAGTTGCCCGGGAAATACTCACGCGTGTGACAATGACAGAGTAATAATAGATACCCTTGTTAGAATGAGATGGCATGATTAAACGATCGACACGAGCGCTGGCTGTCAAAATGCGCA
Organism: Xanthorhoe designata; assembly: GCA_963582015.1. Classification (NCBI taxonomy): domain Eukaryota; kingdom Metazoa; phylum Arthropoda; class Insecta; order Lepidoptera; family Geometridae; genus Xanthorhoe; species Xanthorhoe designata. Next base: position 2,570,212 of record OY757058.1, read on the forward strand.
GTGGTCGATGATTGGTGGAAAGGTTGCGGCACACTTCATACCTTTGATTTAGCGAGTACTATTGGTTCGTCAGCGAGTGAACACAGGCGCAAACATACCCCCCGATACTTCCCCTCAGCGCTTTTTTACGTTGCGCGACCTTTACCTACTTGATGTTAACCTCCCAGACGGCTGGATGGGGCAAGACTACTGAGGATGGCAAAGCCTCACCAACCCTGCAGGTGGTAAACCTACCAGCAGTGGATGTGCGTCGCTGCTACGAAGATATAAACCCTGAATTCAGACCTTCGATCACAAGCGACAAGATCTGTGCCGGGAGAACTGATGGAGGTAAGAAAATGCAGATATCTCCGATCACTGCGACGCTAATCGCTATAACAATGTTCACTCCGGTCAACTTAGGCTGACATAACAACCCATGCGAGTGTTACTGTACCTACATGGTCGCCCTCAAACTATTTAGGTAAGTTTGAGGCTCCAATAACCTAAAACGCTGGGAGCTAGGTAGGTATAGTTTCCACCGTATTAATAAGGGCTACCTATTGTTTATTTTCACAGGCACGGCAGTGTGCAAGGGGGACAGCGGCGGTGGGCTTGCCTTCCCAGAGTCCAGATCTGAGTCAGGCGTGCAATACTACCTCCGTGGGGTAGTCTCTACGGCCCCCAAGGCTATTCAGGAAGATTTTTGTAATATTTACACTTACGCTACCTTCACGCATATTGCGAAGCACGAGCATTTTATTCGAGATGTGGTAAGATTATAACCACATAAAACAGAAGGCAAACTATGCCTACATTTTTAACGGGACTCTGTAGTGCCTGCGCCATTTTTAAGGTTTCAAACTCGGCAAAGAATAATTATGTATATATTGAGAGCCGTGTTGACCAAGTGGGAATATGTAGGTTAGGTATGTATCTCGAATTTTGATCCGAAGGTCGTAAATTCGAATCCCGGACGCATCAGTGGATTTTTCCTTCCGAAATAAATATAATGCGCATTAACACGAGCTCTACACGGTGAGTAGCTATATTAGTCCTCTATTCAGTGCTCTCTAGCTTCGGCAAACCTATTCCATCTCAACAATGTCCCAGGCACTAAGTACAGTGTCCCGTTAAGTGTAGGCATAGATTGCCTCCTGCCTGACACTGTTTAAATCATATATATAGTAAAAATGTAAAAGCCTGAGTTTTTTTAACGGTAGGTATACATTTTTCGACAAACGAAAACATAATGATGATTCTAAATCTTAGTAGGTACCTATCGCGGACGCTCCATTATGTTTGGCTCCTACTTAGGTATGTTATCAGTCTGAGTTATCAGTGTTCAAAAAACGTTACTTTTATTACAGATAACAGAAGCATCACAAATGGCTAATACAACACAAGAAACTTCAGCTGGGAATTTGGGATATAATGATTACCAGAGTGAAGACATAGAGCCTTACTGTGGATATATTTACCACAACAGAGCTGCTCCTTACGCAGCAGTAAACAACAATAGATACCAGCCACAGACATTCCAAAACAGCGCTGCTCCTTACGCAGCAGTAAACAACAATGGAACCCAGCCACAGACATTCCAAAACAGCGATGCTCCTTACGCAGCAGTAAACAACAATAGATACCAGCCACAGACATTCCAAAACAGCGCTGCTCCTTACGCAGCAGTAAACAACGATGGAACCCAGCCACAGACATTCCAAAACAGCGATGCTCCTTACGCAGCAGTAAACAACAATGGAGACCAGCCACAGTCATTCCAAAACAGCGATGCTCCTTACGCAGCAGTAAACAACGATGGAACCCAGCCACAGTCATTCCAAAACAGCGATGCTCCTTACGCAGCAGTAAACAACAATGGAACCCAGCCACAGACATTCCAAAACAGCGATGCTCCTTACGCAGCAGTAAACAACGATGGAACCCAGCCACAGACATTCCAAAACAGCGATGCTCCTTACGCAGCAGTAAACAACAATGGAGACCAGCCACAGACATTCCAAAACAGCGATGCTCCTTACGCAGCAGTAAACAACAATGGAGACCAGCCACAGTCATTCCAAAACAGCGATGCTCCTTACGCAGCAGTAAACAACAATGGAACCCAGCCACAGTCATTCCAAAACAGCGATGCTCCTTACGCAGCAGTAAACAACAATAGATACCAGCCACAGACATTCCAAAACAGCGCTGCTCCTTACGCAGCAGTAAACAACAATGGAACCCAGCCACAGTCATTCCAAAACAGCGATGCTCCTTACGCAGCAGTAAACAACAATAGATACCAGCCACAGACATTCCAAAACAGCCCTGCTCCTTACGCAGCAGTAAACAACAATGGAACCCAGCCACAGTCATTCCAAAACAGCGATGCTCCTTACGCAGCAGTAAACAACAATGGAGACCAGCCACAGTCATTCCAAAACAGCGATTCTCCTTACGCAGCAGTAAACAACAATGGAGACCAGCCACAGTCATTCCAAAACAGCGATGCTCCTTACGCAGCAGTAAACAACAATGGAACCCAGCCACAGTCATTCCAAAACAGCGATGCTCCTTACGCAGCAGTAAACAACAATAGATACCAGCCACAGACATTCCAAAACAGCGCTGCTCCTTACGCAGCAGTAAACAACAATGGAACCCAGCCACAGACATTCCAAAACAGCGATGCTCCTTACGCAGCAGTAAACAACAATGGAGACCAGCCACAGACATTCCAAAACAGCGATGCTCCTTACGCAGCAGTAAACAACGATGGAACCCAGCCACAGACATTCCAAAACAGCGATGCTCCTTACGCAGCAGTAAACAACAATGAAGACCAGCCACAGACATTCCAAAACAGCGATGCTCCTTACGCAGCAGTAAACGACGATGGAACCCAGCCACAGACATTCCAAAACAGCGATGCTCCTTACGCAGCAGTAAACAACAATGGAGACCAGCCACAGTCATTCCAAAACAGCGATGCTTCTTACGCAGCAGTAAACAACAATGGAACCCAGCCACAGTCATTCCAAAACAGCGATGCTCCTTACGCAGCAGTAAACAACAATGGAGACCAGCCACAGACATTCCAAAACAGCGATGCTCCTTACGCAGCAGTAAACAACGATGGAACCCAGCCACAGACATTCCAAAACAGCGATGCTCCTTACGCAGCAGTAAACAACAATGGAGACCAGCCACAGACATTCCAAAACAGCGATGCTCCTTACGCAGCAGTAAACAACAATGGAGACCAGCCACAGTCATTCCAAAACAGCGATGCTCCTTACGCAGCAGTAAACAACAATGGAGACCAGCCACAGTCATTCCAAAACAGCGATGCTTCTTACGTAGCAGTAAACAACAATGGAACCCAGCCACAGACATTCCAAAACAGCGATGCTCCTTACGCAGCAGTAAACAACAATGGAGACCAGCCACAGTCATTCCAAAACAGCGATGCTTCTTACGCAGCAGTAAACAACAATGGAACCCAGCCACAGTCATTCCAAAACAGCGATGCTTCTTACGCAGCAGTAAACAACAATGGAACCCAGCCACAGTCATTCCAAAACAGCGATGCTCCTTACGCAGCAGTAAACAACAATGGAGACCAGCCACAGACATTCCAAAACAGCGATGCTCCTTACGCAGCAGTAAACAACGATGGAACCCAGCCACAGACATTCCAAAACAGCGATGCTCCTTACGCAGCAGTAAACGACGATGGAACCCAGCCACAGACATTCCAAAACAGCGATGCTCCTTACGCAGCAGTAAACAACAATGGAGACCAGCCACAGTCATTCCAAAACAGCGATGCTCCTTACGCAGCAGTAAACAACAATAGATACCAGCCACAGACATTACAAAACAGCGATGCTCCTTACGCAGCAGTAAACAACAATGGAACCCAGCCACAGACATTCCAAAACAGCGATGCTCCTTACGCAGCAGTAAACGACGATGGAACCCAGCCACAGACATTCCAAAACAGCGATGCTCCTTACGCAGCAGTAAACAACAATGGAGACCAGCCACAGTCATTCCAAAACAGCGATGCTCCTTACGCAGCAGTAAACAACAATAGATACCAGCCACAGACATTACAAAACAGCGATGCTCCTTACGCAGCAGTAAACAACAATGGAGACCAGCCACAGACATTCCAAAACAGCGATGCTCCTTACGCAGCAGTAAACGACGATGGAACCCAGCCACAGACATTCCAAAACAGCGATGCTCCTTACGCAGCAGTAAACAACAATGGAGACCAGCCACAGTCATTCCAAAACAGCGATGCTCCTTACGCAGCAGTAAACAACAATGGAACCCAGCCACAGACATTCCAAAACAGCGATGCTCCTTACGCAGCAGTAAACAACAATAGATACCAGCCACAGACATTCCAAAACAGCGCTGCTCCTTACGCAGCAGTAAACAACAATGGAGACCAGCCACATACATTCCAAAACAGCGATGCTCCTTACGCAGCAGTAAACAACAATGGAAACCAGCCACAGACATTTGGAGCTGATGATGAATTACTAGACGATTATAAAGAAACAGGAATTCAAGGATCTACAATAGAACAGTCTGTACCCTCTTCATACTCGTACTATGATATTACCACGATAGTTAAACATACATGGATCACACCGTCATTTTACTAACATCAAGGTGATTACGTTTGGCGTGGTTTGGCTAAAATAATGGTAAATACCTACACTGTACCGCAGAGCAAAAGTTCGGTTAGAAAATCTTCATTATCTTCAAAAGATTCAGAATTATCTTAATGAAATAAATCCATATTGAAGAATATTTAAATGTGTTTAAAAACTCCGTCACCAGAGTTGGCCATTTGCGCAAACGAACGAACGAATATGTTTAAATAAATATATAAATATTTTAATGTGTTACAATAAAAATAAACATAAGTAAACGTACCTAACTTAATTCAAGCTTTTTTTATTTAGTATTTTCGTAAATGTAGGTAGGTATCTACCTTATCTAATACTTAGGTAATAATAGGAAAAAATAAAAAAAAATAATAGGTAGGTAAGGTCGAGGCAAGCAAAGAGCATGTAATAGGGTCGAGGTGGGTAAGCTACGTTGACCTTAGTTTCCTATTACAAGTTCTATAATTTTAATAAGTACCTACTTATGTTTTTTCGAGGATAACTACTAGGTATCTTCCTCACTGTGCTATTGTACATGGTTGAGTGATGTTGTCATATCGTGGGTACAGTGGTCAAGTCGTCAAACTGAAAATTCCTGAATGTTCAGGAGAGCGAAAACAAAGTTCAATTAGTTGCCGTTAATCAGGGGTTATTCATAGGTATTGAAACCAAGGCTATATATTAATTTTAGGTAAAGGTCTTTATGCCAGTATATAACGAATTGCTGAAATGTTTTTAAAAATGAAGTTATCGCAGATTGGCGAGTTTATCATGGTTAGTTATAATAGGTAGTTATTTAAATGTTCTCAGGTAAAATAGCCAATGTGGTAATTAGACGAGTATACTGTGGTGTGATACATCAATAAAATGCATTAATTCATTGTAAACTAGCCATAATGTAGGTGTAAACCAGGGATTCCCAAAGTCCTTGGGGTCGATATCGGTTTCCTAGGGGTCGACATAAACGAAAACTGATTTTGGGGGTCGACGAGGTCTAAAAATCGACCCCTATTAAATTAACACAAGTTCTTATTTAAAACTTTAAAGATAGGTAGGTACTGTATTATTTATGTTGTGTCACGTCATCACGTGTACTAAGAATAATTAATATTTTTGTAGGAAATTGCATTGTTGTAGTAATGTAAAGTCTCAAGTTCGTACAAGATGAAAAACTCGGCAAGTCAGTGGTGGAGCAAATTTAACTATGTCAGGCCATAGAATGAGAACCGACCAGCAGTCAGCCTATTCTATGAGCGCTACAAAATCAAGTATCAATACAAAATCAAGTGTCACATGACGTATTTGTCTTAAAAACTTCGGCTCGCTGCGCTCGCTTCGCTCGCACGGTAGCTTCCTAATTTTTTGCTAGCAAATTAGTCTATGTCGGACCATAGAATAGGGACCGACCAACAGTCAGCCTTTACTATGAGCACCATAAGCAAAATCAAGTGTCACACGACGAATTTTTCTTAAAAATTCCGGCTTGCTGCGCTCGCTTGGTTCGAAGCTCGCTTCGCTCGCACGGTAGCTTCTTTAATATTTTGCTAGCAAATTGATCTATGTCAGACCATAGAATAGGGACCGACCAACAGTCAGCCTTTACTATGAGCACCATAAGCAAAATCAAGTGTCACATGACGAATTTTTCTTAAAAATTCCGGCTCGCTGCGCTCGCTTGGTTCGAAGCTCGCTTTGCTCGCACGGTAACTTCTTGAATATTTTACTAGCAAATTGATCTACCTATGTCAGACCATAAAATAGGGACCGACCAACAGTCAGCCTTTACTATGAGCACCATAAGCAAAATCAAGTGTCACATGACGAATTTTTCTTAAAAATTCCGGCTCGCTGCGCTTGCTTGGTTCGAAGCTCGCTTCGCTCGCACGGTAACTTCTTGAATATTTTACTAGCAAATTGATCTATGTCAGACCATAGAATAGGGACCGACCAACAGTCAGCCTTTTCTATGAGCATCAAATCAAGTGTCATGTGAGGAATTTGTCTTAAAAATTTCGGCTTGCTGCGCTTGCTTGCCTCAAAGCTCGCTTCGCTCGCAAGGTAGCTTTTTGAATATTTTGCAAGCAAAATAAACTGTGTCAGACCATAATATAATAGTAACCGACCAGCAGTCATCCTTTTCTATGAGCACCAAAATCAAGTGTTACATAACTTGGTCTTAAACAAGTGGCAAAATTAAAAATTTAATGAGAACTTTTTCAATTACAATAAAAGACTCTGCGCTCTGCACTCTTGAGGTGCATTTATATTCATATCTCTGACGGTTCTCATCAGATCAAAAAAAGAATCATCAAAATCGGTTCACCCAGTCGACGAATTGAGAACCTCCTCCTTTTTTGAAGTCGTTAAAAATTTATTAACTTATTCACCGCGGGTAACACCGCGGGGCACGTATATCTTTTTACTTTGTTAAATTTTGATGAGAAAATGAAGTCAACTTTACTCACTTAACCAAGTGCAAAGTTTTCCAATTGGTACCTTAGTACCTAGGTATTTTGTATCAATAGGAAAAAATTAAAGATAGGCTCCCTTATTCATAATAGTCTGCTAACAATTCTCACTCTGTCTTCTTCTATTAACCTAAGTCAGAATGAAAAATAACACTCTGTAGCAGCTGTTTTAAGTCATCGGACCATTATGAATAAGGGGGTTGATCTTAAAAGTAGGTAATTTGGCCATGGGGGTCTAAGGTAACAGTTCATTTTGGAAAAGGGGTCACTTGTCCAAAATAGTTTAGGGATCCCTGATCTATACCATTAAACTAGACCAAGATAGAGAAGCCAAACTGTCACATTGGCCAATTGACCTAGGTGGTTATAATGTTTTTATAGTATTCGGCCGTGGTAAACTGATCAATCAGGCACATAGAACAGTTGACAATAGTAAAAAGTCATTTTTATGCAGATAGCTGAAAAAGAAATCGGTGATATCTTAGTCATTTTTATAGATACTTATGTGAAACTTTGCCACATTGTGCTCTTGACCTAAGCTATACTTTGCCCATCAAAAAGTCAAAAACGCCAAAATGCTAGATTGGCGACTTGACCACTGGAGTGACGATATTATATCGTGGTATTATGTAAGTCTATTTTATTTGTTCAAAAATTGTAAACAATAAGTTGTAAAATGTATCAATCGAGCGAACAAAGCGAAAAAGATCTTAGTGGCCACTTAGGCGATGTTAAAATACATTTAATCGATCGAGTGAGAGAAGCGAACCAAGATCTTAGTGGCAGCTTGGGCGATATTTTTTTGTGTATGTATGTTTGTTTTTAGGTAGGTATTTATAAATATTTAGGTAGGTATTCATTTAATCGATCGAGTGAGAGAAGCGAACCAAGATCTTAGTTGCAGCTTGGGCGATTTTTTTTTTGTGTTTTTATGTACTTAGGTACTTATGTTAGTTTGTTAGGTATTTATAAATATTTATTCAAAATTTATTAGTTTAGTTGTTAAATCAGTTGAGTACCTATAGGGCACTGGTGACCTGCACAGGTTTTTATACATATTTCAGGCACCAGTCTCTCACAAAACAGGTTCTTACCTCTAACCTACAATGGAGAAGTTTACTACCTAAACTTCAAAATCCATTTTTTTATTAGCAAGATCATAAGAATCTATAATAAGTGGTGAAAGAATTGTTTCAATATCTTGAAAAAATGGAAAAATGACAAAGATATTCATTTTTTACGGCGGCTTAAAAATAATTCAATCTAGGATGAAATAAAATAAAATAATTAATAAAAAAATTGGTAACGTAGAAACTAAACATGACATCAAAGAAATTATTGAAAATGGACATTGTATTAGCAATGGTCTGGAAATTGCAAATTCTTTTAATTAGATCTCTATTTCATTAGAGTGACAAATGTAGATAATTCATTACTTCAAACCAAAGACGATTAATATCTAGAAGACAGACAAAGGCCACACACAAAATCGTAACCCTACCAAATAGCCTGGAAACTTTAAAACATAAATTTTATCCAAGAAATTTCAATTACTTTCTAGTTAAAATGTTTTTTATATTGAATATTGTTGCTACCTACTACCAAAGACGATTAATATCTAGAAGACAGACAAAGGCCATACACAAAATCGTAACCCTAAAAAATAGCCTGAAAACTCAAAAACATCAATTTTATCCAAGAAATTTCAATTATTTTGTAGTTAAAAATGTTTAAATATTGAATATTTTTGCTACCTACTACTAAGTATTGAAATTTCTTGGATAAAATTGATGTTTTAAAGTTTTCAGGCTATCTGGTACTGCGGGATCGGGTTACGATTTTGTGTATGGCCTTTGTCTGTCTTCTAGATATTAATCGTCTTTGCTACTACTATATCCACTAAAAAAGTGGCTCGGGTTATTCCTTACCCAATAACTTATATAGCAAATTTATCATTACAACAAGGTATTTTTCCTGAAAAGTTAAAATGCTCTAAGTATTGTTAAACCTTTATACAAAAAAGGGACACAAACAGATCACAACAATTATCGACCAGTTACACTAGTACCAATTTTGTCAAAAATACTAGAGAAAATATACTATGTAAGACTACAAAACTACTTAGGCAAATATAATATATTAACAAAACAGCAACGGATTTAGGAAAAATAACTCGACAACACTAGCATCTTTAAAGTTATTACGAAAAATATTAAATAATATAAATAACAAAATTCCTACGGTTGCATTATTTCTCGACATGAGCAAGGCTTTTGACTTTGTCAAACATTCAATCCTGCTTCAAAAACTAGATAAATACGGCATCCGAAGGCAAGCTCATGATTGGAGTTATTTGAAAGACCGCAAGCAAATGGTTAGGATTAGAAAGTTATCAGAAAAGAACAAGACAATGGAAGATTTTGACTCAAATATAATAATAAATAAGTATGGCGTGCCGCAAGGTAGCATTTTAGGACCACTGTTATTTTTAGTATACATTAATGACTTACCATCCTCAATAGATCATGAATGTATTCTTTTTGCGGATGATACAACTATAGTTGTGGATGGAAATGACATTAATAAATTTGAATATGACATTAACAATTCATTGATTAATGTAATTACATACATGGCTTGATAATAATAACCTAAAAATAAATAAGAATAAAACAAAATATATACAATTTAGAACAACAAAACAAAAAGGAATAACATTAAATATATCACATAATAACGATAAAATAGAGCAGTCAAATATTATTAAGTTTTTAGGTATTAGTTTAGATGAACATATTGATTGGAAATCTCAGATAAACGCCATAGACGACCTCTATGGCGCAGTGGGCGAAAGCCCGCCTGAGACGCAGAGGTTGCGGGTTCGATCCCCGCTGCGGGACAAATGTTTGCATGATCTGCAAATATTTGTTTCGTGTCTGGTTGTTTTCTATGTATAATTATGTATGTATTTACAAAAAAATAATGTATCTATGTAGTGTATCAGTCATCTGGTTACCATAAAACAAGCATTAAATTGCTTAGCTTGGGACTAGATGACGCTGTGTGGAATGTCCAAGGATATTTATTATTATTATGTTTGTCAACTTTCGTATCACGGAACTATGGAGTCCCGGACCTTTGATAGGCATGCATGGGGCCGAAGCCAACACACAGAGGCCCTTTTGACAGTTTTGATGTTTTTGTGATGGAGACACATTCCGGTGACTACCCTGAATAACACAAGAAATGCATCCAAAGGCAGTCCCCGGTCTGTGTAGGACTATTAGAAATGTGGGAAACTACTACTGGGCTATGGAGGTGTGATGGTAGTGGACTGGTTACCGGGAAACTATGGAGACTATGGCACCCGCCGACACAATGTTAACGAACATGTATAAAATGGCGGGCGGAGACTCGCCAACTCACAACTGGGCCCCCCAAAATAGTTGCAAATGTCGCAACAAGGGGGCAACATGACGTGAGTAGCTAGAGGGTGGTTGAGATGTTACCGGGTTTTAAACGACGATCACGAGCTCCCTGAGGGTCCAGCTTCACGTGCCCACTCACCACTTACGTAACACCGCCAGCCCCCGAGCAATGCTCTAGCGACTCCACTCCGTCCGGCCGGTGAAGGCAACACGGAGGTGGGGGACCTGTTCCTCGTCAGTGTTCACTCCGGCCGGCCGGTGAAGGCAAGCGGAGGTGAGGAACGGTGACCTCCCCCAGGAGCACTCGGGTCCTATTATTATATTTAAAAATATTATCGGGACTTAATCGCGTATCAATATTATTTTTCTATTTATTTATTTACACCTACACACATAGAATATAACATTACAGCAGTTGTACTAATTCGTTGTATCTATTTAACAACCAACAAAATATATAATTAAAGGTAGGTTACCTATAGCAAGGCACATAATCAATGAGAAATCAACAACCTATTAACATAATCAATATTACATAGTAAGTACCTATATATAAATATAGGTACATAGGTAGGTATACAATAATAAAATAAGAAAAAAACGGCTTTCCACCTATTTTACATTTTCGGCGAATTTAATTACAGCTTGTTCTACCTGAAGAAAACTGTCAACAAATACATCAGTATCAGGGTACAACCTAACAAGCTCGTTTATATGGTGTTGAGCGCGGCAGATTGGAGATTGCTGTCGCGCTACAGTGCGCACGGGGGTCGGCGCAAACAATGGGACTTTACCGGGGCGGAATCTAATAAGCTGCTCAGGTACATTGAGCCGGCTCGCTTCACTCACTAGTTCGGCGCTGTCCATCTCACCTCGCAGTATGCGACATAGACACTTCAGCTGGTCAGACAACCTTCGTGTTTCAAGGGAGTTATACCCAAGTGTCCCGAGTAAATACAGTGTTGGATACATGTAGGGATAATATCCTTTACATTTTTTATATAGGAATCTTAGGAAACGTTTCTGTACTTTTTCCAGCATAAGGACATAAGTGGATTCGTAAGGATTCCATACGCACGAGCTATTCTCAATTTTTGTACGTATGAGAGCTGTATACAATATTCTAATGGTGTTTACTTTAGTAAAGTCCCTACAATTACGAGTTACAAATCCCAAACGTCTGAAACATTTTGCTGTTAGTGTCCTAATGTGCTCATGGAAATTTAGTTTTGTGTCGAAAATAATGCCAAGGTCTTTTACTGTGATGCATCTTGAAATCGTTATATTTTCTAGCTTATAGTCGTTTGTTATGGGACTGTTGGATCGAGTGAAACTCATAGTCTGGCACTTGGCTATGTTAAGGTATAGCTGGTTTTCATCACACCAGCTCAGTATGGAATTGAGGTCTTGTTGCAATAATTTACAATCCTCTAGTGATTGTATGTCCTTAATGATTTTGAGGTCATCTGCGTACAATAAGCACCTGCAGTGCTTTAGACGATCAGCTAGATCATTGACCATAATAGAAAACAATAATGGACCCAAGGATGATCCCTGCCTGACTAACGCCGGATCGCGTATGGTAGGGCCTAGAGTCATAGCAAACAAGTCTAACGAATTGGCTACGATCACGAAGATAGTCAGCAAACACTTTAATCAGTTTAGGAGCAAATCCAACTAACTGAAGTTTTTCCAGAAGAACATCATTGTTAACGTGGTCAAAAGCTTTCTTGAAATCTAGGTATACTACATCCACTTGGATGTTTTGGTCAAGTTTTTGTGATATATTTTCAACCATAGTGAGCAGATTCGTGTTAACTGAACGTTTCTTGCGGAATGCATGCTGGGCGTTAGACAGGTAAGGTTCTAATTGTTGGTAGATTAGTATGCAGAATACTTTCGAAGAGTTTACCAAAACATGATAGTATTGCGATAGGTCTGTAATTTTCTACTAGTGCTTTGTCTCCTGATTTGGGGATTGGAACAACTCTGGACTGTTTCCAGCATCTATGGATTTGAACTTCGTTAAAACGTAATTACGTTTCAATATTTTTAATTTGTAAATCGCACTTGCGAACTTAAGGTAAGCTTCCTGGCTGGGCCAGCCCTACTACACCGCCCCCCGCCGCTCCGCAACAACGTTCGCCGCGTCTTGTCTTGCGTAGATAAGATTTTTTTCGTGCACCGCTGCGAGCAGTGTACACGGTAATTTTCTTGTTACGACACGAATTCTTGGGTAGGCTCGGCGTTTTTTCTTAGCGTGTACAAGCGCCGTCATTATATTTAAAATTATTATACTTACATATATTTTTATTTATGTTTGTGAGAGAAACAAATAAACAATTTGAATTTTGAATTTTATTTTGCGTTGTAGGTATGTTTGTTTGTATGTATGTCCCGGCACAACTGTCGAACTGTTAATCCAATCTTCATGATACCTACTTGGTGGTACCTATAGGTAAGTAGGTACTTAGTGATATGTAAATTTCCGGCTAACCTAATTAGTTTGATCGGTCAAGGGGTTGTAAAGATATGGGGTTCACAAGGGGATGAAAAAAAATTAAGTTAAGTATGCAAATGAGTCTTATGATAGGGTTCTGTTTGTACATTCCAAAACGGTATTATTACTTTTTATTCTAAGATGTAAAGTTTTAAATACATCAATAAATTAATGTAAAATTTATTAGGTAGGTATGTGTTTCTTATCGACGAATCTAACAACGTCCCTGTAGTTGGAAAACTAAATTTTATAACTAACACATTTTGCCAAATCGACTTTATTGCACCTTCATAAAGTCCAATTCAAGCTGCATCTTTCTGTGTTACTAAAGTTTTGATATCATACTTATTTCAATAAAAAAATAAATAAAAATGAACCTGTCAAGACGTCAAAGATGGAAAAATGAATTTTGAAGTAATGATAAAAAAATAGCGAAGGAGAAGTAGTTAACTCGGCAATAAAATAGCTAAGTGTAATTATGCGTTACTTTGCGGCGAATTAAATGCATAAATTTACTTATTCAGTTTTCCTTCGACACATTTCTACGCTGTTCAGGAACAATGCAGTTAGGAATAATTAAACAAGAGCATTTATATAATTTTCGTGTAACATGATTGTGTTATTTATAAGTACCTTTTATTCAATTTTCTACTAAATCTCTCTAACTGTTTGGAATTTTAGATAAGGTAAAATTAATTATAAAACTTTGTTCAATATTATTGGACCAGCAGAAACACAAAATGAACACAAGCAGAAACACAAATGGTAGAAATTAACGGAAAAAGAGGCAGTATAGAAATTGCTTCATCGATCGATGAAGAGACTTAACACATATAATAATTAGTAACACCATTAAGGCATATAGAGGCCCAAAAGTCTTTCGTAGAAAAACTTGTACTGGATCTAAACAGTTATTAAAACTTAAAGATGATCACGGAACTACTGTAACTGATCGAAGCCGAATCGTAACCATTGTGGAAGAGTTCTATGGGAAACTTTACGCATCGAATGCAGCAGAACCAAACTCACCTGATGGCGTTAGAGCTCCTGCAATTGAACACCATGACACGGAAATCTTACCACCTATCTTGCCGTGTGAAGTTACAAGAGCTCTCTTCGCCATGAAGACAGATAAATCTCCTGGGGAGAATGGAGTTACTATCGAAATGCTTAGAGCAGGTGGAACTCCCGTTTTTAAGGTTCTCGTGGAGCTCTTTAACATGGTTTTGTACGAAGCTCGCACACCGGAACAGTGGAAAAATGCAATAGTACCTACACATAATGCACAAAAAAGGTGACATTGCAAAATTGGACAATTACCGTCCAATTAGCTTACTATCACAGGTGTACAAGCTGTTTGCCAAAATTCTCACTATTCGCCTCACACGCCAACTCGATGAAGCTCAACCCGTAGAGCAGGCCGGCTTCCGGAACGGTACCATCGACCATATCCACACGGTAAAGCAGCTGATGGAGAAGTGTCACGAGTATAACAGGCCCCTTGTTATGGCCTTTGTCGATTACGAGAAGGCCTTCGACAGTGTCGAACATTGGGCATTGTTCCACGCTCTCCATAGCTGCCATATCGATTCACGTGGATGTGCTCCGGGAGCTGTACACGTCAGCTACTCTGCAAGCTCGAGTGCATAGTCTAACGAATCCTGTACCGATTAAGCGGGGAGTGAGACAGGGAGATACTATTTCACCCAAGCTTTTTACAGCAGTTTTAGAAGATGTAGTAAAAATGCTTGAATGGGAAAAATTTGGAATCAACATCAATGGTCTCTCTCTGTCATACTTAAGATTCGCGGATGATCTTGTTATTTTTGCAGAGAGCTTCGAAGATCTCCAGCTCATGCTACAACATCTGTATTATGCGTCTTTGGAGGTAGGGCTAAAGATGAATACTTATGTCTAAGACGAAAGTGATGGGAAACCTCTCCGGCACCGCAGTTTCTGCTGTTACAGTTGGAAATGTGAGGTTGGAGATGGTGGAAAAATACATTTATCTTGGAGATTGTTCGAGTCCTCCTCGGCTCCGATTGAGTGGACTGTATTTTAGGGCTGCAGATGGTGGGAGCAGGCAGTACAAAGAAAAGACGTCGGTTACTAGTTTAAGCTTGGCAGGGTCTGGGAGCGGTCGGGCAGAGCTTCGCCTTGCGAATTGCCATTTGAGAATTGAGAACTTGGTTTTGCACCGAAATGTGCGAACCTATATTTGAAGTCCCGCCTGGCCACTCCATACTACTGCGGCAGCGCGTTTTTATTAGAAACCACTGAAAAACTATAGTCTATCTCTCTCTTACATTTTTCTCTCTTACTCTCTAAAAACTACCCAATCATAGGTCCCGATTTTACACGAGGAGGTGTGGTGTTAGGTGACCTGTTTGACCTTCAGAGATCCTTACACGTGCCGTAATACAAGTACCTACTTAGGCTACAAGGGCCAGGACGCCAGGACAACCTTAAGCCTGGACCGTCCTCCCGTTCCCTAGGTAGGTATTTGTCTGACCCGGGCACCCCTATCTCGACTACCTTTACCTTCCCTACCTACTTTACCTCTCCTACCTACTTCACCTCTCCTACCTACCACCACCCTCTCCTCCGGGAATAAATAAGACCACCCACCAATTGAAGTTTTATTTATATCTTAACACTAAACCCACCCCTGCCTACCCTTCTACCCAAACTCTAATGCAAGGTTAACTTTATTATTACTACTAATGACTCTAAATTATAAAGAACGACTCGAACGGTAGAAGGGCGGCCCTAACGAGGTCCTACTATTACTTATAACTACTTTGGCCTTGCCCCTGCCTACCTTTTACCCAAAACTTACTCCTAGGTTAATAATTTACTAAAACAAAGACTCTAAGTTACAAAACATGACTCGACTGGTAAAAGGCGGCTGGCAAGGCCCTATAACTATCTTAACCTAAATGACTCGACTTTTTATATTGCTATTGAAAAATAGTCTTAAAAGTAGCCTAACTTAAACAATTCAAGTTAGCTATGTGCGTCGGCGCCCGCTGATGGTTGTTGTCGTGCACATTCTCCCGCCGTCGCCGTCTCGCGATCCACCGGAAGCACGACGATCTTCTTCGTAGGTCGCCTCCAGGTGTGTCCTGCGCTGGTGATGATGTCGACCACGCGCACCTCGCCGTCCTCGCCGGGGTGTACCGCCGTCACCTTCCCTCGTGGCCATGTGTTGCGGGGCAGATTCTCGTCGCAGACGATGACAAGATCACCGACCTCGGGCGGCTTGCCCGTTGTGCGGGGCTCCCGCCGGTGCTGGAGAGTAGGGAGGTACTCCCTCAGCCACCGCCGCCAGAAGTTATCAGCTAGGCGCTGCGCGCGCCTCCAATGCTGCCTTGCGTGCTCGTCATCTTCGGAGAATGCCCCCGGGCCGGGGACATGACTGTTGGGGCCCAACAGCAGGTGGTTAGGCGTCAGCGCCTCGGGGTCATTGGGGTCAACGGCCACGTGAGTGAGTGGCCGCGAGTTGACCGTCGCCTCGACCTCGGCGAGCAGTGTAGCCAGAGTCTCGTCGCTCGGGCTCCTCTCGTGCAGTGTGACTCGTAGCGCCTCCTTGACAGAGCGCACCATGCGTTCCCACGCGCCTCCCATGAAGGGCGCGGCAGGAGGTATGTACCGCCAGATGATTTGGCGGTTCGTTGCATCCTCTTCAACGGCCTCTACCCAGGCTGCCTTGAGCTCGCGGTCCGCGGCCTTGAAGCACGTCGCGTTGTCGGAGTGGATCTCCCGCGGACAGCCTCGCCGCGCGATGAAGCGGCGCACTGCCGCGACCGCTGAGTCGGCGCTGAGGGATGCGACGACCTCGAGATGGATGGCTCTGCTGGTCATACATGTGAATAACGCCACGTACCTTTTTTCATTATGACGGCCCACTGTCACTTGTAGTGGCCCGAAATAATCCAATCCGACGTAGGTGAATGCGCGCATGTTGTGCGCAAGTCTCGCAGTAGGCAAGTCGCCGGTTGCTGGCGCGCCTGGCCTCGCTTTCTTCAAACGGCAGCTCATACAACTCTTGATTGCGGTCTTGACGGCCGGGCGGATCTTGACTATCCACGCCCTCTGACGTAGTTCGTTGACAACCGTCTCGACGCCTCCGTGATGTAGCTTCTCGTGCACGTGTTGAATGTAAAGCTTCGTGTAGGCGTGCTTTCCATCTAAGATGACCGGGCTCGCCGCCTCTTCGGAAATCTCTGGCGTTTTACTTACGCGTCCGCGTAGACGGAGCGTCCCGTCGGCTCCTTTGGCGATGCTCAGCGCGTCCAGTCTTCCTCCGCGCGGTGTCGCCTCGCTCGGTGATCGGTCGATCTCGTCCGGGAAGCTCTCTCGTTGGCTGCTCAGCACCCACAGCCGCTCAGCCTCGATGAGATAGCGAGCTTCTAGACCGACGTACTTCACCTTGACGACCTCCGCTGTCGGACGGGTGACCGCTCGTCGCGCTCTCGTTTGCTTCTTCTTACGCCAATCGCCGTCGCTTTCGGGGTTGCGAAGCGTACGCTTCCGAACTGCGGCTACCTTCTCCACACGTCGATTGCGTTTCTCGCGGCATAGCGAGATGAATTGAAGAACTCGTGCCGTCGCTCGTATCAGTCTCAGCCACTTGGAAAATCTACTGACATCGGGTAGATGACCTGTCGGGTGACTGACCTTCACTGCTACAGCTGCTAGGCACCTCTCTTCTCCGGTATGTTGCGGTGGTTGCGTCGGCGCCTCCTGCGGCCACGCTAGCTCGGCTTCGCGTAGGAAAGCCGGCCCTACGAACCATCGGTGGCTAGCGTCGAAGCCCTCAGGCGTCGCGCGCGTCGCGTCGTCCGCCACGTTCTCCTTCGTAGGCACCCACCGCCATTCAGACTGCTTCGTAGTCTCCTCGATCTCCGCCAGTCTATGCGCGACGAAAGTCTTGAAAGCGCGCGGCTCGGCCCTTATCCACGCTAAGGCTGTGCGCGAGTCGCTCCAATAAAATTTGCTTTCTACCTTGTAGTCGTGCTCCTGAAGGACTGTGTCGGCCAGGCGCGTTCCCAATAACGCCGCCTGCAGCTCGAGTCTTGGAATGGAGATTGGTTTCAGCGGAGTAACGCGGCTCTTGCCGGCCGCGAGCGCCACGCTCACGCTGCCGTCGGCGCGCGTCATGCGCCAGTACACGGCGGCGGCGTAGGCCTCCTCGCTCGCATCTACGAAGGTGTGAAGTTGATGCGTAGCGGCCGGCTCGTAGTCATAGCACCGCGGTATTCGTAACGATGCTAGGTTGTTCAAGCTAACGATCCAATCTCGCCATCTCACCTGAAGCTCCTCTGGCAGCTGATCATCCCAGCTGATCCCGTGCCGCCATGTGTCCTGCATCAGCCTCTTCGCCGGCGTCGTGACGGGTGATATCAACCCAAGCGGGTCGAAGAGCGACATGATGATGCTCAGAGCTTCCCTCTTCGTGGGCGTCTTGCCCTCGAGTATGGCTGTTGGAGTTCTCGCTGTGTTTACCTTGAACTCGATGTGGTCTTCGCGCACGTTCCACAGCAGGCCGAGCGCCTTCTCGGTCTCGCTCCCGCCGATGACGACTGTGCGGTCGTCAGAATGCGCCGCCAGCTCGCTGATCGTCCTCGGGTCGTTGGAAGCCCAGCCTCGCAGCTCGAAGCACGCCTGCCGATGCACGAAGTCCACCTCCTTATTGATTTTCACAGCTTCTTCTAAGGTCAGAAAACTCGAGATATAGTCATCCATATAATGATTCCTCTCGATCGCTGAAGCTGCAGCGGGATGTTTATCCGCGAAGTCCCGGGCGTTCCTGTTCTTGATGTACAACGCCGTACACGGTGACGATGAGGCCCCGAAGATGACCGACGTCATCCTGTACTCCTCGGGGGCCGTCTCACCTCTTCGGTCTCCGCGCCAGAGGAACCTCAGGGCGTCTCTATCGCCCGGCTGTATCCTCACCTGCATAAACATCTCCTTGATGTCGGCTGTCACGGCGTATGGGTATTGACGAAAGCGCATTACCACTCCAGGTAAAGATTGAAGCAGATCAGGTCCGGTCAGCAGCATGTCGTTGAGGCTCTTGCCGGCAGACTTGGCAGCGGCATCGTGCACCATCCGTATCTTGGGCTTCGCTGGATTCACCACGGCGAAGTGCGGCAGATACCACGTGCGGCCCTCTGTCGGCGGCGCCTCGCAGCGCTCAGCATAGCCAGACACAAGTAAACTATTGACACGTTCACAGTACTTAGCTTTGAGGTCCTCGTTGCGATCTAGTTTCCGCTCCAACGTGACTAACCTTTTCATTGCGTCTCTGTAGTTATCGTGTAGGTTCACCGTGTCGTCTCGCCATAAGAGTCCGGTCTCAAAGCGCCCGTCGGGAAGCCGTCGGCTCTTTTCATCGAGCATCCGCACGGCTCTAGCTTCCGGGTCGCTCACCGGCTTGCGCTCTTGAATGCCCAGTGACTCTAATCTGAAGAAGTTCTTCATCGCCTCGTCCAAGTTATCCGCAGGGCGCGCCGCTGATACATATCCGCAGAAGTCGGATGATGCGTCGCCGTCGGAGTAACTGCATCCGTGTAACACCCAGCCGAGCCGCGTGAGTGAAGCGACGGGTTGATCGTTCCGTCCTTGTTTGATTTCCGTGTTCACCAACAGATCCCAGTTGTTCTGCCCGATCACCACCTTAGGCTGTGCGTATTCATACGTGATATCGTCCAGTATCGGGGTCAGGTGCCGGCATCCGCGCAACTCTCGCGCTGGGATCGCTTGCGTGATGAAATCTAACCTTTTGATTGTTTGAGCGTCGCGCAGAACGTGCTCCTTCGCCTGGTTCTTTCCTCGGATCCTGAGGCTGACTGTTCTGCTATTCTCATGTTTTGTTTCTCCTCCATTCGCGTCCCGTATCCAGAGCGTATCTCTGGGCCCCTCTATGCCCAGTAGCTCGGCGATCGACTCTTCAATAAACGTACACGTACTTCCATCGTCGAGTAAGGCAAATGTACTTACAGTTGCGCTCTTGCTTACAAGTTCGATCGGTGCTATCTTTAAATACGCTCGCCGCTGACTACCCCTTCGCTCCGGCCCTTCTGGCTCGGACGCGCACGCGGATATCTCAGCTCTCTTGGGCGCTCCTCTCTCTACCGACTCTCCGTGCAATAATATGTGGTGCGACTTACCACATCCGCCTCGTGAGCACCTCTTCGCACCGCACTGGTCGCGGCGATGCTTCTCAGCGAGACACTGGTAGCAGATGTGATACTTTCTCGCCATCGACCACCGATCCGGTAACTCCGCCTTTATGAATTCAGCACAATCGACCAACCTGTGAGGCTTGCTGCAGCGCGGGCATCGTCGCTCGTCGGGGGCATCTACTGCCGAGTAGATTCTCTCAGCCTCCTTGCGCTTGCCCGTCCTGAGAAGCTGCGGCTTCTCTTCAGCCACCTCGGGCAGCGCGTACGCCCCGCACTTGTCAGCCTCTATGTTCAGAAAATTGGATACCTTTTTCAACTCTGGCGTTTCCTCCGTCTTGACGGCAGCGAAGTCATACCACTTGTTGCGTAGTATAGGGGAGAGCTTTTCCAGCACGCTCCGCACCATCTCTGGGCTGTGGAGGTACTTCTCTCGTCCAAGGGCCTCGACGGTGGCCACTACGTTGGCCACCTTCCCGGCGAATATGCATAGATCACGTGCACTATCGCTTACCTTGGACAGATGTTTGAGCCTTTCCATTTCCGCCAGCACCAGAGCCTCCGGCCTCCCGAACCTCCTCTCTAAGGCCTCCAGCACGGCCCCGGGTTCGGGATGGCTTATGAGGAGGCTGCCGACGGCCTCCAAGGCCGCTCCCTTCAGGCTTCTCCTGATGCGGGCCACGTTCTCCAACTTGGAGAAGGACTCTTCGGTGTCCTTATAGGCTGCACTGAACGCCAACCACCCACTAACCTGACCGTTAAAGATGGGTAGCTCCTGCATGTACTTCGGGGGGTCCCTCCTTGTCGCAATGCGCGACAGCGCCGCCGTCAACGCCTCCAGGTCGACGACAGGCCTCTGCGGCGCGGCGGGTTCTGCACCCATGCCAGGTCTCTCCATGACCTGACTCTGCTGCGCGCTGAGGTCCTCCTTGGGCGCGCTCGGGGCCTCCTTCTGCACCAGGTCCGGCGGCTGCGGCGGCTCTGTGACGGGCCGCCGCGCCAACCACTCGCTGACTCGTCCGGACGCGAGCTTGGTCTGCTCGCGGTCCTCCACCTCGTCGCCGTCCTCCTCGTCGGACGACTCCTCAGCTCGCCTGAGGCACTCCTCGGCGAGCTCCCTGGCGGCCTTGGCTGCCGCCGCCTGCGCCTGCGCTTCTGCGGCGAGCAGCTCCGCCAGCCTTGTTTTCGCGTTGGCCACCTTCTTCCTTTTGGAGACCGCTGACCGCTGTGAGCGGGCCCGCGCAGTCCCGGGGTCTTCCCTCGCCGGCGCCTCCTCAGCGTCGACAGTCGCCCGGGTTGCCGTGACCTCCGTCTCCTCGGTCGCAGTGGTCTCCTCCGTCTCGGTGGTTCGCTCCGTTGAAGTAGTCTCTTCTGTAGTGGCTTCCTCAGAGCTGGTGTTTGGGGTCTCGTCTCGACCCTGACGGCTCCTGGTAACCGGCATGATGATGGTACTGCTGCTCCTGTGCTGGTAGATGATATCCGGCTCGAAGGACCAAATGTTCGAGTCCTCCTCGGCTCCGATTGAGTGGACTGTATTTTAGGGCTGCAGATGGTGGGAGCAGGCAGTACAAAGAAAAGACGTCGGTTACTAGTTTAAGCTTGGCAGGGTCTGGGAGCGGTCGGGCAGAGCTTCGCCTTGCGAATTGCCATTTGAGAATTGAGAACTTGGTTTTGCACCGAAATGTGCGAACCTATATTTGAAGTCCCGCCTGGCCACTCCATACTACTGCGGCAGCGCGTTTTTATTAGAAACCACTGAAAAACTATAGTCTATCTCTCTCTTACATTTTTCTCTCTTACTCTCTAAAAACTACCCAATCATAGGTCCCGATTTTACACGAGGAGGTGTGGTGTTAGGTGACCTGTTTGACCTTCAGAGATCCTTACACGTGCCGTAATACAAGTACCTACTTAGGCTACAAGGGCCAGGACGCCAGGACAACCTTAAGCCTGGACCGTCCTCCCGTTCCCTAGGTAGGTATTTGTCTGACCCGGGCACCCCTATCTCGACTACCTTTACCTTCCCTACCTACTTTACCTCTCCTACCTACTTCACCTCTCCTACCTACCACCACCCTCTCCTCCGGGAATAAATAAGACCACCCACCAATTGAAGTTTTATTTATATCTTAACACTAAACCCACCCCTGCCTACCCTTCTACCCAAACTCTAATGCAAGGTTAACTTTATTATTACTACTAATGACTCTAAATTATAAAGAACGACTCGAACGGTAGAAGGGCGGCCCTAACGAGGTCCTACTATTACTTATAACTACTTTGGCCTTGCCCCTGCCTACCTTTTACCCAAAACTTACTCCTAGGTTAATAATTTACTAAAACAAAGACTCTAAGTTACAAAACATGACTCGACTGGTAAAAGGCGGCTGGCAAGGCCCTATAACTATCTTAACCTAAATGACTCGACTTTTTATATTGCTATTGAAAAATAGTCTTAAAAGTAGCCTAACTTAAACAATTCAAGTTAGCTATGTGCGTCGGCGCCCGCTGATGGTTGTTGTCGTGCACAGAGATACTCTATCTTTTGGCAAGGACCATAAGCAAAAGGAGATCGAAAGGCGAGACACAGCTTGGGTGGGCTGCATTCGGAAAATTCGACGACATTCTGAAATCTGTCAACGTCCCACAGTGTCTGAAGACCCGTCTATTTAACCAGTGTGTACTGCCCACCATGACTTACGGTGCCGAGACATGGACCCTCAACTCCTGGCTGGAAACAAAATGAGGGTTGCTCAGAGGGCCATGGAGCGTGCTATGCTCGGCATTAAGCTTGTAGACCGAGTTCCCAATACCGAGATCCGAAGACGAACCAAGGTCAAAGATGTCGGTATCCGGGCAATGGAACTCAATGAACGAATGGAGTTGGCCTAGGCACCTGGCAAGACGTGGTGACGACAGGTGGTGTAAAACGTTGACAGAATGGTTGCCGAGGACTGGCAAGAGAAGCGTCGGACGTCCAGCAGCGCGACGACATTATCAGCGTCGTGGGCCGACGATATTATCAGCGTCGTGGGCCGGCAGTGGATCAGGCAAGCGCAAGACCGGGAGAAATGGCAAGAACGAAGGAAGGCCTACACCCAGCAGTGGGAGAGATTGGGCTGCGGATGATAATGATGATGATATTTAAAAACAAAGAACTAGTTTTATTAAAATCCTTACCCATGGGTAGAATAATAGGGAAATAGGAGTCAAATAAATAAATAATAGGTCATATTATTAATTAGATAGTGTAGGAAAATTAAATAAAGGCACTTATACCTGTTCCAACCGTTTATTTCACTTTTGACAGCTGTAATGCTGACTCAAATAGTGATACCCTGACCCGTTACCGATTCGATTTATTTTATCGATCGATTTTATTCATGAAGAAGTTTTAATCGATTTAACACACTCATTATTTACTATGAATTTCAACATTTTGCACCTTTTCATTACAAGTAGGTACCGCAGTTCATTCACATGTTTTTTATTTGAACCAACTACAGTAAGTCTAAACAATTATTTTAGATTCATTAATTTTCAGCGAATAAATTCGATCCCATTACTAGGTACGAGTACGATGGAACTTTTATTACGCAAATTATTTATGCATTAAAACAGAGACATTTAGGGCATTTTAATGGAAAATAATAAAGGTTTTTACGTGATTTGATATAAAAATTATCACAATAATTTTATTGTATGTTTTAATATAATCGATAATCGATTTATTTCAAAACCTGTGGTCATTAATTTGGCATGACACATCTCTAAGTGGGCGGATCCCGTCCATGACAGTACAGTATTCCCTGTAGTACATTGTATCAAAAATTATTATAAAACTTTATGAGCGTGATCTGTCAAAAGTTAAATAAACGATTGGAAAGACTATAATGTTAGCTTTTTTATGTTGTTATGAACATTGACGAAGAAGAACTAAACAACTGACATGAAAAAATAAATAAGTGCTTAAAAACTTTAAAACTTTGTTGAGGGAAAATTATTACTTAATCGCTTTTTATTTTTTTTCTTACAAACAAAATTAAATGAGCTAACGTATAAGACTGTTAGATTGAAAAATAGGTTAAATAACAATCTATAACATAGCAAAAGATGTATAGTAAAAATGTTACCAAACAAAATTTTATAGCCATTTTACACGCAAAAAAATAGTAAATTGCGTTTTTCTCCCGATTTTGGTTTTGTTAGTTATTTAATTTTCCAACTACAGGGACGAAATTCTGAATGTAAAAGAGATTTTTCTGAATTTTATAACTTATCAATGCACCTTGACTTGACTACGCTGCAAACAGCTTCGTCAGTTTGGTGCAGTCATCAACCAAAAATAAACAGATACAAAAAAAAATTTAATACTGAAATAATTAAATTCAAAATGTTTTTATGCGTCAAACTGGCGCCGCAGCCTATTTTATTTGATTATTACGTTGACCATTGAACAAAGGAATTTTAATAAACTGATGTTCCGTTTGTGAAACCTATCATAACTTTTTTTGACTGTAGCCTCTGTAATAGTTTTATTTTAGAAAGAGTAGTGAAAACAGAGTTTGGTGGATACCAAGTGTAGGTACCTTCGCAACTCCAAGGGGATGGGCATGGGGTCCGGACCAGTGCGTGACGCTATAGCTATCTAGGTATCTGGAAAGCCTTTGATTAGATATCTAATATTACTACTTTAAGTTAGCTGTTGGTTTTCCTTTTAAATAAATAAATGTTTTTTTTTTCAGTTTTGTGCCAGAATGTTTTTGTGGTGGTGCAAACCCAATCACAGAAGGGTAAGGAGATAGACAATAGATAGAGATAATTGGATTTTAAAGTTTAGGAAACTTCTCCATTAGTAATATTTTTAATTTTTTAATTTAAAAAATAAACAAATTTACTAATGCATAATTACCTACTATGTAGGTACCTAAAATTGTTAGAGTTTTCATCTTCACCTCTACCAATTGCAGGAGTTCCAGCTATAGGAGGTTTTATCGCGGCTCGAGCACGGAAGGACGAGGTACCCTGGCAGGCTGCTATCTACACCAAAACTAAGATGCCGTATAAGCAGATCTGCGGGGGATCGCTCGTTACTACCAATGTCGTCATATCTGGTAAGTAATTGATTACATTTCAAAGTTAAGTTTTGGTGTAAAATTAAAACTAGAATCTCAATTTAACATGGTCTGCGGTTCCAGCAGATATTCAGACTATTTTCGTTTTACAAAAGCGAGCTGTCCGCGCCATTTACAAAATGAAACGTCGGGACTCTTTAAGAGAGCGTTTTAAAGAAATAAATATTCCTACTGTTTTTTCGCAATATATTTATGTAAACTTATTGCACACTCACAAATATATAAACAACTTTAAGAAAAAAAATGATGTTCACAAAATTAACACTAGAAATAAAAATAAACTATGTGTGCCTAAATTTAGACTAGAAAAAGTAAACGGTTCTTTTATGGGAAATACTGTACGTTTTTACAATAAACTCCCAATCAACGTAACTAACCTACCGACTCGAAGGTTTAAAACGTACATAAAGAATATTCTTGTAGAGAAAGCGTATTATTCCATTGAGGCTTTTATTAATGATAAAATTACGTGGCCTGATGTCGCTCTGCCCCTCGACGGTTGATGGTATACAATATCTTTACTACCTTGATAAGTAGGTACCTACCACTTAAGTCGGCCAAGTGTAGCGTGTGATGCCAGACAACATTTTGTTGAGGTGTTATCTTGTTAACTTTACAATTACTTTTACTTTTTTTTTGACATGCCTTACTTTGTTCGACTGGCTTCCCACTGAAGCTTGACTATTTAGATTATTTTAGATTGTTAAGGGATCGCTTTTAAAAAAAAGCTAGGCCCACACCACCAGGTTCTTGCCTGATTCTTTCCCTGGTGTAGGGAGTCGCGTTGGAACAGGCATTAGAATCACCTAGCATGTAAAACGATACTTAAGTGATCCTTGAGGTCCTACAAGAATAAATGATTTTTCTTTCTTTCTTTCTTTCTTTCTTTCCAGCGGCTCACTGCTTCTGGAGCGACTCGCTGCAGCAACAGCTGCCGTCGTCTGACTTCGCCGTCGCCCTGGGCAAGCTGTACCGGCCCTGGAACGACATGATGGACTACAACGCGATAAAATCTGATGTAAGTGCTAGGAAATGCAATGAAAAATCACATCCAATTAAAAGTTTCTTGTAAATTTTTTTTTTTTTTTTTATTGGTTCTCAAAACTGGACGATACACTATAAACATTGCTAAAAAAGTCAGGATAACTGCAAGAATACGTACAGGAGTGTTCGACCTTCTAGATGAGAACACGGCATGCGCAAAGTGTGTACAATAATAAGTTACAGTACTCTAGAAAGTAAAAAATAAAAAAAAATATATAAATACATTAATTAAGAACCTAATCTTTACGGAAACATTTTAAAAAATCTCTTAATAGAAGAGACCGGTGTGAAAAAGATATCGATATCTTGACAAATCTGGTTATAAGACGAACACATACGGTAAATAGGGGAATGCTGGGCATAATTGGTGTGAGTGATAGGGAGGCTGAACGTTCTTCTATTTTCAAGACGGCTGGAGTAACGAGGTATGGCTAATAAAAATTTATTAATTAGATCGGGGTTATCAATTTTTCCATTGACAATTTTATGCAGAAACACAATATCGGTGAGGTTCCTTCTACGCTCAAGTGTATCCATCTTAAAGTAAGTAAGCCTAGAACTGTAAGAATCCAGACTGCGACATAGGTTATTGGCGTAAGTGAGATGGTATAAAAACTTTTTTTGTAGTCTTTCAAGTCTACCGATGTGGACTAGATATGAGGGGCACCAAATAGGACTGCAGTATTCTAAAAGGCTACGGACGTAGCAGTTGAAAAGTAAAACAGGAATTTCATGGTCTTTAAAAAATTTAGCTTGCCTAATTGCAAATCCTGCTAAGCGAGCGCCCTTTTTTGTGATATAGTCTATATGTTCTCGAAAGTCCAGTTTTGCGTCTACAATGACCCCCAAGTCGCGCATGCTTGAGACCTCTGTTATTGGGATGTTATCAATAAAGTAGACGGCGGGAATAGAGTTTACTTTTCTGGTAAATTTTAAGTGGAAGCATTTGGATGAGTTAAGGACCATTTTATTTCGGATGCACCAGTCGTTAATAAAGCAGATGTCTTTTTGAAGAAGAGATACGTCGTTAAGGGAGCGAATAGCCCTGTAAAGTTTGAGATCATCTGCAAACATTTGAAATTTTGAAGTTATAGAGGTGCATAAATCGTTGACAAAGATGAGAAAGAACAGAGGACCGAGATGCGAGCCCTGGGGTACGCCAGATGGCACAGCTTTCGCAAAGGATTTAAAACCACGAACCATTACTAGCTGGGAGCGGTTGCGGAGGTAAGACTCGCACCACCTTAGCAAAGACCCACAAATCCCAGCGTGGCTCAACTTTTGGATCAGTAAATCATGGTTAACAACATCAAAAGCTTTGGAGAAGTCTGTGTAAATTGCGTGAACTTCGTGCCTATCTTCCATCTCTCTCGTTATGTCACTGACATAACTGAGCAGATTCGATGCGGTTGATCTGCCGGGTAAGAAGCCATGTTGCTGGGGTATGAATAATGGTTTCAAGTGAAAGTAGATTATTTTTTGAATTATCGATTCAAACAGTTTACCAATCGACGACAAGATTGAAATAGGCCTGTAGTTAGCTATGTCACCTTGATCTCCTTTTTTATGAATAGGTTTGATGTGCGCTAGCTTCCATTTTGAAGGAAAAAATCCACATGCTAGCGATTTATTAAACAAATATTGCAGTGGTAAAACAAGTTGTGATGCGCAGGTTTTCAAAAATGTGGGGGGGATAAGATCTGGTCCCGGTCCCTTGTTAGTGTCTAGGTGCTGGAGCGACTTGAGCACATCAAGGTTGGAAAGACTACAAGAGCTGAGTGAGGTGTGCGTATGACAGCTAAATGTATCGGTTGGGGGTGCAGTTGTATTAGGACCACTATGATAGATAGAGTGAAAATATTCAGAGAATAATTCGCTGATCATTTGTCCACCTTGAACGTTTTGATCACCAAGGAACATTTCATCTGGAATGTCACCGCTATTGGATCTTAGGGATTTAATGAATGTCCAAAAGTATTTGGGGTTTTTTTTATGTGGATTTTTGCCTCAGTTTTCATATTGTTCAAGCAATTAGACAACATAGTGTCGCAACGCTCACGCAGAATTTGATAGGTTAAACGGTCACGTGGATTACCGTACAGTTTGAATCGATGATGGTATTTCGCTTTTTCCTTGAGATTAAGTTGTAATCCTCTACTGAACCAGAACGGGTACTTATTACTACCCTTTTTACTAAGCGGTGTATTCTTGGTGATTATAGGCATGACCAAATCGTAAAACTTATCAACGCTTTCATCTATAGTGTCACTAGGATTAAAATTCCCCATCCAATCAATATTTTCTCTTGTTTAATAATGTCGTAATTTGCTTTGGAAAAATTGAAGTTTTCGGATTTATGAACTTTGGGAACTTTGGGCGTATGTAATTTCATTGAAATGTACAGTGCAGGGTGGTGACTGTCTAAGTTTACAAGTGGAGCAGAACTATTGGATACTGAGAAAGAGCTGCACGAGTTTGTAACGACTAAGTCTAGTAGGCGGCCCTTTTCGTTTAAAATTGAGTTCATTTGGTAAAGACCGTTGAAAGGAAGAGCATCAGTAAGCAGGCTACAGGTCGGGTCAGAGGTACAAACTGGTAGCATAGAATTTGTATTCACATCATGTTCCCACTGCAGTTTGGAAAGATTAAAATCGCCCGCGCACAATAGGATGGAGTTTTTGGGCATTTTGTGTTGTACTAGGTTATTTAAGTGTTTAAGTGAGAGATCGAGGTGGGAGAAAGTTATTGGTGATGGAAGATACATGGTACAAAATAGAGGTCTAAGGTTGAGTTGCCATGCTTCAGTTTAATTACCACCCAGAGATCCTCCAGAGCAGCAGACTCCCACTTTAGTTTACGTATGGGTGCGTACTTTTTAAGGACTGCGATGAGAGCTCCGCCACCGTCATGTTTGTGACTATTTAGGGGACTACGGTCACAACGGAAAATTGTGTATCTGCTATCGATTATCTCATGGTCGAATACCGAGTCATTAAGCCAAGTCTCAGTTAATAAAATAACGTCCAGGTTTTGTTTTAGTACATTTGTTAGACATGTTTCAGTTTTGGTCCTAAGACCCCTAACGTTTTGATAAAATATTTTTAAGCTACAATTTGAGTTTGATAACCAGGGTACCATTGAAGTGAGTAGATAGCTAAGTTAGTTTAAATTACAGAGAACTTAAAAAACTGATGGTTTTGACCACAAAACTCTTAGAGTTGACGTCCCTTCGCATGTAGACCCTGCCGCCGCGAACCCACACGAACTGATACTTCTTGTCCTTCGCTGTTGCACGAGCAGCTGCGTGTAGCTGTTTGTTTCCTGGCGACAAGTGTTCGCAGACGTAGACAGGCTTCTTTTCGTCAGCTAGGCCCAAGTGAGACGTGTTGAGTTTGTCGTTCAGGTGGGTCCTGTTGTAGGTCTTAACTGCTGCAAGAAGTGAGTCACGCACTAGCGGGCTCGAAAGTTTGACTACAATAGAGCGGGGTCTATTTGACTCTTGGTTGACCTTGGCGACACGATGAAAGTTCAGAAGCTCGCGTTCGGGAAGATCGCAGCCCACAGTAGCAGCAAGCTGGTGTACGACTGTCTTTATATTTTCGGCTTTGTGCTCAGGGACGCACTGAATTTCCAGATTGCAATCACGTGACTGTTGATCAAGTTGATTTAGATGCAAGCTCAATGCAGTAATTTCAGAACGAAGGGTCTTATTTTCGACCTGGAGCTCGACAATTTCTTTGGATTTGTCGTCTAAAACTTCCTTCAACTTATCGTACTTCGCGGACATGAAGTTTACGCTGTCAGTCAGCTCTTGTATCTTGCTCCGGGTATCAGAGCTCTCGGTAGTGAAATTACGTCTTATATCACTTAAAAGGCGCGACAAAGACTCCTCTAGTTTCGTGTCGATATATTGCTTTAGGTCCTCTATGTTGCTCGCAGCTGGAGAGATGACGCTATGGTGGTGAACGTCAGATTGCGATGGAGTAGTCGAGTTGTCGCCACGCTTGTCGGCAGATCTGCATTCAGGGCACTTCCACGCCGCTTTATAAGCCTTAGACTCTTTGTTGAAGTTGTCTAAAGGCATTCCCAGGCACTGGTAGTGGAAAGAGTTGTTGCATTTAGTGCATGATTTTAAATCAGCGGGTTTAATTGTTTTGTTGCATTTATTACATACAACCATCTTGATTTTTCCCGGAATCAGGGTAAATTTTCCCTCGTTGGCAACACTATGTTAGCGTCAAAGTGAAAATGACACTGTCAGTTGAGTTTGAAAGGACGAATGACATTTGTCAGTTGCGATTGACAGACAAAAAATCGGGTAGAAGTGGGTATTTTTTTCTGGTTAATTGACAGCTCTAAAATATGAACTTTGAGGAAGAACAAAATTCCAACTTTTCGTAGTTGATTTCGATTTAATCCAAGCCGTACAAGTTCATGAAAACAATTGTGCAGGTTAGTCAAAGGGTACACCACACCACAACAACACTTTCACATTGAATTGCGAGAGAATTTAGCAAAAATAGAAAATAGCTTCCAGAGTACAATAACAGACTCGGGGGTTACCCGCTATGTGTTCATATTATTGAAAACGGGTGTCTCCGGGTTTCTGACGGGTTTCTGCGGGATCGGGGTATTCGGGGTACTCAGGGAGAGTAACTAACCCATAAAATTAATAAAAAAAACTTTGTTCTTGTTTGCTGTTAACTTAGATTTACGATGTCCGAATCCCTCCGCGCTATCACGGATCCTTCACCAACTTCCAAGACGACCTGGCGCTCGTCATCCTGGCGCAACCCATTCAGTACAGCTCGAGCGTGGTGCCTGCTTGCTTGAACTTCAACATTGCCTTGGATAAGAAGCATCTCGCTGAAGGGAACTTGGGCAAGGTAAGTTCAAGTTGCCCGGGAAATACTTACGCGTGTGACAATGACAGATTAATAATAGATACCCTTGTTAGAATGAGATGGCATGATTAAACGATCGACACGAGCGCTGGCTGTCAAAATGCGCAGTGGTCGATGATTGGTGGAAAGGTTGCGGCACACTTCATACCTTTGATTTAGCGAGTACTATTGGTTCGTCAGCGAGTGAACACAGGCGCAAACATACCCCCCGATACTTCCCCTCAGCGCTTTTTTACGTTGCGCGACCTTTACCTACTTGATGTTAACCTCCCAGACGGCTGGATGGGGCAAGACCACTGAGGATGGCAAAGCCTCACCAACCCTGCAGGTGGTAAACCTACCAGCAGTGAATGTGCGTCGCTGCTACGAAGATATAAACCCTGAATTCAGACCTTCGATCACAAGCGACAAGATCTGTGCCGGGAGAACTGATGGAGGTAAGAAAATGCAGATATTTCCGATCACTGCGACGCTAATCGCTATAACAATGTTCACTCCGGTCAACTTAGGCTGACATAACAACCCATGCGAGTGTTACTGTACATGGTCGCCCTCAAACTATTTAGGTAAGTTTGAGGCTCCAATAACCTAAAACGCTGGGAGCTAGGTAGGTATAGTTTCCACCGTATTAATAAGGGCTACCTATTGTTTATTTTCACAGGCACGGCAGTGTGCAAGGGGGACAGCGGCGGTGGGCTTGCCTTCCCAGAGTCCAGATCTGAGTCAGGCGTGCAATACTACCTCCGTGGGGTAGTCTCTACGGCCCCCAAGGCTATTCAGGAAGATTTTTGTAATATTTACACTTACGCCACCTTCACGCATATTGCGAAGCACGAGCATTTTATTCGAGATGTGGTAAGATTATTTATAACCACATAAAACAGAAGGCAAACTATGCCTACATTTTTAACGGGACTCTGTAGTGCCTGCGCCATTTTTAAGGTTTCAAACTCGGCAAAGAATAATTATGTATATATTGAGAGCCGTGTTGACCAAGTGGGAATATGTAGGTTAGGTATGTATCTCGAATTTTGATCCGAAGGTCGTAAATTCGAATCCCGGACGCATCAATGGATTTTTCCTTCCGAAATAAATATAATGCGCATTAACACGAGCTCTACACGGTGACTGGTGAGTAGCTATATTAGTCCTCTATTCAGTGCTCTCTAGCTTTTAAGTGCTGGGTAAATCTATTCCATCTCAACAATGTCCCAGGCACTAAGTACAGTGTCCCGTTAAGTGTACGCATAGATTGCCTCCTGCCTGACACTGTTTAATTAAATCATATATATAGTAAAGATGTAAAAGCCCGAGTTTTTTTAACGGTAGGTATACATTTTTCGACAAACGAAAACATAATGATGATTCTAAATCTTAGTAGGTAGGTACCTATCGCGGACGCTCCATTATGTTTGGCTCCTACTTAGGTATGTTATCAGTCTGAGTTATCAGTGTTCAAAAAACGTTACTTTTATTACAGATAACAGAAGCATCACAAATGGCTAATACAACACAAGAAACTTCAGCTGGGAATTTGGGATATAATGATTATCAGAGTGAAGACATAGAGCCTTACTGTGGATATATTTACCACAACAGAGCTGCTCCTTACGCAACAGGATACAACAATGGAAACCAGCCACAGTCATTCCAAAACAGCGCTGCTCCTTACGCAACAGGATACAACAATGGAAACCAGCCACAGTCATTCCAAAACAGCGCTGCTCCTTACGCAACAGGATACAACAATGGAAACCAGCCACAGTCATTCCAAAACAGCGATGCTCCTTACGCAACAGGATACAACAATGGAAACCAGCCACAGTCATTCCAAAACAGCGATGCTCCCTACGCAACAGGATACAACAATGGAAACCAGCCACAGTCATTCCAAAACAGCGATGCTCCTTACGCAACAGGATACAACAATGGAAACCAGCCACAGTCATTCCAAAACAGCGATGCTCCTTACGCAACAGGATACAGCAATGGAAAC
This sequence comes from Xanthorhoe designata, assembly GCA_963582015.1. Classification (NCBI taxonomy): domain Eukaryota; kingdom Metazoa; phylum Arthropoda; class Insecta; order Lepidoptera; family Geometridae; genus Xanthorhoe; species Xanthorhoe designata. Next base: position 2,603,547 of record OY757058.1, read on the forward strand.
CAGCCACAGACATTCCAAAACAGCGATGCTCCTTACGCAACAGGATACAACAATGGAAACCAGCCACAGTCATTCCAAAACAGCGATGCTCCTTACGCAACAGGATACAACAATGGAAACCAGCCACAGACATTCCAAAACAGCGATGCTCCTTACGCAACAGGATACAACAATGGAAACCAGCCACAGTCATTCCAAAACAGCGATGCTCCTTACGCAACAGGATACAACAATGGAAACCAGCCACAGTCATTCCAAAACAGCGATGCTCCTTACGCAACAGGATACAACAATGGAAACCAGCCACAGTCATTCCGAAAAAGCTATGCTCCTTACGCAACAGGATACAACAATGGAAACCAGCCACAGTCATTCCAAAACAGCGATGCTCCTTACGCAACAGGATACAACAATGGAAACCAGCCACAGTCATTCCAAAACAGCGATGCTCCTTACGCAGCAGGATACAACAATGGAAACCAGCCACAGACATTTGGAGCTGATGATGAATTACTAGACGATTATAAAGAAACAGTTCAAGGATCTACAATAGAACAGTCTGTACCCTCTTCATACTCGTACTATGATATTACCACGATTGTCAAACAGAAATGGATCACACCGTCATTTTACTAACATCAAGGTGATTACGTTTGGCGTGGTTTGGCTAAAATAATGGTAAATACCTACACTGTACCGCAGAGCAAAAGTTCGGTTAGAAAATTTTCATTATCTTCAAAAGTATCAGAATTATCTTAATGAAATAAATCCATATTGAAGAATATTTCAATGTGTTTAAAAACTCCGTCACCAGAGGGGTGATTGGCGAACTTATCATCAAGATCATGATAACATGAAACAGTTTTTTGGAGTTTGTGCGCAAGAGGGATCATGCAGGTCGTTTGATCATTCTATTGTCTTGTCATCAATTAGTCATCAAGTTGTCATTACGGAATTTTACAACGTGAAGTTGTTTGCAAATCATTCTAACCCGACTTATTTCCGAAGTACTATTGTAGCAAGGACCGGGTACGAAATGTCTAACCAACTTAAATCAACAGCATTATCTCAAAAATCTTGTTTGCTCTGTGGTCTGTGCTGTGTAAATGACTGACATGACAATGACACTGACACATGCATGACTGACTGATAAAAAAGTTTGCTGGCCGGCGTAGTGGTTGGTGATATTTTTGTTTGCCGGCGTTTTTCAACTGTGTAATTTTCGCATTTCCAAGTTCTTGTTCCTTCATGATCATCCTTTATCTTAACTCTCTCAAGTTCATCCATCTACAAACGATTTTTTTCAAAGCTTGGTGCCAGTTTTCCACCTGACTTTGGGAATCGACTACTCATTGAGTTTGTTGAAGGCAATCGAGCTATCACCTTCAATAGTGGGGCGGGCGGGCGGCCCTTCGCGCAACAAAGGGCTGTCAAGGCATGGGAAGATTGTGCCCGCAAGCTCGAAGGCGTGGGTGACGGCCTCGGGCCTCCTAAAAACTGGCGGTCAGTGGTCGTCGTGACGGTGGAGGCTGGATCGAATGGTTTGCATGTTTTTTTAATTTCTATTATATTTACAAATTCACTCATCCTAATACCTACCTAAAATTTATCCTAAATTATCATTAAAATCACAAACAGGTGGTTACAATTAATACTAAATATGAAGAAGTGCCTAGTGTTTTTAATTTTAACCCTTTTAAAGTATACGTAAATTTTCAGAAATCCATAATTATTGTACAAAAGGAAGGCGGATGACCCTTATGCCTACCTACCAGTCACAAACTCACAATCATTGAAATGGTCTCGTCACATGGTAAGAATGAACATTAATAAAAGTAGGTACATAGAAATATTTTGACTGTCAATAAAGTAGGTATGCTCCTTAGTATTACTTATGGCCATTCTCAATAACCATTTGGCTTGCCGTGGTAAGCTATTAGCATTTCTATGATAGAAATATTGACAAATATCAAACCACAGTAAGCTAAACCAATGCTAGATAAGTTGTCGATACTGGTGGGAGTCTGAGCAAGTAGATTTTATTTACTTAAAAAGTCTCAAATAAATAATATAAATAAATGAACTTAAGATTTCACAGTTTAGGTACTTATTATTATTTTAATTTTTCTTGTTTTTTTATAGATCATAATGATGCACCTTGCTGGGCCAGGAATTTGGAGGCGAATAGAAATAGAAGAGCAGATGGTGAATGATGTAACCGATATCAACCCTAAGGCACGAAGCATTGCAGGAGTTATATATTTGCATGAGCTAAAATAACATAGAAGTTTTTTCTGTCAAACATTTATATTTTGTAAAAGAATTGATCTCTGGATTTTATATACAAAATATTATTATTTACCTACATCTATTTTTGTTCTCTATATTTCAAATGCATCCTAATTCACTAATAGGGTATTCTAGGTCATGAATAAAACAATTGAATGGATTCCACTGAATATATGTAATTTTATTGTAAGTCTTATTATTTAAATAACATTAACAAGGTATATATTTATATTACAATTAAATGCAAAATACCTTTATCATTTTATTATTAGATACATTATGAGGTGGAGCAGTAAATAAGTCCAAAGCAAATTTATGATGGAAGCTAGAGCTACACAATTAAAATTTCTCATTAAATATAATTAACATGCACAGGGACAAACACATTTACTGCTAAACACACTTTCAAGAAGCATAGATATTGTATTAAGTACTTCAAAAAAGTTACAATATCTAGTAGGTACTTCTCCGCCAATGTATAGGTATATCAAATAAGTTTCCGCAGGATGTTCACACAAAAACCACTGTCCATAGCTAAGCCTTACTATGCCAGGCTAGGTGTAGAACTCCTCAGGTGACTCTTCAGCAGTTCTTAAAATAGGCCTCATCATAAACGGCTTCTGTGCATAGTCAGAATCTCCTGTAACAAGTAATATGCAATGTGAATAAATAATTATTATGAAATATTAGTGCACTTATTAATTATCATAGTTTTACTCAATGTAATCACACTAATATTATAAAGAAGGGGGTACCGGGTAGGGAAGTTTATGTACTTCCTCAACACTTCTGCGGAATTGAGAGCATGGTTGACCACATCCAAGCAGACAGAACGATGCCTGGCACAAGTTGTTCAAATGGCCTCAGGCCATGCCATGTTGGTATGAGCAAAGCCGAAAATATACTAACCTAACTAATAAATACAGAGTAGGTTCATTTGATCTAAAACTCTTATTCTACAAAATCATACCTAACCTACAAGTCTTTGATGAGCTAGAGAACTTTGGACAAAGAACCTAAGTACCTTGATATCACTCCTAATCACTGTCGGCCGGACACGTTCGGAAAGCAAAGGTATTACATCCCGCGAACGTTTCTTTGTTGAGCCAATGGTATCTTGCCGTGAAATCTTCTAACACTTTCTTTGTACAATAATTTGCAAATTTTGTTAGATTACCATAAGTTTGCAGCTGGCAAAACGCAGGAAAACAATCTTGATCTTGTTCAACAATAGTACTCTGTGATCTTGTTCTATAGCGTTCGAGGTGTTTCCATTTTAAAATTCGAATTCGCACTTCTTCAAACACTTTTTTTACAATAATTTGCCAATTTTGCTCTAAAACACAAGTTTTTAGCTGGCAAGACGCGCTTGCAGACAGCCTTCGAGGTGTTTCCATTTGACAGCCATTATCAGCACATGCTCTTTGATTATCAGCGTAAAAAAACATGGCGAATGTGCTCCACAATCGCGTTTACATGGCCTTTCTATGGGCCGTTACATCATTCTTGCAAAGAATTTGCTAAATGTCATCAATGCTTTCTCAAGGCGTTCGTTGATCGCTGGACTGTCAAATCTGTCAGATTTATCATGATTTACTGTCATATTTGATGGAAAGCGCTGACTAACTTTGTCTACATAAGTTCGCCAATCACCCCTCAGAGTTGGTCATTTGCGCATACAAACGAACGAACGAATGTGTTTAAATAAATATATCAATATTTTAATGTGTTACAATGAAAATAAACTTGTAAGTAAGTACTTACCTAACTTAATTCAAGCTTTTATTTTTTTAAGTTAAGCCTAATATTTTCGTAAATGTAATTAGGTAAGTACCTACTTTATGTATAGGTACCTAGTTCAAGGTTCGGAAATAATAGGAAATAATACAAAAAATTAATAGGTAAGGACAAGGTGGGGAAGCTACGTTGACCTTAGTTTCCTATAAAATACACGTTCTATAATTTTAATAAGTACCTACCTATGTTTTTTCGAGGATAACTACTAGGTATCTTGCTCACTGTGCTATTGTATATGGTTGAGTGATGTTGTCCTATAATATCGTGGTAATATGTAAGTTACATTTTATTTGTTTGAAAATTGTAAACAACAAGTTGTTTAATGTATCAATCGAGCTAACAAAGCGAGAAAAGATCTTAGTGGCCACTTAGGCGATTTTAAAATACATTTTAATCGATCGAGTGAGCGAAGCAAACCAAGATCTTTGTGGCACTTGGGCGATTTTGCGTTGTATGTTTGTATGTCCCGGGCCGGCCCGGCACAACTGTCGAACGGTTACCTAATCCAATCTTCATAATACTTGGTAAGTAGGTATATATAGGTAGGTAGTGATATGTAAATTTCCGGCTAACCTAATTAATTTGATCGGTCAAGGGGTTGTAAAGATATGGGGTTCACAAAGGGGTGAAAAAAAATTTAAGTTACTTATGCAAATGAGTGGGGTGTCTTAAGAAAGGGTTCTGTTTGTACCTACCTACATTCCAAAATGGTAATAGTAGGTACCTGGATTGGGGTCACTTTGATTAAGTTTTGGGATAAAAAAGTTGTAAAACTTTAACGGGTGGCAACAAAAATCTAAAAAAATCATATACTGATGGGAATATATAATGAAATAGATATACGAAGTATAAAAAATAATAATAAAGTAGATTTTGAGAAAAAAAATAAAAACGATGCTATCAACTTTAAACTGGTTTTGGGGTCATTTTGATACCCTACGTTTTTAGTTTAGAATGAGAAAGAGACCCCATTAAACATGCCAAAAATGAAAAAAAAAACTAAACTCCTGCTTAGAACTTTTGAACTATGAGAAATTTTCAGAATGCGGGGCGAATATGATTGAAGGGGTTACATTGATTATGTCTCGGCTTTCAAGTTTTTTCAATGAAAAAATAATACCAATATTTATTTTTAAAGTTTCTTCTCTTCTGTTTCTGCTGGTGGGCAAACTTCTCTCGTAAAAGAAGTTTGCCCACCAGCAGACTTTCTATGCACCTAAACCTATACAGCGGTTGTATAAAGTTCCAAAGGGTATTTTATTAGGCCCTGGAAGCCGCGCTGATTGACAATTCGCCATCGGTGATCTTTTCGAGGGCCTCTTCTAGTGTGCTTTCTGAGTAGTTTTTAGTTTTATGGTCCCCGGAAGTTTTTTACAGTTTCGCACCATTCTACAAAAACAAATCGGGGTTAAATTGATAGTCTATACAAACCCTTAATAAACATTTTGTAGTCACAGAAGGGGTCACTTTGATAGTAATCAATTTATCCCCATACTTCCCATCGAAGTAACCCCATGTGATAAAACTCTCTAAATAAACAAAGATGGCCGACGCAATGAAAAAAGTAATATAGCTTCAAAATTACAGTGAAACTACAAATAAATTTAGTAAGTTTCATGAGTCTATGTTTTATAGTTTAGCTTGCACACATAAAAGTTATTCAGGTAATATGGATTTCTTACCTTTTTTCCACATTGAATTTTTTTTTTTTTTCTCAAAAACTGACTGCTCTCGTGCGTTGTGACACAGACCGACAAGATGTCTGAAAAGTTATTGCTGCCACAGGAATAAAAATATTTGATTGACGTTCCACGTACGTGAGTTATAGAACAAAATGCAATAATTTTGGTTAATCATCAACTTCGACCCTTTAGTTCAAAAGTCACCCCAATCCACCAGTACTTACCTACTTTTTATTCTAAGATGTTAAGTTTTTATAATACATCGATAATTGTAAAATCTATTATGTATGTGTTTCTTAAATAATTAAATCCAAAATGTTTACTGGTGGAACGTTATGGATGCGTCAAACTGGAGCCGGCGCCGCCGGCCGCTTATTTTATTTGATTAGACGTTGAACGTTGAACAAAGGAATTATATTAAACTGAATGTTCCGTTTGTGAAACCTATCATAAGCTTTTTTTGACTAAGTACCTCTGTAATAGTTTTATTTTGTAGTTAGCTAACTTGCCCGTGGCTTCGCTCACGTGGTACCTACCTTGATAAAATATAGCCTATGTTCATTCGAAAAGTCTAAGCTACAAATTGGTGAATTTTTTTTTGAAATCGGATGAGTAGTTTTGGAGATTACCCCAAACATACAAACAAACAAACAAACCAACATTACCTCTTTAAAATATTAGTATAGATAGATAGGTAGTATAGGTGTAGTGAAAACAGAGCTTTGTGGCCACCAAGTGCAACCTCTCTACTCCAAGGGGAGGGGCAGGGGGTCCGGACCAATGATGACGCTCTAGCTAGGTACCTAGGTCTGGAAAGCTTTTGATTAAGTAAGTACTTACTTGTTTTTTGGCGGGAATTTGAGAAGTCATGGTTGTCTATTTGTTTTATTTTCCGATACTTGTGTTTTAGCGAATGTTAATGTGTGATAGGTAATGGTGGATTATTAACTGTTGAGTGTTCGTGAAACGACATAAGTGTGGGCAAATGAAACAAAACTGGATAACATTGCATTTCGAGTTCTCACAAAAAGTCCGTGTGATCAAAGACGATTAATATCTAATCGTCTTTGGTGTGATGTTTCAGTAAAGACCCACATCTTTACTGAGGCACAAGGGAATGGGTGGGATATTATGTATGTATTGTATATAATTTGTATTTGTGTACCCTTATCTCTTACCTTGAATTTTAATAGAACATGATAGTGGCTAAATGCACAAGCCGTGCGAAGCCAAAAAAAAAAAAAAAAAGGTAAGTACTTAGATATCTAATTTAGGTACTACTTTAAGCTAGCTGTTGGTTTTAAATAATACATAATAAGTTTTTTTTTTCAGTTTCGTGCCAGAATGTTTTTGTGGTGGTGCAAACCCAATCAAAGATGGGTGTGAACGATGACGGCGGTGATGCGCCTGCGCCTTCTACTTTTGGTAAGATTGGACAAGTAGTAAGTCCGGATACATCATGTAACTACGTAATTAGGCGATATTTTTAAATTATGGCAAAATCGCCTTACGCGCAATTTTGTTATGCCCCTCCCTTCAGCCTGCATCTGACTCTACGGGGCATATTACACTATCATTTAGCTCGGATCACAGATCTATGAGTCAATGATATTGAATAATGTATTATAGACTATGATTCATTTTCTCCTTGATCATAGATTTTAGACATTTGCTGAGAGATCTCGCGACTTCGTTCGTGTGATTTCTTCGTAATCTAAAAAGTCCATATACGTTTCACTTAAAAGTTCGACACTGCATTTCACCCTTTATAAGGGTTTTTTTCGTAAAACCCTAAAATACGTATATATTTATTTTGCATTGTTAGTGTTATAACCGAGTTTCAAGCAAATCAAACTAACCATTAAAAAGTTCCCATACAAATTTTGACACCACATTTTACCTCTTTTTAGGCGTTTTTTTTTAAATTCCTGAAAAACATTTAAATTTATTTATCATTTACAATATTTATACCGAGTTTGAAGAAAATCGCTTCACGCATTAAAAAGTTACATACAACGGTTTTCACCCCTTTTCAACCCTTTAGGGGTGGAATTTCGAAAAATCCCTTCTTAGTGCTCAGTTTTGTTTTAAAAGGAAGCTACCTTCCAAATTTTAGCTTCATAGCTTCAGCGGTTTGGTCTGTGCGTTGATTCCAGAAAAATGCTTATTGTTTTATATTATATTGATGATGATGATGATAATATAATTATAGTTTTTTATTCAGACAACATAGTCGACAGAATGGTTAGTAACTAAACATAGAAGAAATATGGGTTAGTACTTAATCATTAAAATAGGATCAAACAACTTTGATAGTGAATTACACAGATACCTATGACTCAAATAGTCAATTATCTTGGATCAAATATAATAATTTATGATCATTTAATTAAATGATCCAAGATAAATGATAGTGTAATATGCCCCTAAATGCTGTTTTACAAAACATGGCGGAATGCTGTAATTTGTAATTCTACTTTATCAAAATAAATATCAATCTTGCTCATAATATAAAAATAAATACGTTTTTCAAGATCCATGAAAATGAAGACCAGCGCTCAGGCAGGTTCCTTAGTTCCTGCCGAAGCATCATGCTGAGTAGTACCTACATAGGTACTTAGTACCTACGTAGCCATTTTTGTCATTTTTCTTGTTTCTTTCTCCTTTTATAAGTAATGTGTTTCCTTTATTATGTAGGTACCTAATGACAAAATAAATATTTTTTCTTTCTTTCTTATACTTAAATATTTATTTTATTTTTTTCTTATATAATATATTTTTTGTAATTCTTGATTAGGTACCTACTACTGTCATTATGCCTATTGGGCCTATTGGTCAACAATGGGTTTTTTAAAGTTTAGGAAGAATCTCCATTCTTGATTTTTTTTTTTTTTTTTTTTTTTTCGGACGGATTTTTACGTTAAGTGGTCTTCCGGACCTTTATAACTTCACCGGGCTTTGGCGAGTGCAGAAGGCATCTACGCCGCAAAAATGAATTTAAGCTAACCTACTCAAGGTACTGACCTTGGATTGGACTGTTGCCATGAGAGGCAAGGCCTGAAGGGCCTGGCCTGAAGGGCCTGCCCTGAAGGGGCGACGAGTGCCCCGAAGGCGGGGTCGGCATCGGACGTTGAGCTGAAAGAAAAGCATGCAGTGCATCATCGCCGCCTTAGCGGCGATGGTGCCATAGCCGCGTTAGCGGTGGTGATGTCATCATCTGAAAAACCAAGAATGTGTCTAGGTCGACGGAGGGAATCCATTCTTGAAATTAATTTTTTAATTTTAACAGCAAACTAATGTACCTACTTCATAATTACTATGTACCTAGTACCTTAAATTGTTGGAACCAATTGCAGGTAGCAAGTACAATGTAGGAGGTGTTAGCGCGGCTCGAGCACGGAAGGAGGAGGTACCCTGGCAGGCTGCTATCTACACCAAAACTAAGATGCCGTATAAGCAGATCTGCGGGGGATCGCTCGTTACTACCAATGTTGTTATATCTGGTAAGTAATGATCACATTTCAAAGTTAAGTTTTGGTGTAAAATTAAAACTAGGAACTCAATTTAACGTGGTCTGCGGTTCCAGCGGCTCACTGCTTCTGGAGCGACTCGCTGCAGCAACAGCTACCGTCGTCTGACTTCGCCGTCGCCCTGGGCAAGCTGTACCGGCCCTGGAACGACACGATGGACTACAACGCGATAAAATCTGATGTGAGTGCTAGGAAATGCATTGGAAAATCACATCCAAAAAATAGTTTCTTGTAAATATTATTGAAAACGGGTGTCTCCGGGTTTCTGACGGGTTTCTGCGGGATCGGGGTATTCGGGGTACTCAGGGAGAGTACCTAGGTACCTAACCCATAAAATTAATAAAAAAACTTTGTTCTTGTTTGTTGTTAACTTAGATTTATGATGTCCGAATCCCTCCGCGATATCACGGATCCTTCACCAACTTCCAAGACGACCTGGCGCTCGTCATCCTGGCGCAACCCATTCAGTACAGCTCGGCCGTGGTGCCTGCTTGCTTGAACTTCAACAATACCTTGGATAAGAAGCATCTCGCTGTAGGGAACTTGGGCAAGGTAAGTTCACAAGTTGCCCGGGAAATACTTTGCGTGTGACAATGATAGAGTAATAATAGTACCTACTTTCCCTTGTTAAAATGAGATGGCATGATTAACCAATCGGTACGACGCGCGTGTGCGTGCTGAATTGCACTTTGTTAGGACCGACAACGGCGAAGTTACAAGGGCCAAATTAAAAATGTTATTAAACCGACTTCAATTTCGTTACGCCTCTGTGGTGTTCGGTCATTCCAAATTCATTGGAATCCTTCAGATAGTTCAAAACAAATTCCTCCGTAATGCTGCCGATGCCCCGTGGTATTCGCGCAATGTAGATCTCCATCGTGACTTCGGTCTCGAGTCTATCGCCGGATTCATAAAAAACGCCGCTATTATGATTCGGCCCCTCACCACCCGAACCCCCTGGTTTCAAATCTCCCCGACTATCCCAATGTCCAGGACAACCCTGACTCCCTCCGTCGACCTAGACACATTCTTGGTTTTTCAGATGATGACATCACCACCGCTAACGCGGCTATGGCACCATCGCCGCTAAGGCGGCGATGATGCACTGCATGCTTCTTTTCAGCTCAACGCCCGATGCCGACCCCGCCTACGGGGCACTCGTCGCCCCTTCAGGGCAGGCCCTTCAGGCCTTGCCTCTCATGGCAACAGTCCTTTCATTTTTATGGCGTAGAGGCCTTCTGCACTCGCCAAAGCCCGGTGAAGTTATAAAGGTCCGGAAGACCATTTAAAATAAAAATCCGTCCGAAAAAAAAAAAACTTTAATTTCGTAAGAAGAGAGCAATTTTCTGCACTCTTGAGGTGCATTTTTGTTCATAACGTTAATTGACGTTAACCTCCCAGACGGCTGGATGGGGCAAGACCACTGAGGATGGCAAAGCCTCACCAACCCTGCAGGTGGTAAACCTACCAGCAGTGGATGTGCGTCGCTGCTACGAAGATATAAAATCTGACTTCAGACCTGCGATCACAAGCGACAAGATCTGTGCCGGGAGAAATGATGGAGGTAAGAAAATGCAGATATTTTCGAACACTGCGACGCTAACGATTAGGGTCGCAGTGTTCGGAAATATCAATATATTATATTACATATTATCGCAGAGAAGGCGCGCGTATTGGAATTCGCCGAAAGCCGCGAAGCCGCGGGCATCCTCGCGACTCGTTCGAGTTTCTCATGCGATAGTTAGTACTATCGTAATGAAAATAAAGTTGAAAGTCGTATGACACTGAAACTGCGCTCCGCTTCGCTGCTCTTCGATGCTCTTTAGGTGTGAGTTGAGCCTTATTGGTCGCCCTTAAACTTTTGAGGCGCCCATAACGCTGGGAGCTAGGTATAGTTTACACCGTTTTAATTCGGGTTATTGTACTACATTTGCCACAAAGTAAATTCGTCACGAAAAATAGTAGGTACTTATGTGTAAATTTGCCACACTTCTATTTTATTATTTTTGTTTGTTGTAAATTCGTCACATAGCTTTTTTCGTAGAGACAGCAGAACTAGTATTATTCATAATTAAGTTTGGCATAGGTAAAACCTTTGAATGAATCAAAGGTTCACGAGCGCTAAACACCATTCACTTTACTTGCTAACCCTACTTTATGATGAATTTTATTTACCTACCTATGACGAATTTACACATCTTTTTTATGCACACTATTACCTACCTGTGACGAATTTACTTTCAATGTATGGAGTTTACAAAACTGTGACGAATTTACTTTGTGGCAAATGTACAACAACCCTTTAATTCGTTCGTTCGTATGAGCAAGTGACCGTTATAATAGAGTTATTGTTTATTTTCACAGGCACGGCAGTGTGCAAGGGGGATAGCGGCGGTGGGCTTGCCTTCCCAGAGTCCAGATTTGGCACAGGCGACCTATACTACCTCCGTGGAGTAGTCTCTACGGCCCCCAAGGCTATTCAGGAAGATTTTTGTAATATTTACACTTACGCAACCTTCACGCATATTGCGAAGCACGAGCATTTTATTCGAGATGTGGTAAGATAATACATAACAGAAGGCAAACTACGTCTACATTTTTAAAGGGACTCTGTAGTGCCTGGGCCTTGTTTAAGGTTCCGAAGTCGGCAAAGAATAACTAGTAGTTCGCCCCGAACGAGATCTCGTGTACCGTTGATTGGTAAATTATATTGTACCCAAAGAGCATGTAAGTTTAATTGTACCTAAGTATATATGCTTCGATATTTACGTCACTGTTGAGTTGACTAATTGATTGTTTATGAAATCTGGCTGATCTCTACGACTCAAAGAGCATGCTACGACTTATTCAAAGTCCAATCTCAATTGTCAAATTAAAAATACCAGTGGTCGTATTTTGATACGAATGCAAAAAAGTTATTATTTCTTTGTAATTTACTTTTTAATTTTTTATTTGTGAGGATTGAGTGCACACGTGAAGTAAGGTTTACGAAATAAGAAAGCGTTTTGCGAAAATAAATTTGTTGCACAATTTTTGTTTGATAGTACCTACCAAAGATAGTACTAACATATTCTTGCATAAATACTTTTTCTGTTACGTGCCTAGTTTATGAGTTACATACAGGTGAACACTCAATCCTCCATTGGAGAACTGAGCGACCGACTCTTTTGCACATAGCTCGGTTATTTGATTTGCACAAAATCCAATATCAAATTCACAAAAGTTTTAGAACATTCACTAAATCCTGAGCATATTTTCAAGCGTTTTCATGAAAGTGACACTCGCACCGGACGCACACAAACATACCTACTATAGTCTTTCCAATCGTTTATTTAACTTTTGACAGATCACGCACATGAAGTTTTGTAATCAATGTACTACAGGGAATACTGTACTTCATGGACGGGTTCCGCCCACTTAGAGATGTTTCATTCGTAATGAATGACCACTGACTATAAACTGTTTTGAAATAAATCGATTATCGATTATATTAATAACACATAATTACCTACAATAAAATTATTGTGATTATTTTTATATCAAGTCACGTAAAAACCTTTATTATTTTAAAATGCCCAGATGTCTCTGTTTTAATGCATAAATAATTTGCGTAATGAAAACAGTTCCATCGTACTCGTACCTAGTAATGGGATCGAATTTATTCGCTGAAAATTAATGAATTTAAAATAATCGTTTAGACTTACCGTAGTTGGTTCAAATAAAAAACATATGAATGAACTGCGGAACCTACTTGTAATGAACAGGTGCAAAATGTTGAAATTCATAGTAAATACCTAATGAGTGTGTTAAATCGATTAAAACTTCTTCATGAATAAAATCGATCGATAAGATAAATCGAATCGGTAACGGATTGACCCGTCACTATTTGAGTCAGTATTACAGCTGTCAAAAGTTAAATAAACGGTTGGAAAGGGTTATAGTCTATAATAGTCTATAGGTATATTCATTTTGAATTACTTTTATTACAGATAACAGAAGCATCAGAATTAATCGCTAATACAACACAAGAAACTTCAGCTGGGACTTTGGAATTTAATGATTACCAGAGTGAAGACATAGAGCCTTACTGTGGATTTAGTTACCAAAACAGCGCTCCTCCTTATGCAAGATCATACAACAATATAAACCAGCCAGAGACATTTGGAGCTGAAGATGAATTACTAGAAGATTATAAAGAAACAGGAGTTCAAGAATATTTAGTCGAGCAATCTGTGCCGTCCACATACTATTTTATCAGATTAAATTTAAATGGATCACACCTGCATTCTACCAACATCACCGTTAACTTAGGGGAGAGGGGGGCGCCTTTGAACACTTTTTAGGTTTTAATTTATATCTCTCTTATCGCGTTATAAATCAAGAATTATTGTATTTTATAGATAAGTATGGGGTTTTTACTTAGTAATAAAAATTATATTCACTTATTTTGACCCTTATAAAACCAACAATTTCCATTAAAAAAAATTCCTTTATAATGGAATTTATTAAAAACCCCTTCGGGGCAGTTTTGAAAACCGAGGATAAAATTTAAAATTTAAAAGAGATTTGAACGGAGCATCTCAGAAGGTCGGCTTAAAGATGAACATGACCAAAACAAAAGTTATGTCAAACATTTCCGGGCCCTCGATTTCTAATATTACTATTGGAAACGAGAACTTGGAGATGGTTGATTCATATGTGTACCTTGGTCATGTTCTATCTTTTGGGAAGGAATTGCAGACCAAGGAGATATCCAGGCGAATTCAATTGGGATGGGCAGCATTTAGCAGATTAGATGATATTTTGAAATCGTCCTCTATACCGCAGTGTCTAAAGACCCGTCTTTATAACCAATGTGTTCTGCCCACGATGACTTATGGAGCCGAGACATGGACGCTCACGAAGGAGACTGTGTACCGAATGCGAGTAGCACAAAGGGCCATGGAGCGTGCCATGCTCGGCATTACACTTCTAGATCGAGTTCCCAATATCGAAATTCGCAAGCTAACGAAAGTCTTCGACGTAAGTAAGCGAATATTGGGGCTCAAGTGGAGTTGGGCAGGACACTTGGCCAGACGAGGTGACGACAGGTGGAGTAGAGTGATTACCGAGTGGTGCCCCCGGGAGGGTTATAGAAAAGTAGGTCGTCCGCCCGCTCGATGGGTCGACGACATTGTCAAATCAGCAGGTCGTACATGGTTTAGACTGGCACAGAATAGGGGAGGTTGGCACAAGCGAAGAGAGGCCTATGCCCAGCAGTGGGATGAGACGGGCTGCACGTGATGATGATGATGAAAATTTAAAATGTAGGCATAGATTGCCTCCTGCCTGATGCTGTATAAATCATCTAAATAGTAAAAGCCCGAGTTATGTGAACGGTAGGTTTTCCGACAAACGAAAACGTGATGTGATTCTAAATCCTAAAATGGCCGACGCTCCATTATGTTTGGCACGTACTTACCAAGGTAGGTACTTTATATTATCAGTGTTCAAAAACGTTACTTACCTATATTACAGATAACAGAAGCATCACAAATGGCTAATACAACACAAGAAACTTCAGCTGGGAATTTGGGATATAATGATTACCAGAGTGAAGACATAGAGCCGTACTGTGGATATATTTACCACAACAGAGCTGCTCCTTACGCAGCAGTAAACAAAAATGGATACCAGCCACAGACATTCCAAAAAAGCGCTGCTCCTTACGCAGCAGTAAACAACAATGGATACCAGCCACAGACATTCCAAAACAGCGCTGCTCCTTACGCAGCAGTAAACAACAATGGATACCAGCCACAGACATTCCAAAACAACGCTGCTCCTTACGCAGCAGTAAACAACAATGGATACCAGCCACAGACATTCCAAAACAGCGCTGCTCCTTACGCAGCAGTAAACAACAATGGAACCCAGCCACAGACATTCCAAAACAGCGCTGCTCCTTACGCAGCAGTAAACAACAATGGATACCAGCCACAGACATTCCAAAACAGCGCTGCTCCTTACGCAGCAGTAAACAACAATGGATACCAGCCACAGACATTCCAAAACAGCGCTGCTCCTTACGCAGCAGTAAACAACAATGGATACCAGCCACAGACATTCCAAAACAGCGCTGCTCCTTACGCAGCAGTAAACAACAATGGATACCAGCCACAGACATTCCAAAACAGCGCTGCTCCTTACGCAGCAGTAAACAACAATGGATACCAGCCACAGACATTCCAAAACAGCGCTGCTCCTTACGCAGCAGTAAACAACAATGGAACCCAGCCACAGACATTCCAAAACAGCGCTGCTCCTTACGCAGCAGTAAACAACAATGGATACCAGCCACAGACATTCCAAAACAGCGCTGCTCCTTACGCAGCAGTAAACAACAATGGAACCCAGCCACAGACATTCCAAAACAGCGCTGCTCCTTACGCAGCAGTAAACAACAATGGAACCCAGCCACAGACATTCGAAGCTGAAGATGAATTACTAGAAGATTATGAAGAAATAGGAGTTCAAGAATCTACAATAGAACAGTCTGTACCCTCTTCATACTCGTACTATGATATTACCACGATAGTTAAACATAAATGGAACACACCGTCATTTTACTAACATCAAGGTGATTACGTTTGGCTAAAATAATGGTAAATACCTACACTGTAACGCAGAGCAAAAGGTCGGTTAGAAAATCTTCATTATCTTCAAAAGTATCAGAATTATCTTAATGAAATAAATCCAAATTAAAGAATATAATTTAATGTTTAAAAACTCCGTCACCAGTGTTGGTCATTTGCGCATACAAACGAACGAACGAATTTGTTTAAATAAATATACTTATCAATATTTTAATGTGTTACAATAAAAATAAACTTGCAAGTACCTTACTTAATTCAAGCTTTTTATGTTTTAAGTTAAGCCTAGTATTTTCGTAAATGTAGGTAGGTAAGGTACCTACCTTATGACGTATAGGTAGTTCAAGGTTCGGAAATAATAGGAAATAATACAAAAAATTTATAGGTAAGGTCAAGGTGGGGAAGCTACGTTGACCTTAGTTTCCTATAAAATAAACATTCTATAATTTTAATAAGTACCTATCTATGTTTTTTCGATGATAACTACTAGGTATCTTGCTCACTGTGCTATTGTACATGGTTGAGTGATGTTGTCCTATTATATCGTGGTAATATGTAAGTTACATTTTATTTGTTTTAAAATTGTAAACAACAAGTTGTTTAATGTATCAATCGAGCTAACAAAGCGAGAAAAGATCTTAGTGGCCACTTAGGCGATGTTAAAATACATTTAATCGATCGAGTGAGAGAAGCGAACCAAGATCTTAGTGGCAGCTTGGCCGATTTTTTTTTTGTGTATGTAGGTATGTTAGTTTGTTAGGTATTTATAAATATTTATTCAAAATTTACTAGTTTAGTTGTTAAATCAGTTGAGTATAGGGCACTGGTGACCTGCACAGGTTTTTATACATATTTCAGGCACCGTCTCTCACAAAACAGGTTCTTACCTCTAACCTACAATGGAGAAGTTTACTACCTAAACTTCAAAATCCATTTTTTTTATTAGCAAGATCATAAGAATCTATAATAAGTGGTGAAAGAATTGTTTCAATATCTTGAAAAATTACAAAGATATTCAACTTTTACGGCGGCTTAAAAATAATTCAATCTAGGATGAAATAAAAAATTCGTGCATTTCATGCTGCATAAGAATGAAATGCTTAGTACCTACGTCCATTCAATTGTTTGAATTTATCACGGCGCATGTACCTACACGCTAAGAAAATTTGCCGTTTCTGCGGCAGACAAGAAAAATTCTTCGTGTAGACGACAAGAATTTTTTCTGTTCCACACACGAAACTTTTCTTGTCTTCCGCAGACAAGAAAAACGTGTACCTACACGACAAGATTTTTTTCTTGCAGTCGTCAGTCGGGTGTAGGGCGCGCAAGTAAAATATTTCAAATAATAATTAAATTTAGAAAATATTAAATTCTTAGTGAATTGCGTTTTTTGAAAGCATAAGACCTTCCTCAGGCTCATCAGCCTTGATTAAAAGCCATCTGGCAGCCATTTTAATTGAATTACTAACAAAATTTACACTTACGAAAATAAAAAGTTAACATATTTAAAAATA
Source organism: Xanthorhoe designata (assembly GCA_963582015.1). Lineage (NCBI taxonomy): Eukaryota > Metazoa > Arthropoda > Insecta > Lepidoptera > Geometridae > Xanthorhoe > Xanthorhoe designata. The sequence goes on from OY757058.1 coordinate 2,620,991, forward strand.
TTATCGGGACTTAATCGCGTATCAATATTATTTTTCTATGGATTTGAACTTCGTTAAAACGTAAAAATTACGTTTCAATTTTTTTCATTTGTGAATCGCACTTGCGAACTTAAGGTAAGCTTCCTGGCTGGGCCAGCCCTACTACACCGCCCCCCGCCGCTCCGCAACAACGTTCGCCGCGTCTTGTCTTGCGTAGATAAGATTTTTTTCGTGCACCGCTGCGAGCAGTGTACCTACACGGTAATTTTCTTGTTACGACACGAATTCTTGGGTAGGCTCGGCGTTTTTTCTTAGCGTGTACAAGCGCCGTCATTATTTTTAAAATTATTATACCTACTTACATATATTTTTATTTATGTTTGTGAGAGAAACAAATACTTAAACAATTTGAATTTTGGATTTTATTTTGCGTTGATAGGTATGTTTGTTTGTATGTATGTTCCGGCACAACTGTCGAACTGTTAATCTAATCTTCATGATACTTGGTAAGTAGGTACCTATAGGTAAGTAGGTAGTGATATGTAAATTTCCGGCTAACCTAATTAGTTTGATCGGTCAAGGGGTTGTAAAGATATGGGGTTCAAAAGGGGGTGAAAAAAAAATTAAGTTATGCAAATGAGTCTTATGAAAGGGTTCTGTTTGTACATTCCAAAACGGTATTATTACTTTTTATTCTAAGATGTAAAGTTTTAAATTCATCAATAAATTAATGTAAAATTTATTAGGTAGGTAAGTATGTGTTTCTTATCGACGAATCTAACAAATTCTGAATGGAAAAGAGATTTTTCTGAATTTTATAACTTATCAATGCACCTTAGCTACGCTGCAAACAGCTTCGTCAGTTTGGTGCAGTCATCAACCAAAAACAAACACTCACATACAAAAAATTTTTTACTACTGAAATAATTAAATTCAAAATGTTTTTATGCGCCAAACTGGCGCCGCAGCCTATTTTATTTGATTATTACGTTGACCATTGAACAAAGGAATTTTAATAAACTGATGTTCCGTTTGTGAAACCTATCATAACTTTTTTTGAATAAGTACCTCTGTAATACCCGTTAATAGTAGCCTATTTTTTAATCCAGGGTATAAGCAATCCTGGTACCAAATTTCATTCAAATCCGTCCAGCCGTTTAAGCGTGAAAGAGTAACAAACACACTTACACACACACAAACTTTCACCTTTATAATATTAGTAGGATAGTTTAGAAAGAGTAGTGAAAACAGAGTTTGGTGGATACCAAGTGTACCTTCGCTACTCCAAGGGGATGGGCATGGGGTCCGGACCAGTGCGTGACGCTATAGCTACCTAGGTATCTGGAAAGCCTTTGATTAGATATCTAATATTACTACTTTAAGTTAGCTGTTGGTTTTCCTTTTATATAAATAAATAAATGTTTTTTTTTTTCAGTTTTGTGCCAGAATGTTTTTGTGGTGGTGCAAACCCAATTACAGATGAGTAAGGAGATAGAGAATAGATAATGATAATTGGATTTTAAAGTTTAGGAAACTTCTCCATTAGTAAAATTTTTAATTTAATTATTTTAAAAATAAACAAATTTACTAATGCATAATTACTATGTACCTAAAATTGTAAGAGCCTTCACCTTCACCTCTACCAATTGCAGAAGAACCACCAATAGCAGGTATTCTCGCGGCTCGAGCACGAAAGAAGGAGGTACCCTGGCAGGCTGCTATCTACACCAAAACTAAGATGCCGTATATGCAGATCTGCGGGGGATCGCTCGTTACTACCAATGTCGTCATATCTGGTAAGTAATTGATCACATTTCAAAGTTAAGTTTTGGTGTAAAATTAAAACTAGGAACTCAATTTAACGTGGTCTGTGGTTCCAGCGGCTCACTGCTTCTGGAGCGACTCGCTGCAGCAACAGCTGCCGTCGTCTGACTTCGCCGTCGCCCTGGGCAAGCTGTACCGGCCCTGGAACGACACGATGGACTACAACGCGATAAAATCTGATGTGAGTGCTAGGGAATGCAATGAAAATTCACATCCAATTAAAAGTTTCTTGTAAATATTATTGAAAACGGGTGTCTCCGGGTTTATGACGGGTTTCTGCGGGATCAGGGTACTCAGGGAGTAACCCCTAAAATTAATAAAAAAAAACTTTGTTCTTGTTTGTTGTTAACTTAGATTTACGATGTCCGAATCCCTCCGCGCTACCACGACTCCTTCACCAACTTCCAAGACGACCTGGCGCTCGTCATCCTGGCGCAACCCATTCAGTACAGCTCGAGCGTGGTGCCTGCTTGCTTGAACTTCAACAATACCTTGGATAAGAAGCATCTCGCTGTAGGGAACTTGGGCAAGGTAAGTTCAAGTTGCCCGGGAAATACTCACGCGTGTGACAATGACAGAGTAATAATAGATACCCTTGTTAGAATGAGATGGCATGATTAAACGATCGACACGAGCGCTGGCTGTCAAAATGCGCAGTGGTCGATGATTGGTGGAAAGGTTGCGGCACACTTCATACCTTTGATTTAGCGAGTACTATTGGTTCGTCAGCGAGTGAACACAGGCGCAAACATACCCCCCGATACTTCCCCTCAGCGCTTTTTTACGTTGCGCGACCTTTACCTACTTGATGTTAACCTCCCAGACGGCTGGATGGGGCAAGACTACTGAGGATGGCAAAGCCTCACCAACCCTGCAGGTGGTAAACCTACCAGCAGTGGATGTGCGTCGCTGCTACGAAGATATAAACCCTGAATTCAGACCTTCGATCACAAGCGACAAGATCTGTGCCGGGAGAACTGATGGAGGTAAGAAAATGCAGATATCTCCGATCACTGCGACGCTAATCGCTATAACAATGTTCACTCCGGTCAACTTAGGCTGACATAACAACCCATGCGAGTGTTACTGTACCTACATGGTCGCCCTCAAACTATTTAGGTAAGTTTGAGGCTCCAATAACCTAAAACGCTGGGAGCTAGGTAGGTATAGTTTCCACCGTATTAATAAGGGCTACCTATTGTTTATTTTCACAGGCACGGCAGTGTGCAAGGGGGACAGCGGCGGTGGGCTTGCCTTCCCAGAGTCCAGATCTGAGTCAGGCGTGCAATACTACCTCCGTGGGGTAGTCTCTACGGCCCCCAAGGCTATTCAGGAAGATTTTTGTAATATTTACACTTACGCTACCTTCACGCATATTGCGAAGCACGAGCATTTTATTCGAGATGTGGTAAGATTATAACCACATAAAACAGAAGGCAAACTATGCCTACATTTTTAACGGGACTCTGTAGTGCCTGCGCCATTTTTAAGGTTTCAAACTCGGCAAAGAATAATTATGTATATATTGAGAGCCGTGTTGACCAAGTGGGAATATGTAGGTTAGGTATGTATCTCGAATTTTGATCCGAAGGTCGTAAATTCGAATCCCGGACGCATCAGTGGATTTTTCCTTCCGAAATAAATATAATGCGCATTAACACGAGCTCTACACGGTGAGTAGCTATATTAGTCCTCTATTCAGTGCTCTCTAGCTTCGGCAAACCTATTCCATCTCAACAATGTCCCAGGCACTAAGTACAGTGTCCCGTTAAGTGTAGGCATAGATTGCCTCCTGCCTGACACTGTTTAAATCATATATATAGTAAAAATGTAAAAGCCTGAGTTTTTTTAACGGTAGGTATACATTTTTCGACAAACGAAAACATAATGATGATTCTAAATCTTAGTAGGTACCTATCGCGGACGCTCCATTATGTTTGGCTCCTACTTAGGTATGTTATCAGTCTGAGTTATCAGTGTTCAAAAAACGTTACTTTTATTACAGATAACAGAAGCATCACAAATGGCTAATACAACACAAGAAACTTCAGCTGGGAATTTGGGATATAATGATTACCAGAGTGAAGACATAGAGCCTTACTGTGGATATATTTACCACAACAGAGCTGCTCCTTACGCAGCAGTAAACAACAATAGATACCAGCCACAGACATTCCAAAACAGCGCTGCTCCTTACGCAGCAGTAAACAACAATGGAACCCAGCCACAGACATTCCAAAACAGCGATGCTCCTTACGCAGCAGTAAACAACAATAGATACCAGCCACAGACATTCCAAAACAGCGCTGCTCCTTACGCAGCAGTAAACAACGATGGAACCCAGCCACAGACATTCCAAAACAGCGATGCTCCTTACGCAGCAGTAAACAACAATGGAGACCAGCCACAGTCATTCCAAAACAGCGATGCTCCTTACGCAGCAGTAAACAACGATGGAACCCAGCCACAGTCATTCCAAAACAGCGATGCTCCTTACGCAGCAGTAAACAACAATGGAACCCAGCCACAGACATTCCAAAACAGCGATGCTCCTTACGCAGCAGTAAACAACGATGGAACCCAGCCACAGACATTCCAAAACAGCGATGCTCCTTACGCAGCAGTAAACAACAATGGAGACCAGCCACAGACATTCCAAAACAGCGATGCTCCTTACGCAGCAGTAAACAACAATGGAGACCAGCCACAGTCATTCCAAAACAGCGATGCTCCTTACGCAGCAGTAAACAACAATGGAACCCAGCCACAGTCATTCCAAAACAGCGATGCTCCTTACGCAGCAGTAAACAACAATAGATACCAGCCACAGACATTCCAAAACAGCGCTGCTCCTTACGCAGCAGTAAACAACAATGGAACCCAGCCACAGTCATTCCAAAACAGCGATGCTCCTTACGCAGCAGTAAACAACAATAGATACCAGCCACAGACATTCCAAAACAGCCCTGCTCCTTACGCAGCAGTAAACAACAATGGAACCCAGCCACAGTCATTCCAAAACAGCGATGCTCCTTACGCAGCAGTAAACAACAATGGAGACCAGCCACAGTCATTCCAAAACAGCGATTCTCCTTACGCAGCAGTAAACAACAATGGAGACCAGCCACAGTCATTCCAAAACAGCGATGCTCCTTACGCAGCAGTAAACAACAATGGAACCCAGCCACAGTCATTCCAAAACAGCGATGCTCCTTACGCAGCAGTAAACAACAATAGATACCAGCCACAGACATTCCAAAACAGCGCTGCTCCTTACGCAGCAGTAAACAACAATGGAACCCAGCCACAGACATTCCAAAACAGCGATGCTCCTTACGCAGCAGTAAACAACAATGGAGACCAGCCACAGACATTCCAAAACAGCGATGCTCCTTACGCAGCAGTAAACAACGATGGAACCCAGCCACAGACATTCCAAAACAGCGATGCTCCTTACGCAGCAGTAAACAACAATGAAGACCAGCCACAGACATTCCAAAACAGCGATGCTCCTTACGCAGCAGTAAACGACGATGGAACCCAGCCACAGACATTCCAAAACAGCGATGCTCCTTACGCAGCAGTAAACAACAATGGAGACCAGCCACAGTCATTCCAAAACAGCGATGCTTCTTACGCAGCAGTAAACAACAATGGAACCCAGCCACAGTCATTCCAAAACAGCGATGCTCCTTACGCAGCAGTAAACAACAATGGAGACCAGCCACAGACATTCCAAAACAGCGATGCTCCTTACGCAGCAGTAAACAACGATGGAACCCAGCCACAGACATTCCAAAACAGCGATGCTCCTTACGCAGCAGTAAACAACAATGGAGACCAGCCACAGACATTCCAAAACAGCGATGCTCCTTACGCAGCAGTAAACAACAATGGAGACCAGCCACAGTCATTCCAAAACAGCGATGCTCCTTACGCAGCAGTAAACAACAATGGAGACCAGCCACAGTCATTCCAAAACAGCGATGCTTCTTACGTAGCAGTAAACAACAATGGAACCCAGCCACAGACATTCCAAAACAGCGATGCTCCTTACGCAGCAGTAAACAACAATGGAGACCAGCCACAGTCATTCCAAAACAGCGATGCTTCTTACGCAGCAGTAAACAACAATGGAACCCAGCCACAGTCATTCCAAAACAGCGATGCTTCTTACGCAGCAGTAAACAACAATGGAACCCAGCCACAGTCATTCCAAAACAGCGATGCTCCTTACGCAGCAGTAAACAACAATGGAGACCAGCCACAGACATTCCAAAACAGCGATGCTCCTTACGCAGCAGTAAACAACGATGGAACCCAGCCACAGACATTCCAAAACAGCGATGCTCCTTACGCAGCAGTAAACGACGATGGAACCCAGCCACAGACATTCCAAAACAGCGATGCTCCTTACGCAGCAGTAAACAACAATGGAGACCAGCCACAGTCATTCCAAAACAGCGATGCTCCTTACGCAGCAGTAAACAACAATAGATACCAGCCACAGACATTACAAAACAGCGATGCTCCTTACGCAGCAGTAAACAACAATGGAACCCAGCCACAGACATTCCAAAACAGCGATGCTCCTTACGCAGCAGTAAACGACGATGGAACCCAGCCACAGACATTCCAAAACAGCGATGCTCCTTACGCAGCAGTAAACAACAATGGAGACCAGCCACAGTCATTCCAAAACAGCGATGCTCCTTACGCAGCAGTAAACAACAATAGATACCAGCTACAGACATTACAAAACAGCGATGCTCCTTACGCAGCAGTAAACAACAATGGAGACCAGCCACAGACATTCCAAAACAGCGATGCTCCTTACGCAGCAGTAAACGACGATGGAACCCAGCCACAGACATTCCAAAACAGCGATGCTCCTTACGCAGCAGTAAACAACAATGGAGACCAGCCACAGACATTCCAAAACAGCGATGCTCCTTACGCAGCAGTAAACAACAATAGATACCAGCCACAGACATTCCAAAACAGCGCTGCTCCTTACGCAGCAGTAAACAACAATGGAGACCAGCCACATACATTCCAAAACAGCGATGCTCCTTACGCAGCAGTAAACAACAATGGAAACCAGCCACAGACATTTGGAGCTGATGATGAATTACTAGACGATTATAAAGAAACAGGAATTCAAGGATCTACAATAGAACAGTCTGTACCCTCTTCATACTCGTACTATGATATTACCACGATAGTTAAACATACATGGATCACACCGTCATTTTACTAACATCAAGGTGATTACGTTTGGCGTGGTTTGGCTAAAATAATGGTAAATACCTACACTGTACCGCAGAGCAAAAGTTCGGTTAGAAAATCTTCATTATCTTCAAAAGATTCAGAATTATCTTAATGAAATAAATCCATATTGAAGAATATTTAAATGTGTTTAAAAACTCCGTCACCAGAGTTGGCCATTTGCGCAAACGAACGAACGAATATGTTTAAATAAATATATAAATATTTTAATGTGTTACAATAAAAATAAACATAAGTAAACGTACCTAACTTAATTCAAGCTTTTTTTATTTAGTATTTTCGTAAATGTAGGTAGGTATCTACCTTATCTAATACTTAGGTAATAATAGGAAAAAATAAAAAAAAATAATAGGTAGGTAAGGTCGAGGCAAGCAAAGAGCATGTAATAGGGTCGAGGTGGGTAAGCTACGTTGACCTTAGTTTCCTATTACAAGTTCTATAATTTTAATAAGTACCTACTTATGTTTTTTCGAGGATAACTACTAGGTATCTTCCTCACTGTGCTATTGTACATGGTTGAGTGATGTTGTCATATTATATCGTGGTATTATGTAAGTCTATTTTATTTGTTCAAAAATTGTAAACAATAAGTTGTAAAATGTATCAATCGAGCGAACAAAGCGAAAAAGATCTTAGTGGCCACTTAGGCGATGTTAAAATACATTTAATCGATCGAGTGAGAGAAGCGAACCAAGATCTTAGTGGCAGCTTGGGCGATATTTTTTTGTGTATGTATGTTTGTTTTTAGGTAGGTATTTATAAATATTTAGGTAGGTATTCATTTAATCGATCGAGTGAGAGAAGCGAACCAAGATCTTAGTTGCAGCTTGGGCGATTTTTTTTTTGTGTTTTTATGTACTTAGGTACTTATGTTAGTTTGTTAGGTATTTATAAATATTTATTCAAAATTTATTAGTTTAGTTGTTAAATCAGTTGAGTACCTATAGGGCACTGGTGACCTGCACAGGTTTTTATACATATTTCAGGCACCAGTCTCTCACAAAACAGGTTCTTACCTCTAACCTACAATGGAGAAGTTTACTACCTAAACTTCAAAATCCATTTTTTTATTAGCAAGATCATAAGAATCTATAATAAGTGGTGAAAGAATTGTTTCAATATCTTGAAAAAATGGAAAAATGACAAAGATATTCATTTTTTACGGCGGCTTAAAAATAATTCAATCTAGGATGAAATAAAATAAAATAATTAATAAAAAAATTGGTAACGTAGAAACTAAACATGACATCAAAGAAATTATTGAAAATGGACATTGTATTAGCAATGGTCTGGAAATTGCAAATTCTTTTAATTAGATCTCTATTTCATTAGAGTGACAAATGTAGATAATTCATTACTTCAAACCAAAGACGATTAATATCTAGAAGACAGACAAAGGCCACACACAAAATCGTAACCCTACCAAATAGCCTGGAAACTTTAAAACATAAATTTTATCCAAGAAATTTCAATTACTTTCTAGTTAAAATGTTTTTTATATTGAATATTGTTGCTACCTACTACCAAAGACGATTAATATCTAGAAGACAGACAAAGGCCATACACAAAATCGTAACCCTAAAAAATAGCCTGAAAACTCAAAAACATCAATTTTATCCAAGAAATTTCAATTATTTTGTAGTTAAAAATGTTTAAATATTGAATATTTTTGCTACCTACTACTAAGTATTGAAATTTCTTGGATAAAATTGATGTTTTAAAGTTTTCAGGCTATCTGGTACTGCGGGATCGGGTTACGATTTTGTGTATGGCCTTTGTCTGTCTTCTAGATATTAATCGTCTTTGCTACTACTATATCCACTAAAATTCTTAAAAAAGTGGCTCGGGTTATTGCTTACCCAATAACTTATATAGCAAATTTATCATTACAACAAGGTATTTTTCCTGAAAAGTTAAAATGCTCTAAGTATTGTTAAACCTTTATACAAAAAAGGGACACAAACAGATCACAACAATTATCGACCAGTTACACTAGTACCAATTTTGTCAAAAATACTAGAGAAAATATACTATGTAAGACTACAAAACTACTTAGGCAAATATAATATATTAACAAAACAGCAACGGATTTAGGAAAAATAACTCGACAACACTAGCATCTTTAAAGTTATTACGAAAAATATTAAATAATATAAATAACAAAATTCCTACGGTTGCATTATTTCTCGACATGAGCAAGGCTTTTGACTTTGTCAAACATTCAATCCTGCTTCAAAAACTAGATAAATACGGCATCCGAAGGCAAGCTCATGATTGGAGTTATTTGAAAGACCGCAAGCAAATGGTTAGTGTTCGAGTCCTCCTCGGCTCCGATTGAGTGGACTGTATTTTAGGGCTGCAGATGGTGGGAGCAGGCAGTACAAAGAAAAGACGTCGGTTACTAGTTTAAGCTTGGCAGGGTCTGGGAGCGGTCGGGCAGAGCTTCGCCTTGCGAATTGCCATTTGAGAATTGAGAACTTGGTTTTGCACCGAAATGTGCGAACCTATATTTGAAGTCCCGCCTGGCCACTCCATACTACTGCGGCAGCGCGTTTTTATTAGAAACCACTGAAAAACTATAGTCTATCTCTCTCTTACATTTTTCTCTCTTACTCTCTAAAAACTACCCAATCATAGGTCCCGATTTTACACGAGGAGGTGTGGTGTGAGGTGACCTGTTTGACCTTCAGAGATCCTTACACGTGCCGTAACACAAGTACCTACTTAGGCTACAAGGGCCAGGACGCCAGGACAACCTTAAGCCTGGACCGTCCTCCCGTTCCCTAGGTAGGTATTTGTCTGACCCGGGCACCCCTATCTCGACTACCTTTACCTTCCCTACCTGCTTTACCTCTCCTACCTACCACCACCCTCTCCTCCGGGAATAAATAAGACCACCCACCAATTGAAGTTTTATTTATATCTTAACACTAAACCCACCCCTGCCTACCCTTCTACCCAAACTCTAATGCAAGGTTAACTTTATTATTACTACTAATGACTCTAAATTATAAAGAACGACTCGAACGGTAGAAGGGCGGCCCTAACGAGGTCCTACTATTACTTATAACTACTTTGGCCTTGCCCCTGCCTACCTTTTACCCAAAACTTACTCCTAGGTTAATAATTTACTAAAACAAAGACTCTAAGTTACAAAACATGACTCGACTGGTAAAAGGCGGCTGGCAAGGCCCTATAACTATCTTAACCTAAATGACTCGACTTTTTATATTGCTATTGAAAAATAGTCTTAAAAGTAGCCTAACTTAAACAATTCAAGTTAGCTATGTGCGTCGGCGCCCGCTGATGGTTGTTGTCGTGCACAGTTAGGATTAGAAAGTTATCAGAAAAGAACAAGACAATGGAAGATTTTGACTCAAATATAATAATAAATAAGTATGGCGTGCCGCAAGGTAGCATTTTAGGACCACTGTTATTTTTAGTATACATTAATGACTTACCATCCTCAATAGATCATGAATGTATTCTTTTTGCGGATGATACAACTATAGTTGTGGATGGAAATGACATTAATAAATTTGAATATGACATTAACAATTCATTGATTAATGTAATTACATACATGGCTTGATAATAATAACCTAAAAATAAATAAGAATAAAACAAAATATATACAATTTACAACAACAAAACAAAAAGGAATAACATTAAATATATCACATAATAACGATAAAATAGAGCAGTCAAATATTATTAAGTTTTTAGGTATTAGTTTAGATGAACATATTGATTGGAAATCTCAGATAAACGCCATAGACGACCTCTATGGCGCAGTGGGCGAAAGCCCGCCTGAGACGCAGAGGTTGCGGGTTCGATCCCCGCTGCGGGACAAATGTTTTCATGATCTGCAAATATTTGTTTCGTGTCTGGTTGTTTTCTATGTATAATTATGTATGTATTTACAAAAAAATAATGTATCTATGTAGTGTATCAGTCATCTGGTTACCATAAAACAAGCATTAAATTGCTTAGCTTGGGACTAGATGACGCTGTGTGGAATGTCCAAGGATATTTATTATTATTATGTTTGTCAACTTTCGTATCACGGAACTATGGAGTCCCGGACCTTTGATAGGCATGCATGGGGCCGAAGCCAACACACAGAGGCCCTTTTGACAGTTTTGATGTTTTTGTGATGGAGACACATTCCGGTGACTACCCTGAATAACACAAGAAATGCATCCAAAGGCAGTCCCCGGTCTGTGTAGGACTATTAGAAATGTGGGAAACTACTACTGGGCTATGGAGGTGTGATGGTAGTGGACTGGTTACCGGGAAACTATGGAGACTATGGCACCCGCCGACACAATGTTAACGAACATGTATAAAATGGCGGGCGGAGACTCGCCAACTCACAACTGGGCCCCCCAAAATAGTTGCAAATGTCGCAACAAGGGGGCAACATGACGTGAGTAGCTAGAGGGTGGTTGAGATGTTACCGGGTTTTAAACGACGATCACGAGCTCCCTGAGGGTCCAGCTTCACGTGCCCACTCACCACTTACGTAACACCGCCAGCCCCCGAGCAATGCTCTAGCGACTCCACTCCGTCCGGCCGGTGAAGGCAACACGGAGGTGGGGGACCTGTTCCTCGTCAGTGTTCACTCCGGCCGGCCGGTGAAGGCAAGCGGAGGTGAGGAACGGTGACCTCCCCCAGGAGCACTCGGGTCCTATTATTATATTTAAAAATATTATCGGGACTTAATCGCGTATCAATATTATTTTTCTATTTATTTATTTACACCTACACACATAGAATATAACATTACAGCAGTTGTACTAATTCGTTGTATCTATTTAACAACCAACAAAATATATAATTAAAGGTAGGTTACCTATAGCAAGGCACATAATCAATGAGAAATCAACAACCTATTAACATAATCAATATTACATAGTAAGTACCTATATATAAATATAGGTACATAGGTAGGTATACAATAATAAAATAAGAAAAAAACGGCTTTCCACCTATTTTACATTTTCGGCGAATTTAATTACAGCTTGTTCTACCTGAAGAAAACTGTCAACAAATACATCAGTATCAGGGTACAACCTAACAAGCTCGTTTATATGGTGTTGAGCGCGGCAGATTGGAGATTGCTGTCGCGCTACAGTGCGCACGGGGGTCGGCGCAAACAATGGGACTTTACCGGGGCGGAATCTAATAAGCTGCTCAGGTACATTGAGCCGGCTCGCTTCACTCACTAGTTCGGCGCTGTCCATCTCACCTCGCAGTATGCGACATAGACACTTCAGCTGGTCAGACAACCTTCGTGTTTCAAGGGAGTTATACCCAAGTGTCCCGAGTAAATACAGTGTTGGATACATGTAGGGATAATATCCTTTACATTTTTTATATAGGAATCTTAGGAAACGTTTCTGTACTTTTTCCAGCATAAGGACATAAGTGGATTCGTAAGGATTCCATACGCACGAGCTATTCTCAATTTTTGTACGTATGAGAGCTGTATACAATATTCTAATGGTGTTTACTTTAGTAAAGTCCCTACAATTACGAGTTACAAATCCCAAACGTCTGAAACATTCTGCTGTTAGTGTCCTAATGTGCTCATGGAAATTTAGTTTTGTGTCGAAAATAATGCCAAGGTCTTTTACTGTGATGCATCTTGAAATCGTTATATTTTCTAGCTTATAGTCGTTTGTTATGGGACTGTTGGATCGAGTGAAACTCATAGTCTGGCACTTGGCTATGTTAAGGTATAGCTGGTTTTCATCACACCAGCTCAGTATGGAATTGAGGTCTTGTTGCAATAATTTACAATCCTCTAGTGATTGTATGTCCTTAATGATTTTGAGGTCATCTGCGTACAATAAGCACCTGCAGTGCTTTAGACGATCAGCTAGATCATTGACCATAATAGAAAACAATAATGGACCCAAGGATGATCCCTGCCTGACTAACGCCGGATCGCGTATGGTAGGGCCTAGAGTCATAGCAAACAAGTCTAACGAATTGGCTACGATCACGAAGATAGTCAGCAAACACTTTAATCAGTTTAGGAGCAAATCCAACTAACTGAAGTTTTTCCAGAAGAACATCATTGTTAACGTGGTCAAAAGCTTTCTTGAAATCTAGGTATACTACATCCACTTGGATGTTTTGGTCAAGTTTTTGTGATATATTTTCAACCATAGTGAGCAGATTCGTGTTAACTGAACGTTTCTTGCGGAATGCATGCTGGGCGTTAGACAGGTAAGGTTCTAATTGTTGGTAGATTAGTATGCAGAATACTTTCGAAGAGTTTACCAAAACATGATAGTATTGCGATAGGTCTGTAATTTTCTACTAGTGCTTTGTCTCCTGATTTGGGGATTGGAACAACTCTGGACTGTTTCCAGCATCTATGGATTTGAACTTCGTTAAAACGTAATTACGTTTCAATATTTTTAATTTGTAAATCGCACTTGCGAACTTAAGGTAAGCTTCCTGGCTGGGCCAGCCCTACTACACCGCCCCCCGCCGCTCCGCAACAACGTTCGCCGCGTCTTGTCTTGCGTAGATAAGATTTTTTTCGTGCACCGCTGCGAGCAGTGTACACGGTAATTTTCTTGTTACGACACGAATTCTTGGGTAGGCTCGGCGTTTTTTCTTAGCGTGTACAAGCGCCGTCATTATATTTAAAATTATTATACTTACATATATTTTTATTTATGTTTGTGAGAGAAACAAATAAACAATTTGAATTTTGAATTTTATTTTGCGTTGTAGGTATGTTTGTTTGTATGTATGTCCCGGCACAACTGTCGAACTGTTAATCCAATCTTCATGATACCTACTTGGTGGTACCTATAGGTAAGTAGGTACTTAGTGATATGTAAATTTCCGGCTAACCTAATTAGTTTGATCGGTCAAGGGGTTGTAAAGATATGGGGTTCACAAGGGGATGAAAAAAAATTAAGTTAAGTATGCAAATGAGTCTTATGATAGGGTTCTGTTTGTACATTCCAAAACGGTATTATTACTTTTTATTCTAAGATGTAAAGTTTTAAATACATCAATAAATTAATGTAAAATTTATTAGGTAGGTATGTGTTTCTTATCGACGAATCTAACAACGTCCCTGTAGTTGGAAAACTAAATTTTATAACTAACACATTTTGCCAAATCGACTTTATTGCACCTTCATAAAGTCCAATTCAAGCTGCATCTTTCTGTGTTACTAAAGTTTTGATATCATACTTATTTCAATAAAAAAATAAATAAAAATGAACCTGTCAAGACGTCAAAGATGGAAAAATGAATTTTGAAGTAATGATAAAAAAATAGCGAAGGAGAAGTAGTTAACTCGGCAATAAAATAGCTAAGTGTAATTATGCGTTACTTTGCGGCGAATTAAATGCATAAATTTACTTATTCAGTTTTCCTTCGACACATTTCTACGCTGTTCAGGAACAATGCAGTTAGGAATAATTAAACAAGAGCATTTATATAATTTTCGTGTAACATGATTGTGTTATTTATAAGTACCTTTTATTCAATTTTCTACTAAATCTCTCTAACTGTTTGGAATTTTAGATAAGGTAAAATTAATTATAAAACTTTGTTCAATATTATTGGACCAGCAGAAACACAAAATGAACACAAGCAGAAACACAAATGGTAGAAATTAACGGAAAAAGAGGCAGTATAGAAATTGCTTCATCGATCGATGAAGAGACTTAACACATATAATAATTAGTAACACCATTAAGGCATATAGAGGCCCAAAAGTCTTTCGTAGAAAAACTTGTACTGGATCTAAACAGTTATTAAAACTTAAAGATGATCACGGAACTACTGTAACTGATCGAAGCCGAATCGTAACCATTGTGGAAGAGTTCTATGGGAAACTTTACGCATCGAATGCAGCAGAACCAAACTCACCTGATGGCGTTAGAGCTCCTGCAATTGAACACCATGACACGGAAATCTTACCACCTATCTTGCCGTGTGAAGTTACAAGAGCTCTCTTCGCCATGAAGACAGATAAATCTCCTGGGGAGAATGGAGTTACTATCGAAATGCTTAGAGCAGGTGGAACTCCCGTTTTTAAGGTTCTCGTGGAGCTCTTTAACATGGTTTTGTACGAAGCTCGCACACCGGAACAGTGGAAAAATGCAATAGTACCTACACATAATGCACAAAAAAGGTGACATTGCAAAATTGGACAATTACCGTCCAATTAGCTTACTATCACAGGTGTACAAGCTGTTTGCCAAAATTCTCACTATTCGCCTCACACGCCAACTCGATGAAGCTCAACCCGTAGAGCAGGCCGGCTTCCGGAACGGTACCATCGACCATATCCACACGGTAAAGCAGCTGATGGAGAAGTGTCACGAGTATAACAGGCCCCTTGTTATGGCCTTTGTCGATTACGAGAAGGCCTTCGACAGTGTCGAACATTGGGCATTGTTCCACGCTCTCCATAGCTGCCATATCGATTCACGTGGATGTGCTCCGGGAGCTGTACACGTCAGCTACTCTGCAAGCTCGAGTGCATAGTCTAACGAATCCTGTACCGATTAAGCGGGGAGTGAGACAGGGAGATACTATTTCACCCAAGCTTTTTACAGCAGTTTTAGAAGATGTAGTAAAAATGCTTGAATGGGAAAAATTTGGAATCAACATCAATGGTCTCTCTCTGTCATACTTAAGATTCGCGGATGATCTTGTTATTTTTGCAGAGAGCTTCGAAGATCTCCAGCTCATGCTACAACATCTGTATTATGCGTCTTTGGAGGTAGGGCTAAAGATGAATACTTATGTCTAAGACGAAAGTGATGGGAAACCTCTCCGGCACCGCAGTTTCTGCTGTTACAGTTGGAAATGTGAGGTTGGAGATGGTGGAAAAATACATTTATCTTGGAGATACTCTATCTTTTGGCAAGGACCATAAGCAAAAGGAGATCGAAAGGCGAGACACAGCTTGGGTGGGCTGCATTCGGAAAATTCGACGACATTCTGAAATCTGTCAACGTCCCACAGTGTCTGAAGACCCGTCTATTTAACCAGTGTGTACTGCCCACCATGACTTACGGTGCCGAGACATGGACCCTCACCTCCTGGCTGGAAACAAAATGAGGGTTGCTCAGAGGGCCATGGAGCGTGCTATGCTCGGCATTAAGCTTGTAGACCGAGTTCCCAATACCGAGATCCGAAGACGAACCAAGGTCAAAGATGTCGGTATCCGGGCAATGGAACTCAATGAACGAATGGAGTTGGCCTAGGCACCTGGCAAGACGTGGTGACGACAGGTGGTGTAAAACGTTGACAGAATGGTTGCCGAGGACTGGCAAGAGAAGCGTCGGACGTCCAGCAGCGCGACGACATTATCAGCGTCGTGGGCCGACGATATTATCAGCGTCGTGGGCCGGCAGTGGATCAGGCAAGCGCAAGACCGGGAGAAATGGCAAGAACGAAGGAAGGCCTACACCCAGCAGTGGGAGAGATTGGGCTGCGGATGATAATGATGATGATATTTAAAAACAAAGAACTAGTTTTATTAAAATCCTTACCCATGGGTAGAATAATAGGGAAATAGGAGTCAAATAAATAAATAATAGGTCATATTATTAATTAGATAGTGTAGGAAAATTAAATAAAGGCACTTATACCTGTTCCAACCGTTTATTTCACTTTTGACAGCTGTAATGCTGACTCAAATAGTGATACCCTGACCCGTTACCGATTCGATTTATTTTATCGATCGATTTTATTCATGAAGAAGTTTTAATCGATTTAACACACTCATTATTTACTATGAATTTCAACATTTTGCACCTTTTCATTACAAGTAGGTACCGCAGTTCATTCACATGTTTTTTATTTGAACCAACTACAGTAAGTCTAAACAATTATTTTAGATTCATTAATTTTCAGCGAATAAATTCGATCCCATTACTAGGTACGAGTACGATGGAACTTTTATTACGCAAATTATTTATGCATTAAAACAGAGACATTTAGGGCATTTTAATGGAAAATAATAAAGGTTTTTACGTGATTTGATATAAAAATTATCACAATAATTTTATTGTATGTTTTAATATAATCGATAATCGATTTATTTCAAAACCTGTGGTCATTAATTTGGCATGACACATCTCTAAGTGGGCGGATCCCGTCCATGACAGTACAGTATTCCCTGTAGTACATTGTATCAAAAATTATTATAAAACTTTATGAGCGTGATCTGTCAAAAGTTAAATAAACGATTGGAAAGACTATAATGTTAGCTTTTTTATGTTGTTATGAACATTGACGAAGAAGAACTAAACAACTGACATGAAAAAATAAATAAGTGCTTAAAAACTTTAAAACTTTGTTGAGGGAAAATTATTACTTAATCGCTTTTTATTTTTTTTCTTACAAACAAAATTAAATGAGCTAACGTATAAGACTGTTAGATTGAAAAATAGGTTAAATAACAATCTACCTATAACATAGCAAAAGATGTATAGTAAAAATGTTACCAAACAAAATTTTATAGCCATTTTACACGCAAAAAAATAGTAAATTGCGTTTTTCTCCCGATTTTGGTTTTGTTAGTTATTTAATTTTCCAACTACAGGGACGAAATTCTGAATGTAAAAGAGATTTTTCTGAATTTTATAACTTATCAATGCACCTTGACTTGACTACGCTGCAAACAGCTTCGTCAGTTTGGTGCAGTCATCAACCAAAAATAAACAGATACAAAAAAAAATTTAATACTGAAATAATTAAATTCAAAATGTTTTTATGCGTCAAACTGGCGCCGCAGCCTATTTTATTTGATTATTACGTTGACCATTGAACAAAGGAATTTTAATAAACTGATGTTCCGTTTGTGAAACCTATCATAACTTTTTTTGACTGTAGCCTCTGTAATAGTTTTATTTTAGAAAGAGTAGTGAAAACAGAGTTTGGTGGATACCAAGTGTAGGTACCTTCGCAACTCCAAGGGGATGGGCATGGGGTCCGGACCAGTGCGTGACGCTATAGCTATCTAGGTATCTGGAAAGCCTTTGATTAGATATCTAATATTACTACTTTAAGTTAGCTGTTGGTTTTCCTTTTATATAAATAAATGTTTTTTTTTTCAGTTTTGTGCCAGAATGTTTTTGTGGTGGTGCAAA
Source organism: Xanthorhoe designata (assembly GCA_963582015.1). NCBI lineage: Eukaryota > Metazoa > Arthropoda > Insecta > Lepidoptera > Geometridae > Xanthorhoe > Xanthorhoe designata. The sequence goes on from OY757058.1 coordinate 2,639,227, forward strand.
CCCAATCACAGAAGGGTAAGGAGATAGACAATAGATAGAGATAATTGGATTTTAAAGTTTAGGAAACTTCTCCATTAGTAATATTTTTAATTTTTTAATTTAAAAAATAAACAAATTTACTAATGCATAATTACCTACTATGTAGGTACCTAAAATTGTTAGAGTTTTCATCTTCACCTCTACCAATTGCAGGAGTTCCAGCTATAGGAGGTTTTATCGCGGCTCGAGCACGGAAGGACGAGGTACCCTGGCAGGCTGCTATCTACACCAAAACTAAGATGCCGTATAAGCAGATCTGCGGGGGATCGCTCGTTACTACCAATGTCGTCATATCTGGTAAGTAATTGATTACATTTCAAAGTTAAGTTTTGGTGTAAAATTAAAACTAGAATCTCAATTTAACATGGTCTGCGGTTCCAGCAGATATTCAGACTATTTTCGTTTTACAAAAGCGAGCTGTCCGCGCCATTTACAAAATGAAACGTCGGGACTCTTTAAGAGAGCGTTTTAAAGAAATAAATATTCCTACTGTTTTTTCGCAATATATTTATGTAAACTTATTGCACACTCACAAATATATAAACAACTTTAAGAAAAAAAATGATGTTCACAAAATTAACACTAGAAATAAAAATAAACTATGTGTGCCTAAATTTAGACTAGAAAAAGTAAACGGTTCTTTTATGGGAAATACTGTACGTTTTTACAATAAACTCCCAATCAACGTAACTAACCTACCGACTCGAAGGTTTAAAACGTACATAAAGAATATTCTTGTAGAGAAAGCGTATTATTCCATTGAGGCTTTTATTAATGATAAAATTACGTGGCCTGATGTCGCTCTGCCCCTCGACGGTTGATGGTATACAATATCTTTACTACCTTGATAAGTAGGTACCTACCACTTAAGTCGGCCAAGTGTAGCGTGTGATGCCAGACAACATTTTGTTGAGGTGTTATCTTGTTAACTTTACAATTACTTTTACTTTTTTTTTGACATGCCTTACTTTGTTCGACTGGCTTCCCACTGAAGCTTGACTATTTAGATTATTTTAGATTGTTAAGGGATCGCTTTTAAAAAAAAGCTAGGCCCACACCACCAGGTTCTTGCCTGATTCTTTCCCTGGTGTAGGGAGTCGCGTTGGAACAGGCATTAGAATCACCTAGCATGTAAAACGATACTTAAGTGATCCTTGAGGTCCTACAAGAATAAATGATTTTTCTTTCTTTCTTTCTTTCTTTCTTTCCAGCGGCTCACTGCTTCTGGAGCGACTCGCTGCAGCAACAGCTGCCGTCGTCTGACTTCGCCGTCGCCCTGGGCAAGCTGTACCGGCCCTGGAACGACATGATGGACTACAACGCGATAAAATCTGATGTAAGTGCTAGGAAATGCAATGAAAAATCACATCCAATTAAAAGTTTCTTGTAAATTTTTTTTTTTTTTTTTTATTGGTTCTCAAAACTGGACGATACACTATAAACATTGCTAAAAAAGTCAGGATAACTGCAAGAATACGTACAGGAGTGTTCGACCTTCTAGATGAGAACACGGCATGCGCAAAGTGTGTACAATAATAAGTTACAGTACTCTAGAAAGTAAAAAATAAAAAAAAATATATAAATACATTAATTAAGAACCTAATCTTTACGGAAACATTTTAAAAAATCTCTTAATAGAAGAGACCGGTGTGAAAAAGATATCGATATCTTGACAAATCTGGTTATAAGACGAACACATACGGTAAATAGGGGAATGCTGGGCATAATTGGTGTGAGTGATAGGGAGGCTGAACGTTCTTCTATTTTCAAGACGGCTGGAGTAACGAGGTATGGCTAATAAAAATTTATTAATTAGATCGGGGTTATCAATTTTTCCATTGACAATTTTATGCAGAAACACAATATCGGTGAGGTTCCTTCTACGCTCAAGTGTATCCATCTTAAAGTAAGTAAGCCTAGAACTGTAAGAATCCAGACTGCGACATAGGTTATTGGCGTAAGTGAGATGGTATAAAAACTTTTTTTGTAGTCTTTCAAGTCTACCGATGTGGACTAGATATGAGGGGCACCAAATAGGACTGCAGTATTCTAAAAGGCTACGGACGTAGCAGTTGAAAAGTAAAACAGGAATTTCATGGTCTTTAAAAAATTTAGCTTGCCTAATTGCAAATCCTGCTAAGCGAGCGCCCTTTTTTGTGATATAGTCTATATGTTCTCGAAAGTCCAGTTTTGCGTCTACAATGACCCCCAAGTCGCGCATGCTTGAGACCTCTGTTATTGGGATGTTATCAATAAAGTAGACGGCGGGAATAGAGTTTACTTTTCTGGTAAATTTTAAGTGGAAGCATTTGGATGAGTTAAGGACCATTTTATTTCGGATGCACCAGTCGTTAATAAAGCAGATGTCTTTTTGAAGAAGAGATACGTCGTTAAGGGAGCGAATAGCCCTGTAAAGTTTGAGATCATCTGCAAACATTTGAAATTTTGAAGTTATAGAGGTGCATAAATCGTTGACAAAGATGAGAAAGAACAGAGGACCGAGATGCGAGCCCTGGGGTACGCCAGATGGCACAGCTTTCGCAAAGGATTTAAAACCACGAACCATTACTAGCTGGGAGCGGTTGCGGAGGTAAGACTCGCACCACCTTAGCAAAGACCCACAAATCCCAGCGTGGCTCAACTTTTGGATCAGTAAATCATGGTTAACAACATCAAAAGCTTTGGAGAAGTCTGTGTAAATTGCGTGAACTTCGTGCCTATCTTCCATCTCTCTCGTTATGTCACTGACATAACTGAGCAGATTCGATGCGGTTGATCTGCCGGGTAAGAAGCCATGTTGCTGGGGTATGAATAATGGTTTCAAGTGAAAGTAGATTATTTTTTGAATTATCGATTCAAACAGTTTACCAATCGACGACAAGATTGAAATAGGCCTGTAGTTAGCTATGTCACCTTGATCTCCTTTTTTATGAATAGGTTTGATGTGCGCTAGCTTCCATTTTGAAGGAAAAAATCCACATGCTAGCGATTTATTAAACAAATATTGCAGTGGTAAAACAAGTTGTGATGCGCAGGTTTTCAAAAATGTGGGGGGGATAAGATCTGGTCCCGGTCCCTTGTTAGTGTCTAGGTGCTGGAGCGACTTGAGCACATCAAGGTTGGAAAGACTACAAGAGCTGAGTGAGGTGTGCGTATGACAGCTAAATGTATCGGTTGGGGGTGCAGTTGTATTAGGACCACTATGATAGATAGAGTGAAAATATTCAGAGAATAATTCGCTGATCATTTGTCCACCTTGAACGTTTTGATCACCAAGGAACATTTCATCTGGAATGTCACCGCTATTGGATCTTAGGGATTTAATGAATGTCCAAAAGTATTTGGGGTTTTTTTTTATGTGGATTTTTGCCTCAGTTTTCATATTGTTCAAGCAATTAGACAACATAGTGTCGCAACGCTCACGCAGAATTTGATAGGTTAAACGGTCACGTGGATTACCGTACAGTTTGAATCGATGATGGTATTTCGCTTTTTCCTTGAGATTAAGTTGTAATCCTCTACTGAACCAGAACGGGTACTTATTACTACCCTTTTTACTAAGCGGTGTATTCTTGGTGATTATAGGCATGACCAAATCGTAAAACTTATCAACGCTTTCATCTATAGTGTCACTAGGATTAAAATTCCCCATCCAATCAATATTTTCTAACTCTTGTTTAATAATGTCGTAATTTGCTTTGGAAAAATTGAAGTTTTCGGATTTATGAACTTTGGGAACTTTGGGCGTATGTAATTTCATTGAAATGTACAGTGCAGGGTGGTGACTGTCTAAGTTTACAAGTGGAGCAGAACTATTGGATACTGAGAAAGAGCTGCACGAGTTTGTAACGACTAAGTCTAGTAGGCGGCCCTTTTCGTTTAAAATTGAGTTCATTTGGTAAAGACCGTTGAAAGGAAGAGCATCAGTAAGCAGGCTACAGGTCGGGTCAGAGGTACAAACTGGTAGCATAGAATTTGTATTCACATCATGTTCCCACTGCAGTTTGGAAAGATTAAAATCGCCCGCGCACAATAGGATGGAGTTTTTGGGCATTTTGTGTTGTACTAGGTTATTTAAGTGTTTAAGTGAGAGATCGAGGTGGGAGAAAGTTATTGGTGATGGAAGATACATGGTACAAATGTAGAGGTCTAAGGTTGAGTTGCCATGCTTCAGTTTAATTACCACCCAGAGATCCTCCAGAGCAGCAGACTCCCACTTTAGTTTACGTATGGGTGCGTACTTTTTAAGGACTGCGATGAGAGCTCCGCCACCGTCATGTTTGTGACTATTTAGGGGACTACGGTCACAACGGAAAATTGTGTATCTGCTATCGATTATCTCATGGTCGAATACCGAGTCATTAAGCCAAGTCTCAGTTAATAAAATAACGTCCAGGTTTTGTTTTAGTACATTTGTTAGACATGTTTCAGTTTTGGTCCTAAGACCCCTAACGTTTTGATAAAATATTTTTAAGCTACAATTTGAGTTTGATAACCAGGGTACCATTGAAGTGAGTAGATAGCTAAGTTAGTTTAAATTACAGAGAACTTAAAAAACTGATGGTTTTGACCACAAAACTCTTAGAGTTGACGTCCCTTCGCATGTAGACCCTGCCGCCGCGAACCCACACGAACTGATACTTCTTGTCCTTCGCTGTTGCACGAGCAGCTGCGTGTAGCTGTTTGTTTCCTGGCGACAAGTGTTCGCAGACGTAGACAGGCTTCTTTTCGTCAGCTAGGCCCAAGTGAGACGTGTTGAGTTTGTCGTTCAGGTGGGTCCTGTTGTAGGTCTTAACTGCTGCAAGAAGTGAGTCACGCACTAGCGGGCTCGAAAGTTTGACTACAATAGAGCGGGGTCTATTTGACTCTTGGTTGACCTTGGCGACACGATGAAAGTTCAGAAGCTCGCGTTCGGGAAGATCGCAGCCCACAGTAGCAGCAAGCTGGTGTACGACTGTCTTTATATTTTCGGCTTTGTGCTCAGGGACGCACTGAATTTCCAGATTGCAATCACGTGACTGTTGATCAAGTTGATTTAGATGCAAGCTCAATGCAGTAATTTCAGAACGAAGGGTCTTATTTTCGACCTGGAGCTCGACAATTTCTTTGGATTTGTCGTCTAAAACTTCCTTCAACTTATCGTACTTCGCGGACATGAAGTTTACGCTGTCAGTCAGCTCTTGTATCTTGCTCCGGGTATCAGAGCTCTCGGTAGTGAAATTACGTCTTATATCACTTAAAAGGCGCGACAAAGACTCCTCTAGTTTCGTGTCGATATATTGCTTTAGGTCCTCTATGTTGCTCGCAGCTGGAGAGATGACGCTATGGTGGTGAACGTCAGATTGCGATGGAGTAGTCGAGTTGTCGCCACGCTTGTCGGCAGATCTGCATTCAGGGCACTTCCACGCCGCTTTATAAGCCTTAGACTCTTTGTTGAAGTTGTCTAAAGGCATTCCCAGGCACTGGTAGTGGAAAGAGTTGTTGCATTTAGTGCATGATTTTAAATCAGCGGGTTTAATTGTTTTGTTGCATTTATTACATACAACCATCTTGATTTTTCCCGGAATCAGGGTAAATTTTCCCTCGTTGGCAACACTATGTTAGCGTCAAAGTGAAAATGACACTGTCAGTTGAGTTTGAAAGGACGAATGACATTTGTCAGTTGCGATTGACAGACAAAAAATCGGGTAGAAGTGGGTATTTTTTTCTGGTTAATTGACAGCTCTAAAATATGAACTTTGAGGAAGAACAAAATTCCAACTTTTCGTAGTTGATTTCGATTTAATCCAAGCCGTACAAGTTCATGAAAACAATTGTGCAGGTTAGTCAAAGGGTACACCACACCACAACAACACTTTCACATTGAATTGCGAGAGAATTTAGCAAAAATAGAAAATAGCTTCCAGAGTACAATAACAGACTCGGGGGTTACCCGCTATGTGTTCATATTATTGAAAACGGGTGTCTCCGGGTTTCTGACGGGTTTCTGCGGGATCGGGGTATTCGGGGTACTCAGGGAGAGTAACTAACCCATAAAATTAATAAAAAAAACTTTGTTCTTGTTTGCTGTTAACTTAGATTTACGATGTCCGAATCCCTCCGCGCTATCACGGATCCTTCACCAACTTCCAAGACGACCTGGCGCTCGTCATCCTGGCGCAACCCATTCAGTACAGCTCGAGCGTGGTGCCTGCTTGCTTGAACTTCAACATTGCCTTGGATAAGAAGCATCTCGCTGAAGGGAACTTGGGCAAGGTAAGTTCAAGTTGCCCGGGAAATACTTACGCGTGTGACAATGACAGATTAATAATAGATACCCTTGTTAGAATGAGATGGCATGATTAAACGATCGACACGAGCGCTGGCTGTCAAAATGCGCAGTGGTCGATGATTGGTGGAAAGGTTGCGGCACACTTCATACCTTTGATTTAGCGAGTACTATTGGTTCGTCAGCGAGTGAACACAGGCGCAAACATACCCCCCGATACTTCCCCTCAGCGCTTTTTTACGTTGCGCGACCTTTACCTACTTGATGTTAACCTCCCAGACGGCTGGATGGGGCAAGACCACTGAGGATGGCAAAGCCTCACCAACCCTGCAGGTGGTAAACCTACCAGCAGTGAATGTGCGTCGCTGCTACGAAGATATAAACCCTGAATTCAGACCTTCGATCACAAGCGACAAGATCTGTGCCGGGAGAACTGATGGAGGTAAGAAAATGCAGATATTTCCGATCACTGCGACGCTAATCGCTATAACAATGTTCACTCCGGTCAACTTAGGCTGACATAACAACCCATGCGAGTGTTACTGTACATGGTCGCCCTCAAACTATTTAGGTAAGTTTGAGGCTCCAATAACCTAAAACGCTGGGAGCTAGGTAGGTATAGTTTCCACCGTATTAATAAGGGCTACCTATTGTTTATTTTCACAGGCACGGCAGTGTGCAAGGGGGACAGCGGCGGTGGGCTTGCCTTCCCAGAGTCCAGATCTGAGTCAGGCGTGCAATACTACCTCCGTGGGGTAGTCTCTACGGCCCCCAAGGCTATTCAGGAAGATTTTTGTAATATTTACACTTACGCCACCTTCACGCATATTGCGAAGCACGAGCATTTTATTCGAGATGTGGTAAGATTATTTATAACCACATAAAACAGAAGGCAAACTATGCCTACATTTTTAACGGGACTCTGTAGTGCCTGCGCCATTTTTAAGGTTTCAAACTCGGCAAAGAATAATTATGTATATATTGAGAGCCGTGTTGACCAAGTGGGAATATGTAGGTTAGGTATGTATCTCGAATTTTGATCCGAAGGTCGTAAATTCGAATCCCGGACGCATCAATGGATTTTTCCTTCCGAAATAAATATAATGCGCATTAACACGAGCTCTACACGGTGACTGGTGAGTAGCTATATTAGTCCTCTATTCAGTGCTCTCTAGCTTTTAAGTGCTGGGTAAATCTATTCCATCTCAACAATGTCCCAGGCACTAAGTACAGTGTCCCGTTAAGTGTACGCATAGATTGCCTCCTGCCTGACACTGTTTAATTAAATCATATATATAGTAAAGATGTAAAAGCCCGAGTTTTTTTAACGGTAGGTATACATTTTTCGACAAACGAAAACATAATGATGATTCTAAATCTTAGTAGGTAGGTACCTATCGCGGACGCTCCATTATGTTTGGCTCCTACTTAGGTATGTTATCAGTCTGAGTTATCAGTGTTCAAAAAACGTTACTTTTATTACAGATAACAGAAGCATCACAAATGGCTAATACAACACAAGAAACTTCAGCTGGGAATTTGGGATATAATGATTATCAGAGTGAAGACATAGAGCCTTACTGTGGATATATTTACCACAACAGAGCTGCTCCTTACGCAACAGGATACAACAATGGAAACCAGCCACAGTCATTCCAAAACAGCGCTGCTCCTTACGCAACAGGATACAACAATGGAAACCAGCCACAGTCATTCCAAAACAGCGCTGCTCCTTACGCAACAGGATACAACAATGGAAACCAGCCACAGTCATTCCAAAACAGCGATGCTCCTTACGCAACAGGATACAACAATGGAAACCAGCCACAGTCATTCCAAAACAGCGATGCTCCCTACGCAACAGGATACAACAATGGAAACCAGCCACAGTCATTCCAAAACAGCGATGCTCCTTACGCAACAGGATACAACAATGGAAACCAGCCACAGTCATTCCAAAACAGCGATGCTCCTTACGCAACAGGATACAGCAATGGAAACCAGCCACAGACATTCCAAAACAGCGATGCTCCTTACGCAACAGGATACAACAATGGAAACCAGCCACAGTCATTCCAAAACAGCGATGCTCCTTACGCAACAGGATACAACAATGGAAACCAGCCACAGACATTCCAAAACAGCGATGCTCCTTACGCAACAGGATACAACAATGGAAACCAGCCACAGTCATTCCAAAACAGCGATGCTCCTTACGCAACAGGATACAACAATGGAAACCAGCCACAGTCATTCCAAAACAGCGATGCTCCTTACGCAACAGGATACAACAATGGAAACCAGCCACAGTCATTCCGAAAAAGCTATGCTCCTTACGCAACAGGATACAACAATGGAAACCAGCCACAGTCATTCCAAAACAGCGATGCTCCTTACGCAACAGGATACAACAATGGAAACCAGCCACAGTCATTCCAAAACAGCGATGCTCCTTACGCAGCAGGATACAACAATGGAAACCAGCCACAGACATTTGGAGCTGATGATGAATTACTAGACGATTATAAAGAAACAGTTCAAGGATCTACAATAGAACAGTCTGTACCCTCTTCATACTCGTACTATGATATTACCACGATTGTCAAACAGAAATGGATCACACCGTCATTTTACTAACATCAAGGTGATTACGTTTGGCGTGGTTTGGCTAAAATAATGGTAAATACCTACACTGTACCGCAGAGCAAAAGTTCGGTTAGAAAATTTTCATTATCTTCAAAAGTATCAGAATTATCTTAATGAAATAAATCCATATTGAAGAATATTTCAATGTGTTTAAAAACTCCGTCACCAGAGTTGGTCATTTGCGCATACAAACGAACGAACGAATGTGTTTAAATAAATATATCAATATTTTAATGTGTTACAATGAAAATAAACTTGTAAGTAAGTACTTACCTAACTTAATTCAAGCTTTTATTTTTTTAAGTTAAGCCTAATATTTTCGTAAATGTAATTAGGTAAGTACCTACTTTATGTATAGGTACCTAGTTCAAGGTTCGGAAATAATAGGAAATAATACAAAAAATTAATAGGTAAGGACAAGGTGGGGAAGCTACGTTGACCTTAGTTTCCTATAAAATACACGTTCTATAATTTTAATAAGTACCTACCTATGTTTTTTCGAGGATAACTACTAGGTATCTTGCTCACTGTGCTATTGTATATGGTTGAGTGATGTTGTCCTATAATATCGTGGTAATATGTAAGTTACATTTTATTTGTTTGAAAATTGTAAACAACAAGTTGTTTAATGTATCAATCGAGCTAACAAAGCGAGAAAAGATCTTAGTGGCCACTTAGGCGATTTTAAAATACATTTTAATCGATCGAGTGAGCGAAGCAAACCAAGATCTTTGTGGCACTTGGGCGATTTTGCGTTGTATGTTTGTATGTCCCGGGCCGGCCCGGCACAACTGTCGAACGGTTACCTAATCCAATCTTCATAATACTTGGTAAGTAGGTATATATAGGTAGGTAGTGATATGTAAATTTCCGGCTAACCTAATTAATTTGATCGGTCAAGGGGTTGTAAAGATATGGGGTTCACAAAGGGGTGAAAAAAAATTTAAGTTACTTATGCAAATGAGTGGGGTGTCTTAAGAAAGGGTTCTGTTTGTACCTACCTACATTCCAAAATGGTAATAGTAGGTACCTGGATTGGGGTCACTTTGATTAAGTTTTGGGATAAAAAAGTTGTAAAACTTTAACGGGTGGCAACAAAAATCTAAAAAAATCATATACTGATGGGAATATATAATGAAATAGATATACGAAGTATAAAAAATAATAATAAAGTAGATTTTGAGAAAAAAAATAAAAACGATGCTATCAACTTTAAACTGGTTTTGGGGTCATTTTGATACCCTACGTTTTTAGTTTAGAATGAGAAAGAGACCCCATTAAACATGCCAAAAATGAAAAAAAAAACTAAACTCCTGCTTAGAACTTTTGAACTATGAGAAATTTTCAGAATGCGGGGCGAATATGATTGAAGGGGTTACATTGATTATGTCTCGGCTTTCAAGTTTTTTCAATGAAAAAATAATACCAATATTTATTTTTAAAGTTTCTTCTCTTCTGTTTCTGCTGGTGGGCAAACTTCTCTCGTAAAAGAAGTTTGCCCACCAGCAGACTTTCTATGCACCTAAACCTATACAGCGGTTGTATAAAGTTCCAAAGGGTATTTTATTAGGCCCTGGAAGCCGCGCTGATTGACAATTCGCCATCGGTGATCTTTTCGAGGGCCTCTTCTAGTGTGCTTTCTGAGTAGTTTTTAGTTTTATGGTCCCCGGAAGTTTTTTACAGTTTCGCACCATTCTACAAAAACAAATCGGGGTTAAATTGATAGTCTATACAAACCCTTAATAAACATTTTGTAGTCACAGAAGGGGTCACTTTGATAGTAATCAATTTATCCCCATACTTCCCATCGAAGTAACCCCATGTGATAAAACTCTCTAAATAAACAAAGATGGCCGACGCAATGAAAAAAGTAATATAGCTTCAAAATTACAGTGAAACTACAAATAAATTTAGTAAGTTTCATGAGTCTATGTTTTATAGTTTAGCTTGCACACATAAAAGTTATTCAGGTAATATGGATTTCTTACCTTTTTTCCACATTGAATTTTTTTTTTTTTTCTCAAAAACTGACTGCTCTCGTGCGTTGTGACACAGACCGACAAGATGTCTGAAAAGTTATTGCTGCCACAGGAATAAAAATATTTGATTGACGTTCCACGTACGTGAGTTATAGAACAAAATGCAATAATTTTGGTTAATCATCAACTTCGACCCTTTAGTTCAAAAGTCACCCCAATCCACCAGTACTTACCTACTTTTTATTCTAAGATGTTAAGTTTTTATAATACATCGATAATTGTAAAATCTATTATGTATGTGTTTCTTAAATAATTAAATCCAAAATGTTTACTGGTGGAACGTTATGGATGCGTCAAACTGGAGCCGGCGCCGCCGGCCGCTTATTTTATTTGATTAGACGTTGAACGTTGAACAAAGGAATTATATTAAACTGAATGTTCCGTTTGTGAAACCTATCATAAGCTTTTTTTGACTAAGTACCTCTGTAATAGTTTTATTTTGTAGTTAGCTAACTTGCCCGTGGCTTCGCTCACGTGGTACCTACCTTGATAAAATATAGCCTATGTTCATTCGAAAAGTCTAAGCTACAAATTGGTGAATTTTTTTTTGAAATCGGATGAGTAGTTTTGGAGATTACCCCAAACATACAAACAAACAAACAAACCAACATTACCTCTTTAAAATATTAGTATAGATAGATAGGTAGTATAGGTGTAGTGAAAACAGAGCTTTGTGGCCACCAAGTGCAACCTCTCTACTCCAAGGGGAGGGGCAGGGGGTCCGGACCAATGATGACGCTCTAGCTAGGTACCTAGGTCTGGAAAGCTTTTGATTAAGTAAGTACTTACTTGTTTTTTGGCGGGAATTTGAGAAGTCATGGTTGTCTATTTGTTTTATTTTCCGATACTTGTGTTTTAGCGAATGTTAATGTGTGATAGGTAATGGTGGATTATTAACTGTTGAGTGTTCGTGAAACGACATAAGTGTGGGCAAATGAAACAAAACTGGATAACATTGCATTTCGAGTTCTCACAAAAAGTCCGTGTGATCAAAGACGATTAATATCTAATCGTCTTTGGTGTGATGTTTCAGTAAAGACCCACATCTTTACTGAGGCACAAGGGAATGGGTGGGATATTATGTATGTATTGTATATAATTTGTATTTGTGTACCCTTATCTCTTACCTTGAATTTTAATAGAACATGATAGTGGCTAAATGCACAAGCCGTGCGAAGCCAAAAAAAAAAAAAAAAAGGTAAGTACTTAGATATCTAATTTAGGTACTACTTTAAGCTAGCTGTTGGTTTTAAATAATACATAATAAGTTTTTTTTTTCAGTTTCGTGCCAGAATGTTTTTGTGGTGGTGCAAACCCAATCAAAGATGGGTGTGAACGATGACGGCGGTGATGCGCCTGCGCCTTCTACTTTTGGTAAGATTGGACAAGTAGTAAGTCCGGATACATCATGTAACTACGTAATTAGGCGATATTTTTAAATTATGGCAAAATCGCCTTACGCGCAATTTTGTTATGCCCCTCCCTTCAGCCTGCATCTGACTCTACGGGGCATATTACACTATCATTTAGCTCGGATCACAGATCTATGAGTCAATGATATTGAATAATGTAGGACTATGATTCATTTTCTCCTTGATCATAGATTTTTGACATTTGTTGAGAGATTGGATCCAATACGGTCATAGAAACAGGTGTTACCAGTTATTTTTAATTTTTTTCTACTAGGTAGGTACTATATTTAAAAGCAAATAAAGAAAAAGAGTTTTCAATTTCTTGTTCGTTAATATGTTTCAAATAATGTGATGTACTTAGTTCTTTTTCTAATTATATACTTGCATAATCTTGCTGAAAGAACAAAAAACAAGCCATACTAAAAATTACGATGTCTTTTGGCAAAAATAGAATTCTCTGGGATCTGGTAACCCTGACGTCAACTTGTCACATTGCAACCCTAAACGACGTAAATATTTATATTAAATAATATACTTAATAATAGTTTTTTATTCAGACAACATAGTCCACAGAATGGTTAGTAACTAAACATAGAAGAAATATGGGTTAGTATCTAATAATTAAAATAGGATCAAACAACTTTGATAGTGAACTACACAGATATGACTCAAATAGTCAATTATCTTGGATCAAATATAATATTTATGATCATTTAAATAAATGATAGTGTAATATGCCCCTAAATGCTGTTTTACAAAACATGGCGGAATGCTGTAATTTGTAATTCTACTTTATCAAAATAAATATCAATCTTGCTCTTAATATAAAAATAAATAAATTTTTCAAGATCCATGAATCATAATATTTAATTAGGTAAATGAAACCAGCCCCTGGATTGTTTAACTTGTTTCACATTGTATCCAAGTTGTTTCAAAGCAAAAATCTCAGTAAATCGCGAAAATAACTGTCAGATTTAACGCTGTCATATTTGACAGTTGTTTTCGCGATTTACTGTGATGTTTGCTTTGCAATACAACTTGGATACAATGTGAAACAAGTTACCTACACAATCAGGGGGCAGCGCTCCGGCAGGTTGCTTAGTTCCTGCCGAAGCATCATGCTGAGTAGTACCTACGTACGTAGGTACTTAGTACCTAGCCATTTTTGTCATTTTTCTTGTTTCTTTCTCCTTTTATAAGTAATGTGTTTCCTTTAGTATGTAATGTACCTAGGTACCTAATGACAAAATAAATATTTTTTCTTTCTTTCTTATAGGTAGGTACTTAAATATTTATTTTATTTTATTCTTATAAGTAGGTATAAAAGAAAGAAAGAAAATATATACATATATATATATATATATATATATATATACCGTGAACGTACCGGTAATGGACAAAGACCCAATCATGGACACATGAAATTTCAATGGCATAAAATAGTGATAAAAATAGTTTTACGGAAATGACAACCACACAATTTGAAAGCAGAAACTTCTATTTGACATATTGACAAGTAACATTCAGTATTAGTCTTATCAATTAAAAATGGCGAAGTAAAAAAACTTGTGCGGCGTTATTTTTCAAGTTTTTCGTGATTTATTGTGCTAATCGTTAAGGAGGTAAGTGTACATTTTTATTTATGACAAGTATTTCTCAAGATTTATTATGTTTGACTATGATTTTACGGAAATAAAATGAAATTTAACAGATAGTTTTAAAGAAAGATGAAAGCTAGAATTTGTTGGAACCATTTTAGAAGGGGTGTACATCACTGGTACGTAATATTTTACTGTAAACCAGTGATGGACATATGTCCAAACTAATGCGATTAAGTCAATGTTGAGTTTTTTGATAAAATTGTCTCCGAATCATTTGCTGATATCGGGCGTTTTTATAAATTTATAAAAAAATAAAAACTACCAGTAATGTACACTATGTCCATAATTGGGGGTCCATAACTGGTTTTCTTATTTTGTTTAGATGGCGTCCAAAAAAAAAGTATTCCTATGCAAATGGGAGATGCCTTTGAGGTAGTACGAGGTGGAGAATCTGTAGCGGCTGCAGCAAAGAGCTTGAGAGTTCAGCGGATCATTTTATACAACAAAATATCAGGTGAAAGCCCCATGCAATGTGGTATGACACCAATTACTTTACTAACAAGCACAGAAGAAGATTTGTTGGTAAAGCGATGGCTTAAAGAAGATTTCCTATCGCTAAAGAAACTCTCCAAGATAGGGTTCAGCGGATCATCAGTGCAAAACAAATCTAATCCTTTCACGAAATATAGACTTTTTTAGTTCATTGTTTTGTAAAAGCATGTAGTTTCGATATGGTTATTGTTATATATTTTGACACCACATTTTTAAAATGCCTAAATTTTATTAGATAATCAAAGTTATGTATTATTTTAAAAAAATACCTACCAATGGGGGGATTATGGAATACGTTCATGAGTACGTTTATCTCGGACAATTAGTTTCTTTCGAAGACAGGCAGGATAAGGAAGTCGCAAGACGGACCGAAAGCGCCTGGCGAAGCTATTGGTCGATGAAAGCGCTTTTTAAAGGAGATCTGCCACTATCTCTTAGACGTAAACTCATGGATGTCTGTATTCTTCCAATTCTAACGTACGGTGCTCAAACTTGGTCCCTTACTACTGTTCAGAAGTCCAAACTCAAGGTTAGCCAACGGGCGATGGAGCGAAGCATTCTAGGCGTGAAGTTAACGGACCGCATTAGGAATGCCATTATTCGCTCCAAAACGCAGGTCGCCGACGTGGCTCAAAAAGCCGCAAAGCTGAAGTGGTACTGGGCAGGGGCACGTCTGCCGCATGCCGGACGAACTGTGGGCCAAAATTACCACTGACTGGAGCCCTGAGACAGTGAGACGGTGCGGTAGACCATGTAAGTGATGGCGTGACGAGCTGGACACCTTTGGCAATGATCAGTGGCAGGCAATGGCGTTAGACCGAAAAGACTGGAAAACTCGAGGGGAGGCCTTTGCCCAGCAGTGGGACAGTATAGGCTAAAAACAACAACAGCAACGTACCTACCTTATATTAATTAATTAACTGACTAAAATCTAGCTTTGACGGTCTGACCTACAAATATAACACATAATTAGCATAGCTTTAAATATAATAATAATAATAATTCGTTTATTTTTCAGATAACACAGATCCGTGGTAATAATATTGATCTCTCTCCTAACTTGTGGACTGCGTTATGTTCATAAATAGTTTTAAATCTATGTTGATTTTATTTAAGTAATATTATTACCCATAGCACCCTACTGAGTACCTACCTAAGATAGGTAGGTACTCAGTAGGAAATAATCTTATCTATCATGCCAGAAAAACGTTGCATTCATAGCTAATTATGCACCCACACCATGTCCATCATTAGGTGTCCATTACTGGAGAGGTGTCCATTATTGGTTGTCGAGCACTGGTGTTTGGGTGTCCATCACTGGTGTTTTTGTAGGTATTTTAGAAAAACTTAAATTAAAATGACACGGTAAATGATGATTTATGTATTACGTTTGTATTAAGTAGAGTAAATATCCCGCTATTGTTTAATGTTTACCTCAACATTGTCACTTGAACAATAAAAAAGTTATAGTGAAAATATTACAACTAAATCCTTAAAGTGTCCATGATTGGGGCCTTCACGGTATATATATATATATATATATATATATATTAGTATATACTTATATAAGTATATATTTTTTTTGTAGGTAATTCTTGATTAGGTACCTACCTACTGTCATTATGCCTATTGGGCCTATTGGTCGACAATGGGTTTTTTAAAGTTAAGGAAGTTTAGGAATCTCCATTCATGAAATTTTTATTTTTTAATTTTAACAGCAAACTAATGTACCTACTTCATAATTACTATGTACCTACTTACCTAGTACCTAAAATTGTTGGAACCAATTGCAGGTAGCAAGTACAATGTAGGAGGTGTTACCGCGGCTCGAGCACGGAAGGAGGAGGTACCCTGGCAGGCTGCTATCTACACCAAAACTAAGATGCCGTATGAGCAGATCTGCGGGGGATCGCTCGTTACTACCAATGTCGTCATATCTGGTAAGTAATTGATCACATTTCAAAGTTAAGTTTTGGTGTAAAATTAAAACTAGGAACTCAATTTAACGTGGTCTGCGGTTCCAGCGGCTCACTGCTTCTGGAGCGACTCGCTGCAGCAACAGCTACCGTCGTCTGACTTCGCCGTCGCCCTGGGCAAGCTGTACCGGCCCTGGAACGACATGATGGACTACAACGCGATAAAATCTGATGTAAGTGCTAGGAAATGCAATGAAAAATCACATCCAATTAAAAGTTTCTTGTAAATATTATTGAAAACGGGTGTCTCCGGGTTTCTGACGGGTTTCTGCGGGATCGGGGTACTCAGGGAGTAACCCATAAAATTAATTTAAAAAAGTAAGTATGTTTTTTTTTTTTTTTTTTTTTTTTTTTCATTTCTTTTACCATTTTAACATTAATAAATCATATAGGATAAAATAGCATCTAAAAACCACTAAGGTTTAGTCTGACTGACACTATCGCTTACGCAAGTAACAGTACAGTAAGTAGTAGCTAGTATTAGTAAGTAGGTATTATATTATCTGCGGTAGTAGTATCTTAGTAGGTACCTATGTAGCAGCTACGACAAAACCATTGTATGTATATAAAAAACAATATACCCACCTACCATTTATGGTAACTTAAACAAACTATTTTCATTGCTTATACTTAATTTTACATGAGTAGATTCCCGTGTACTTACTTATGTATTATTTATTAGCTAAATATTTGCTATAAAATATTTTTTTAATTTAAACTTTATATTCTTATAAGTTATGCTGGTACGTAAATCTAAAGGTAGGGAATTGATTAGCCGAGCGAGGCACAAGATAACCGGTTGTTCGCTCGCCATACGCATTGACTGCGCGCGGCGTGCATAGTTGGTTCCTTGCAATGGATCGAGTGTAGTGTATACAGGATGTTCAAATGATTTGTAGTGATTTATTGAAAAACTGTTCTTTTAGTAGTGAGTAGTGGATTTGGGTTTGGACAGGTATAATTTTACAATGATTGAAGAGACCACCTTCATTGTCTTGAAATTGAATTTTTATTTTAGGTGATACTAGGGTTTTAATAATTTTTAATTGTAATTTGTAAATGTTATCTAAGTATGATTTATAGGTTCGACCATAACTACTAAGACCGTATTGTATGTATGATTCTGCTAGTGAGTTGTAAAGCATAAGTTTAATTTTAGGTATTCGATTTTTAAGAATAGTTTTGCATATTCGCTAGAAATTGCCTTAGTTTATTACTAACGTCGTGTTCAACATGATAAATCCAATTAAATTTACTATCTATTATCAAGCCCAAGTACGTTTGTTTTTCAACAATTTCAATGGATGGACAGTTAAGACTCACTGAGTTAAGACTATGCAAGCAGTTATGGTCGTGTGCTATTAAGTTTTGCATAGGGGAATATTTTATATAAGGAGATTTAATAATTAATAATTTAGTTTTACCTGAATTAAGTACTAAGGCGAAATCATGGCACCATTTATTTAAAACATCTAGATCTGATTGTAAAAGTTCACAAGCATGCTGAGGATCCTTACCAGCGATAACAAGGCAGGTGTCATCGGCAAATTGATAACATGTGCAGTTGGTAATGCATTTGCTCATGTTATTTACGTAGGTCAAAAAATGTAGGGGACCTAGCACAGAGCCTTGGGCCGTGCCCTCTGTTACTGACATGGGATCACTGCTCGTGTCATTGATTTTTACCGTGAAGCTTCTGTTATTGACATAGTCTTCACACCATTTTAACAAAGGGCCACGAATTCCGCAGTCATTTAGTCTCTCAATTAGCTGGTTGTGTACCAGAGTATCAAAAGCACGCGAGAAGTCAATAAATAGAGCAAGTACATATTTTTTTTCATTTAAGTGCTTATTGACTTCATCAGTGAACCTTGACAAAAGATCTGACGTACTTTTACCTTATTGAAAACCGAATTGGTAATGGTTGATTACATTATGTTTGTTATAAAATGAATGTATTTGTCCGCAAACGTATTTCTCAACTATTTTATCTATTGAGGACAATAGTGTGATTGGACGGTAATTAGAGTAATCATTGCGTTTACCCTTTTTATGAATCGGCCTTACACATCCTATCTTGAGATCGGCATAGCCGTGGCGACTTTTTCTCCTACAATTTTGATATCTGAAACTTTTATGTTGTCGTATCCTGGTGCTTTATTTGAGTTTAATTTATTTATGATTTTATATATATCTTTATTAGTAGCCGTTTTAAATAAAATACAGTTATTTAAATAAAGTTTCTGTAAATAAATACTTTGTTTAGCAAAAAAAAAAATACTTGAATCTAATTTACTTTTTGAGTTATGGGGGTTGATTAATTTAATTTTACAATTGGGAATTATATCTTTAACCGTTTTGTCAAAACTGGTTGCAAAGTTGTTCGCGATAGTTTTAGTAGTTAAACCCTGCGCATCGAAAGCCTTCATCTAATGACAGTGTAACTCTTCCTAACATTTGATTGATAATTTTATAAATGTTTTTAGTATTTTTAATATTAGGTACCTACTAAGTATATATTTGTTTTGTATAAAATGAGTTGCGCTTTTTTTCTAAAACTTTATGTATTTTATTGCGTATTTTATTAAGTTCTAATTTTAATTTCATATCATTAGATTTTTTCCAGTTAGAATATATTTTATCTCTTTTTTCACAAAGCCGAGTTACATTACCATCAATCCATGGTATTTTACAGTGTTTATATATTTTTCGCGAGGGTTTGGTTATAGACTCAGTTGCTTTTGTCTTTGCACATTGAAAGGAGTTACTAATATATTCAAAAATTTGGTGGGGGGAATTCATTTTTTTAGTTTTCAACCATTCAACCTTTTTAAGCTCACTAACTAAAATTTCATAGTTCACCAATTGTTTTGAAGCACCCTGTATACGCCCAAGCAGTAAAGGTGAGTTGTCGATGCAGGTAAACATGATACCTCGATGGTCGGCCAGTACGGTATCGAGCACCGCCGAGAGCGGACTAAGCGTGGGGAAACGCGCAAAGATAGGTATGGTCAATACAAGATTTAGTGATAATATTTTTTTTAACATAGATTTACGATGTCTTGTTTGTTAACATAGATTCACGATGTCCGAATCCCTCCGCGCTACCACGGATCCTTCACCAACTTCCAAGACGACCTGGCGCTCGTCATCCTGGCGCAACCCATTCAGTACAGCTCGAGCGTGGTGCCTGCTTGCTTGAACTTCAACATTGCCTTGGATAAGAAGCATCTCGCTGAAGGGAACTTGGGCAAGGTAAGTTCACAAGTCGCCCGGGAAATACTTTGCGTGTGACAATGATAGAGTAATAATAGTACCTACCTACCCTTGTTAAAATGAGATGGCATGATTAACCAATCGGCACGACGCGCGTGTGCGTGCTGAATTGCACTTTGTTGGGACCGACAACGGCGAAGTTACAATGGGCAAATAAAAAATGTTATTAAACCGACTTCAATTTCGTTACGCCTCTGTGGTGATCGGTCATTCCAAATTCATTGGAATCATTCAGATAGTTCAAAACAAATTCCTCCGTAATGCTGCCGATGCCCCGTGGTATTCGCGCAACGTAGATCTCCATCGTGACTTCGGTCTCGAGTCTATCGCCGGATTCATAAAAAACGCTGCAAGGCGCTATTATGATTCGGCCCCTCACCACCCGAACCCCCTGGTTTCTAACCTCCCCGACTATCCCATTGTCCAGGACAACCCTGACTCCCTCCGTCGACCTAGACACATTCTTGGTTTTTCAGGACATCACCACCGCTAACGCGGCTATGGCATCATCGCCGCTAAGGCGGCGATGATGCACTGCATGCTTCTTTTCAGCTCAACGCCCGATGCCGACCCCGCCTTCGGGGCACTCGTCGCCCCTTCAGGGCAGGCCCTTCAGGCCAGGCCCTTCAGGCCTTGCCTCTCATGGCAACAGTCCAATCCAAGGTCAGTACCTTGAGTAGGTTAGCTTAAATTTTTATGGCGTAGAGGCCTTCTGCACTCGGTGAAGTTATAAAGGTCCGGAAGACCATTTAAAATAAAAATTCGTCCGAAAAAAAAAAAAAAAACTTTAATTTCGTAGAAGATAGCAATTTTCTGCACTCTTGAGGTGCATTTTTGTTCATAACGTTAATTGACGTTAACCTCCCAGACGGCTGGATGGGGCAAGACCACTGAGGATGGCAAAGCCTCACCAACCCTGCAGGTGGTAAACCTACCAGCAGTGGATGTGCGTCGCTGCTACGAAGATATACAATCTGACTTCAGACCTGCGATCACAAGCGACAAGATCTGTGCCGGGAGAATTGATGGAGGTAAGAAAATGCAGATATTTTCGATCACTGCGACGCTAACGATTAGCGTCGCAGTGTTCGGAAATATCAATATATCGTCACCGGAAATATTACTTAACGTAAGGGACATTTTGTCGAAAATGAGTTAAATATTATGCAGTTCGATCTAAAATTCGACGCTCTATCGACTGGCATACTCAGAATTTTGATATCTTTAAAAAAATGTCCCTTACATCACACATTTTCACAAGTTCTAGACAGTTAAAGTCATTAACAGTTAACGTAACGGACTTGTAAGTATTTTTAAGAAATTTTATGTCCCTTACGTTAAAATCACTTGGAGTAATTGCATGCTTTTGACTGAATCCAACGGCTTTTTAACGTCTAGAAATTGTGGTTTGGTCAACTCCTAATGATTCTGCAAGCTTTTCTTGCATTGGGCACGAGTCTTGATCTAGCAAAGCCTTCAATTTTTCATCAGCCATCTTTTTTATGCACACTATAACCTGTGACGAATTTACTTTCAATGTATGGAGTTTACAAAACTGTGACGAATTTACTTTATGGCAAATGTACAACAACCCTTTAATTCGTTCGTTCGTATGAGCAAGTGACCGTTTTAATAGAGTTATTGTTTATTTTCACAGGCACGGCAGTGTGCAAGGGGGATAGCGGCGGTGGGCTTGCCTTCCCAGAGTCCAGATTTGGCACAGGCGATCTATACTACCTCCGTGGAGTAGTCTCAACGGCCCCCAAGGCTATTCAGGAAGATTTTTGTAATATTTACACTTACGCCACCTTCACGCATATTGCGAAGCACGAGAATTTTATTCGAGATGTGGTAAGATAATACATAACATAAGGCAAACTACGTCTACATTTTTAAAGGGACTCTGTAGTGCCTGGGCTTTGTTTAAGGTTCCGAAGTCGGCAAAGAATAACTAGTAGTTCGCCCCGAACGAGATCTCGTGTACCGTTGATTGGTAAATTATATTGTACCTACCCTAAGCCCTAAGAGCATGTAAGTTTAATTGTACCTATTTATGCTTCGATATTTACGTCACTGTTAAGTTGACTAATTGATTGTTTATGAAATCTGGCTGCTTGATCTCTACGATTTATTCAAAGTCCAATCTCAATTGCCAAATTAAAAATACCAGTGGTCGTATTTTGATACGAATGCAAAGTAGTAATTATTTCTTTGTACCTAATTTACTTTTTAATTTTTTATTTGTGAGGATTGAATGCACACGTGAAGTAAGGTTTACGAAATAAGAAAGCGTTTTACGAAAATAAATTAGTTGCACAATTTTTGTTTGATACTAATAATTAAATACTTAGTCTTGCATAAAAAAGCCGTGTTGGCCAAGTGGATAAGTACTTCGACTTTCGATCCGAAGGTCGTGAGTTCGAATCCGGCCGTGCATCAATGGACTTTTCTTGTCGAAAAATTTATATGCACTTTAACACGAGCTTTAAACGGTGAAGGAAAACATCGTGAGGAAACCCGCGGCTAGTCAACCCCACACGTATTGACTATTGTCTCTCCTGTGAATATGGCCGGCTAAGCTGAGAGGATGGTTTAGGAGCTGGGCGGGCCTATTCCATCTCAACAATGTCCCAGGCGCTACAGTGTCCCGTTAAGTGTAGGCAAAGCTTGCCTCCTGACTCTGTATAAATCATGTAGTAAAGATGTAAAGGCCTAAGTTAGTCTTGCATAAATACTTTTTCTGTTACCTACGTGCCTAGTTTATGAGTTACAGTACAGGTGAACACTCAATCCTCCATTGGAGAACTGAGCGACCGACTCTTTTGCACATAGCTCGGTTATTTGATTTGCACAAAATCCAATATCAAATTCACAAAAGTTTTAGAACATTCACTAAATCCTGAGCATATTTTCAAGCGTTTTCATGAAAGTGACACTCGCACCGGACGCACACAAACATACTTACCTACTAGTCTATAAACGATCGTACCTACCTACTGATGATGTTAATGCCTCTTTATCCCAAGTCTCAAACTGGTTCACTGCTAATAACCTCTTACTTAATGCTAAAAAAACTAAATGTATTAAATTCACTTTGCCTAACGTGGTTCAGAGACCTACAAAAATTAAATTAAATGGGGAAGCACTTAATCTTGTTGATTCAACTGTTTTCTTAGGTCTTACAATTGACTCCAAAGTGCAGTGGGGTCCGCATATTGAAACACTTGCAGGTAGGCTTAGCTCCGCGGCTTACGCAGTGCGTACGATTAGGCAACTTACTGACGAAGGAACAGCTAAGTTAGTATATTTCAGTTACTTCCATAGTGTGATGTCGTATGGTATTTTTCTTTGGGGTAAAGCAGCAGATATTCAGACTATTTTCGTTTTACAAAAGCGAGCTGTCCGCGCCATTTACAAAATGAAACGTCGGGACTCTTTAAGAGAGCGTTTTAAAGAAATAAATATTCTTACTGTTTTTTCGCAATATATTTATGTAAACTTATTGCACACTCACAAATATATAAACAACTTTAAGAAAAAAAATGATGTGCACAAAATTAACACTAGAAATAAAAATAAACTATGTGTGCCTAAATTTAGACTAGAAAAAGTAAACGGTTCTTTTATGGGAAATACTGTACGTTTTTACAATAAACTCCCAATCAACGTAACTAACCTACCGACTCGAAGGTTTAAAACGTACATAAAGAATATTCTTGTAGAGAAAGCGTATTATTCCATTGAGGCTTTTATTAATGATAAAATTACGTGGCCTGATGTCGCTCTGCCCCTCGACGGTTGATGGTATACAATATCTTTACTACCTTGATAAGTAGGTACCACTTAAGTCGGCCAAGTGTAGCGTGTGATGCCAGACAACATTTTGTTGAGGTGTTATCTTGTTAACTTTACAATTACTTTTACTTTTTTTGACATGCCTTACTTTGTTCGACTGGCTTCCCACTGAAGCTTGACTATTTAGATTATTTTAGATTGTTAAGGGATCGCTTTTAAAAAAAAGCTAGGCCCACACCACCAGGTTCTTGCCTGATTCTTTCCCTGGTGTAGGGAGTCGCGTTGGAACAGGCATTAGAATCACCTAGCATGTAAAACGATACTTAAGTGATCCTTGAGGTCCTACAAGAATAAATGATTTTTCTTTCTTTCTTTCTTTCTTTCTGATTATACCTAGGTATATACCTACATTTTGAGTTACTTTTATTACAGATAACAGAAGCATCAGAATTAATCGCTAATACAACACAAGAAACTTCAGCTGGGACTTTGGAATTTAATGATTACCAGAGTGAAGACATAGAGCCTAACTGTGGATTTAGTTACCAAAACAGCGCTCATCCTTATGTAAGAGCATACAACAATAGAAACCAGCCAGAGACATTCCAAAACAGCGCTGCTCCTTACGCAGCAGGATACAACAATAGAAACCAACCAGAGACATTCCAAAACAGCGCTGCTCCTTACGCAGCAGGATACAACAATAGAAATCAGCCAGAGACATTCCAAAACAGCGCTGCTCCTTACGCAGCAGGATACAACAATAGAAACCAACCAGAGACATTCCAAAACAGCGCTGCTCCTTACGCAGCAGTATACAACAATAGAAACCAACCAGAGACATTCCAAAACAGCGCTGCTCCTTACGCAGCAGTATACAACAATAGAAACCAGCCACAGACATTTGGAGCTGATGATGAATTACTAGAAGATTATAAAGAAACAGGAGTTCAAGAATCTTTAGTCGAGAAATCTGTACCGTCTACATACTATCATATCACATTAAATTTAAATGGATCACACCTGCATTCTACCAACATCAACGTTTACTTAGGGGAGAGGGGGGCGCCTTTGAACACTTTTTAGGTTTTAAATTATATCTCTCCTAACGCGTTATAAATCAAGAATTATAGAATTTTATAGATAAGTATGGGGTTTTTACTTAGTAATAAAAATTATATTCACTTATTTAGACCCTTATAAAACCAACAATTTCCATTAAAAAAATTCCTTTATAATGGAATTTATTAAAAACAACCCCTTAGGGGCAGTTTTAAAAACCGAGGATAAAATTTAAAATGTAGACATAGATTGCCTCCTGTCTGATGCTGTATAATAAATAAATCATCTAAATAGTAAAGATGTAAAAGCCCGAGTTTTGTGAACGGTAGGTTTTCCGACAAACGAAAACGTGATGATGATTCTAAATCCTAAAATGGCCGACGCTCCATTATGTTTGGCACGTACTTACCAAGGTAGGTACTTTATATATAGGTACGTTACTTATATTACAGATAACAGAAGCATCACAAATAGCTAATATAACACAAGAAACTTCAGCTGGGAATTTGGGATATAATGATTACCAGAGTGAAGACATAGAGCCTTACTGTGGATATATTTACCACAACAGAGCTGCTCCTTACGCAGCAGTAAACAACAATGGAACCCAGCCACAGTCATTCCAAAACAGTGATGCTCCTTACGCAGCAGTAAACAACAATGGATACCAGCCACAGACATTTGGAGCTGATGATGAATTACTAGACGATTATAAAGAAACAGGAGTTCAAGAATCTACAATAGAACAGTCTGTGCCCTCTTCATACTCGTACTATGATATTATCACGATAGTTAAACATAAATTGCTAACATCAAGGTGATTACGTTTGGCTAAAATAATGGTAAATACCTACACTGTACCGCAGAGCAAAAGGTCGGTTAGAAAATCTTTATTATCTTCAAAAGTATCGGAAATATCTTAATGAAATAAATCCAAATTAAAGAATATTTAAATGTGTTTAAAAACTCATTTAAAACGTCACCAGAGTTGGTCATTTGCGCATACAAACGAACGAACGAATGTGTTTAAATAAATATACTTATCAATATTTTAATGTGTTACAATGAAAATAAACTTGCAAGTACCGTTTTAAGTTAAGCCTAGTATTTTCGTAAATGTAGGTAGGTACCTACCTTATGACGTATAGGTAGTTCAAGGTTCGGAAATAATAGGAAATAATACAAAAAAATAATAGGTAAGGTCAAGGTGGGGAAGCTACATTGACCTTAGTTTCCTATAAAATACACGTTCTATAATTTTAATAAGTACCTACCTATGTTTTTTCGAGGATAACTACTAGGTATCTTGCTCACTGTGCTATTGTATATGGTTGAGTGATGTTGTCCTATAATATCGTGGTAATATGTAAGTTACATTTTATTTGTTTCAAAATTGTAATCAACAAGTTGTTTAATGTATCAATCGAGCTAACAAAGCGAGAAAAGATCTTAGTGGCCACTTAGGCGATTTTAAAATACATTTTAATCGATCGAGTGACAGAAGCGAACCAAGATCTTAGTGGCAGCTTGGGCGATTATTTTTTTTTGTTTATGTAGGTATGGTAGTTTGTTAGGTATTTATAAATATTTATTCAAAATTTATTAGTTTAGTTGTTAAATCAGTTGAGTATAGGGCACTGGTGACCTGCACAGGTTTTTATACATATTTCAGGCACCAGTCTCTCACAAAACAGGTTCTTACCTACAAATCCTACAATGGAGAAGTTTACTACCTAAACTTCAAAATCCATTTTTTTTATTAGCAAGATTATAAGAATCTATAATAAGTGGTGAAAGATTTGTTTCAATATCTTGAAAAATTACAAAGATATTCAACTTTTACGGCGGCTTAAAAATAATTCAATCTAGGATGAAATAAAAAATTCGTGCATTTCATGCTGCATATGAATGAAATGCTTAGTAGGTAGGTACCTACTGATTCAATTGTTTGAATTTATCACGGCGCATGTACACGCTAAGAAAATTTGCCGTTTCTGCGGCAGACAAGAAAAATTCTTCGTGTAGACGACAAGATTTTTTTCTGTTCCACACACGAAACTTTTCTTGTCTTCCGCAGAAAAGAAAAACGTGTACACGACAAGATTTTTTTCTTGCAGTCGTCAGTCAGGCGTAGGGCGCGCAAGTAAAATATTTCAAATAATAATTAAATTTAGAAAATATTAAATTCTTAGTTTTTCCCAAAAGAACCGTTTACTTTTTCTAGTTTAAATTTAGGCACACATAGTTTATTTTTATTTCTAGTGTTAATTTTGTGCACATCACTTTTTTTCTTAAAGTTGTTTATATATTTGTGAGTGTGCAATAAGTTTACATAAATATATTGCGAAAAAACAGTAAGAATATTTATTTCTTTAAGAGTCCCGACGTTTCATTTTGTAAATGGCGCGGACAGCTCGCTTTTGTAAAACGAAAATAGTTTGAATATCTGCTGCTTTACTCCAAAGAAAAATACCATACGACATCACACTATGGAAGTAACTGAAATATACTAACTTAGCTGTTCCTTCGTCAGTAAGTTGCCTAATCGTACGCACTGCGTAAGCCGCGGAGCTAAGCCTACCTGCAAGTGTTTCAATATGCGGACCCCACTGCACTTTGGAGTCGATTGTAAGACCTAAGAAAACAGTTGAATCTACAAGATTAAGTACTTCCCCATTTAGTTTAATTTTTATAGGTCTCTGAAACTCTGAATTCTTGGGTAGGCTCGGCGTTTTTTCTTAGCGTGTACAAGCGCCGTCATTATTTTTAAAATTATTATACCTACTTACATATATTTTTATTTATGTTTGTGAGAGAAACAAATAAACAATTTGAATTTTGAATTTTATTTTGCGTTGATGGGTATGTTTGTTTGTATGTATGTCCCGGCACAACTGTCGAACTGTTAATCCAATCTTCATTATACTTGGTAAGTAGGTACCTATAGGTAAGTAGGTAGTGATATGTAAATTTCCGGCTAACCTAATTAGTTTGATCGGTCAAGGGGTTGTAAAGATTATGGGGTTCACAAGGGGGTGAAAAAAAATATAAGTTATGCAAATGAGTCTTATGAAAGGGTTCTGTTTGTACATTCCAAAACGGTATTTTT
Source organism: Xanthorhoe designata (assembly GCA_963582015.1). NCBI lineage: Eukaryota > Metazoa > Arthropoda > Insecta > Lepidoptera > Geometridae > Xanthorhoe > Xanthorhoe designata. The sequence continues at coordinate 2,667,002 of OY757058.1, forward strand.
ACTTTTTATTCTAAGATGTAAAGTTTTAAATACTTACATCAATAAAGGTATGTGTTTCTTATCGACGAATCTAACAAATTCTGAATGGAAAAGAGATTTTTCTGAATTTCATAACTTATCAATGCACCTTGACTACGCTGCAAACAGCTTCGTCAGTTTGGTGCAGTCATCAACCAAAAACAAACACATACCTACAAAAAAAAATTTAATAATGAAATAATTAAATTCAAAATGTTTTTATGCGTCAAAATGGCGCCGCAGCCTATTTTATTTGATTATAACGTTGACCATTGAACAAAGAAATTTTTATAAACTGAATGTTCCGTTTGTGAAACCTATCATAAGCTTTTTTTGAATACCTGTGTGATAGTTTTATTTTGAATAATTTAGAAAGAGTAGTGAAAACAGAGTTTGGTGGATACCAAGTGTACCTTCGCTACTCCAAGGGGATGGGCATGGGGTCCGGACCAGTGCGTGACGCGATAGCTACCTAGGTATCTGGAAAGCCTTTGATTAGATATCTAATATTACTACTTTAAGTTAGCTGTTGGTTTTCCTTTTATATAAATAAATGTTTTTTTTTCAGTTTTGTGCCAGAATGTTTTTGTGGTGGTGCAAACCCAATCACAGATGGGTAAGGAGATAGAGAATAGATAGAGATAATTGGATTTTAAAGTTTAGGAAACTTCTCCATTAGTAATATTTTTAATTTTTTAATTTTAAAAATAAACAAATTTACTAATGCATAATTACTATGTACCTAAAATTGTTAGAGCCTTCACCTTCACCTCTACCAATTCCATCAGGAGTTCCATCACCAGGAGTTCCATCTGTAGGAGGTTTTACCGCGACTCGAGCATGGAAGGAGGAGGTACCCTGGCAGGCTGCTATCTACACCAAAACTAAGGTGCCGTATAAGCAGATCTGCGGGGGATCGCTCGTTACTACCAATGTCGTCATATCTGGTAAGTAATTGATCACAGTAAGTTTTGGTGTAAAATTAAAACTAGGAACTCAATTTAACGTGGTCTGCGGTTCCAGCGGCTCACTGCTTCTGGAGCGACTCGCTGCAGCAACAGTTACCGTCGTCTGACTTCGCCGTCGCCCTGGGCAAGCTGTACCGGCCCTGGAACGACATGATGGACTACAACGCGATAAAATCTGATGTAAGTGCTAGGAAATGCAATGAAAAATCACATCCAATTAAAAGTTTCTTGTAAGTAAATATTATTGAAAACGGGTGTCTCCGGGTTTCTGACGGGTTTCTGCGGGATCGGGGTATTCGGGGTACCTACTCAGGGAGAGTACCTAACCCATAAAAAAAACTTTGTTCTTGTTTGTTGTTAACTTAGATTTATGATGTCCGAATCCCTCCGCGCTATCACGGATCCTTCACCAACTTCCAAGACGACCTGGCAATCGTCATCCTGGCGCAACCCATTCAGTACAGCTCGGCCGTGGTGCCTGCTTGCTTGAACTTCAACATTGCCTTGGATAAGAAGCATCTCGCTGAAGGGAACTTGGGCAAGGTAAGTTCACAAGTTGCCCGGGAAATACTTTGCGTGTGACAATGATAGAGTAATAATAGTACCTACCCTTGTTAAAATGAGATGGCATGATTTACCAATCGGCACGACGCGCGTGTGCGTGCTGAATTGCACTTTGTTGGGACCGACAACGGCGAAGTTACAAGGGGCAAATTAAAAATGTTAATAAACCGACTTCAATTTTGTAGGAAGAGAGTAGGTAATTTTCTGCACTCTTGAGGTGCATTTTTGTTCATAACGTTAATTGACGTTAACCTCCCAGACGGCTGGATGGGGCAAGACCACTGAGGATGGCAAAGCCTCACCAACCCTGCAGGTGGTAAACCTACCAGCAGTGGATGTGCGTCGCTGCTACGAAGATATAAAATCTGACTTCAGACCTGCGATCACAAGCGACAAGATCTGTGCCGGGAGAATTGATGGAGGTAAGAAAATGCAGATATTTCCGATCACTGCGACGCTAATCGCTATAACAATGTTACTCCGGTCAACTTAGGCTGACATTACAACCCGTGCGAGTTAGCTTGAGACTTCACGCTGTGATGTGATCGTGATGGTACGCTATAGCACGAAGGCGAGTGCGGGGGGCCGCGAGGCATACGGGGCATTCCTGTGGAGTCTAGTTAAGTCACACGCGTGTTGTACATTGCGCTTGTTGTAAAGGCTCAACTCACACTAAAAGAGCATCGAAGAGCAGCGAAGCGGAGCGCAGTTTCAGTGTCTCATACGAATTTCAACTTTATTTTCATTACTAGGTATATTACTTATTATCGCAGAGAAGGCGCGCGTATTCGCCGCTATTCGCGCGAAGCCGCGGGCATCCTCGCGACTAGTTCGAGTTTCTCTGAAACTGCGCTCCGCTTCGCTGCTCTTCGATGCTCTTTTGGTGTGAGTTGAGCCTTAATGATCGCCCTTAAACTAATTGGGTAAGTTTGAGGCTCCAATAACCTAAAACGCTGGGAGCTACTTAGGTATCGTTTTAATTCGTTCGTTCGTATGAGCAAGTGACCGTTTTAATAGAGTTATTGTTTATTTTCACAGGCACGGCAGTGTGCAAGGGGGACAGCGGCGGTGGGCTTGCCTTCCCAGAGTTCAGATTTGGCACAGGCGTGCAATACTACCTCCGTGGAGTAGTCTCTACGGCCCCCAAGGCTATTCAGGAAGATTTTTGTAATATTTACACTTACGCCACCTTCACGCATATTGCGAAGCACGAGAATTTTATTCGAGATGTGGTAAGATAATACATACCTTTAACAGAAGGCAAACTACGTCTACATTTTAAAAGGGACTCTGTAGTGCCTGGGCCATGTTTAAGGTTCCGAAGTCGGCAAAGAATAACTAGTAGTTCGCCCCGAACGAGATCTCGTGTACCGTTGATTGGTGAATAATTTTGTACCTACTTTGCTTCGATATTTACGTCACTGTTGAGTTGACTAATTGATTGTTTATGAAATCTCGCTGCTAGATCTCTACGATTTATTCAAAGTCCAATCTCAATAGTGGTCGTATTTTGATACGCAATCATGCAAAAAAGTAATTATTTCTTTGTAATTAACTTTTTAATTTTTTTTTTGTGAGGATTGAGTGCACCCATGAAGTAAGGTTTACGAAATAAGAAAGCGTTTTGCGAAAATAAATTAGGTAGTTCCACAATTTTTGTTTGATACTAAGTAACTTAGTCTTGCATAAATACTTTTTCTGTTACGTGCCTAGTTTTTGAGTTACAGGTGAACACTCAATCCTCCATTGGAGAACTGAGCGACCGACTCTTTTGCACATACCTACTTAGCTCGGTTATTTGATTTTCACAAAATCCAATATCAAATTCACAAAAGTTTTAGAACATTCACTAAATCCTGAGCATATTTTCAAGCGTTTTCATGAAAGTGACACTCGCACCGGACGCACACAAACATACCTACGAGTCTATAAACGATCGTACCTATCTACTGATTATGCCTTTATACATTTTGAGTTACTTTTATTACAGTTATCAGAAGCATCAGAATTAATCGCTTATACAACACAAGAAACTTCAGCTGGGACTTTGGAATTTAATGATTACCAGAGTGAAGACATAGAGCCTTACTGCGGGTATCCTTACCAAAACAGCGCTCCTCCTTATGCAAGAGCATACAACAATAGAAACCACCCAGAGACATTCCAAAACAGCGCTGCTCCTTATGCCAGAGCATACAACAATGGAAACCAGCTACAGACATTTGGAGCTGATGATGAATTACTAGAAGATTATAAAGAAACAGGAGTTCAAGGATCTTTAGTCGAGAAATCTGTACCGTCTACATACTATCATATCACATTAAATTTAAATGGATCACGCCTGCATTCTACCAACATCAACGTTTACTTAGGGGAGAGGGGGGCGCCTTTGAACACTTTTTAGGTTTTAAATTATATCTCTCTTAAGGCGTTATAAATCAAGATTTATTTATTGTATTTTATAGATAAGTATGGGGTTTTTACTTAGTAATAAAATTTTTATTTAAGTAGGTACTTATTTTGACCCATAGAAATCCAACAATTTCCAATAAAAAAAAATCCTCTTTAATGGAATTAATAAAAAAAACCCCTTGGTTTTGAATACTTCACTTCACTTCATAAAATTTGGCTTTCGCACGGCTTGTGCCACGCATTTAGCCACTACCATGTGTTATATATTTAGTCATATTTAGTTATATTAGTCAAGGTCAAGTCAAAGTCATAGTCAGCGTCAGTAAAGATGTGGGTTCTTTACTGCAGCATTACAAGGACTCCTTGAGAGAACTCGAAATGCAATGATATCCAGTTTTGTTTCATTTGTCCACACTTATATACGTTCACGAACACTTAACAGTTAATAATCCACCATTATTAAACATTAATATTCGCTAAAACACAAGTTTTGGAAAATAAAATAAAAAAGGCAACATGGCACCTCGAATTCCCGTCAAAATACCGATGATAAAATTCAAAATGACACTGACATTGACGTTTGTTGGGAACTGACAGATGTTAAGAGGATAGGCTCCGGGGTCTTTTTCCATACAAACGTATTCCCTTGTTTCCTCCCTGGATAATGACACTAGAGCAAATATTTTTGTACCGTAAAAGCTGGCAACTTTGCCTAGTTTCAAGCCTACTTAGGTATTTGCACTGATGTATCTTCAAAAAACTGTATTACAAGGTGGTGTTTTTTTCGAACTAGCAACACTATATTGGGTTATTTAGTAGAAATGTAGTATTAAAAATATGATTTCTGGCAGCATTTAATTTATATTTTGCAGAAATGGGAAGTAGGCAAAGTCACCTATAGCGGGAAACCGGTACCCTCCGTACAGCGGGAGCATTCCTACAGTCAATATTTCTCCGCGATTTAAGTGTGTGACTACCCCCTATACCCGCAAGGTACCCGCGGAATAACGAGGCATTGTGACCGACGGCTTCGGAGGAAAGAGTCAATACCTGTTTTCGCTCCACGTAAGTATAGTTTGGGTTCATCTTTGAAAGTGTTTGCTACCAGTAAGTTTTACTTTAATTGTAAAAGAAATTTATTGCAAATAAAGCACTGATGCCTTACTTTATGGTGTACGTTTTTATTTTGCTACAAAGCTAACAGTTTTTTTTATTTTGAATTAAATATTAATTTTTTGGGTTTGGGGTACCTTCATACATAAAAACGGGGGTAGATTCGTGCATGCAAATGTACCCCAAAGTTATTTGCAGGGGTCCACGGCAAGTATTTTTTCCGGGTCTGGGTGTTGTGGTACTATGGTACTCGTAGTTTGGGACGCCCACGACACAGGAAATTCTAATGTGTGATCAGATCTATGAATGAAACCGCTGGTTGTTGTTTATTTACCAAGAATTTTTTAATTGTTTTGTTTCAAAACTAAGCCACGAAGTTACCTAAAAAAGGGAACAGATCGGGACAAAAGAAAAAAAATTTAGTGAGTATATTATAATAAGATTTTGTAACGTGTTTTTATTTGAATTTTACGTAAAAACAGTACCTTCTATTTTTAAGGCTAATAAGTGTTTGATCTCAATTTCAAACATTTTAATAAGATAAATTATCTAAGATTAGATTTGTTTTAGGAAAACAAGTCTCATATTTGAATAAAAAACATTTTTTAAGTATTAAATGGGTTTTTTTTATACTGTGCACGAATGCTCCCTACCATGTACGAATGTGACCCACAGTATGTACGAACCTACCCCGCGTGTGGGGTGCCTTCGTACAATTTCCATCTTTTACGAAAACCGCCATTACTCGGTTAAGATGCATTGAACAAATATTTATGTATCTCATTACTATAGCCAGATATGTAGGTTATCTAACAGCATTGAATTTATTACAAAATAGCAGTTAGTTTTTTTTTTACAGGGCTTAGAGTAAAAAGTGTACGAAGGGTACCGGTCTTCCCCTACCTTGTGGCAGCTTTGCCTAGTTGAAAATCTAAGCACACACGCAACAATGGACATGACCGTCAAAGGAAAATAGTACAAACAAAGTACACACAATATATACCTACATAACATCCATATTTCAACAAATCTGTCCGAACACTCACACTAATGTTCTATCTAGGCAATGTCGACACCACATATCTGTCCAATTCCATACAATAGCGTGATCAGTAAGTAGCTAGGGTTGTCAAAAATGGTATCGTATGATTTTTACCACTAGGTATTTACTGTATGGGTGTAAATTATAGGAGGTAGGGAGAAGAAAATAAAATAGTAACCAACTTAATGAAATATAACGTTCTAATCATCTGGTACCGAACTACATAAAATTGTTTTACATGGAAAATGTAATTAAGAATGTGCCATATCGACGAAATTATTTGAAAAAAGAGCGGGATAGCAAATAATGTTTTTCCTCGTGACTGAGAAGTGCAGAACGATAGACACACAACATAATTTATAGCGAAAAAACTACCTACCTACTATTCTTCTCTTTTGCTTCGATTTGGGCTTAGGCTTAGTCATTTCCTAAAACAAGACACCGAATTAAAAAAAAATTACTACAAATATCACTTCTTCTGGCTGATGATTTTTTTTATAGTCCTTGTAGCAACCCTATTCGTTACCTGTTGTAGGCAAAGTCACCATCATGTTGTAAATTTTCATAGAGTTGACTTTGCCTAGCCGGTTTTACTCATGAAAAACGAACGATTTAGAATAAATTCAGTGTCCAACTAGTCATTCTTGGCATTACCCACAAATAATAAGCAATGGACTTACCAGAACACCTTGTATATTGCAGTCAAAATTCAAATTATGTTTTGCCTACGTTATTCGCGCGCAACACCGGCCTCACAAAATCGTACCAGATGACAGCTATAAATGCGCGGCTAGTGACAAGTGACTTATTTAAGTTACTATAATATATGAAACAGTGCTTCAAATAAAATAAAAAAAATACCAAAATAGTGTAGATAGTTTTGAGGCAGTGCAGGCATTTTTTTAAACTATGCTAAGTAGGCAAATTCACCTGCACTAGGCAAAGTTGCCAGCTTTTACGGTACCATAAAACCTTTAACTACCATAGCCTAGCATAGCTGAAGATTTTGAAAAATTATGTAAAAAAAAACAATTGGTCTCGTTTTGGGGGAAAATAGGGGAAAATAGCGTAAATAGGGGACCACGAAATGCTGTTTTGGTTAATAACAATGAAAATAACCGAACCGATGAAGCAAAGTTTTATTTTTATTTATTTGGCAGAATGAGATCAGGACATAGTTGGTAGTTGTTGTTGCTGTACCTACCTGAAACGGTCTGATCTGCAGTTGTCTCTTTCTTGCTGTTTGTTTTTTGGCAGCATGCAGCGAGACAGGAACATTTTATTCAAATACCTACTTTTCGAAAGTGGTAACCGGATGACTGATACCGAATACTTCTATGTACCAACACATTTATTTTTGTTAAAACATACCTACATACCTACAATGAACGAAGTAACCTTTTTCAAAACTCCCCAACCTCCCCTAAAATTGAAAGGGCTGTGTGGAGATAACCATTAGGTGTAGGTATGACTGGAAGTTTGTAGTAGATATTAGTGGCAATTCGGAGTGTCGCAAAAGCTAAACTAAACTAACTAAAATGAATGCCATCCTTTTTATTCCCATCGCTATGAAAGGGACGGCAACATTTTTAGTTAGTTAAGTTTAGCTTTTGCGACACTCCGAATTGCCACTAATAGGTACCTAGATAAAATCAAGCCCCTTAATTTTGTAAGGTAGCCGAGGCATATAAGGCCCACCTAACTTGAAAGTGTTATAAATCGTATGTAATATGACTAATGTGATGAAAACTGAGTTTTTTATAAACTTTAGTTCATTATGCTACTAATTAAATAAAAAAATTAAATGCTTCATAATAAAAAATATAAGTTTTGGCCATTTTAAAAAAACCTTCCTTTGGGCCTTACTTTACCATAGTAGTATAATATGGCCCACTATAAAATTCTGTTTTATTTGCAAAGTGTTCAAAGAAATATGATCATTTAGATATGGGGATACCAATAAAAAGACAACATTTACAATTAGGAAACATTTTATAATATTTATTGCTATTAAATATTTTATTTTTTTCAATATTTACGCTTAGTAGAGTAACCAGCTGCTCAGTGGTAGTTGTTGTGGAGAAGGAACCGAAATGATTACGTTTTCATTCATGTTTTGCAAATTTGTGCTGGGCTGGATTTTTTTTCGCCTTTATCAGCAGCGGATCGATCAGGACTGATGTTATTTGCAGATAACAAGCCAGAATCTTTTTCATCAAAGATTGATGGCGAACCAAGACTTAAATGTCTAATTTTATCGGGGATTTCCTTGTTTGTATCAGAATCATGTGTGGCTACAGGTTCTGATGCTGCATAAAGCTCTCTTGGATGCATGGGTGCTGTATCTGCAAAAAAAAAACATAAAAATAATAGGGTACTTAACTTTATTCTCCATAAGGAAAATAAGGCCCAGCACTTGTTTTTTTGGGCCTTATTATCCCAAAGGTAATTTCAGAAAGAAACCCTAACATATCGAAACAATCAGATATTTACGTTAACAATCATTTAAATTACACTGAGCTTGACATAACACATGATCTGAACAAGTTATTTTGTATCAAAGTATTAAAAAAACATTAAAACTCACACTTTTCTGCATTCAAATCTTCTAAAATCACGTTAAACGTCTCACTTTCACAAAAACGAGCTCGCCACTGACAGGATGGTGGCGCTAGTGCGCGGTTTGTTTATGCTGTGGGGGTATATGGTCATGGAGCATGTGTGCGTGTAGAAGGAAGTTGGTTTTAGTCATTAGCCGCTCGAATATTAGAAGTGGGCCTTATTATACCGCGGGCTTTATTCACCTCAGGTACCTTAGTCATACCAAATTATTACAAAATACTCGTATATACCTTCCTACTTATATGTACCTAAGTACCTAATATTAAGTAGGTATAATAATTTAATTATAAATACTTAATACAAAATATATAGGTACAACAAGATCAGCTCTTTCGGCAATATCAGATAGGTTCCTACCTAATTAATAATCTTAGGTCGTAACCTAGGACGGTTAAGAGATCATTGCGCTGGTGTTGCCAGCTACACAATCTTCCCCCTTGATTGGCAATTTGAGTGGGTACTTACCTACCTAGGGAGTTTATTTTACGTAGGTAAGGCTTATTAAGGAGACAGGGTTGTGCCGAATCTTACACGATATCATGTCTCAAGGGCAAGGGAGTGGGGGAGTATTGTCCAATCTACCGTGCCTAATTTTATTTTCGCATGAAAAAAACAATACCCACAACATTAAAATCACTTGGACACAGTTCAAGTAGGTAATAACTCAGTGGGCTGAATTTGTTGAATATTAATTTACTTATCAAAATTTGCATTTACAAAAATCAGTAGGTAGGTAATATTTTAAGGCAGGTAGGTACACTACATTTTTATTTTACTGTTCAATATCTAACCGTCTAATGTGGTAAGAAAACGTTGTTGGAAACACTAAAAAACGTAATGTAGATAGGTAAACTGCCTATTTAGTTTACTTACAGGTAGGTACCTATACCTACATTATCTACATTGCATTGAACAACAACAACTAGAAAAACTAATGAAAAACAATCCTTAGAACCAAAATAAAAAGTCAAAACACATGATATTGACTGCGCAGGGAGTCTTTGATACCGAGTCAAGTATCACAAATCCAGTGCAGCGCATGAACTGAAAATTGACATTGACACGTGAGCGAGGATAGATTTTATTACACAAAAACCGAACTCTACTGTAGTAGCATTCCTCAGACCTAAATAGTAAAATGTAAAATCCCTAAATGATAGGGACCACAGGTTGATTTTTTTAGTGCTACGGGCGGGAAGCATGAAACCTTGAGGTTATCTAAAAGTTATGTTAGGTTTAGTAATTTAAAAAATACTATGATAAAAATATATAATTTCTGCTTAATAGTAGGTACCTACCTAGGTATATTTATAGGACATCTAATGGGTATTAGATGTCGCCAAAACTTAACCAACCGACTGCACTAAAATTGATGCCATCCTTTTTATTTCGATCGTTATGAAAGGGACGGCAACATTTTTAGTGCTGTCAAATTGGTCTAGTTAAGTTTTGACGACATCCAGAATTGCCACTACTACCTACTTACCTATAAAAAGTAGATACCTATAGTTTATTTATTATTTTACAGTAATACTTACTTACCACACTTTGGACCACATTAAAAATGAAAAATCTTACTAAAACCACAGATTATAATTAATACACTAGTACTAAAACTTAACGGCTCCGGCAGGATTAATTATATACCTACCTATACTTATAAGTATAATTTTATAATGAAGTAGATACCTATGTTCCTCGATTATTCCGTCAATAATATTTATTTTTTGTTCGATGAAAGGGTAGGTCTATTCCCCCCGTGGTTACCTACAACAATTTTAAGGATCCGATAAAAAACTCAACCTGTATTCGCTAATTAATTTGCCAATCAATGACGTCATAAACCACAGATTACGAATAGTTCAATAACGGTAAGACGAGAATAAGGAAAACTGGTTTAAAAACTTGGTATCATCAGTCGGACTCAGAAATCCCCAGAAAGTGCAACGTAACTTACAAATAACATGATAATTAAGTTTTTCTAGTCATTATTAAGAAAAAGTGAAGATGTTTGTGGTTAGTCTATGTTTTTGTATGGGTAAGTTACTTAACTATACTTTTTTTTTATTATTTAATATATTTTTTTATTATATAATTATTTAACTTTTAGTAAATATTTACACCTTACAGTAAATATTTACTAAAAGTTATTTAAAGTGCTTATTTTACCTACTTTATCGCAGTAAGACAACGCGTTCGAAAAACGAAGATAATTATATAGGTACTAGATAATATACCTACTTATATGTATCCGAAAAGATTATCAATTTGTAGGTAAAATAAAAGAACTACTTACGTGTTTTTTTGCGTGTTAAATAAATGTACAGTTTTTCCTTGATAGAGACGTTCGCGTGTCGGTTAAAAGGTGATTTCGTGGCCTTTTTCTTTGTCAAGTTCAAATTCTCTGTGGCTGTGGGTATATTGATATATAATAACTACCTACATTTTTAACGGTTCCGTAATAAACAAGGAACCCCCCTACCTATAGTTTCGCCGTGTCCGCCTGTCCTCTCAAAGGCCGTTAATACTAGAAACCTGTAATTTGGCATGGAGATGACAAAGTGGAAGAATAAATTAGGGAAAAAAATAGAAGCGTAGCGAGATTGAATTATTTTTTTGTCCTACTCTTTAATGTGGGGTGTCGTGTCGTCGTGTCGTTGGATAGGCCTTTCAATTTGTCCAACGACACGACGACAGAAATGAAAATGAAAGTTTCAAAAATACCTATTAGAGCGTTTCTATTACTTACCTCTAGTTTTATTAAAACCCTATTTTTATTAAATCCCTACTTCCATGGTAGGTAGGTAGTAGGTAGGTACTTATATATTTTATTTTGGTACCTAACCTACCTATAATTAGTTTTTACCTAATATTAAATAAGTAATTTGTTAATTTTGTTATAATATTTTATGTTTTTGTTCCTTGTACTTTTAATGTTTTATTTTATTTTTAAATTAGTAGGTACCTATCTACATTAATTAATGTTCCTGTATGATAGTATAGTTTTTTATGTTATTTTTAAGTTTTTTGATCTCACTACCTAGATTATCGCTTTGGATGTAGGTACCTATATCTGTAATGATAATTTATTGAAAATATATAATTGAGTAATAATTAAGTAATTTATTAGCTTTAAGAGATAATTTTCGTAAGAGTCAAGTGTCAGAAACTTAACATCCATGATGGAACTGCTGGTGTTTTTGTATCACTAGTTCCATTTTCAATTATACTGAAAATCATGGAACTATACTTAGGTATGTAAAAGTTTTGTACAGGAGACATCCTGCTAGTAGGCCCATGGTTAGTACAAATAAAATAAACTAATTTTGACATTAACATTTTTATTTTTCAGCTGTCCCATCGGCTTTGTCTGCAGTTGCAAAGGATGTGACAAACTCTTGCAGGTAATAATGGTTACTCCTAATAACAATTCAACAAGGCACTAGGTACTTCAGAAAAGAAGGAGGTTCCACCCATAGAACATATTCCTGGGGGTTTTTTATGTATGTTCACCGATTAATCAAGGTATTGCCAACATTAAAACTAACGCAGTTTGATCGAATCTTTCAGTCTGAATGAGTATTCATGCAGTGATGGTGCGTGCGTGAGCTCGGAGCTCATCTGCAATGGCGACCATGACTGCGCTGATGGGAGTGACGAGATGGGGTGCGGATACAGCCAGTGAGTAACAAAACACTGATTACACATTTATAAACGAGACTTCAACACATTTCCAGAATAGGTACCTGCTAGCACTGGAACTTAGCATCAGCTAGGCTATTGCATAACTTGTCATATCACTCCGTCTTTGCGCGAGATTTCTCTTGATTCGCTACCAAACTACACATCATCACCAGCTGGCTAATCTTTAGATATTAGAAATTGACCCTTAGGTACTTTTTTTTTTTTTTTTTTTTTTATATAACCTATAGTGTGTCCCACTGCTGGGCAAAGGTCTCCCCCTTAGGTACTAATTACTATAAAAACTCAATAACCTTGAGTATTTTGTTTCATTTCAGACTATCTTTACCTTATGGAGAAACTACATTAAATCGCTCGAGACGACAACTATCTAAGTGCCGGTAAGTGTTTTATCAAATTAAGTAATAATAATATAACTTAGTTTTTTATATATTTTTATTATAGTGTTAAACCACACTTAGGTAGGTATTTCATTAGAAAATCTTACGAAAAGTTACGACTTCGACGGGATTCGAACCCGCGTGATTCAAGCGATCATCCTTTAGCCGGATTGCCATCGACCACTCGGCCACGAAGCCATTAACGTCGACGACGAAACTATCAGAGAGTGGTCGATGGCAATCCGGCTAAAGGATGATCGCTTGAATCACGCGGGTTCGAATCCCGTCGAAGTCGTAACTTTTCGTAAGATTTTCTAATAATATAACTTATATTTATAAATAAACAATAAGAGACTGCCTCTAAAAATCTATTGTTCCAGTGTGTGTGGCTATCTGTGTGTTCTTCTCACCAGTTCCATTTTACTTAATTATAATTATAAAAAAAAATGCAAATGTCTAATTTTTGTACCTACAACAATGAAATAAGTAGGTTTTCTCATATTGTAGTAGATACAACTGTTTTCAATAAAACTTATTAACTTTTTTTTAACCGGCTTAAAAAAAGGAGCAGGTTCTAATTTTTTTTTATTATTATTAGATACCTACTAGTTGTGTTAGGTACCTACCTACCTAAGATCACCAATTATTTTGTCAATAGTGGACCGATTTTCTTTTTTTTTTTTCAATTTATTTGCACCTAAGTACCTAGGTAGGTTTCATTTTAGTGTTTTAGTACTTACCAATACTTTTTCTTAAACTTCAGAAAGAATCAGTGGCAATGTCGCGATGGCACGTGCATCCAGTTCGACGGCAAATGCGACGGGGTCGTGGACTGCCCTGATGGAAGCGACGAGACACACGCGCTTTGCTGGAAGAATCAGTAAGTGTTGTGTAATCTCATTATCCTACTAAGGATCAACACTACAATTTTTGGGGAAGTTTGAAAGTGGCACGTGTGACTGAAAAGGTGAAGAGTGCCAGTTGCATGGTATGGTCATGTAATGAGGAGGGATGACAGACATTACCAAAAGAGTTATGAGTATGAATGTGGATGGGTATACAAGTACCTAGAGGAAGGCCGAAGAAGAAGTGGATGGATTGTGTGAAAGAGGATATGAATAAGAGGAGTGAGATCAGAGTTGACGAGTGATAGAGAGTGGAAGAGAAAAACATGTGCGGACCCCACTTAGCGTGGGATAAGGGCAGGAGAATGATAATCGGCACTACAATTATGATGCCTTTCTCCGCGCAGGTATTTTCTATGAAGTTCCGCGGCGCGGTATTTTCGCTTCCCAAAGCGGCAGCGAATACCGAGTAGGTCCGAAGGCGAACAGGCCTATAGATTACATCTCCAGGGTTCTGTACCCAAAGGGTAAAAACGGGACCTTATTACTGACTCCGCTGTCTTTCTGTCTGTCACCAGGCATGAACCGTGATAGCTAGACAGTTTTTTTCACAGATGATGTATTTTTGTTGCCGCTCGCTATAGCAACAAATACTAAAAACAGAATACAATTAACATTTAACGATTCCCATACAACAAACGTGATTTTTTTGCTCGATATTAATAACGACAGCATGTAGACGCTAGAAATATTCACAGAATGGTACGGAACTCTTCGTGCGCGAGTCCGACTCGCTGATTTTTTACTTTTCAATTACAGATGTCAGTCGAATTGGTTTCGTTGTACGTATGGCGCTTGCGTGGATGGAACCGCGCCGTGTAACAACTTGAAGGAATGCGCTGACAACTCGGACGAGCTACTGCCAAGGTGCAGGAATGAGACTGTAGAAATACGGTAAGCTATTTTAACCGTCAAAGGAGGTTCTTTGTGTAGGTCGCGCCACGTAAAAAGAGCGCTGGCTGTCAAACTGCTCCGTGGTCGATGATTGGTGGAGAGCTGTTGCGGCGCACTTCATACCATTGATTTAGCGAGTGCTATTGGTTCGTCAGCGAGTGAACACAGGCGCAAACATACCCCCGCTACTTCCCCGACCGCGCTCTTTTTACGTGGCGCGACCTTATGTTATGTTTACTAATTTTACCACCCCTGCTTTTTACAAGTAGGTAGTTGATTCCACAATTATTATTCACTAGCTGCACCCGGTGTTACCCACGGTGAATAGTTCCCGTCCCCGTGGGAATACCGGGATCAAAAGTAGCCTATTTTTTAAATCCAGGGTATAAGCAATACGGTACCTACCAAATTTCATTCAAATACGTCAAGTTGTTTCAGCGTGAAAGAGTAAAAAACACTATTATAGGTAGGTACTTACACACACACACAAACTTTCACTTTTTATAATATTAGTGTGGTGAACAGAAATGCACCTCGAGAGTGCAGAAAATGGCTCTTTTACGAAATTAAGGTCAATTAAATATTTTTTTAAAATTTCGAACCGGTATCTTACCTACTTAAGATACCGGTAAGGTATCGTAATCAGTGTTGTTATAGGTGTACGGTGCTACGTATAGGTACGACTTTAATAAAATAAGCTAACATTCTTGTGATCCCAGAGGTCCAACGTCATGAATATAATTCTGTTTCAGAGGCCAATTCAAATGCAAAGATGGTACGAAAATTCCCGCGTCCAATCACTGCGATGGTGTCAAAGACTGCCCGGATGGCTCGGATGAAACTATAATGACTTGTGCGGGCAAGACGTGTCCCTCTTATCTATTCCAATGCGCCTACGGAGCGTGTGTGGACAGCGGTGCTAATTGCAATAAGGTATGTGGCTTAACACCTGTACAGAGCCAATGCACAGGAACACCTATAGATGTAAGGCCGGTTTAAAACCAATTAAACCGATCAATTTTAAACGAAAACGTCGTTTTTTCGTTTAAAACGGACGTATCGACGACTTGTTTATATTATCTCAATTTAAAACGTTTTAAATCGGTTGTTTTACATCTACAAGCACACCACACCATGATTTTGGAATGAGCACCGCTGCGCGTTTTGGTGTAGCGCGTCAAATGCGAAGATCATGTGAATTATGCATGGTCACAGCTGTCTGATAAAGACGCGATGTCACTGCGCGTTCCAAAACATGGAGTGCAATAATGCCTAGGCTGTCGGTCGATAGTAGCGAGTTCAAATTCTCAGTGAGTGGAACGCATCTATTAATTAACTACTATTACAATTACAGATCCAAGAATGCGCAGACAATTCAGACGAATCTGAGGAGCTCTGCGGAACCAGCACCAACGTTGTCACCATAAGGTAACTCTGCCAATAATTGAATAAAATAAATATCGACTTTCAATTTGCGACATCTTTCCTGTAATAATGTAAAAAAACCCTGAATACAATCCATTCCACTGCCACAGACTACAAAAATCAACAATGAATTTAAAAATAAATTACCTATCACCATATTTTTTTTTAGGCCCACATCAGGCAACTGCATTCTACCCCCGTACCCAGAACATGGTACATATAGTACAAATATCGCTGGGGCAACTCCTGGGAACAGCTATAGGTATGTGACTGTCAACGTGACCTGCTATCGGGGGTATGGAGTGAATGGGCCTGTGAGGATACACTGTCAGGATGGACAATGGGAATATGATATGCCGAAATGCGAACGTGAGTATAATTTTTATTTATATCAATAATAAATCAGCGTTAGACCGAAAAAACAGGAGAAATCGAGGAAACCTTTGCCCATTACCTATAATAGGTAGCTACTTATAGGAAAAATAAAACTTTAACTAGTTTAACACTTTGGTTAAAGCCATTATAAATCATTATTTTTTTAAACAATTAAATGTTATTTACAGGAACGAAACTAATACACATATACCATATTTACTTAGATAACTATAAAACTAAGGATATAAATTTAGCTCAACTGTTGTAAGAGATCCTCATTTTTATGAGATTCTTCTTTCTTATAAAAAATAACTTACAATTTTCCGCTAGCTTTTCTATAAGTACTTTAAGTTTAAGCTGTGCAGTTACTAATCTTCATGTCTCATACAGGTCAATGTCGCCTCGACCCACACCCTTCGGTGGAATACGTCTGCATCGTAACGGGTGAAATAAAGGGAAGCAGGCCTTGCAACAACTACGAGCCTATAGACACGCAAGTGCAACCAATATGTCGCCCGCACTACTACCCGTCCACACTCAGCTACATGAAATGCATCGACGGATACTGGAACTACGTTGCCAGATGCAAACCAGGTTTGGTCAAGATCGGCACCAATATCACTATACTTATAAAAGAGCAAGTCGAAGTACACAGATCCGAGTTTTCTTATGTAGTACCGTTTGATGACAAAAGTAATTCTAGCGGTATCGAATACCATCATGGTAACTTTAGCAGTGACCGTAATGGTGACAAACATAACTATAGCGGTACCGAATATCAGGGTAATGACGGTGGCAGTGACTATAATGGTGACAAAAATAACTTTAGCGGTACCGAATATCATGATAGTAACATTGTGTACCATAATGGTCAATTTGTTCCTATAACTGATTCGAATACTGGCTCAAATGATGACAATGCTAATAATAATAAATTAGGCGAAAGTGATTTTGATATAGATCCAAGAATGGGTACTACTGAAGTTCCTAGTGGTACTAAA
Organism: Xanthorhoe designata; assembly: GCA_963582015.1. Lineage (NCBI taxonomy): Eukaryota > Metazoa > Arthropoda > Insecta > Lepidoptera > Geometridae > Xanthorhoe > Xanthorhoe designata. The sequence continues at coordinate 2,684,423 of OY757058.1, forward strand.
AAGAGTACGTTTTTAGATAAGTTAAATGTGAATATAACAAATAGTAAAGTTTTTTTCAATACGGGTGATCTTATTTTGTTTAGCGATAATTGATAGGCGTGGGTTCATTCGTTAAATAATTATAAACTTGAATTGCGTAGTATCAATTTTGACTAAACAAAAATGAATGAATAATTAATTTAATATTTTAGGATACTACCTTTTAAATATTGTTTTCAAAGAATATAATGGTGAAGGATTAGGTACCTACCTAGATTTTTATATTAGCTCAGTGACTATATAGATCCTGTGCACTTTTTTCGAACGCGCAGGCACTGTGCGTTTGTATTGTAGGTAATACCTAGGTATATAGATACAAAACGCGAACAAAATGTAGTCGACAGTGTGCACACTATCTTCGCGTTTGTGAAACGCGCTGCGAACAAGCAGGTGACGCGTTACACAAAATCACGCAGTGACAGCTCGTTTGAAAAACGTAGTGCTAAATAGAGATTAAATCAACACCAAAGAAAAGGTAGTGAGAGCTATCAAACCATCAATACTTATAGTACAAAAATATGTGAATTAAATTCATGTTAGGAAGACTATAAATGTGGGTGATAGATTTGCGTGTCAAATAAAAATTGCATTTACGCACCTACTTACCACAGAGAAAGAAATTATAGAGTGCTGGATGTCCTTCTCAGTCACACAAAACAAACAAGAAGAATAAAAATGTACCAATAAATCTAGTGAAAAAGAGACAAAGAACATTTTCTGCCACTTTTTTATTTGGTCGAAACATCTGTGTTACAGTAAAATACTCTATCACCCAACTTTGATGGTCAAATAGGTAATGATCAAAGGTCAAATAAGAAAAATAACTCAAATATCATCCCTTCTCCCAAAACCGAAAACAATAGATAGGTACAACGCGCCTATAATGATTACGTTGGTTAATCTTCCGAATTTAGTTTCCACTTTATAAATAAAGCCGAACTGCAATTATTGGCACGATATATCGTTTTCGATTTTGCGAGTAGGGGCCTGATACTTGACTTGATTCGGTGTAGGTTAGTTATATGGGAATTAACACTTACTTAATTACAAGCTCAAAATTATGTGCATTTAATAATGTAAGATAAATCAGTAAAGTGCATTTATGTTAATAGGATGGTATGGTTTTCATTATTAAAGTTTTTATTGCAATTAAACAAAGTTGTTTCATTTCGCCCCACCATCCTATCAGCATTATTTTCCTTGCTAGTGCAACCCCTAGTGAGGACATTAGAAGTTCTATCATTTTGCAGAAGCTAACATTCCATACGTGACAGGTTGCAAGCCCATCGACGCTACTAGAAAGCTAACTGGTTTCCTCGCGATGTTTTCCTTCACCGTTTAGAGCTCGTGCGTGATAAAGCGCATATAAGTAAGTAAATATGAAACAATTTCTGCTGCCCTAGCCATGTTACATTTCGACAATCGCTTTCGATTAGAAACTAAAAAAAATGTATAAGAATTGACATTCGATGACGAAAACTCGAGCGTTTAGAAATGTCAAATCAAAGGTGTAGCGATGATAGAAAGAGAATAGATACGAAACATTTGTCACTTGTCTACGCACCCTGATGCACAACGACATATCGCACTCTTTGCAATCAAATGCTGTTCGTGTGTGTGAGACACAGCGCGTGCTTTTTCCGAGCGGATCGGAAAATGGCGATGCGTTTCTATAGGTACTTAGGATTAGGACAATTTGAAGTATGGGGTTTCCTCTTTTGTGGCAAAAGGCATAATATACGTTACTGACGCCTGGTTGCTCGCACGCTTGCAACAACTCGAGAAGCAATTGTTCTCTGTAGGCCCGATGGGTTATTTGCGGCCATTTTACCTGGTACCTGGTACATAGGTATATACTGTGTGAATTGAGAACAGGCACACTACGGAGCCGCCTAAACACCTTCTTGTAAGATAAAGATAAAGATTTATTTATTTGTTCTGAATATGGTTATGTCACAAGCATGTTAGGTACATCAAATAGTTCTGCATATTCAGTCATTGTCATGACATACAAATAGTTAGTTAATTAAAATTAAATTCACAATCATTGGTCATTCATTAATAAGAGTTCTTTAAATTAGATTATTAGTAATAAAAATTGATAATTGTACCAGATAACTTTCCTAGATCTCTCCATTGGGAATGCCGATTACAATTGGTCCTTGCTGTCCACATCACCCTTGGTAAACCACCCTAATCAAGCACAACTGCCGGTTTATATTTCGTCTTGTCATACCTACTGCGCGGCTGAATGTTTGTTTATGATTGTGGATATCATTGTCACGATATTTATATCCTTACCAAAACTTAACTTCGCCGGGCTTTGGCGAGTGCAGAGGCCTCTACGGCGGAAGGCCTCTACGCCGGAGGTCTTATTCATAAAGATTTATCAATTTAATATACTTCGATTTAAAATATGTTTTTTTCAGAGGGCCTAGACAATGTAACAATCGATTAGCGAAAGCGATAGTAGAAAAGTCCAAAATGTATAGGAATTGACATTTGATGACGAAAACTCGAGCGATCAGAGGCCCTAGCCATGTTACATTTCGACAATCGCTTTCGATTAGAAACTAAAAAAATGTATAGGAATTGACATTCGATGACGAAAACTCGAGCGATCAGAAATGTCAAATCAAAGGTGTAGCGATGATAGAAATCGAATCGCTTCATAGCGAATGCCGGTTGGCTAGGCCCTCTGAAATGTCAAATCAAAGGAGTAGCAATGATAGAAATCGAATCGCTTCATAGCGAATGCCGGTTGGCTAGGCCCTCTGGTTACTCTTATGTCAATGAAATGAGATACCAATTGATTTAATTTACGTTTTAGCTAAAGTGTTTACTAAACCAATATGCATATGCATAAGGGGGAAAGTTTTTATTTTTTGGGCAAAGCTCAGCTGTTCTTTCCATTTCAAGAGCGACTCATGAATGGCGACATTGCTTAGCAAATTAGAAATGCAAAGTAAAGTTTATTACTGGCGTAGCTGCCTCGTAGCGCCCACGTAGCACCCACGTAGCACTTACGTAGGTAGTAATCACGTAGCATCTACGTTTATGTGCATCGCGGAAACATGTTGTTTTGCAATTCTGCGGCATGCCTGCTATCAGGATAAACAGGTTCCTCCGTCTAGCTTTGAAATGCCTTCATTGCAATTATTTTAACAGAATGCGGGACGGTCACCCCCGACGGTATAGAGTTGGTCCATGGCGGCGTGTCAGCAAAGAAAGGAGAATTGCCGTGGCATGCTGGAATATACTCAAAGGCATTCAACCCGTACATGCAAGTGTGTGGCGGGTCCCTTATCAGCAATAAAGTCATTATATCTGGTAAGATAATTTATTAGTATGATAATTAAGAAAAACAAATTAATTTATTTTTATGCCTGCCTTGGGATATTTTAACCACTAGCCTATATTTTAACGCGGCGCACTTCATACCATTGATTTAGCAAGTGCTATTGGTTCGTCAGCGAGTGAACACAGGCGCAAACATACCCGCGGTACTTCCCCGACCGCGCTCTTTTTACGTGGCGCGACCTATAATCCTGTGTGAAATGTCCCAGGATATTTATATTTCTATATTTTAGCTGCCCATTGCTTCTGGACGGACTTGCAGAAGCAGTTGCCAGCGTCGCAGTTCGCAGTAGCGGTCGGGAAGATCTACCGGCCATGGAACGATCAGCACGACGACGCTCAGAAGTCAGATGTGAGTAGAATATTAAAGAAAGTAAGAAAAATCAGTTATTCAGGGTCCTACCTGAATTAATGATTTATTTATTTATATATTTATTTATTTATATATTAAAGACAACGCCAACTGTACACATAATTACACTTTATAAAAAACATTCATATAAAAATACTATGATTATGTGTAGGTACCCATTACAGGCATGCACAGCACTATATATAATAATCATTAATAATAATCTATAATATATAATCTATAATATCTACGTAGTAAATGGTAGTAATAAAAAATAAAAAATAAATTTATTAAATTAAATTAATCAACATAACAAAACTCTATACCTACATTTTAAATTAAAATACATATGATTATAATGATTATTTATTAGAATCACCTAGCATGTAAGACGAAACAGAAGTGATCCTTGAGGTCCACCAAAATAAAATACTTACCTACTTAGTTAAAAAAAATCTTTAATTTCAGGTGAAAGAGATCCACATACCGATTCGATTTCAAGGTGCCAGTAGCAACTTTCAAGACGATATCGCGCTGGTGATTGTTATGGACTCGTTCGAGTACAAAACGTTTATTCGGCCCGTTTGCATCAGCTTTGACGTCATCTTCGAGAGACAACAGCTACAGACCAATAGTAACGGAACGGTGCGTACCTATTCTAAAATAAGCTTTTTTCAATCCTTTAATAGGGGCAATTCTGAGTGTCGCAAAAGCTAAACTAAGCTAACTAAAATTGTTGCCATCCTTTTTATTCCCATCGCTATGAAAGGGACGGCAACAATTTTAGTTAGCTTAGTTTAGCTTTTGCGACATTCAGAATTGCCACTATTGTCCTACTGCTGGGCAATGGTCTCCCCTTTCTCCCTCCACGCCATTTTTTTAAGCTATTGCATAGCTTCTATCGCGGGCCTTGAGCGTGGAGACCGAATCCAGAAATACCGTAGCGAAAATATATTAACATCCCCCATGCAATAGCTTTACCGCGGCAGTCTCCGAGTGCCACACGTCTTTTTTTTTTCATTTTATTTCACCTTACTGATAGTTTAAATTCTGGCCGGGCGGCAAGGCAGTCCGGCTCGCCGGAATCGAAACTTTTAGTACCTACCTAATTAAGATTTTTAATTTGTACCCATTGAGTTATTATAGTTACTAAAGAGTCACAATCTAATAGCAGCTGACAACACTCAAAAAATGTCCGAGCAACGTTCAACATACCTATAAAATGACATTTACTCGAATGTAGACGTTATATCGTTTGTTTTAATGTTCAACGTTGCTTGTACGCAAAAATTAAAACTCGGCGCACTACGTAGCGTGCACCGAGTTTTGGTTCGGACATTTTATTTGTCGTATTGTGGCTCTATAGATTGTACCTCAATGTTTTGATTGTTATTAACACAGGTGGCGGGCTGGGGCCTCACCTCGGCCAACGGGAAAGCGTCCCCGGTGCTGCAAGTGATACGTCTGCCGTACGTGGAGGTGGCCGCGTGTTACGACAACTCGCCACCCGCCTTCCGGCCCTTCATCACCAGCGACAAGATCTGTGCTGGCACTAATGATGGTAATATTGCTTACCTACTCGCCCTCGGCTTCGCCCCCGTGGTACCTACCTAGATAAAATAAAACCTATGTCATTCCAGGTCATAAACTATGTATATTTATAAATACAAGTGCTGGTACACGGGGTTTTATCGCGTTATTTACCTTATTTCTTTTCTTCCCGACGTTTCGGCTATGTTGCAATAGCCATGGTCGCGGGTGGACTGGAGTATGCTTCATTTTGAGTTTCGTTGTGTAGCGGGTGGGTAGTTTTGTATCACTGGTAAAACTACCCTCACAGATCTTCAGAATTCGGATCGGCTGCATTTACACCGCAACACACCACACTAACAGTATCTTCACACCGAGAAGTCATATTACGACGTGCATTGCATCTACTAATCAAAGGGGTAAATAACGCGATAAAACCCCGTGTACAGCACTTGTATTTATAAATATGAATTGTGATCGCGAAAGTTTAAGAAAAACTATTATAAACTATGTAGGTAGGTACTTAGGTATAAGTATTCAAGTTTCAGCCAAATCCGCTAGTAGTTTTTCTACGAAAAATCTATTGCACGGCCGGGATTCGAACCCACAACTTTCGGGTCGAACGTTAAGGTCCCATTAGTTAGACCAGAGATTAGTTTTGTCTATGGTTAGACCAATACTTTTTTTTCGGACAGACTTAAATGTTAACTGGTCAGAGGGATCTTTGTAACTTTACCGGACATGGCGACAGCGAAAGGCTCTCCGCCGGGGAAAATGGGTTTTTGATGGCAAGCATGCGCAAGGGCACCACTTAGGTCTCGGCTTGGGCTGTTGCTGTGGGGAAATAATCGAATGATGGCCGGCCCTGAGGGGGCGAAAAAGGGCAGAAATAAGTATCTTTGACTCCATCTGCGGCTGCCATTGAGATGTATTAAAGAGTCACAATCTAATAGCTGACAACACTAAAAAAATGTGCGTGCATATTCAATGTTTTACAATGACAATTGACATTTGAATGTAGACGTTATGTCGTTTGTCTTGTACGCAAAAAAGAAAAACTCGGCGCACTACGTAGTGTGCGCAGAGTTTTGGCGTTTACATTTTATTTGTCTGATTGTGGCTCTATAATACATCTCAATGGCGGCTGCACACTTGTCTTATCGCACGTTTATGCTTGTAGGTAAACGTAGTCGTTATATTCTCTTTGCTTGTAGGTTCCACCGCGCTGTGCAAAGGAGACAGCGGCGGCGGGCTTGCCTTCCCGACATCAGAGCACGCCGTGCAACGTTACTATTTGCGCGGCATCGTGTCCACCGCGCCCAACAACGAGAACGTATGCAACTTGGCCACTTACACCAGCTTCACGCAGATTATGAACCATGAGCAGTTTATCAAACAATTCTGGAGTGACTCCTTTTGAACGAATAAATCACTGGATCCTATTTGCTCTTATAATTTCTCGATAGTTTTTCATGTTAGCGTCAAGATGGCAGTTTGTCTGAAGCGTATGGAGCTAAGAGTATATCCAAGAATTGCTACCAAATTGCTAGTCTAAGCAAAAAATTGCTACCTGTTACAGATTTTATGCTGCGTTTACACGCTTGCGAAGGATTGGCAAACCTTCACAAACCACAAGCGTCCACAATTCTCGCTTGGAATTTGGAAGGCGTTTACACGCTTGTGACTGCGTCAGTGTTCTACGTACATCCAAGCATGGCGGACGTCGATCTTGTATCGGCTGTTACCTTTGGTTTAACCATAGCTGGGCATTAACTCGTTAATCCGTTAATCGTTAATTAACGAAGTTAACATTTTGATTAACGGATTAACTTTTAAGTTAACTTTCAAAAATGTTAACGGACACGTTAACTTCCGTTAATATGCGAGAAGTCCGTTAATCGTTAATCCAATGCCTAATAGTTACCGCACGGCACCGACAAGTGCCGGGCGGCGCGTGGCAGCGAGTGAAACAAAAACTAAACTACATATATTTTGCCGGCGCGTGTGAGTGAGAAAGAAAACTGCGAAGAGACCAGACAGATGAAACTAAAAATTGTATTCAACTATTTTCTAAACAGGGCATTAGCCTCGAGTCGGGTACCCCACCCACCGACGTGCCCTGCGCAGCCTTATCGTTTTCGATTTTTTTTATTATTTTTAATCTGTACTTGTTTTTTCATCTATTTCCTTCCGGTTTTCCCGGCTGCTTTGATTGGTGAAGAATGTAGATGCTAATTTGATTGATAGTTTCAATTCAAAGTCAAACCGACATTTTCTTTCTACAGGGTGTTACCAGACCACTACCGAAAACTTTAGGGGGTGAAAGTACCCATCAATATGAACAACTTTTTGTAAGAAACCAACACTGTGAACGCGATAAAAAAACAGCAGTTCCATACATAAGTTCAATACCTACTTGGCTAAAGTGTATGAAACAGCTGTTTTTTTTTTCGCGTTCACAGTGTTGGTTTCTTAGAAAAAGTTGTTCATATTGATGGGTACTTTCACCCCCTAAAGTTTTCGGTAGTGGTCTGGTAACACCCTGTATAGTTTATATAATTAATTATAGTGTTAAACCACACTTAGGTTTCGGTGCTTTAACCGAAATATCATCTTACTGATAGTTTCGTCTTCAACGTCAAGGGCTTCGTGTCCGAGTGGTAAGGCAGCCCGGCTTAAGGATGATCGCTTGTATCTCGCGGTTTCGAATCCCGTCGAAACCTTAAAACTATTAGTAAGATTTTTCAGTCATTTTCTTTCTATCAAAATTTGTTTGTTTTCCGAATTTAGAAAAATGAAAAAAAAAATGAAATATGATCACGACTGTATCCCGGGAGCGGTAGACATTTCTTTCAGATCATTAGGAAATTTTAGATCCTTTTGAAGATGTCTAAGGGGGTAGTCAGAGGTATGTCCAAATACATACATATTTTGGTACATGCCCACTTTTTGCAGAAGTTAACTTTCTATACGTAACAGGTTGCAAGCCCATCGACGCTATTAGAGAGCTAACTTGTTTCCTCACTATGTTTTCCTTCACGTTATAAGCTCGTGTTAAAGCGCATATAAAATTTTCGATGCGAAAAGTTCATTGATGCACGGCCGGATTCGAACCCACGACCTTCGGATCGAAAGTCGAGGTACTAATCCACTTGACCAACACGGCTTTTTTGAATTTAGTGTGCCAGTTATTCGAGAAAAATACTTATTATTTTTTCACGAAATATCACTAACCGGTCAGTTTCTAACACTTAACGCAACGATATAAAGATGCAATTTTACACATATTAACGGATTAACGATTAACGTTAACTTGCGTTAATTCTTCTGAAATGTAACGCTTTAACGTTTAACGAAGCTAACTTTTTTTGTAACGGATTATCGATTAACGAAGTTAACCATTTGATTAACGGTGCCCAGCTATGGGTTTAACCTACTTTTAATTTTTTTTCCAGGTTTTTTTTAAATAAATAAACAAATATCCCTGGACATTCCACACAGCGTCATCTAGTCCCAAGCTAAGCATTTTAATGCTTGTGTATGGTAACCAGATAACTGATATAAGTAGGTACTACATAGATATATTTTTTTTTGTAAATAGGTACATAAGTAGGTAGGTACATATTATACGTAGAAAACAACCAGACACGAAACAAATATTTGCAGATCATACAAACATTTGTCCCGTAGCGGGGATCGAACCCGCAATCTCTGCACCTCAGGCGGGCTTTCGCCCACTGTGCCACAGAGGTCCTCAGAAAAATGTTTTCGAAAAGTTGTCATCAATATTTATTTTTTGGATTTTAATTCCTTTACTGGCTTTCCCATTAACTGGGCAAGACGACTTCAAGCATCTGCAACTTTTTTGATATTTTTGGTAATTTTTCAAAAACGATAAACTCTCTTCGTTCGACCAGCCACTCATTTTGAAGTCAGAACTAGACGTGCGTTCGCCACGAGATCACAGCGGCTACTAAGCGCGCGCCAGCGTGTAAACGCGACGCAATCGATTGCCGCAATCGCCATTTGATTTGTGTTCAAAAACCGACACTAGACCCGATCGGATACAAGCGTCTACAAGCTCACGCAAACCAACACAAACACCCTCTTTACACGCTTGCGATTGCGGAGGCTTGCCAAGGTTCGGCAAGCGTGTAAACGCAGCATTAAGATATTCACGTCATTTCCCGATTCATTATCAGATCACTAACAAAAAAACACTCCGGAAACGTGGTCCCACTGCGATGTCCTGTGTCTCTCTTGGGCAACACACCATTCATTTATAATAATTTTATTTTTCATCCGTCTTCTTTATGTACCTATTAATATTTACCGGCGTTCCTTCAATTCGACGTAACAAAACAGTCAAGTGTGAATTTAGTGGGACCACGAAAAAGTTTTGTCCCACCGGTGGGACATCGCAGTGGGACCACGGTTCCGGAGTGCAAAAAAAAAAATCTTTAGCGCCAGCCCGGCTAGCTAGCTCCAAGGGGGTTTTGAGTGAGTCCAAACACAGACTAAATTGTAAAAGTAAGTATAATATAAAAACACACACAGGAACAATAAAACAGAAACAAGAGTCAATAAACTGTAAAACCACTAGGTATTAATAAAAATAAGCAGGTACTTATTATAGTAATGAAAATAAAGTTGAAATTCGTATGACACTGAAACTGCGCTTCGCTTCGCTGCTCTTCGATGCTCTTTTGGTGTGAGTTGAGCCTAGTAGTTTGTTTATTATTTACTAAAATTAAAATACCAAACTTCGCACTTTTACAGAACAGTAGTGACCTAGTTAAAAAAACTTGAAAAATAAGTAAGGGCCAGAAAATTACCTTAGCTAACTAAGTATAGTAGACTTTATCAGACAAAAGCGTTATAGGTTTACGTTACGAAGTTATTAACGAACTTCTATACACAGGCAGGGGAATTCAATTTTCAAATTGTTTATTTGTTTCTCTGTCACAAACATAAATAAAAATATATAATAATTTTAAAAATAATGATAAATTCAAACAATTGTAGGTTTATGAGAGACTGGTGCCTGAAATAGGTAGGGGATTAAAGCGTAGAGACTTTATCAGACAAAACCGTTACAGGTTTACGTTACGAAGTTATTAACGAACTTGTATACACATGCAGAGAATTTAGGTGACTTTAGGCAAAGGTGAGTGTCCGTTAAGCCAGCGTACACATAAGAGAATTCACATTTTTTTTATGCCCAAAAAATAAAGCATAAATAGTGCATAATTAGGGCAAAGCTGAAAAAAATAGTGCCTCTTTGGTTCAAGAGATAATGACCATTCTTTATGGGAACGCTATCATAACGTTATGATAGCGTACCCATGCCCCGTTCTCAGAAATGGCTAATACTACAGCGACGAAATTTACACTCAAAAATAGTGCATAATTAGTGACTGAGCTATGCAAAATTTCAAAGTGATTGCTCTTAAAGGAAAGGAGATATTGAACAATACTTTTAAAAAAATAACGGTCAAGCGTTATGCTATAATGATAGAGAATACAATACATAATTATCCGATGCTCTTGGCTCCAGGGCCAACAATGTATGGACGCAGAGCAATGTCCTTTGTTTGGGTCATTGGACCAATCAAATTGAAGCAAGTTCGGGTTCGACAACGCTGCCTCCCGCAGTGCGGCGTCGTCCGTTGCAGACATCACATCGAGGAGGTGTGCCAGGTTTTTTGGCAGGTCTTCTTCAGTCTCCATCGCGTACTGCCTCGCACTATCCCGTCCACCAACTCATGTTGGTCCTCGACGTCGCTGCCAGGATCGACGTCGCTTCTTAGATCGAGCTTCTTCTTGGATCTCATTATCTAAAATCAAACAGCACATGTTAGGTTTTTTTTTTACTAAAGTTTATTTACAGAAACTAAACTACTACATATTTACATAACTGTACAAAATACAATTAGAACCAGTTGAGCCACCTAAGGATCGTTACAAACGATCTATAGGTAGCTCAACTGATCCAAACCACTGCCAGACGGAAGCGTGCCCAAGACACTGGCAGCATTGCCGCGCTGGATTGCAATGCTGATCTTTTGTTAGGTGGACAATACCGGCACGATCTTAGAGAAAGTAAGAGAGCGCTGTATATTCCTTTCTCAGTCACACAAAAATTACCGAGCAAATTCAATGTTCTACAATGACATTTGACATTTGAATGTAGACTTAATAATTTTTGTTTTAATGTTCAATGTCGCTTGTACACAAAAAATTAAAACTCGGCGCACGCTACGTAGTGCGCCGATAAATTGGCGCGGGCATTTTATTTGTCTGATTGTGGCTCTATAGATTGTACCTCAATGGACGCGACCTATAAAAGGTCCCTTGGTTCCGGTGAATGAGATGTCTACCCAATAAAATAAACACACTATTATTATAAAGATTTGTTGAGAAAAGTTTGTGTGTATTTTGTTACTCTTTCACGGTCAAACGGCCGGACGGATTTGAATGAAATTTGGTACCAGAATTAAAATCAATAATAATAAAGGTCCTTGGACATTCCACACGGCGTCATCTAGTCCCAAGCTAAGCAATTTAATGCTTGTGTTATGGTAACCAGATGACTGATAAACTACATAGATACATTTTTTGTAAATACATACATATTATACATAGAAAACAACCAGACACGAAACAAATATTTGCAGATCATACAAACATTTGTCCCGCAGCGGGGATCGAACCCGCAACCTCTGCGTCTCAGGCGGGCTTTCGCCCACTGTGCCACAGAGGTCGTCAATTGCTTATACCCTGGATTAAAGAATACTACTTTTGAACCCGGTATTCCCGCGGGAGCGGGAACTATTCAATGCGGGTAACACCGCGGGCCGCAGTCAATGTAACATTAGATTAACCTGAGGTAGACGCGACATTCCGCATGGCTTCGTCTTCAAGTACAAATATATAATCCTCCATTGGGATCTTAGAGATTTCTAAGCGTTCAGTCGCTTGGTCCTCGTCACTGCCCTGGCTACTTGCCATCCGATCGCTGTCGTCAAGGTCGGATAAAGCTGCAATAGAAACTCACATTATTATTATTATTTTACAACTAGCTGCGCCTCGCGGTGTTACCCGCGGTAGTTTCCGTTCCCGTGGGAATACCGGAATCAAAAGTAGCCTATGTGTTATTCCCGGTCATAAACTATGTCTATTCCAAGTTTCAGCCAAATCCGTTCAGTAGTTTTAGCGTGAAAGAGTAACAAACACACTTACACACACACAAACTTTCACCTTTATAATATTAGTAGGATTATAATATTAGTAGGATTTTAGGAAAACTTACAGCTAAAAAAAACAACAAACAAAAAAAACACAGTTACTTAGGTCCATGCTCAAAAGTAACTCACAGGATTGATGAAGCGACGCAGATTGACTCGTTGTATTTATTGACAGCTGCGGCGAATCGACGACATCCTGCCAGGGCGGGTCGTACACAGGGTCTACGAACAAAATTTATTTATTTACTAGATAACGCGGCTTCGCTTGCGTGATACCTTGATAAAATATAGCCTATGTTCATTCGGAAAGTCCATGCTACACATCGGTGAAATAATTTTTGAAATCGGATTAGAAGTTTCGGAGATTATCCTAAACATACAAACAAACAAACAAACTTTACCTCTTTATAATATTAATTAGTATAGATAGTATAGAAGTATAGATTCGAGTCTCCAATATTGTAAACACCAATACAAAATATTTGAAATAGAGAATCAAAAGTAACATGCCAAGTGTCACAATAGGAATAACAATGAGTCAAACAAGCGCTGCCGCCTATTTTATTATTAAAACTATTACAGAGGTATTAAAAAAAGCTTTCACACTCAGTTTTTTTAATTCCTTTGTTCAACGTAATAATAAAATAGAATAGGCGGCGGTGCTCAAATAATAGGTGCTCACTTGGGAATACTTCAGTTTGACGCATACAGACAACTTAAATTGATTTTGAATTACATTTTTTCCGGTTAATTATATAGTCAGTCAGTTCAGAATTGTTGGTGGGCCATGCCATGGTCTCCCCTAAAGACCAAAACAATTGGGGGGGACCTTTGCCCAGCAGTGGGAAGATATAGGTTAGAAAAATATATAGTCTCCGGTACTGAAGCCGACAAGCTCAATGTCTGCTGATATCAGGGACAGGTTTTGGGCTTCAAGTTCTGAAACCCGCCGAATAGATTCGGGTGAGAGTATCAATGAGTCCAATGAGTCCGGCGTAGACAACCGTTCGGTAGTACTGCAAAAAAACATAACACGGTTAATGGGGGCGATTCTGAGTGTCGCAAAAGCTAAACTAAACTAACTAAAATTATTGCCATCCTTTTTATTTCCATCGCTATGAAAGGGACGGCAACATTTTTAGTTAGCTTAGTTTAGCTTTTGCGACACTCAGAATTGCCACTAATAATCAGCTAAGACGCTCGTGGCGAAGCTTACTAAGACGTTCTTGATAAATCATCGAAGTTAAGCAACGTTCTGAGCGGTCACAACTAGGATGGGTGACCGCAAGTGGCATTATCAGCTGAGCGCTTCCGTGCTTCGGAGGGTACGTTAAATTGTCGGTCCCGGCTTTTAAAGTCGTTAAGCAATGACGGAGGCCTTTAGGCGGCCCAAAAACTCCGTCAACAGAGTTGGCCACTTGCTCATACGAACGAACGAACGATCAACTAAGACTTTTTTTTTTTTGCTTCGCAAGGCTTGTGCATTTAGCCACTATCATGTCCTATTAAAATTCAAGTTATGAGATACTAGCTAACTTGCCCGTGGCTTCGCTCACGTGGTACCTACCTTGATAAAATATAGCATATGTTCATTCGGAAAGTCTAAGCTACAAAATATTTTGGTGAAATATTTTTTGAAATCGGATGAGTAGTTTCGAAGATTACTCCAAACATACAAACAAACAAACCAACATTACCTCTTTATAATATTAGTATAGAAAGGTACACAAATACAAATTACATATACATAAATATCCCACCCATTCCCTTGTGCCTCAGTAAAGTTGTGGGTCTTTACTGAAGCACCACACGGACTTTTTGTGAGAACTCGAAATGCAATGTTAACCAGTTTTGTTTCATTTGCCCACACTTATGTACGTTCACGAACACTCAACAGTTAATAATCCACCATTATTACACATTAAAATTCGCTAAAACACAAGTTCCGAATGAACATAGGCTATAGAGGTATTTTGTGAGTAAGCGGGTGAGTAAGCTAGTTAAATAAATAAATAAATAATAAATATCTTTGGACATTTCACACAGCGTCATCTAGTCCCAAGCTAAGCCACTTAATGCTTGTGTTATGGTAACCAGATGACTGATATAATACTTATATACTTTTTTTTTTGTAAATATATAGGTACATATTATAGATAGAAAAACATCCAGACACGAAACAAATATCTGCAGAACTTGCAAACATTTGTCCCGCGGCGGGATTCGAACCCGCAACCTCCGCGTCTCGGTCGAGTTATTAAATAAAGTGATAGTAGTTTGATGCACGTAAATCATAGTAAAAAGAAAACACGTACCCCGTGGGCATTTCTACCGGTGGTACTGTAGGGGTGTCCTCTTTGAGTGGGCATGATACCCTTTTCGGTGCCGCTCTTCTGTAAAAATAAAATATTACTTAAGTAATTATAATAATCATTTACCTACCTATTATTTTGGGTCGACCAAGGAAACGTTGGCGGGACGATCTCGTCATCTTTGACGAAGGATAGTGGGACTCGGAAAAGGATAGAGACGGTTGGAAGAGTTTGGGGGAGACCTTTGCCCAGCAGTGGGACGAGACAGGTTGATAAAAAAAAATCATTTATTTATTCAATATTATTAAGAACCAACTTTATTGCAACCCGCCCCGTCGACATTTAATATCTTCTTCTCTATAACAAAGACGATTAATATCTAGAAGACAGACAAAGGCCATACACAAAATCGTAACCCTACTAAATAACCCTACTAAATTGATGTTTTAAAGTTTCCAGGCTATTTGAACCTGGAAACTTTAAAACATCAATTTTATCCAATAAATTTCAATTACTTTCTAGTTAAAATGTTTTTTATATTGAATATTGTTGCTACCTACTACCAAAGACGATTAATATCTAGCTACTACTAAGTATTGAAATTTCTTGGATAAAATTGATGTTTTAAAGTTTCCAGGCTATCTGGTACTGCGGGATCGGGTTACGATTTTGTGTATGGCCTTTGTCTGTCTTCTAGATATTAATCGTCTTTGTCTATAATAAAACTGTAACACGTCGATGTACTTATGTACATTTGAGATATTAATAAAAAATTAATATGGGTCACTATTAGAGTAACAGAAGCAAAACAAATGGTTTTTAAATTTTTTGTCTATCTGTTTTTTTTTTTGCGTGAGGAACTTAAAAAATAGGCGCCATGTTATTAAAAGGGTTGCAATGGGGTGTCAAAGTTTGTATAGGAACGCTTAAAGAAAAGTGCGATTAGATAGAACCTCAGTGTGTCAGTTTTTATGGAAAGTAGCGTGTACAGCACGCAAGCGAAGCCGCGCGGGTCTACTATGTAAAAATAAAAAAAAAACCAACCGGCTTTTCTTTGGTGGCGCGTTTGGCATTATAAACATGCCACACTCTTTCTTGGGCTTCCTCGGTCGTAATTGCATCCAAGCCTCGGGCTGTGGTCTTTCATCCCTTTTCCTGTATTTAGCCTTTTTCTTTCTCTCAACTGCAGGTTTTTCATTTAATCTAGAGAAATATATTAATCAATTAGAAAAATAGTCACGGAAAGTGTAGTAAGAATTCATATATAAATATCTAAAAGAATAATCTTACGCTGAACGTCCGGGCACAATAGTAGAGGCGAGCGAGCATGCTGTGTCTGCAGCTTTTGTAAATGACTGATAGGCATCAGCAGCTTCTGTAAGTGACTGAGAGGCATCAGCAGCTTCTGTAAGTGACTGAGAGGCATCAGCAGCTTCTGTAAGTGACTGAGAGGCATCAGCAGCTTCTGTAAGTGACTGAGAGGCATCAGCAGCTTCTTTAAGTGACTGCGAGGCATCAGCAGCACCTCCACGGGAGCTTCCATTGCGACGACGACGCCCACGAGAGCTACACTTTGCTACTTGTTTTCTGGGCCTCCTACAATAAAGAAGAATTTAAAAACAAGGTCGATTCTTTACGTGGTACCTAGCTGTCACGTGGTAAATGATCCTTGAGATAGGAGATCATTCTTTATTGATTTCTACAAACTACAAAGGTGAAAAATAAATTAGGAACCAACTGACGGCCTTGTTGCTAAAAAATAACAAATTGGGTAAGGGAAAAATGAAGTCCTACTGAAATAATTGATTTTTTCTTTTCTTTCTTTAACGAAAAACTCAAGCATCAGAGTTGTCCACTTGCTTATACAAACTGGTCTGTCATACAAATGAAACAATACATACAAGCTTGGTGATAGTGGATCTTCGAACATAATGGTAGAGGCGAGCGAGCATGCTGCGTCAGCAGCTTCTGTAAGTGGCTGAGAGGCATCAGCAGCTTCTGTAAGTGGCTGAGAGGCATCAGCAGCTTCTATAAGTGACTGTGAGGCATCAGCAGCTTCTGTAAGCGACTGAGAGGCATCAATAGCTTTTGTAAGTGGCTGCAAGGCATCAGCAGCTTCTGGAGCCTCGGTGAGGTCCCATCTGTAATATAATATTTTCAGTATATTTGTATCTTTATTATTTTATTTCTTAGTTGTGACAAGAACGACAACATTAACAGCTTATGCACACTACGTTTTTGAACGTGCAGACACTGCGCGATTTTGTGTAGCGCGTCACCTGTTTGCAGCGCGTTTCATAAATGCGAGGATAATGTACATAATGTGTGCATGGTCACAGCCTGACGCCTACATTTTGTTCGGCACGCGTTTGTATTGATACAAACGCGCAATCATTGCGCGTCTCATTTGCGTTTGTATCGATATAAACGCTCAGTACCGTTGCCCCAGAAATGAGTCACTGTGTACAACTGAGCCACTGTTGCCTCCTTGACCCTACTGATAAAACAAGTTGCTATTCTTGTATTATTTAGTTTTTTTTTTTTTTATAAATGATAATTATTTATTTATACATTCACAATTATTTAGTCATACAAATAAAAATAATACATACGGTCTAAGTGAGCGGGCATTTGTCTTAATGAAAGAGTTGAGCTGATTGAGCTGACATTCCGCTACAGCAGCCTCTAGCTGTTTGGCATCAACAATGTAACACCCACTCAACAATGTAACATCAACAATGTCCCACCTGTAATTATGTTTTCAGTTAATTTGTAAGGCGCGGGACAGACAGAAAAGACGTAAGGCGAAGACGGGGCGCGGACATTTGTCTCTTCCGCGTCCCTTTCATACAAAATGTATAGAAGCGTCACGCACGACGCAAAACATACAGAAGAGACGGGGCGCGGGCGCGACGCTTTTACGTCTGCGCCTTTTGTTCAAAACACACAGAAGAGACGGGGCGCGGACGTGGTGGGGGCGAGGACGGGGCGCGTGGTGGCATGCCTGCCGGGCGGCGCGTCACGCACGCTCGCACGCTCGCACTGCGTCGCGTCCGCGCCCCGTCTTTTCTATATAATTTCAAAAGTCGCGTCCGTGACGTCTCCGCCCTGTCCGCGCCGCGTCTTCGCCTTACGTCTTTTCTGTCTGTCCCGCGCCTAAGGTTTATTTCAAGACTCTATTTTGTGTTTTGTTAGTTTAGTCTTTTTGAAGACAATTCTACAGGCCCTGATTGTGTACACTTGTCTCGATTGTATCCAAGTTGTATCAAAGCAAAAGTTATTTTCACGATTTACTGTGATTTATGCTTTGATACAACTTGGATACAATCCGAGACAAGTTACAAAATCCAGGGGCAGGTGTAACATGAATGGTGACTAAAAACCTTTGTAAGTCAAACCTTTGTAAGTTTTTAAGGCACATTCAGAGATTTTATTAAAATGACACGCAATTGATACATTAACACAGAACACAGAATTAACTTTCACTAGCTCAACATGGTGTTAATTCTTATTTTTATAGTTTTATTCTAACAACTAAGTACTTATATCAGCATATAAGTATTAATTATGTTTGTAGTGTAGGTGTTGGTGGTAGTCACATTGATTCTTATTATAAATAAAAAATACTGTTTTCTTTATGTAATAGTCGATTTTGTAGAGAAGTTTACGATTCAGAAGTCGGAAACACTGACAAAATGGGGCGGTAAAGTTGTAAAATAGACTGCTGAACTGTGAATGTGTCAAATACACCGTTAGCAAAATCGCCAAAGTTGTTGTCACAAGATCTTTGCTTGCTTTGCTCGCTTGATCAAATAGGTATAGGTCGCGTCACGTAATAAGAGCGCGGTCGGGGAAGTAGCGGGGGTATGTTTGCGCCTGTGTTCACTCGCTGACGAACCAATAGCACTAGTTAAATCACTGGTATGAAGTGCGCCGCGTTACCTCTCCACCAATCATCGACCACTGCGCAGTTTGACAGCCAGCGCTCTTTTTAGGTGGCGCGACCTTTAAAAAATTATCTAAGAAATAATTATGTACCTGCTTGGACGACTGAGGATATTACATCTACGCCCTCGCTTCGCAGCACAACAGGTTGGTGACAACAGGTTCCTTTTTACTACTGGTCGACTTCCACGGGAGATTCCAATGCGACGCCCACGAGAGCTACACTTTGCTACTTGTTTTCTGGAACTCCTACAATAAAGAATAATTTTAAAAAAAGGTCGATTCTTTACGTGGTACCTAGCTGTTACGTGGTAAATGATCCTTGAAGTAGGTAGATCATTCTTTATTGATTTCTACAAACTGCAAAGGTAACAATTTCAAAAATAAATTAGGAACCAACTGACGTTCTTGTTGCTAAAACTTGCTAAAACCAATTTCTTCCAGGCGACAATTTGGGTAAGGGAAAAATGAGGTCCTACAGAAATAATTGATTTTTTCTTTTCTTTCTTTAACTAAAAACTCAATCATCAGAGTTGTCCACTTGCTCATACAAACTGGTCTGTAAATTATTTGGTTATACAAATGAAAACAATACATACAAGCTTGGTGATAGTGGATCTTCGAACATAATGGTAGAGGCGAGCGAGCATGCTGCGTCAGCAGCTTCTGTAAGTTGCTGAGAGGCATCAGCAGCTTCTGTAAGTAACTGCGAGGCATCAGCAGCTTCTGTAAGTGACTGAGAGGCATCAGCAGCTTCTGTAAGTGACTGAGAGGCATCAGCAGCTTCTGTAAGTGACTGAGAGGCATCAGCAGCTTCTGTAAGTGGCTGCGAGGCATCAGCAGCTTCTGTAAGTGACTGCGAGGCATCAGCAGCTTCTGTAAGTGGCTGAGAGGCATCAGCAGCTTCTGTAAGTGGCTGCGAGGCATCAGCAGCTTCTATAAGTGGCTGCGAGGCATCAGCAGCTTCTGTAAGTGGCTGCGAGGCATCAGCAGCTTTTGTAAGTGGCTGAGAGGCATCAGCAGCTTCTGTAAGTGGCTGAGAGGCATCAGCAGCTTCTGTAAGTGGCAGAGAGGCATCAGCAGCTTCTGTAAGTGACTGAGAGGCATCAGCAGCTTCTGTAAGTGACTGAGAGGCATCAGCAGCTTCTGTAAGTGACTGAGAGGCATCAGCAGCTTCTGTAAGTAACTGCGAGGCATCAGCAGCTTCTGTAAGTGACTGAGAGGCATCAGCAGCTTCTGTAAGTGACTGAGAGGCATCAGCAGCTTCTTTAAGTGACTGCGAGGCATCAGCAGCTTCTGTTAGTGGCTGCGAGGCATCAGTAGCTTCTGTAAGTGGCTGCGAGGCATCAGCAGCTTCTGTAAGTGGCTGCGAGGCATCAGCAGCTTCTGTAAGTGGCCGCGAGGCATCAGCAGCTTCTGTAAGTGGCTGAGAGGCATCAGCAGCTTCTGTAAGTGACTGATAGGCATCAGCAGCTTCTGTAAGTGACTGCGAGGCATCAGCAGTATCTTCGGGTTGCTTGGATGTTGGAAACTTGGTCGGATCCCGCCTGTAAATAATGTTTTCAGTACATTCATATCTTTATTATTTCATTTTTAGTAGTTTAATTTCTTAGTTGTGACAAGAATGGCAACATTAAGAGCCTAGGCACACTACGTTCTCGAACAAGCAGACACTGCAAAATTTTGTGCTGCAAACTAGTAGCGCGTCACCTGCTACTACTAGTTTGCAGCGCGTTTCATAAATGCGAGGATAATGTGCAAGTGTGTGGAGGTTGCATCGATACAAACGCGCAGTCATTGCGCGTCTTTTCATAAATGCGAGGATAATGTGCAAGTGTGTGGAGGTTGCATCGATACAAACGCGCAGTCATTGCGCGTCTTTTCATAAATGCGAGGATAATGTGCAAGTGTGTGCAGGTTGCATCGATAAAAATGCGCAGTCATTGCGCATCTTCGTTGTTGTCACAAGAACTTAAGACAAATTATCATAACAAATTATCTAAGATTCTAAGCAATAGGTACCTAAAACCCCTGCTTGGACGACTCAGGTAAATACATCTCCGCCCTCGCTTCAAAGCACCGCCGATATATATACTTGATGGTGACAACAGGTTCCTTCTCACTACTGGTCGACCTCCACGGGAGATTCCAATGCTACGCCCACGAGAGCTACACTTTGCTACTTCTTTTCTGGGACTCCTACAATAAAGAAGAATTTTGAAAAAAGTTGATTCTTAACGTGGTACCTAGCTGTCACGTCACGTGGTAAAATGCCAGCGTTCTTCCTAAGACGAGATAAAATATAGGTAAGTAGGTAGGTACCTAATAACTAGATAATGTAAAATCGTACCTAGTTCTGCACTACAAAAACTAAGATAGAAAGCAGCAGTAGTAGGTACTTAAAGAGCATGAGGTAAGTAAGTACTTACATATTAAAAATATTTGTTTACATTACACGCTTACGACGACCGGTTTACGATTTACTTACATTCTGAAGTAAATCACCTTGTTCTAATACAAAACTTTCACTACGTTTCAAAAAAATAGAATTAAGAGCGCAAGCGCAACAAACAAGCTGCTAAAACATAAATTTGATTTGAAAACAAGATGAATTAGAGCTGCGTGTTTGTTTGTTGTAAATGGTTTAATTTTATTTAAGGATGCTAGCTAATGCTAATTGCTAACGCATGTGTTTGTTTACTACTTTGTTTTGTTTACTTGTTTGTTGTGACGCTTGGTGCAGTGTTGCCAACTGTACCATCACCTTAGTAGCTAGATCTTTCGCAGAAGGCAGAAAGTTACCAGATCACCATATTTTACCTCAAAAAGTAGCTAAAGTAGCCAAACTTCAAAATGATCAAGACCTAAGGCCGGCTTTACACCTGTGAGTTTTACTTACGTAAGTCACTTACTAAGCTACTTACGATAAATTTTCAAGTGTAAACACTAATAATTAGTGTTTACACTTGAAAATTTATCGTATATGTCGTATAAATTTTCAAGTGTAAACACTAATAATTAGTGTTTACACTTGAAAATTTATCGTAAGTAGCTTCGATCTATAGGTAGGTCAACTGATCCAAACCACTGCCAGACGGAAGCGTGCCCAAGACACTGGCAGCATTGCCGCACTGGATGGCAATGCTGATCTTTTGAGCCAAATAAGTACCTACTTAATCTATAGAAGATGATGAAGAAAATGCATAGTTTACAAAGAGATGCCCTCTTTGTCGCTCTGATGGAAAAGTACAAGGTGAATTGAACTATATTGCATTAGTTCTAGAATCAAAACGAATGTATTTTTGCCATGGACGTGTGTTTTTTTAAATGAAGTTGCTACTGGACGCTATATTGGAAAGTTGCTAGAAAAAATTGAAGCTACAATTTTTTTGAAATTGTAGCTGACGGGTGTGCAAAAATAGCTAGATCTAGCTATAAAGCGCTAAGTTGGCATCAGTGGCTTGGTGACGATAAATGGGAAAACGCTAACCTAGCATCCACAGAGAAAGTAAAGTTTGTAAAGTAAAGTGGATTCTAGGTTACAACCACGATGAAATTTTCTTATGCCGCGTACCTACTCACTCTTCAGGAGACCCTCGCGCGAGGCTTGTCGAGTGGAGGCGGCCGGAGAGCAGCCATCTACACCATGGATGTATTACAGGATCCACACACTCCGTTCAGTGTGACCAACGTAGGCGATTTGTCGCCATTTAGGCTACTCAGAATGAGAATCGGCGATGAAAAAATCTGAAAGGCGACTGGTCGCCTATTAGGCTACTTCAGTGACAAGCTATTTAAATTAGAATAAAATTGAAAAATAAAATGAAATTGAATAAAATTAAAGGCACCATGATAAGACTTCCCTACAAAAGGGCGATTATTGTACATTTTTCAAAATTGTTTTTACTTTTATTTTATGTCGTGTAGTTATTGCGGTAGACTAGATTTATTTTTTGAAATTGTATCTTGTTCATAATTTCATGATAGGTTAAAGTAGGTATGAATAAATAAATTGATTTATACCTACTACGTTTTATTTTATTTAAGCAAAAATTTGGCGTTTGGTTTGGGCTACAGAACAGAAGTTGAAATTGGGCTAATACATTAGAAGTAAAAAATGGCGACATCAGGCCCTAAGCGGTTGGCAACACTGAAGATTGTGGATTATTGTCTCGCCTCGCCCCCTCGTGTCCTTTGACTCGCGCCCGAAAAACCGACACCAAGCGGAGCGCGCGCGAGGCGACCGGAGGCGAGACGAGGGGACCGTCCACACTCTTCGCTCGCATAGCCTCGTGGTCGCCTCCTGGAGAGTGAGGATGGGGCTTTAGACATGAAAGCTGTCAGCTTCAGCTGTCATGTCCTCCCTCTCCTCCCTCTGTCATGTCATGTCAATGTCAATTCACTCACTGTCTGTCACTGTCAGTCAAGTTAAGTCTTTGCTACTTTGCTTGCTACGATCAATCAAGTAGTTAAAATATTTAAAAATATTTATTTTTAAAAAAGACTGTGCTGCTGCGTTTTGCTACAACGATAATTTTTAATCAAATTGATTTTAACTTAACTCTGCAATCACATTACTTCAGTTAGTGTAGTGACTAACATAACAATAAATCTTCAAGTTCCATTCACTGAAATCAACTCAGATCAGAATATATTTTTATTTACTTACAAATAAGGCAAGTGCGAATATGATGACAAATCGACAACTTCGACAAGTTTGAATGATTTTACAGATATCTTGTATTTATAGTGCTGTATGGTGATAAGCGAGAATGTCGGATAAAGCTTTGACGATGGGTCAGCGGGTTCTAGTGGTAGGCAAGGATGTGAAAGGATCAGTTGCCTACGTCGGCTGCCCGACTTTCGCTTCGGGGAAGTGGATAGGTGTCATCCTGGATGAGGCGAAAGGGAAAAACAACGGGACTGTGCGAGGGCATGCATATTTCAGCGTAAGTTTAAGTTAAAGTAACCTCACGAGTGGCTTGATGTGGGTCTGTTTCAGAGTTTGCTAGCTGCTCAGACATCTGACGCGGCTGTCATGCTCTACCGACTGACACTCAGGCTACTTGCTACAGCAAACGTTGTTAGGAAAGACCTATGGGACCAACATGGTCGACTATCGACCAAGGTTCCTAAATTAAAATTGATTAAAAAAAAAACAAGAGAATAATGAAGACGGAAACAGAAACTAACATTGACCCTCTCTTATTTGTTCGATTCTGTAGTAATAGCAAGGACAATGGGACTCGTTCGTTCATTCGTATGAGCAAGTGGCCAACTCTGGTGACAGAGTTTTTAGGCCGCATTAAGGCCTCCGTCATGGTTTAACGACTTTAAAAGCTATGAATATAGTGACAATGATGATGACTTCATTCGTCCTTGGTAATAGCAAGGATATAGATACTTAAAAGGACTGCTCATTCAATACTTCGAAACATGATTCTAAAATTAGTTTAAGCATGATAGGTGTCGCTTGGAGTAACCATTTCCATAACCATTACATACTTACACACACACAAGCTTTCACCTTTTAATAGTAGTGTGATTACCCACGCATAGAGGACCACCTTTGAGTCTAAATGCGGAAAAGGGAGTCCCCATACATACATAGTAGTGTGATTGTATTTAAATATTATTTTTTTTAATTTCAGTGCGACGAAAACTATGGAGTGTTTGTTCGTCAATCTCAAATCCAGCTCTTAGATGCTGAAGACAACCCCATGGATATGTCCATCACCACTCCCTCTGAAGAGTCTAAACCGAGTAACCGAAGATTAAGCAGGTATTTATTTGATGACTTAGAAAGTCCTTATATATCTTGATAGGGATTGAAAGTGAGAAACAAAATATTGTGGTTAAGCTTTTGTTAGTTATAAGCAAAGACGATTAATATCTAGAAGACAGACAAAGGCCATACACAAAATCGTAACCCTAAAAAATAGCCTGAAAACTCTAAAATATCAATTTTATCCAAGAAATTTCAATTACTTTCTAGTTAAAAATGTTTAAATATTGAATATTGTTGCTACCTACTACTAAGTATTGAAATTTCTTGGATAAAATTGATGTTTTAAAGTTTTCAGGCTATCTGGTACTGCGGGATCGGGTTACGATTTTGTGTATGGCCTTTGTCTGTCTTCTAGATATTAATCGTCTTTGGTTATAAGTTAGTGAAGAGTGATCAACAATATAAGTTAAACCATGACAATTAATCTACTCTAAATGCGCACCACATATTGGCTTCATTCAACTTGCTTCCAACCATTGGCCACGAATAGAATGGCCAATGGCAGGGAGACATTGTTACTTAGGCTCTCATACAATGGTAGCTGATACAAAATTCTAAATATGAACAGAGACTTATGTGCTTATGAGTGGTCTTTAATTTCTTAGTTGCTCTATAAGAAATAAAAGTAAGTTTGAGCAAGTGGCCAACTTATTTAGGCCGCCCAAAGGTCTCCATCGTGGCTTAACGACTTTAAAAGCCGGGACCAACTTGCGGTCACCCATCCAAGTAGTGACCTCTCTGCACGTTGGTTAACTTCAACAATCTATCAAGAACGTCTTAGCAAGCTTGGCCACGAGAGTTTCTCTTCAATTCAACTTATTCTTCAATTCTTTGTGTGATAGCTAGACTCACTAAACTGAAATTAGATTAACTTATTAGAAATTCGTGTGAGAGTAATAGAAAAATTATGTGAAATTTAGATACAGGTTTGATTTTTTTTTACTAACAAATAGATTTTTTTCCTAAGAAATAATAGAGTCGCGTTCATCCTTCGCTGCAAACTCGTTTATAAATTAACGGAAGGAGACAGCAATATTGCTCTCTCTCTCTCGCATTTAGGAGAACCACGCGATCCTTTTGTTTAAGCGCAGAGATGTGCATATTGCAGTTGAACTATCAATGCATTCTTAGGACATGACCTCGCAAACACCGGGCGCTCTCGCCGAGTCATTCTTTATATCGATAACGTACATGCGCCCGCGCCGAGTACTTTCAACACTAGTGTTAAGATGATTTATGAACAAGTTTGCAGCGAATGATGAACGTATAGTATGTAAAATCATTCACACTTTTTAATTCATAAATCACTAACTATGTTTATACTTTTATATCCCGATAATGTTGCCATTGTAATAATTGTTTTTGTTAAGTCCACTTCTTACAACACCATGCCCGAGCCCCGAGAGAGTTCGCACTAGGATTACAGGGTATAAATATACCATTTACATTTACTATAGAATGCAAGTAATTCTAATTTCAAATTTAAGTGTTGCCAGAATTAACAGACAAGCTAGAACTTTTACATAGTAATAAACTTTTTTAATCTGCTAGTGTTTGTTATGTTCCACAGAGTATAAAATTTTCCGGTTTTATTTGATGTTACAAATTATTTCAGTAAATAGTTGCCAGAAGTTACTCATTAAAATCATTTTGTTAATGTTACTAAGATCCCACTTAATAATAATTGAATATTTAGGATAATTAACCTTCATTTTTTTTCAGAATTAATGCGTTACACGGCTAGTGTATTTTATTTTTTAGCTTATGTGTTAGAAGGAGCAGTTTTTTTGTTAATGATTTGACCGTCCGCCATTTTAAAAATGGTGTTCTTGAAAAAATTACTGTTTTTCAGCTTATGCTTTGAAGCATAAGTTGAAGTTCAGAAATTGAGCGTTATGTTACAGAGGCCGTTCTCAAAATATTAACATTAAACTCTCAAGTGGATAAACTAATTTTGCAATTTAAACTTTCTTGCACATTCCACCTTCAACTTATTTTCTTAGGTCTAACATGAAATATAGAACAAAACTTTTACTTAGTTGGGTATCATTAGTTACATTTAACTTCTGTTGTTAGAGAGAAATGGAAATTGTTTATTTGTTCATAACTGACACAAGACATTTTTTTTTTATAACATTAACTTCAATTTTAGAAGAAGAGAGATATTCCCTGCACTCTCAAAATGCATTTCTGTTTAGAACTCTGAAAATCCTAAGATTTTTTTACTAGTGTATATTATATAATGCGTGGTTATACTCACTCTGAATGTGGTCTAGTCTGAAAAACAGCGCTACTTCCCATTCCACTTGGGAAGTAGAATTACGCTGAGACTTGACCTTTTCAGCACACTAATTTCCACTCGGGCTAACGTTATAACGTAGTACATAAGTATCTACACCTACCTTTTTCTTTCCTGAGTGTGCTGAATAGAGGATTTCTATTCTATTCTATTCTAAAAGCATTTCTATCGTAAACTAGCCGATATATTGCCAAGTGATTTACGCTCCAGTGGTTGCATCAACTATAATAATAGCACACTTCAGCAAAACAGCGCTGTTTCATTTCTCGTGGTCACTTTTCAAATTTTTAATCCGAATCAAAAAGGTTTTATTTGACCGTTATGTGTTTGTCTCTGGCACCGTAGCTCTTAAACAAGTGGACCGATTTGAATTCAGTTTTTAATAATTTAAGAGCAGTTTTTCTAGAGATGATTTAAACTTAACGGGACACTGTACTGGGTGGGGGCCTATCATCAGTTTTCGACTGGTATAGTTAACTATTCTCGCTCACGTGTCAAGTATTCTAAATGTATGGAATTTTTAGTTCATGCAAGTTACCGGGGGAGGCGCTGCACTGGATTTTCATACATTTGTGATACTTGACTCGGTATCGAGGACAGTATCCAATACTATGGTTAACTCGTGATAGACCCCCTGTAGTGCCTGGGACATTGTTAGGCTTGTAGTACCTAAACTATCCTCTCAGCTTATCCGGCCATATCCACTGATAATGGTCAATATGTTGTGAGCTGACTAAGCCGCGATGATTTCCTTCAACTTTTAGAGCTCGTGTTAATGATATTAGTTTTTAAATCGGTTACCTACCACACGCAATATGTGTAGTTTGACCCCAAGTTACCGGTACAACCAACAGTTTACGCAATACATTAGTTCAAGTTAGGTTCGTTAAGAAAATATTCAGTGAAAATTGTGCAAATAGAATAATAAATAATAAATAAATATCCTTGGACATTTCACACGGTTCAAAGTGAAGAAGTGCAATGCTTCGTGTTAAACTCAAAAAGTAGGTATAATTAAATAACATTCTTACCTGATATTTACTCGTATGCATGAATAAGGTCGTATTTGTTGTCTGTGGTATGAGAATTTAATTTGGAAGGACTCATATTATCTAGAATAATATCCTCTGAAATTCTAATAGAGGTTAAATCTTACTTTCTAAGCCACCAGAAAGAAATGTCTTGTATGTAAACAAGTCATCAATCAATTTCTGAAGCTATACACAATAATTTCCATTTCTCTCGAAAACCGTGTGTTAGTACTGTGTCTGATAGCTGGTTTTCTCCTTGCTAGTATAACTGTGGCCCAGAGATCTAGACCGACTACGTGAGTACACTCTAGTATGCACTGAGCTTAGCTTTGCACCTTTAAACTGCGAGGAGTATTATTTGGAAACTATAGTTCTGTGTAGCGAGATAGATGGCGTTGTAAACTACACACGAATGTCTATGGTTGTAAGAAATTTTTGCATTGGTATTGTCAATTATATTTGGGCGTCAAATGTAGTTCATTGTTCAAATAGACCTCTTGAATAATTATCTACATTTTATCGTTTTAAGGTCTAGTTTTTTCTTCCGTACTAGTTAAGAAGACGCCATCTAGAAGGCTACACAGAACTAAAGCATTGAAAAATATTCTTCGTACTGGACTCTATTAGTTTTAATAAGGTTTAATATGGTTTGCACTGTTGCTTGATTGTTATAACGTTCCTACAGAAATAATTATTTCTTTGAATTTTTTATATTTTTTGAATATTTTTAATTGTATAAACAGGCCATTGTAAAACAATTTACTTGTTGTTTTATAAATTTGATGTTTGATGAATGCCTTTTGTGAACATTTTATAAGCAGAAGATTGGGGCCTTATCCCAGTGGGAACGTTTATAGTATAAACGTTCCCACTGCTGGGTATATTATACAATAAAAAAAAGTTTGCTATAATTTAAACAAAGAATTGAGAACATACTGTGTTAATTATTTATGTACAGATTTAATTAAAAAAATCTAAGCTTTTAAAAACGCTGCAAGTCATTTTGAATCTTATGAATGTATAGAGTCGTCAGTAATTCATTTTGTCGATTATTGAAACGTAATGTAATCTCAAGCAACTAGATGGCAGCACAGATTTTTAAAGTAAAACCTAATGGCGGATATTGTAAATAGATAATAATTTTAGTCAACATACTCAAATAATACTCAATATAGTAGAATTAAATGTAATGCATCGTTCCCTAGATGATAAGGGTGAAAGTTTGTGTGTGCAAGTATGTAAGTGTGAATGTTTGTTATTCCTTCACGCTCAAACGGCTGGACATATTTGAACGAAATTTCGTACTAGGATACCTTATATCCTGGATTAACACATAGGCTACTTTTGATCCCGGTATTCCCACGGGAACGGGAACTATTCACTGCGGGACGCAGCCAGGAATTTCATAATAGTTTACCATTTAATACTATTTCAAGTTTCATTATTTGCCTTCTGTATAATAATATGCTACTGTTGTTTGAGATTGCAAAAATTCTCTACTATTTACTGCAAAAAAATAACTTCTGAAAATTCCTCCTACTTAGAAATTGTACTCTAGTAGTTGTAGTACCTACCATGAATGATAAATGACTGTGAATAACTTAACTACTTACTTTTTACTTAACAACTCGTTCCAATACTTGTAACATAAAAAGATTATTTAGTATTACATTTAATTAAATGTTTGTAATTATAACCTACTGAAGCACGTACCAGACGCTTTTTTCGAGTTAATATTAACACAAAGAAAACATTAAAAATACTTAAAATGCTACGTCGGAAAAGGCTAGTAAAATTGAGTAAGTATTATTTGACATAAAAAATATCAGTTGCTATAACATCTGCCATAACTTCTAAATGTATAACTACAAAAACTACACCATAATTTGAATGTAAAATTTTACCAACTTAAAATTTTGTGACCTTTTGTGTGAAGTTTTGTGAAATTTCCCTTTAAAATAATATTAACTAATATGAAATCTGGTGCGTGCTTCACTGATTGTTCGTTTAACTAACTTTGTTGGCGCTTCATCGAAGGGTGCGACGTAAGGCATCGCCTGCGCAACCAAAGCCGGGCACACTCTCGATGTCCAGGTAAAGTTGTATTAAAGTCAACCTGACTCATTATTAGGGCTTCCATGACACAATAAACACTTCATGAACAATCTTCAAATCGTACTAATTTATCAATTTGAAAGTTTGAGGTTATGTTCGGATGTTTGGTTCAATAATCTTACCAGTTTACTGATTTGGATGAAACGTGTAGATGTAGACCATGGCCTGAATTGAAATTCCGTACAGGTGAAGCCACGGGACGAAGCTAGTATTCATAATATTGTGTCGTGCTGAAGCTCTTAATTTAAATGGTATAGGATTGATTTACGCATAATGTCATTTTTCATAAAGTCACTCCTATATTCTTTCTAAATTTGCGTCGCAACTCATAATAAGAATACAATTAAATTGTTTTATAAATGAAACTACTTATGTAGATTTTAATAAAAAAAAAGATTATTTTTATAAAACAAAAAAGGAATTATGACATTTGACATTATGTGCCTCATCGCCAGCATCAATTCAGCCAAGCAAGACAGAAGATGTTATGAAAAAAGGAAAGGGGAGGGCATTGGCCACGCATATTTGTATACCATAATTGTGCATCGTATTTTAGAATGACTGCAAAATTCTGCCTTATGCTTGTCCATAATGATTATTTAATAATGTACCATGTTTTAAGTTTATAATTTAATCACCTAGCTGTATGTTGTGCACAGAAGTGTAAATAACAAAAAAGGATGTTCTTGTCATAAATGTTTGGTATTATATGCCAAAAAAATTGGTTATATTGGTGTCTTATGTACAATTGTATATGTTCGTTTCTTGTTTATTTGCAGCCAGGGATGGTTCATTTTTTCCCTTTACAATGGTTATTTCTCCATGGATTCAAACCTTTCGATATATTGCATCCTAAATTACAAAATATCTTGTATTGTAAGACATAAAAAACCTTAGGTACTTTCAAGTAATAAGTTCTCAGTTGTATTTTTGATTTTAAAGTTGTTAAGAATGACTATTGGGAGGGATAGTATGGACCATCCATGACCCTATTATACAGTGAATGTTTTATGCCTATTGACGTTATGCCTATTGATATTACTTGTATTATGTTATGTGTCAATTGGAAAGTATAACTTGGATCAGTTTGGTGATACCTATTAAATTCTCATTCTTTGATATAAAGAGTTTTTAAATAAAATTAAATAGATCATGAAATAAAAACTGGATAAATTAGTTTTTAGTTTTTCCCCGTACTTAAAACTAAATGTTCTAAATAAAAACCTAACTGATCGAAGTTCTATACTATGTGTACCTACACCTTGCTTTGATTATTTACGTTGTATAAGCACAGTAAGTAGCAAAGCTCAAATCTACAGTATTCAACAAACGTGATAGTTGAAGCGTTTAAAAGCCTTTTCATTTTGGAACTATAAATTTTGTCTTAAAGAGTCACTTTGACTAATAAAATAATTAATAGTTAAATAAAAAAAAACATTTGAATCATTTTAGAGCCATGTTTTTTAAACGAAACGCGTGGCGAACAAAATGCAGTCAGCACTATCCTCGCGTTTGCGAAACGTGCTGCGAACTAGCTGGTGACGCGCTACACAAAACCGCGCAGTGACTGCCCTTTCGAAAAACGTAGTGTGCATATCCCCTTAGACCTTTTCTTAAATTATATAAGTACGGAACAAAGATGACAATTGTCTTTTTAAACTTTCGCGATTAGAACACATTATAAAACATACAAACGGCGAATATTAAAGGTAAAATTCGTGATAAATACCCGTTTGTATAATGTTTTATAAACATGACAGTCACGTTGGAGTATTGACTGACTATCTTTAAAGCTAATACAGGTATTTATACCGCAATTTAGTCCTGTATATAGTTTACAAAATATCTGAAACCTGACATAAGCAGTTGCGGAACCTAGTTCCATTCTAAACATGACAAGAGCTTTAAAACCTCAAGTTGTCACATTTTTGTTGACTGTATGTATGTAGGTATTCACGCACGCTTTATTCTGTGTATCTTACAGCGCTGACTACACTTAAAGCACTGCAGTTCCCCGCTAAAGGTGACTGTTTGGCTTCTGTCCCGAATCTTGCGGGCGGCGCGGCGCGGTAGCATCTTTTGCATAAAATCAAATGGACCGGCCCCGCCCCCCGCCCCGCCGCCCCCGCCGCCCCCGCCGCCCCGCTGCCCGCAAGATTCAAGGCAAAAGCCTAATGCAGTACTGCTGATGTAACTTTTAGTGTGTAGTTTAAAGAACTATGCTTTAAAATTAGCGTTTTTATTTAACAATAAAAAGTGCTGCACAACTTTCAAATCTCACTGGTTGATAATATCATATTACAAACAATAGTTAAGACAGTTCAGATCTTAGTTGCAAGTTTACAACCGTTCTGAGATATTTGCAATGTTACGTTGGTTGCTATAATACAACAAGTGGTAAAATTAAAAAATAAATAAACGGACTTCAATTTTGTAAGAAGAATCGTTGAACAGACATAAAAAAAATACATTTCTGTTTATATCTCCGGAGATCATCATCAAATCCTCAAATGTTTACCTTTAAAAAATATTGGCATTATGTGATTGGAATTGACCGAATCTATGCATAATTGATTTTGGTTGCACAGCTGGGATTTGACCGACCTTCGGGTAAAAGTGTAAGGCACAATACTTTTGCTAGAACATCAGCAGTGCTGTAGGTGCATTCTTCTCGTTCCTCGCTGCAAACATCTAGCTTAGTAGTTAGATTTGTAAATAGAAAAATGTTGCAGAGTTGGCCTGTGAATGCTATTACCTAGAGTGTGTTAGATCAAAATTGCTAAAGAATAATGTTGCTATGCGTCAAATTCAAATTGCACCATTAAAAAAGTAGATTTGTCTTCTCCGTTGTCGAAAGCGCTGCGCAAACGAAGATATACATTGCCATTCGTTGGGGCGCCACGAAAATTTAAAACAACTACGTTTTCTTATGAAAGTATGAAGTCCTGTGCCGGTTACTAAAAATCCCACTGTCGCCTTACCTCGACGCGTCACCTTAATATCAAAAATTGGTCAGAAATTAAGTATTATCGAAGTAAAAAAGTTCGCGCCGCGACAGACTTGACTTTAGGCAATTTAAAAGCATCAGTTCGCGAGCGAGACTGAGACAGGAGATAACTTTATACATTGCCTAAAGTCAAGTGACGGTCGCGGTCTCATGTCTCGGTCTACTATCAAAACATAGACGCATAGCAGCATCTTAAGAAAAATGATTTGGATATCGCAGTGTTTATAATTATAGCCTAAAAACGCATTCACAGCCCCAACTCTGCGACGTTCCGCATTCCGTTAAAGCACTTGCGCCGTTGCAGTTCGCGCACGTCGCTCGGCAGCAGTCGGCAGTCGCTCGTGTCGCTCGTGTCGCACGCGTCGCACGCGTCGCCGAGCGCCGACCGTGCCGCGTCGCCGCAGCTGACAAAACGCGCGTCTTTTGTTGAGGTGTGTGACTATAGATAGTCTATAGATAGTCTATTTAGATAGCGGTACATGAATTGACCAATGACTATACTCGAAATCGCGGAGCAGAGATTTCGAGCATAGTGATTGGTCAATTCATGTACCGCTAAGCACCGCTCCGCACAGCTCCGCGTCAATGGAAACGCAGCCTATATCAGTGTTTTTCAATCTGTGGGTCGCGACCCCTAATGGGGTCGCGTAGTCTTACTCGGGGGGGTCACCGGCAAAAAGTAGAAAGAAACGCAAGGTTCAATACTACAGAAAAACATAATTTCAATAAAAAGAATGCGCTTGTTTATTTTTTGAAAAATTATCATATCGAGACTTCATTTTTGAAATCTTAACTCTTGGGCCATATGACCCAAGGGGGTCGCCAGAATTTATTTTTTATTCAATCTCGCTCGCACTCATTGGGCTAATGGAGCGTTATAATGATGTGCTAACAGCAGGTCGATATCGATAAGATTATTTAAGACTTTGTTTATTTCAGACCGGTTTTGTAGAGACTTTGACCCCACAATACACCCCTGGGCAGAGCATTACGTCTCCACAACCAGTGTCCTCGGTTGAGGACAAGTTGGCCAACTTACAGGCGCAGCAAGAGGTGAGATGTTCACTGACTAACGGGTAAAGACCTCCACAATATACACCTGCTAGGTGATTGGCTACTTTGTCGCGAGATCGAAAGTGTGGCCATCACGACTTAAACTGTCAGATCTGACAGTTTTGGTAGCGTTTTACTGTCATGTTTGACAGTTTTATCGTGAATTGAGTAATAATTATTGTCCTCTGATACTTTTTAAAAATAAACAATTTTCAGTGTCCAAATTTCAATTTTAAAATTTATTGAATCTGTGACAATGAAATGTGATATTGACAGCAAACTGATATGAACATGAAGTCAGGCGCTAAAAAAAAGTTCGTATGAGCAAGTGGCCAGCTGTGATGACGGAGTTTTAAGGCCGCCTAAAGACCTCCGTCATGGCTTAACGACTTTAAAAGCGGGACCGACAATTTAACGAAATTTAAAAAGTAAAGTGCCCATTTCATAGCCTATCTAGAAAACTAGGTTATAAAACTCACACCTTCTATCTTCCAGATAACCCAACTAAAAGCAGAAGTAGAGGATCTAAAAGAGAAGTTGGAGACGTTGAAAGTGCGTCGCGCGGAAGACAGAGAGAAAATACGCGACTTAGAGAAAGTCAGAGTACAGTTTGAGCAGTCCAATGAGTTTAAGAGCAAGATCATGGAGTCGCAGGCGCAGCTGCAGAGGGATCTGCAGCGGGCGAAGCAGGAGGTGAGTTAACCCACTTACATAAAGGAGCGAAACGGATCAATATTAACCAATAGGATTAAATATCTCGACTTTTTATGCTGAGACCGATCCTATTTGGTCCACACTTACGCCAGACGCCTGTGGCTACTTGTTGTTGAACGGGGACAGTCTAGATAGCTGTACCTACCTATTTACCTTCAATTTTTTTTTTTTTAATCTACTGTCTGTCTCCTTTCCCGTTTTTTATATTGTAATGTTCGTCTGTGCTCTGTGTTTTCCAAATAAATTTTATATCTATCTATCTATCTATCTAAATAGAATAGAAACGAAATGAATGAAATGATGTTCTGGGTCTGGATGTTTTTCTATGCATAATATGTATGTATGTATTTACAAAAAATATATATCTAAGTAGTATATCAGTCATCTGGTGACCATAACACAAGCATTAAATTGCTTAGCTTGGGACTAGATGACGCTGTGTGAAATGTCCAATAGGCCTAACATGTGCAACGTGTCGGGTCGACAAACGTAATATCTCGATAATGTCAAGCTGCTCTAACGTACAATGCTAGAGCAGGAGAGAAGATTTTGCCGACGACGAGAAGATTTGTCGTGTTGCGCATGTTAGGCCCGCAAGGATATTTATTATTTATTAATATTTAGCCGTTTCTCCGGCTTTCGCCAGCTCG
The DNA here is from genome assembly GCA_963582015.1 of Xanthorhoe designata. NCBI lineage: Eukaryota > Metazoa > Arthropoda > Insecta > Lepidoptera > Geometridae > Xanthorhoe > Xanthorhoe designata. The sequence goes on from OY757058.1 coordinate 2,719,862, forward strand.
CTCCGTGTCAATGGACAGTAGCGTTATAGGATTCTTTTTTTTATTGTAAAATATTTACAGAATTGTACGGAAACCTTTGTTCGCGAGTCCGACTCGCACTTGTCTGATTTTTTATATAATATAATTTGTATGTTTTTCTTCTTGTAGGTACGGGAAGCTCAAGAGGCGTTGGAAGCTCATATGGAGGAGACAGCAGAGCTTTCTGAGGCAGCTGAGATGGCTGCTCTAGACAAGGTAACATCTTCCTTCTTAACCTCTGTGGCGCAGTGGGTGTGCGCCCGCCTGAGACGCAGAGGTTGCGGGTTCGAACCCCGCCGCCGGATAAGTGTGATCTGCAAACATTTCTATATTTATTACCTACCCGCGGTGAATAATATACACTCAGACAAATAAAATATCCGATCCAAAACTCGGCGCACGCTACGTAGTGCGCCGAGTTTTAGTTTTTGCGTACAAGCTACATTGAAACAAACGTTATAACGTCTACATTCGAGCAAATGTCATTGTATAGGTCTGTAGAACGTTGCTCGGACATTTTTTGAGTGTTGTCAGCTATTAGATTATGACTCTTTAGTATTAACTCAATGCTTACACACAAACTTTCACCTTTATAATATTAGTGTAATAGTGTAATGTGATATTGTGATAATAATAAAATAAGTTTTCTAGGAAATGGCAGAAGAACGCTCAGAGTCACTTCAAATGGAGCTTGAGAATTGTCGTGAGAAGCTGGAGGAAGCGACACTGGACCTGCAACTCATGCGGGCAGAGATGGAGGCGGGAGGCAACACACGTGAGTCATGTATAATGGAATTTCAAAGGTCTTGTGGAACTCCAAATGGCACAGTGGGAGAAAGCCCGCCTGAGATGCAGAGGTTGCGGGTTCGATCCCCGCTGTATACATGTTCTATAAATAAAGAGAGTTTTTGTATTTTTCTTTGTATTTTTCTTGAATATTCCAGAATTCAAACTCGTGTAAAATGATGGAGAAATATGAATGGTCTTATAAAGATTTGTCAAATCAATATAGATTTAAAGAATGTTTTTTTCTTGTCACTCTTATGTCAATGAAAAGAGATAGCAACAGATTTAATATCCGTTTTAGCTAAAGTAGATTTACTGAACCATTATGCATACGGGGTATAGTTTTGATATTCTGAGAATTTTATTGAAGATACAAAATGTCATAATTAAATAATGTAAAAGTAAAACTATTGTAATTGTTGAATATTAAAGATAAAATAAAATAAGTACTTACAGTTTTATTTGTTCATCTTTTCTTTAAATTAAATTAAAAATATACAAAGACTCGCACAACCACATACACGGACGCTAATTGTGTTGTGATTTAATTTGAAAACTTATTTTATTATTATAATTTATTTTATTATTATTATTTATGTATTTATTATTTGTAGACTTAAATGCACAGCCTAACGTACGTACTAAAACATGGTTCGGTTCTCATTATATTTGATTTTGATATATTTAACTCATTTTAAGTTATTTATTATATAATTATATTATACCATTGTTTTTATAAAGTATCAGTATTATTTTAACGCATGCACTTGGCACATTCACTGCTTACAAATTCTTTTAAAAAACGAAAAAACTTAGTTACTTATTTGCGCTATGGCATACCTATTGGCTATTTTATTTTCCTACAAAAATATTTTTGGCTATAAAACTACGGCAAATTTGATCCCTATTTTAGCTCAAATACATTCTTAAATTAAACGCCTTTTAAAAAAACTGAAATACTTTATTATTTATAATATTTGATGATAAAAAAACATCAGTGAATGCGTTAAGTCTTTGTATAGTTTTTTATATTGCATGTTGTGTTTTTTATAATTTTGTGTTACGGTCTCCTTGACTATTGGACGAAAAATGACTAAAATAATGATAATTTTGTGACAAGACAAAGTTACTTATAGTTCTAAATTAAAAATTCATCGACCCAAAGACTTTTTTGACAGTCGAACGACTTTTTGATGACTTTTTTGACATTATCATAAATGACTTGACATGACAAATTATATTTTACTAGCAGACGCGCGGCTTCGCTCGCGTGTGTACATACCTACCTTAAACACTGGTCGTACTGACTTGCCATTTTGAGAAAAGTGAATCTTGATAAATGTAGGTGTACCTACTTAAAAGGGATTTCTAGAAATTAAACCCTTAATAGAGTGAATTTTAAACAATTTCGTAAGCTATTTAATGTCACTTTAAGAGACAGACTAGCCTGGGGTGTAGTTGGATGGTTCTTTCAAAAATATTGGAGGTTTTCTAAGACTATTTTTAAATTTAATTATGCATTTACGAAATAGTGCTCATTTTCGTCTGTGTTAACTTGTCAAGTGTCTCCATAAAACTACCTTTTTAATTTTGAAACAACTTGGAACAATCTTAACACAGAAAAATTGCTATGAAATTTAATTTCTAAAACGATTACTTTTTTTTGACAAACGACCATACGACTTAGACACTCAATTGACTCCGGAGACTCGCATGCCCGTGTACAGTGTGTGGTTGCGCGTTGAATAGAGCACCCGTACGCAGCGAGCGACGGCGCTACTGGCTACGAGGCGCGACAACTGCAGCAGCAGAATCAAAGGATGCGAGACACTTTGGTGCGGTTGAGGGACCTCACTGCTCATGACAAGCATGAGATGCAGAAGATGAATAAGGTAATATATGGGGGGGGGGGGGGGGGGGTAATATTTTAGCAAAATGCATTTATTTATTTACCAGCGGTAAATAAAGAATGTGGTATAAGTAGGTCAATTATAAAAGGAGAAAGATAGCTGTTTCGGTAGAAAAAACGGCTACGGAAAAGTAAGGTATTATAATTGCAAGTTCTTAGAGGTAATAGACTCGTTTGGTAAACCTGTTATACATTATTGTCATTGAATTGTCCTCTAATATTCAATATAAATCTCTTAGGACCTGGACCAATACAAGTCTGAAATCGCAGAACTCTCCCGCACCAAGGAGAAGCTCTACTCCAGGGTTGAGGAGTTGGAAGCCCAGGTGGCAGACCTTAGGGAACAGGTGGACGCAGCGCTCGGAGCCGAGGAGATGGTGGAGCAGCTGGCTGAGAAGAAGATGGGGCTGGAAGACCAGGTATGGATGGACTTGGTGGTTCCCCCCTCTAATATTTGACGAAAATAAAAATTGTTGAGGCACTAGTCTGTAGCAATTTAATACCAATTTATTGAATAAATAAATACCCTTAGACATTCCACACAAATAGGTACAGAAATATAAATTTTCATACGAACGAACGAAAATGTCTTCCTTCCAGGTGGAACAGCTGAAGCAGGACGTGTCTGAGCTGGAGGCTCTGCAGGAAGTACATGAACAGCTGGTGGAGTCCAACAGGGAGCTGGAGATGGACCTGCGTGAGGAGTTGGAGATGGCACATGCTGCTACCAGAGAGGTGACTTTCACCAGCCTTCTACGGCTCATAAAGCTAACTGATTTCCTTACGGTGTTTTCCTTCACCGTTTAGAGCCCGTGATAAAGCGTGAAAAAGTCTATTGGTGCACGGCTGGATTCGAACCCCACGACCTTCGAAACGAAAGTCGGGGCACTAACCCACTCGGCTATCACGTTCCTTCAATTTGTCACTTACATTGATGTTCTACTAGCTGCGCCCCGCGGTGAATAGTTTCCGTTCCCGTGGGAATACGGGGATCAAAAGTAGCCTGTTTATTAATCCAGGGTATAAGCAATCCTGGTGCCAAATTTCATTCTAATCCGTACAGCTGTTTGAGCGTGATAGAGTAACAAACACACTTACATACTTACACACTTACTTACTTACTTTATAATTAAGTGTGATTTCAGTCCATCCGTAAGAGAGATATAGTTGCTGAAGCGTGATAGAGTAACAAACACACTTACATTCTTACTTTATAATTAAGTGTGATTTCAGTCGATCCGTGAGAGAGAGGCAGCGTTAGAGACGATAATGGACCGAGACTCGACCATCAACAAGTTCAGAGAGCTAGTACACAAGATGACGGAGCAGTACAACGATTTGAAGACTCAAGTAGACTCGAAAGGTATGTACTGGCAGTGTACTTTATTCTAGCAGATTTTTCATGAAACTAGGATTTATAAGTAGGTAGTAGTGGCAATTCGGAGTGTCGCAAAAGCTAAACTAAACTAACTAAAACTACTGCCATCCTTTTTATTCCCATCGCTATGAAAAGGACGGCCACATTTTTAGTTAGTTAAGTTTAGCTTTTGCGATACTCCGAATTGCCACTAATGTGTATACAACGTTATTCATAATTGGTATGTTATCCCGGAAGGGGGATTTTGTGACCATGAAAATGAACAGTTGTGTAGGTGCAAATCTTGTGAATTCGAATTTTTGTTTTTCATACAAAAACTTTTTTGTTATATCTTTTGACAAAAAAAATTGAATATTTTCATCGCCCGCCCCCCTCGTACGTCTCACGGGCCACTGGCCAGTGGTTAGGGTCACCGGCAAAGTTCAGGGATCAGCTGATTATGATAGGGATGCTCTGTGTTTATTTCTGAAGGAAACTTAGCTAGTCATTTCTTCAATGAAAAACATCGAAATTCAAAAAGTCGTAGAACAAATGTTGTTCACACTGATGAGGTGAATGACCCCTTTTCGGGATAACATACCAATTATGAATAACCGTGTATATGTATATAAATAATCTTTTCAGATTCCACGTCAATATCCGAGCACGATACATCAACAAGCGATCGCGTCACAGGCCCCGTGGAGATCGGAAGCTTGGTCGCCGCCAGCCGAGCTTGTACCAGATCTGTGGACTTACAGCTGAGAGCGCTGGAGTTGTCGCAGGCGCGCGCTAGGGCCGATATGTTAGCCGCGTGTCTGCCCGAACACTTTATGGTGCCCGCTGGTATGTTTCAATCATTATATTCAACTAGATTATTGACTCCCTCATCAGCTCACTGGATCACTTTCTGCAGGGGTTATTGGCTAACTTGTCGCGAAATCCAACCATGACGAACATGACAGTGATACTGTCAAATCTGACAGTAACTGACTGTTTTCGCGATTCACTATATTTTATTTGTGATAGTCAAAGACGATTAATATCTAGAAGACAGACAAAGGCCATACACAAAATCGTAACCCTAAAAAATAGCCTGAAAGCTCTAAAACATCAATTTTATCCAAGAAATTTCAATTACTTTCTAGTTAAAAATGTTTAAATATTGAATATTGTTGCTACCTACTACTAAGTATTGAAATTTCTTGGATAAAATTGATGTTTTAAAGTTTTCAGGCTATCTGGTACTGCGGGATCGGGTTACGATTTTGTGTATGGCCTTTGTCTGTCTTCTAGATATTAATCGTCTTTGGTGATAGTGATGAATTTCGCAACAAGCTAGGCAATAGTCCTGCTTGTTCACTTAGCCTTTTGACATAGAGACGCTCGCTCTTCAATTAACAACACACACTGAGTGAGTGTCACTTGTACAGACTCGCTCTGACGCTCAAGACATATTCACGACACTTTCAACTCACTCACTCACTCACTACATACATACAGCGCTAGCACTAGATCAGTTGACTTCAGCTGAGGGCGTTGGAGTTGTCGCAGGCGCGCGCTAGGGCCGATATGTTAGCCGCGTGCCTGCCCGAACACTTTATGGTGCCCGCTGGTATGTAGAAAGAAAGAAAAGAAAGAAAGAAAAGGTTTATTGACAACACACAACAAAAATGGTACAAATCAAAATACAAAGACAGAGCATAAGGCAATATTAAAACAAAAACGTAGGTAACTAAATAAGTAAGTAAGCAAGTACCTATGGGCACTCTGCCTAAGGGCGTTGTACAGTTTGAATTTGAGTATATTCACAAGATTATTACAAATTTATTATTATACACGACGATCTCTGGCGCAGTGGGCGAAAGCCCGCTAAATAGTCAACCACCCGCTAAACAGTGGTACCTACTTATCTAGTTATGCCGAGTTATGTTCATTCATCAACTCAATCACTCACACTTACCAAACTGTATTAATTAATAACTAATTAATTGACAGGTGATCACGACGCGATACTACTTATACTACTGATGCAGAGACTCAACACGAAATCTGAGATAATTCTTGGACAGATCAGAGACCGGTAAGTCAAGAAAAAACTTAAGAGAAGAAATACAAACAAGTCTAAAGCTTCGTGGCCGAGTGGTAAGGCAGCCCGGCTTAAGATTGATCGCTTGTATCTCACGGGTTCGAATCCCGTCGAAGCCGTAAAACTTTTTTGTTTTTTCATTTATAAAACTTTTTAAACTATCGCGACTTGAAAACATTTTCATTTATAATAGAAGAATTACAGGCCTATAAATTGATACAGACTCATGAAAAGATTAATTTTGCGGGTGAACCGTTTGCTTTCACCTTAATATTGTTTTGTCCACAGCTTCCCAGCAGTGAACGTGTGGGACACAGAAGTGGTCACTAAATCCCATACTGCGGCGCAGTACAGCTTCCGATGCCAGTTGGAATACCAGTTGCATATGATACAGGTATATATTGTCTATACTAATAATATTATAAAGAAGTAATGTTGGTTTGTTTGTTTGTTTGTTTGTATGTTTGGGGTAATCACCGACACTACTTATCCGATTTCAAAAATTCTTTCACCTATTTGTAGCTTAGACTTTCCGAATGAACATAGGCTATATTTTATAAAGGTAGGTACCACGCGAGTGAAGCCGCGGACGAGTAAGCTAGTAATATATAAAAATGAACCCCTTTTTCTCCTGGTCACTATAACTTGATAATTGCTTTACTGATTTAAAAATGCTTTAAAAATGATTAAAAAATGCTGGTTTGTTTGCTTGTTTTTCCTATTTGTACCTACCTACCTACATAAATTACCTGTCTTGTGTATATCTCTGATATTGTTTTTTCTACTGTGTGTGTGTGCTGAATAAATGTTTATCTTATCTTATTTCATTCATCTTTTTTAAATGTATGTTCACCGATTACTCCGTCAATAATGAATCCGATTTCTTTTCACTTGAGAAAACTTATGACCTGTATTTTCTAGTGCTTCGTATCAATGTGGTCGACAGCACTAGACACATGCACACCAGAACTTCTAGTGCGAAGCGCTTCGGCGCTTCCCGACGCGCTGCAGCAGGAGCGAGCGTTGGACGCGACCGCTTCTCTGCTGCGCAGCAACGAGTTGGATGAGAATTGCTCTCCAGATGGTAAGTAAAACGCTTACCGCCAGTTTCAATAACTTATTTTTGGTTTCGTTTACTGCTGGTAGATATTTGGCATTACTTAAATACAAAAAATAACAAATATCTACACTAAGCTTAATAATGCTTTGTGTCTTTCACTCGCGGAAATGTTGTATATTCTTCTTTGTTTTTGTGTGACTGAGAAAGGAATATACAGTATTTCTTACTTTCTCTATTCAACTCAACCTTATCAACAACTTACTACTTAACTCGCTTTTGCCGTTCAAACGACAATAGTGGCAATTCTGAGTGTCGCAAAAGCTAAATAAGCTAACTAAAATTGTTGCCGCCCCTTTCATAGCGATGGAAATAAAAAGGATGGCAATAATTTTAGTTAGTTTAGTTTAGCTTTTGCGACACTCCGAATTGCCCCCAATAACAGCTTAACTCGCCGATGACCCAAGTTAACTCGCTACTGTACTTATTGAAATGTAAATCGGCCTTAAATTGTTTGTGCCAGGTCTAGAGCGGTGCTGGACATATCTCTCTGCCATGTGGTCAGCGCTCAACATGAGCTGTGTCCGTGACGCGCACCTCTGCCGCGAGGCGGCGCTGCACTCGTGCGCGGCACTGGACGCGTTGGCGCGCGCGCTCGCCGCTGACACGAGTGCGCTCACTCATGTGCTACAGGTACTGCTACTACTACCCTATCCATAGAAAAGAGATAGAAAATTTGCACACAACAGATAAATATACAGGGTGTTACCAGACCACTACCGAAAACTTAAGGGGATGAAAGTACCCATCAATATGAACAACTTTTTCTAAGAAACCAACACTGTGAACGCGAAAAAAAAAACAGCTGTTTCATACACTTTAGCCAAGTAGGTATTGAACTTATGTATGGAACTGCTGTTTTTTTATCGCGTTCACAGTGTTGGTTTCTTAGAAAAAGTTGTTCATATTGATGGGTACTTTCACCCCCTAAAGTTTTCGGTAGTGGTCTGGTAACACCCTGTAGGTATAGATAGATAATAGAATATATATATAAAAAACTTAAGAGCTTAGCTCTTGTCGGTGTAATGATGCAATTTCTTCCATATACTTCTTTCCAATGCGATCTCTTTTACTTCTTGATACGACATGACAGCGACCTTCTCTTTTATCTGACTTATGTTATTGATTCTTGGTCTTCCCCTTCCTCGCCTTCCTTCTACTTTTCCTTCTATGATGTTCCTTATAAAGCTGTCATGTCGTATAAGATGACCAATCATTTTTCCTCTTCTATTCTTGATGGTATTCATTAACAATCTTTGCTCTTTAACTCTGTTCAATACTTCTTCGTTGGTAACCTTTTCTGTCCAGCTGATTTTCTCCATCCTCCTCCAGCACCACATTTCAAACGCCTCCAAAACTTCTCTATCTCGCAGCGAGATAGAGAAGATAATAGAATAGAATAGAAAAATATTTATTTACATTCACTCACACACATTACAGTACAGGTACAATTATTTGTAGGAAATATGAGTGATGCGAATGATAACGACCTCTGTGGCGCAGTGGGCGAAGGCCTGCCTGAGACGCGGAGGTTGCGGGTTCGATTCCCGCCACGGGACAAATGTTTGCATGATCTGCAAATATTTGTCTCGAGTCTGGGTGTTTTTTATGTATAATACGTACTTATGTATTTACAAAAAAAATGAATGAAATAAAAAGGATGGCATCAATTTTAGTGCTGTCAAATTACATTAGTTAAGTTTTGGTGACATCCAGAATTGCCACTAATAACTATGGGTATATGTCGCGTCTCGTAAGAAGAGCTTGGTCGGGGAAGTGGCGGGGGTATGTTTGCGCCTGTGTTCACTCGCTGACGAACCAATAGCACTCGCTAAATCAATGGTGTGAAGTGCGCCGCAACACCTCTCCACCAATCATCGACCACGGAGCAGTTTGACAGCCAGCGCTCTTTTTACGTGGCGCGACCATTGAGATGTATTAAAGAGTCACAATCTAATAGCTGACAACACTCTAAAAATGTGCTTGCAAATTCAATGTTCTACAATGACATATGTCGCTTGTACGCAAAAAAATAAAACTCGGCGCACTACGCAGCGTGCGCCGAGTTTTGGCGTATACATTTTATTTGCCTGATTGTGGATCCTTGACCTATAAAACTCTTATTTTCTTTCTCAGGAAGCAGACCGTACTCTAGAGCTAGGGCAGTTGCACGATTCTATCGGCACCTCCTCTTCAGCACTACAGCAGCAGTTGAAGGGCATTAGACGCAGACTGCCGCCCGGAGCTAATCTCAGCGCAGCACCTTTAGACCATCAGGTAAGAGGCTTACACAGTTATCTATACTATCTATACTAATAATAAAAGAGGTAAAGTTGGTTTGGTTTAAAAAAGAGCCGTGTTGGACAAGTGGATAAGTACTTCGACTTTAAATCCGAAGGTCGCGGGTTCGAATCCGGCCGTGCATCAATGGACTTTTCGCGTAGAAAATTTTATATGCACATTAACACGAGCTTTAAACGGTGAAGGAAAACATCGTGAGGAAACGGCTAGTCAGCCCCACACGTATCGACCATTGTCTCTCCTGTGGATATGTCCGGCAGCTGAGAGGATGGTTTAGGTGCTACAAGCCTATTCCATCTCAACAATGTCCCAGGCACTACAGTGTCCCGTTAAGTGTAGGCAAAGCCTCCTGACTCTGTATAAATCATCTAGTAAAGATGTAAAAGGCATAAGTTTTTTTCACCAGTCTGTACGCGGCTTAATATATCTTCCCCCAGCTCCTCGAGCGGCTGCGAGGCGACACGGCCTCCACGCTGTACCGCTGCGCCCGCGCCGTGTCGCTGGCGGCGCGCGGGGCCGTCGCCTGCGCATGCGCAACCAGCGACGGCGAGCCCGCCGCGCTGCCGCACACCCAGCTGGCCAACGTCTGGGCCGCCGCCGTCGACAAGCTGTACCATCAGGTAACTTCTTCTTCTTCTTCTTCTTTATTTTGGCTTCGCCGGCTTTTGCCACGCATTTAGCCACTACCATGTGTATGTGTATATATTTTCGTTTCGTCAAGGTCGAGTCAAAGTCATAGTCACCGTCAGTAAAGATGTGGGTTCTTTACTGCAGCTTTTTACATGGACTTTTTGAGAGAACTCGAAATGCAATGATATACAGTTTTGTTTCATTTGCCTACACTTATGTACGTTCACGAACACTTAACAGTTAATAATCCACCATTATTACATATTAACATTCGCCAAAACACAAATTTCGGAAAATAAAACAAAAGAGACAACACGCCATCTTGAATTCCCGTCAAAAAGCCCCATCAGGTAACTTGCCTTTATTTATTTATTTATTAGATGATAGACGAGCAGCTATAGCTGATATGTCTATATCACACAGTGTTGGAACAGTCATTGGTAGTTTATGATTGGTTAATCTTTTTGAGCACTGTTTTATTAGTTTGTAGCCAGATGTCGAGCTTGTTATTATATTTATAGTTTTAATCGGTCACATTTTATGTGATCGCTAGTAACAATTATATTTATAAGACTGTAAACATTGAGATGTATTATAGAGCCACAATCAGACAAATAAAATGTCCGCGCTAAAACTCGGCCCCAGCTACGTAGTGCGCCGAGTTTTACCTTTTTGCGTACAAGTGACATTGAACATTAAAACAAACGACATAACGTCTACATTCAAATGTCAAATGTCATTGTAGAACATTGAATTTGCACGCACATTTTTTAGTGTTGTCAGCTATTAGATTGTGACTCTTTAGTATAGTAACTCGATGGTCGCGCCACGTAAAAAGAGCTTGGTCGGGGAAGTAGGGGGGGTATGTTTGCGCCTGTGTTCACTCGCTGACGAACCAATAGCACTCGCTAAATCAATGGTATGAAGTGCGCCGCAACACCTCTCCACCAATCATCGACCACGGAGCAGTTTGACAGCCAGCGCTCTTTTTATGTTAACTTGACTTTCTTGATAGTTCTGAGCAGTGAACGGTGAGCATTTTCTATGATCGCCAGTAACAATTTTATTTATTGGACTGTGTAAATAAGTATTGTATGTGTAAGGAGTGGGTAAAGAAATGTACCGACCACACATTACAATAACATTATAGAGGTGAATGTTTGTTACTCCTTCACGCTCAAACGGCTGGACGGATTTGAATGAAAATTGGAATATACATAGTTTATGACCGGGAATAACAAATAGGCTATTTTTGATTCCGGTATTTCCACGGGAACGGAAACTACCGCAGGTAACATCGCGAGGCGCAGCTAGCAGCTTATATTCTGGATTAACACATAGACCACTTTTATCCCGGTATTCCCACGGGTAACACCGCGGCGCGCGGCTAGTAGTGGTATAAAATGGAAGAAAGTTGAAAATGTGTTCTATGTATATAATTCTTACGTGTTTCAGGACGACCACGGCCCGGTGCGAACGATAAAGCACGCGTTGTCCGCTGTGAGCGGTGACGTCACGAAGCTGGCAGAGTTCGCGCACACTAACGAATACGATATGATGTCACGAGAAAACCAACCCGCTGAGAAGGTTAGTTGTATACCATTTAAAAAAAAATATGAAGTCATTTTTAATTTTTAAAACAACAGCGTTACGGTAAATAAATATGGAGCTTAATGAATATAGGCTTTATTAACAAGGCCAAATGAGTTTTACACAAATAGAAAACAATTTAGGAAACAGATACAAAAGTGTAAGGTACCACAGGGTAAATTTTAGTACTTAAAGTGTAAACGAATCGTTAGGTATAATATATATATGATCACGACTGTATCCCAGGGAGCGGTGGATAATTCTTTGAGTTTTTTAGGCAAAATGATATAAATAAATAAATGTACTCTTTTTCGTCACCTTAGTCTGCCACTTACTACTACGAACTTTTTAATGTTAGCTTGTTATTTCAGACCATCCCACCGGTGGTCCTAAGAGCTCAACTAGTAAAGAAACAGCTGGAGGAGACCAAGAGCCTCACCATTCGGCTGGAGAACAAGGAGGCTGATATAAAGGAGCTGAAGAAAGCGCTTAAAGTGAGTATACACAAACATACACATACACTCACAAACACACCCTTAAATGCACATATAAAAGAGACCATAAAAGAGTATCACCACTGGAGAACAAGAATGCTGATATAAAGCGCTTAAAGTGATTACACACACACACACAAACATTCACACATACACTCATACATGCACATGAGAGAAGAGACCAAGAGTATCACCACTGGAGAACAAGAAGGCTGATATAATGGAGCTAAAGAAATCGCTTAAGGTTGGCCTACCCAGTGCGTCTCTCATCGACGCGGGCATAGCTGAAAAGCTTGTCGTTTCATCCAGCGCAATGTTAGAAAAAGAGGCAAAGCGAAAAGAGAGAGAGCGCCTAAACGGTCGGTCGGCATTCGGTAACTTTCGCCGCCCACTCGCGGGCGGTCGTACGCTAGGCCTGAGCGCTCGGTTGGTTTTCGGTAATTTTCGCCGCACACTCGTGGGCGGTCGGACCTAGGTCGAACGATAGCCTGAGCACTCGGTTGGCATTCGGGAACTTTCGCTGCACATTCGTGGGCGGTCGAACGCTAGGCCTGAGCACTCGGTTGGAATTCGGGAACTTTCGCCGCACCCTCGCGGGCAGTCGGATGCTAGTGTGAGCCATCCGAGCATTCATTCTGAGCCATTCATGTATTCATTAGGCCGGCTTTACACCTGTGAGTTTTACTTACGTAAGTCACTTATACTAAGCTACTTACGAGAAATTTTCAAGTGTAAACACTCATTGTAAGTGACTTACTGTAATTTTTACTACTTTCGTAAATTGGAAAATTACAAGTCTAAACGATCTCGTAAGTCGCTTAGTAAGTGACTTACGTAAGTAAAACTCACAGGTGTAAAGCCGGCCTTAGACAAATAATTTTTTTTTATTATGTGCCTAAATATGGTGTGCAATAAAGTATTTTATATCTTCTACCTATTCATGAAAATAATATCGAAAAAAAACACAAAAAGTAGAGATAAAATAATTTATTTTGTTTATGAACTAGCAGTAGGTACTTGATTCCTTTTTTGTTTTGCGAGTCCATTCCTTTTTTTCATTCGAGCCGAAAGACGTAAACGCTTTTTGTTACCTTTTCGGAAATCTGGCTGAGTGTGATCTGTGGAGTAGGTAATCAGTACTTAGGTAAAACATCGATTTGTTGTTGTTTGAAAAAAATTGCCAGTTTGACATTAGCTACATAAAGGTATTAGGTAGGTGGTACCTATCTTGATAAGTAGGTAATGGAGAAGTTTCCCTTTTATTTTTTTTTAATGTGAATAAATAGTCCTAAGCATTTAAATAAAGATGGTGAAAGAATTTTTGGAATATCTTGAAAATGACAAAGTTATTCAACTTTTACGGCGGCTTAAAAATAATAGAATCAAAAGGCTGAGATTTCCGCGTGTGACGTCACTCCATGCGAGACACAGATTAGCTTCAATGTAGTATGACAAAATTTCATACGATTCCCGCTTTTCTGCGCCGCGCCGAACTAAAAACATTATTCAAGCTTAGAAGTTTGTTTTTCATTTTTTCTTTTTGGACATTATGGAAGCTATATGCTATAATGCTATATGCTTGTTTAATATTGTACATTATATACTAACTAAAAAGTGATCTTTTGATGATTTAGTTTAAAAGAATTTTAAACTATCGAATAATCGAATCGAATTTCGATTAATTATTTTTTTTTTTTTTTTTGACAGATTTTGATGTTTAACTATTTGTATTGTCATTGCATACCTACTGCACACTTATTAATGATCGATGACAATACAAATAGTTAAACATGAAAATCTGACTTAACGCGTTCAGTGCTCATGACGAACATGCAGATGTTGCTTCAAAAGTGCTCCTCCTAGACTTTCCGTTGTGAGCTCAAATGAAAGACCTTCATGAAATCTACTTTTTTTAAGTTTGACAGCTGTCATCGAAAAAGTAGATCTCATCAAGGTCTTTCATTTGAGCTCACAACGGAAAGTCTAGGACGAGTAGTTCTCGAGATATGGGCGTTTGAAGTTTGACAGCTGTCATCGAAAAAGTAGATCTCATGAAGGTCTTTCATTTGAGCTCACAACGGAAAGTCTAGAACGAGTAGTTCTCGAGATATGGGTGTTTGAAGTTTGACAGCTGTCATCGAAAAAGTAGATCTCATGAAGGTCTTTCAGGCTTTTTGACGGGAATTCAAGATGGCATGTTGTCGTTTTTGTTTTATTTTCCGAAATTTGTGTTTTGGCGAATGTTAATATGTAATAATGGTGGATTATTAACTGTTAAGTGTTCGTGAACGTACATAAGTGTCGGCAAATGAAACAAAACTGTATATCATTGCATTTCGAGTTCTCTCAAGAAGTCCATGTAAAAAGCTGCAGTAAAGAACCCACATCTTTACTGACGCTGACTATGACTTTGACTTGACCTTGACTAAACTGACTAAAAATTTAAACACATGGTAGTGGCTAAATGCGTGGCACAAGCCGTGCGAAAGCCAAATATATGAAGTGAAGTGAAGTGAAGGTCTTTCATTTGAGCTCACAACGGAAAGTCTAGGAGGAGCACTTTTGAAGCAACATCTGCATGTTCGTCATGAGCACTGAACGCGTTAAGTCAGATTTTCATGTTTAACTATTTGTATTGTCATCGATCATTAATAAGTGTGCAGTAGGTATGCAATGACAATACAAATAGTTAAACATCAAAATCTGACAAAAAAAAAAAAAAAAAAAATTAGTTAGAAAAAAAAATAAAAAGTAAAAATAATTAATTAATCGAAATTCGATTCGATTATTCGATCATCAAAAGATCACTTTTTAGTTAGTATAAGTAAAGCCTTTTATGTACAATATTAAACAAGCATTATACCCTGCTTCCATAATGTCCAAAAAGAAAAAATGAAAAACAAACTTCTAAGCTTGAATAATGTTTTTAGTTCGGCGCGGCGAAGAAAAGCGCGAATCGTATGAAATTTTGTCATACCTACTAAATTGAAACAAATCTGTGTCTCGCATGGAGTGACGTCACACGCGGAAATCTCAGCCTTTTGATTCTATTATTTTTAAGCCGCCGTAAAAGTTGAATAACTTTGTCATATTTCAAGATATTCCAAAAATTCTTTCACCACCTATTATTGTTAAGATATTGTTAAGATCTTGCTAATAAAATTAAAAAAAATGAATTTTGATGTTTAGGAAACTTCTCCATTGGTTAGTTGTACCAAAGACGATTAATATCTAGAAGACAGACAAAGGCCATACACAAAATCGTAACCCTGATCCCGCAGTACCAGATAGCCTGGAAACTTTAAAACATCAATTTTATCCAAGAAATTTCAATACTTAGTAGTAGGTAGCCAATTGAGATGTATTAAAGAGTCACAATCTAATAGCTGACAACACTCAAAAAATGTGCGAGCAAATTCAATGTTCTAAAATGACATTTGAATGTAGACGTTATTGTTCAAAGTCGCGTGTACGCAAAAAAGAAAAACTCTGCGCACTACGTAGTGTGCGCAGAGTTTTGGCGTTTACATTTTATTTGTCTGATTGTGGCTCTATAATACATCTCAATGTAGGTAGCAACAATATTCAATATAAAAAAAATTTTAGGTAATTTTAACTAGAAAGTAAGTAATTGAAATTTCTTGGATAAAATTGATGTTTTAAAGTTTCCAGTCTATCTGGTACGGGTTACGATTTTGTGTATGGCCTTTGTCTGTCTTCTAGATATTAATCGTCTTTGGTTGTACATAAAACTGTAGTAGGTAGGTAACTATAGTCTTTCCAATCGTTTATTTAACTTTTGACAGATCATGCACATAAAGTTTTATAATAATTTTTGATACAATGTACTACAGGGAATACTGTACTGTCATGGACGGGATCCGCCCACTTAGAGATGTTTCATTCGTAATTAATGACAACTGGTTTTGAAATAAATCGATTATCGATTATATTAAAACATACAATAAAATTATTGTGATTATTTTTATATCAAATCACGTAAAAACCTTTATTATTTTGCATTAAAATGCCCTAAATGTCTCTGTTGTAATGCATAAATAATTTGCGTAATGAAAACAGTTCCATGGGATCGAATTTATTCGCTGAAAATTAATGAATCTAAAATAATCGTTTAGACTTACTGTAGTTGGTTCAAATAAAAAACATGTGAATGAACTGCGGTACCTACTTGTAATGAAAAGGTGCAAAATGTTGATATTCATAGTAAATAATGAGTGTGTTAAATCGATTAAAACTTCTTCATGAATAAAATCGATCGATAAAATAAATCGAATCGGTAACGGGTCAGGGTATCACTATTTGAGTCAGTATTACAGCTGTCAAAAGTTAAATAAACGGTTGGAACGAGTATAGGTACTATAAACATGATGTGGTCAATAAAAATAGGTTTGATATTTTTTAACACTTAGCTACCTACTGTAGCTCTTGTATAATTATTTAATTATGTAAAACAATCTACTTACTTACCCATTTTACACAACGACTTTTTATTTAAATAAAATCGAACAAAATCTTTATTCAAACAAAATCGGTGTCCATAGCAACTAATGTAGTATGTAAAACAGAATTCACTAAAAATAAAATGCAACAACTCATTCGCGTTATTCACGTAGTACGCGCTGTCAAAAAAAAATCAATATCTACCAAGGAAGATGATTACCTATCTACCTACTAACTGACAGACACTCTGAGTCTGACCAAAGAGAATATCGCCGCCCCCACAGAATAATATCGTAATCGACTATTACGATAGAAGTGCTTTTAATCGAAATAATTGTTGTGGAGGCCCAAATACACCTTGTCAATTTTTTTCAGCCGATTCGTACGAGTAAATACTAATATAGACTATGAATAAGATACTTTTTATTGTGAAATTACTAAGTTTGCATTAGTACATAAATAAATAATTTCAAATACAATGTTTTTTCTGGTATTTTGATTAAATATAACGAAAAAACCATTTAATCTCCATATACATACGATGACATTTGTATTAGGATATTAATCGGTATCGGATATTACACTATACAAACTTAATTCACTTGCCATGGAAAATGAACGTAATCCAGTTTTACGATATTTGTTACAATATATTAGAGCACCGAATAATGTGGTACCATTACAATACCGAAACAATCAATATCACATTTTTGTAGTCAACAATATCGCGTTTGACTATTACTATGCAGGTCACTGTCGACGAACGATTTCCACGAATAAAATGGTATTGTTATATATTACAGTAAAAAAATGTGTTTTCAATTCTGGTAATATTTATTTTAACAATATCTTCGTTATGGTAAATTATAGATTTTTTTCTGTAATATAATATTATTTGTGATAATTTAGGCTATGTTTTGGTATATATACGATCTTTCTACGTTAACTAACTGAAAAGTTATAGACCAAAAACGGTTTTTAATTCTCCTGTAAAATTTGTATTTTTCGATTACGATATTATTCGGTGGGGGCGGCGATATGAATGGCGCATGGCGGCGCGGCGCTCGTCATTGAATGATTCAACCGTCTCACTCACCCCGCCCGAACTCCGCACACACGACTCGTCCCCCGCGCACCTCACCGCCAAGTGTCTAACAGCAAGTGAGAACGCGATAACATTGAACGAAAAATAGTGCGCGGAAATTTTATAAAAAGTGTTCCAGGAAATACGTTTTTATCAGTAAACCTTACAAGTTTGTGAAATAAATGTTTTTCATTTAGAATCTCCATAAAATTTGCGAGGTTTCTATTACAATATTTTCTTTACTTTTACAATTTATGAGTACATTATGAACGGCCAAAGTTCAGGTAAAATTTATGCAAAAAAGCAGATTTTTGGAGGCTTATGCTGAATTTGTTTCTCAAAATTTTGATTTTTAGTTTGTATAGAAACCTAGATATAGTGCACAAGATACCTATAAGTCCAAAAGTTTAAAAGAAAGATCTGTTACAACGGCATAATTACGTACGAGCGTTTGTATGAAAAGAAAGCCGGGTTGGCTGCTCTTAAAGTGAGTAAGTATACACAAACATACACATTCACACACACACATTCACAAAGTGTGTGCACAAACGGAGTTCTAAATTAAATTTTATGTATTAGGTCATGATAGGTAAAGTTAGTTTGTTTGTTTGTTTCCATGTTTGGGGTAATCTCCGAAACTCTCATCCGATTTCAAAAATACTTTCCAAATAAACATAGGCTACATTTTATCAAGGTACCACGCGAGCGAAGCCGCGGGCGAATAAGCTAGTACTATATAATTTAAAATAAAATATATATTCCAGGCGAAACAAGAAGAGCTATCAGAAATGCAAATCCGTCGCGAGTTAGGTGAGAGGAAGCTAGCCACCGCCGCCAGAGACTCAGAGCTAAGGGCAGAACAGTTGCAGAGGAAATTAGAAGACGCAATGAATCAACTTAAACGGTAATGCACCTTATATTGTAGTGATTAGGGCTTATTTTGCTATGAAGCTTTGGTGTTTATAGAGTCCATTTTACTATGACGCATAATACGTCTTAGTAATTCAACTGAGGTAGGATAGGAACAGTTGCAGAGGAAATTAGAAGACGCAATGAATCAACTTAAACGGTAATGCACCTTATTTTGTAGTGCTTAGGGCTTATTTTGCTATGAAGCTTTGGGGTTTATAGAGTACATTTTACTATGATGCATCATGCGTCTTAGTATTTACCAAGTTCAACTGAGGTAGGATAGGAACAGTTGCAGAGGAAATTAGAAGACGCAATGAATCAACTTAAACGGTAATGCACCTTATATTGTAGTGCTTAGGGCTTATTTTGCTATGAAGCAATGGTGTTTATACAGGGTGTAAAAAGACTACTACCGAAAACTTTAGGGGGTGAAAGTACCCATCAATATGAACAACTTTTTCTAAGAAACCAACACTGTGAACGCGAAAAAAAAAACAGCTGTTCCATACATAAGTTCAATACCTACTTGGCTAAAGTGTATGAAACAGCTGTTTTTTTTTTCGCGTTCACAGTGTTGGTTTCTTAGAAAAAGTTGTTCATATTGATGGGTACTTTCACCCCCTAAAGTTTTCGGTAGTAGTCTTTTTACACCCTGTATATACTTAGCTTGGGACTAGATGACGTGTGGAATGTCCAAGGATATTTATTTATTTATTTGGATACATTCGATGATCAAACCCCACTTTAACAACGACGATTTCCATGTTACTTTTGCACACCATTTCCTTTTATTTTTCATAAAACTTTAAATTTCTTTACTGCACAGGAAAGAGAAGGAGTTCGAAGAGACGATGGATCATCTACAACAGGACATAGACTCATTGGAGAGCGAGCGAGGCGCGTTGAGAGACAAACTGAAACTGTACGCGAAGCGAGGCGGCACAAACCATGGTATGTACTACTTATTTACTTATTTGTTAGAACATAGACTAAAAAATACATTTTTTTTGTCAACCTATATCGTCCCACTGCTGGGCAAAGGTCTCCCCCATATCTCTCCAACAATCTCTGTAAAAATACAATAGAAACTTTTTTCTTAATCGAAGAGGTGTCTTCATTTAAAGATATACTATAGTGATAGTTTATATGGTTCAAAGTTACGGTTAAAAAAAATGGTG
The DNA here is from genome assembly GCA_963582015.1 of Xanthorhoe designata. Taxonomy (NCBI): domain Eukaryota; kingdom Metazoa; phylum Arthropoda; class Insecta; order Lepidoptera; family Geometridae; genus Xanthorhoe; species Xanthorhoe designata. The sequence goes on from OY757058.1 coordinate 2,739,788, forward strand.
TTTCAAATTGAAAAATCAAATTGAATTGATTGATCAAAAAATCAATTATTATTATTATTAAAATCATTTGAGCGTACATCTTACCTTTATATATTTTAAATTAAATTCAAAGAATTTAGATTGCCTAAAAGTATGGGAGAGTGTTTCACATTATATTTTTTGTTTTTAACTTATTAATTAATTATAATGATAATGATAATTTAAACAAACGTAGGTTAGAGCGTTAGAGGTAAGCCTGTTTTGTGAGAGACTGGTGCCTGAAATAGGTATATAAACCTATATACTATATACCTATAATCGTTATGTATCGTTTTAAAATATATTTTTATTATTAACTAATTAATTAGTTATTATTTAATCGTAATCGCAGCAGTGGCGCCAGCGACGACAACAGTCAGAGATCTCGTTATGTCACGTAAGATATTTAGAATTTATATGTGTGTAACCCTAGCATGCATTTTTAACATGTTTTATCATCCAGTTTCTTGAGGCAAAACAAATATTAAATAAAAAAAAAACCCTGACTTCTTAGAGAAAGTAAGAAATAGAGCGCTGCATGTTCCTTTCTCAGTCACACAAAAACAAAGAAGAATATATACAACATTTAGATCTTTAGTCCCTCACACACGTGTTTTTCGTGTATTTTTTTTGTGAATTTCACCATTATTTTGTGGGCACAGTGTAGCTTTTTGTCGCCAAAATAATATTTGAAACTTATCTTTTTTAATACGTAAATATATTTTTTTTGATGTAATAAAAAAAACTAATAAAAATGCCTGCGAGAAACTGGTGGATGATTTAATCGTTGCTTTTTTGTTATTAACTATAATACATTTAACTATGTTTTAACTACATATTATATTATTTTATATACAAACATTGTTTTTTAATATATTGATTGCTAATTGTGTCAATTGAGATGTTGCCAAAACTAAAGAAAACTAATTTGACAGCACTTAAAATGTTGCCGTCCCTTTCATAACGGTCGAAATACAAAGGATGGCATTCATTTTGGGCCATCCTTTGCATTTTAGTGCTGTAAAATTAGTTTAGTTTAGTTTATACGATATCTGAACTGGCACCATAATCTTATTAAAGCTTATTAGTAATTTTGAAGATTTTTGAAATTTTATGATATTGATAACTGATTTTACAGATTTTATAGTTTATTTGTAGCTGTATTTTAATGCTGTTGTATTTTAATTATTATCTTTTTTACAAAATTATTTTATATCAAGCTGTGTAATTAAAACTGATGATAATTATATCAAAATTGTAGCGGTGGTGACGCCTCCAGTGAAAGAACAAGCGTCGCGTAAGAATCACGTTTATTTTATTGACTCGTTTAAAGTCTTTTGGATGATAAACTACCCAATAAAAATATAAATATTTCGAAGCCAAAACAACAAAGAAAAAGAAATTAAAATCTCCAAGTGGTACTTTTAACGCGATCACTGCCATGCCTCTGTGATACCTTCCGTAAGAAAGAGAGAGAAAAAACTGTTTAGTAAGTGTTGCGAAGTTCGCGTGGTGCCTACCTTGATAAAACATAGCCTATATTCATTCAGGAAGTCCATGCTACACATCGTTAAAAGATTTTTGAAATCGGATGAGTAGTTTCGGATATTACCCCAAACATACAAACAAACAAACCAACTTTACCTCTTTATAATATTAGACAAAGTCAAAGTAGAGATTTGTGTACCGAAATATGTATTTAGAGATTTGTTTTGGGTTAGAGGGATTTGTCCCTCTAGCCCTAAACTGAATCGTTATATTAGACTCGGTAACTGATACCAAATACGATTAATATCTAGAAGACAGACAAAGCCCATACACAAAATCGTAACCCTGATCCCGCAGTACCAGATAGCCTGGAAACTTTAAAACATCAATTTTATCCAAGAAATTTCAATACTTAGTAGTATGTAGCAACAATATTCAAATAAAAATATTTTTAGGCAATTTTAACTAGAAAGTAATTGAAATTTCATGGATAAAATTGATGTTTTAAAGTTTCCAGGCTATCTGGTACAGGTTACGATTTTGTGTATGGCCATTGTCTGTCTTCTAGATATTAATCGTCTTTGCTGATACATAATATTTTACAATGATAACGTTTTTATAGTTTGTCCAAAGGATTTTAAACGTTGTTATCGGTGTCGCATGAGTGTTTATTGTTTGCGTCCATGTTTTGTATAAAAATATTGTTAACTAAACTTTATAACTTGACAGTTCTATAAATATCCTTATTAGAATATGATTGGTTTATTGTATTTTAAAAAAGTAAAGTCCGTATGAGCAAGTAGCCATCTCTGGTGACGGAGTTTTTAAGCCGCCTTAAGGCCTCCGTCATGGCTTAACGACTTTAAAAGCCGGGACCGACTAACGTGCCCTCCGAAACACGGAAGCGCTCAGATATTAATGCCACTTGCGGTCACCCATCCAAGTAGTGACCGCTCAAAACGTTGCTTAACTTCGACGATCTATCAAGAACGTCTTAGAAAGCTTCGCGATAAGAAGCTCTAGCTCATATAAGCAAGTGACTTTCAAAACACATGACAAAGCGCCATCCAGGTTAAAATTTAAATGATTGTTGTCCTTGTCTATCTCGTATACAAAAAAGAGATGGCAATATTTGGAACTGTCAAATTTTGATTAGTGTACAATGTATCAACATAATAATAATTAGACTGAGTATTCTTTTTAAATTGTAATAAGCATCGAGGTAGTATTAAAAAGTCACAATCTAATAGCTGACAACACACAAAAAATGTGCGTGCAAATTCAATGTTCTACAATGACTTTTGACATTTGAATGTAGACGTTATGTAGTTTGTTTTAATGTTCAATGTCGCTTGTACGCAAAAAAGAAAAACTCTGCGCACTACGTAGCGTGCGCCGAGTTTAGGCGTTTACATATTTGTCTGATTGTGGCTCTATAATACTACCTCGATGGTAATAAGTTTAGGTTTTAATGTTCGCTATAAAATTCCTTTGTTAGTTTTAATATATGATGTTCATAAAATAATTTCATAGCGGCCATTTAAACTTAATTTTACGATGTTTATTCATTTTGTTTAGTGATATTTTAAGTTGAATTAAAAAGCTTCTTAATTACTATCTGGTGCATTCTATTTTGACGATTCATATTTAACACAATGTTAGCATAAATTAATAGTAACCTTTAAAGTTGTAATTTTAAAGGCCTATTATTGAAGTCGCATAATAGTTTTTATCGTAATGTGGACAGCATCAGACATTATAAAAGAGGTTTGTTCTTATCTAAAGTTCCTACTTGAGATGATGGTACAAGTGGGACAAGTCGGTAAAGTTTGTGTCAGTTGTACCATCAATGGTACAATTGGGACAAATTGGTGCCAATTGTACCATCAATGGTACTGCCTCATGGTACAAATGGTCCGGCGGCGTACAATCAAGTAGTATAGTACCTCAATGGTGCCTACTCGTATTTTTATATTTAGTTACATATTTTTTTGTTTTCTGCAGTCAAGATATGATGCACAAAGTTTTAGTTCATTCGTCCAGGTTGCGGATTGTAACTAAATAATTTAATTATAATTTTGTATCATTTTTTAATTTATTAATTTTCAGCATGATATTATTTACGTTCGTGTCATTATGTGCTTGTCATTAAATGTTAATCTACATTATGTTTACTAATTATTGTATTATACAAAATTGATGACGATTTTCATGTTTATTTTTCAGTTTAAATAAAAAAAGCATTTATACGTTATAAATATACAATTAACTTTCAAAAAGTTAATTAAATAATAAATTATTACACAATACATCAAATGATATGATTTGTTTTTTATCAGAATTTTATTAAAATACTCTGAATTAAAAAGTACTAAGTAAACATGGATATCATGACATGTCATCTCGCTCTAATAACTAACTGTCTCGCTTTAATACAGTATTCGGATGTTGCGATGGATAGAAGAGAGATGTTTTACATTGCCACCTATTTTAGTAAACCTTAAATTATTTTTGTAACTTAAAAACGCTCGAAATTCAAACTTAAAATTCTCTCGCTTGCTCGGGACTCAAAAATAACACTAGCAGCAAAAAAAAAACAGTTTCTCACTCTTATTGAACAAATAACTATTAAATGACATTGATAATGAATAAATAAATCTTGCGTGTACAATGTATTACGCGTTTAGACATTCTTTATACTACCATCTTTCGTCTCTCTTTCGCACAAGCCGTTACTGTGTATAAGAGAAGGATAGATGATAACCTCGTGACTTTTCAGAGGAAACGCCAGTGAAGATCACGCCAGGAGTCGCGGCGGGTGAAGTGAACGAGGCATTGCAGCAGCAACTGAAGGTTCTTAGCTGGTAAGTGAAAGGAGAATGTCGAGATAAGTAAGTCAGAAGTCAGTATGAGCAAGTGGCCAACTCTGGTGACGTCTTTAGACCGCCTAAAGACCTCCGTCATGGCATAACGACTTTAAAAGCCGGGACCAACGTGCACGGATGCGAATGTTAATATCACTTGTGGTCACCCATCCAAATTGAGGCCGCTGAACGCTGCTTAACTTGAACGATCTATGAAGGACGTTTTAGCAAGCTATGCCACGAGCGCTTCGAGGTGAATATATTATGTTTTCGAAAAAGGAATTAGAAATACAGAAAATTTAAGAAAAATCACTGAAAAGCGACGATACCTGTAGTAGTTGAGAAAAACTATGTCGCAGGTACAATTAAAAGTTATTGTATAATCTAGAATGACCTAGAATCTAGGTCTTGTAATCAAGTATTCTAAAAGTAAATTTGGCGCAGCCGGTAGGATTACCCACCTACAAATCAAACGTGTTATAAATTTACAGGACATTAGAAAGAGAGAGAGGAGCTCGTGTCGCGGCCTGTCGTCGTGCGGAATTGGCCACCATCCGCAGCCTTAGGCCTCTCGAGCGGCCAAGCGCGGCCTCAGCAGTTGCGCGTAGGGAGGCACACGCTATGCTCGAGAAACAGACGCTGGAACTACAATCTGTAAGTAAAAATTTGGCATTACCAGACGTTTTTTGATCGAAGCTTTGCGTGCTACCCATTATTTCGACGACCTCTGTGGCGCAGTGGGTGAAGGCGGGCCTTCACGGTTGCGGATTCTATCCCCGCCGCGGGACAAATGCATGTTCTTCAGATAAAAACTGTATCAAGTAGTATATCAGTCATCTGGTTACCGTAACACAAGCATTATGTTGCTTAGCTTGAGACTAGATAGAACGACGACCTCTGTGGTGCAGTGGGTGACAGCCCGCCTGATATGCAGAGGTTGCGGGTTCGATCCCCGCTGCGGGACAAATATTTATATTATCTGCAAATATTTGTGTCAAGTCTGGGTGTTTTCTATGTAGGTATTATGAACAAATTATGTATTTACAAAAAAAATATATCTATGTAGTATATCAGTCATTTGGTTACCTTAACACAAACATTAAGTTGCTTAGCTTGGGACCAGATGACGCCGTGTGGAATGTCCAATGATATTTATTATTTCAATTTAATGATATTTTTATGGAAAGATAACTTCTGCAAAAAGTGGACATGTACCAAATATGTTTGTATTTGGACATACCTCTGACTACCCCCTTAGACATCTTCGAAAAGATCAAAAAATTGCTTAATGATCTGAAAGAAATGTCTACCGCTCTCGGGATACAGTCGTGATCATATTTCATTATTCATTTTCTGTCTGTTTTAACGATACTTTGTCTACAGGAATGGACAATGTTCGTAGCTCGATCCGGTCTTGTTCAATTCCCGAAAGAGCCATCACAGTACGCAAGGGCTTTAAAACAACACAAGGAGAAGCAACAGGAGATTAAGAGGCAGCTTGAGGTAAGATTACTTACTACTTATACTCACGATTAAAAATATTATTCGCTGTCCCGCTCGTTCGGCACACTCTTAAACATCTATTTCGTGTTCTAGGAGCGATTAACTGAGCTACAAGAAGAGGCGAAGCGACAGCTGTTAATACACCGTCCGTGGCGATGTGTGGACGCAGACTTCACGAAGTTCCCAGTCCCGGAACTTACTGCTGTATGTATTATAGCTTACACGCCCGCGGCTTCTCTCGCTACCTTGATAAAATATAGCCTATGTTCATTCGGAATGTCTATGCTACAAATCGGTGAAAGAATTTTTAAAATCGGATCAGTAGTTTCGGAGATTACCCTAAACAAACAAACCAACTTTACCTCTATAATCCTACTATTATTATAAACGCGAAAGTTTCTAAGTATGGATGGATGGATGATTGTTACTCTTTCACGCAAAAACTACTGAACGGGTTTGGCCGAAACTTGGAATATACATAGTTTATGACCGGGAATAACACATAGGCTACTTTTGATCCCGGTATTAATCAATAATAATAACAATAAGGTCCCAAGCTAAACAAATTAATGGTAACCAGATGACTGATAATACTATAAATAATACTAATAAATAATATAAATAATAACAAGATAATACTTAGATACTTTACTTTTTATTGCCAAGGAAACGGGAACTAACGCGGGTAACACCGCGGGGCGCAGCTAGTATTAGGGAAGGTTCATATCTGACGGAACATGCGTCGCGTATTATACGCCAGAACTACAGACAAATGTATAGAAAAACACTTGACCGTTCACACTCAACCGATGATACGTTAGTATAGTACGCTAGATGATACGCTCGGCGTATTTTACGTCAGATATGAACTATAATTAGTAAAATATTTGATGAAACATTTCAGGCGCTAACGAAGGCATCTTTGGAGCTTGGCACCATCCAATACCCGGCGCCGGCCGATGCACGGAACGATGACACCATCTACGTGACGCCTTCCCAACTGGCGAAGTAAGTTCACCAACACCATGGACCTAGTATAGTATAGGTCGCGCCACGTAAAAAGAGTGCTGGCTGTCAAACTGCTCCGTGGTCGATGATTGGTGGAGAGGTGTTGCGGCGCACTTCATACCATTGATTTAGCGAGTGCTATTGGTTCGTCAGCGAGTGAACACAGGCGCAAACGTAGCTCCACTACTTCTTCGACCAAGCTCTTTTTACGTGGCGCGACCTATACCTGGACAAACAGCGAGCATGCCGCCGAGAGGGACAAAAAATGCAGTGAATCCATAGTTTAGGTTTAATGATATTTATTCTCAAAAAAGACAAAGTCACTTACATGAGAATACTTATTAGCTAAATGTAAAAAATTAAAAAAGTAAAAATGTGAAGTTTCATTCGGTCTGTACCTTACCTACTAGTAGGTAAATGAAATTAGCACAAATCAAAAGAAAAAAACAAAAGATCAAACAGTGGATTACATGAACAAGAGTTACATACTAGAATTATGAGATAGGCCAATTTTCTCTAACAAAAATAGCTAGTCCCGTTTTAAATGTACGCGGCGAGCTAATATTTTTTAAAGTTTGGGGTAGTTTGTTGAAGAGTTGTGCTCCCTCAAAAGTGAACATTGTTTTCCCGTAGTTCGTTCTGATCTTGGGTAAAACGAGATAACTAGCTCGGCGAGTGTTTCGTTTTGTCACTTGCTTTGACTTTAGAAACGTTATATTAGTATGAGTGGATTTTTTGATTATTTTGCGAACTAGAATGCATGAGTTATAGATGTACAGTTGATAGTTGGTAGTTTCGTAGTACAAAGTTCGGAGCATCAACACCTGCAATACAATACGTTCTGAGCGGTCACTACTTGGATAGTCTCCGCAAGTTGCATTAACAGCTGAGCGCTTCCGTGCTTCGGAGGGCACGTTAAATTGTTGGTCCCGGCTTTTAAAGTCCCATGACGGATATAAGTAGGTAATTTCGAATGTAACACCCTATATTGTCCTTGGTAAGACTGTCTTCATATTTACAAAAACCGACTTAATTTGACTTTTCTACTTCCAGTATACGAGAGTTGGTGGCCGAGTTGAAATCCGACGACGTCAAGTTGGAGCTACGATCTCTAGAAAACACTGTTTGCGCAGCTTAAATATTTATATAATATATAGCCCGTCACACCGTAACTATAATATATACTAATATTAATTATAGCAAGGCATATTACGATATATTTTCTATACAAATATTCAAGTGACCGCACACGCAGCTATAATATATATTTCTATGACGTCACGTTATACCGTAATTTATATTATCGCATATGCAAACGCTAGGCCGACCATCAATGAAATGAAGGCAAAATATATATTATAGCATCGTCTCCGTGTGTGGTAGTTTACTATAATATATATTACAGCACGGCATATTAATATATATTATAGGTACGTGTGTGACGGGCTTTATTATATTAAATTGTATATTATTACTAACCTGATGTTTCCCACTGGAGGGAAAGGCCTCTTACTGTATATATTTATATTAATATATTGGTGGCATTCGAGTTATCTAAAATACGAATAGTTTTGTTGCAAAAGTTTAAATTAAAATTGTAAACCATTGGTGACGATTCCGTTTCGTATGAACTAGTGGCTATGTCTGACGGAGTTTTGAGGCCGTCTTAAAATTGTAAGTAATTTGAACTAGAAAGCCATTGAAATTTTAATGTTTTAAAGTTTCTAGGCTATCTGGGGCTGCCATCTACTTTAAACTCCGGTTTTGGGGCAATTTCAGGGATACGATTTTGTGTATGGCCTTCTGTCTTCCAGATATATAAGACTAATACCAAGAAGACAGACAGAAGACAGACCAGGAGGTCTGTCTTCTGTCTGTCTTCTTGGTATTAGTCTTATAGATCTGGAAGAAATGTCTACCGCTCCCTGGGATACAGTCGTGATCATTTTTCATTTATGTTAAGAATTCGTAATGTAAAATATAACCTACCTATAAAAAAACTAAACTAGTTTAATGCATTTGTATGTTTATTATTAAGTTACTAAATTTTAGTAAGTTGTCAACAGAATCACTACCTACGAGTATGAGTGTTTCTACCAGCGTAATTTTGTATCGTAAGGGCCTCGTTCACCATCCTCAAGTAAAGTGTTGATTAGTTACTTAACGAGTAACGTCATTCGTTCTATGCGCCAAATGTCAATTATGTAAATTACTCGACACTTTACTTGGTGACTAGTCTACTCGGAACTTACTCGAAGATCGTGAAAGAGGCACTTAGTATAGTATTTATTAATTGCGACAATTCACTTCCTGGGCCCACTCCACAGTACTTAAATGTTTATTTGTACCATTCATGGTACTAGCGATACATAATTTTTTATGATGGTACTAGTGATCCTAAATAGTTGTCACTAGTACCATTAATGGTAGGTACTAGGGATACAAAGCTGTGTCACTTGTACCATTAATGGTACAAATCAATGGTACTTCTGACACAAAGGCGTTTTTTTAAGTAATTTAAGTCAGGATACTCAAATAATAACATTAGAAAATAATATAAAATACTGTTTTTTTTTAACTTTAAATAAAGTTCGTATTTATGCCAAATTTATTTATATATAAAAGTTGTAACTTTACAGGTACTTAACCTTAGACATTACATGTATTAAAATCTTGACAATTAGTAAGCCAAGTTGCTTAATGAGTCGCCCCTATAGCAGCTTAAAGTTTAAATTAAATAATTATGTTATAAATATTACTTGCAAGTTATTTAATCACAATAGTAATTATAAATCTGTTGCACAATATACCCTGTTTTATTTCTCTAAAACTCAGGTTCATCTGTTAAAAAGTGCCATACAAATTGTGTTGTAAGTACCTACTCGTATAACAAAGTTGAAAGATCCGCGATCGTTCGTCGGATTGAATATTAATTTATTTTTAACTAGCAGACCCCGCGCGGCTTCGCTCGCGTTTTCTACATAAACTTCGACACTGCATTTAACCCTTTTAAAGGGTTTATTTTGAAAAACCCTTAAACACGTATATATTTATTTTGCATTGTTAGTATTACAACCAAGTTTCAAGCAAATCTAACTACCCATTAAAAAGTTCCCATACAAACTTTGACACCACATTTTACCCCTTTTCAGGGGTTTTTTGAAAATTGCTGAAAAACGTGTAAATTTATTTATCGTTAACAATATTTATGGGCGGGCCACGTGAGTCGTATGCACCCAGACAGGTGGGCTAAGATCATCACACAGTGGGTGCCTGAAGATGGGCGGCGACGCCGGAGCAGGCCTCGAAGACGCTGGCGTGATGATCTCGATGCATTCAGGGCTGATTAGTGGGACGAAGCCGGCGATCGCAAAGCTTGGAAGTTGATGGGGGAGACCTTTGCCCAGCAGTGGGACAGCATAGGATAGATAAAAAAAAAAAAATTATACCGAGTTTGAAGAAAATCGCTTTACGCATTAAAAAGTTGCATACAACGGTTTTCACCCCTTTTCAACCTTTTAGGGGTAGAATTTCGAAAAATCCCTTAGTGCGCAGTTTTGTTTTAAAAGGAAGCTACCTTCCAAATTTCAGCTTCATAGCTTCAGCGGTTTGGTCTGTGCGTTGATTCCAGAAAAATGCTTATTGTTTTATATATATTGATGATTGATGATTATACCTACATAGTCATAAACATTACAACATGACTAAACTCTTTGATATCACCATCACAGCTAAGTTAAGGATACTCTTTTATGTAGTAGGTACCTAATGTAACTACACATAAAATAAACATCAAGAGAAATCACACTAAAATAAATCGTCGATCGCGAAAGACGCACGCAGTCGTTCTGCTTATCTTAAATATTTATTGCGTGAGACAGATAAATACCTAACATAAACAATATAATATAGGTATTATATAGGACCTATATATATATTATATATTAATCAATGTAAAAGGTTAATATTTTCAATCTCAGAATAAATGATTATCATTGCCTTTTTCCTGTGACTGTGTGTCAAGTCACCATGTCGTTCTTTGTTTTATTAATTCTCGTGAACAGTGCTGTGGTTTTTGCAAATGGTAATGTATGATTTATTGATATTGCGAACTAATAATACTAATAGTAAAAATTTAAAGGAATATTCGACACACCTAGACGTTAATGACAGCGTTTTACCTTACAATAAAACGCTTATTAAGCGGAATACCTTATTCGAAGCATAACAAAAATATATTTGAGAGATGGCAACCTTGTTTCTCGTCTTGTGTCGCTTTACTGGCACTGAACGCATCCAACGTTTAGTTCCTTTTTCTACCACCAGGTGGCGCCAAGAGTCTTCTTACTGCGCTGTGCGATTTATATTCTCATTGGATCTCAATATAAATAATTATTCAAATGCTACACATTTTTAAATCAACAATTCTAATAATATTTAGTAGCCTTAATCATAATAGTACGAGTTGAACTTTCTGTTATAGTCTATGGAATACACAAAATAAGTATGCAAGTTTGTGAGGGTAGAGGCATAATCTTTAATAAATTGACTCGTCAAGTTTTGATGAATTGATTTTCTAGTTAAAAATGTGTAGTTACTTTTATTCGCAAATAATTTAAAGTTAATTTAATTATAATATTAACCAGGCAGGAATAAAATGTATGCTTCGAATAAGGTATTCCGCTTAATAAGCGTTTTATTGTAAGGTAAAACGCTGTCATTAAGCTCCAGTACCGTTATTCGAAGCATAACAAAAATATATTTGAGATCTGTCTGTTATCGCCTGGTGGTAGAACGCCAATGTGATATAATAGAATGATTATAAGTAGTTAATTATAGTGCAAGTGTCTCTAGGGAGTATGATTTAACAACTATGAGCAGTGAAAACCTATATAGGTACCTACATTACAGACATGGGTGACATTAAATAAATATTTGGAGACATTTAAGTGTAAATAAGTGGTTTTATTTAACAATTTAACAGATAAACAGTAGGTAAACAGTAATTTCAACTAACAATTCACATTGATACAACTATAATCACCTATAATGATTAGGTACAAATTAATATTGTAACAAAAATTGAACATTATATAATGAATAAAAACAACTATGATTATAATTTTAATGATCACAAATCAATATTGTAACAAAGACTGAACATTATTATTGAGTAAATGCATAATCATACAAGATGAGTTTCACTTTTAATTAATGGGAATAAAGCATGAACTTGTACTTGAAAGTGGTTCTGTAGGTTTAATGATCCGACAGTAATATTGTGTGAAGGTGTTCTGTGAGCGCCAATTTCCTCGAGCTAGGATCTCTTCGAGGGGGCAATCCTGAACCCAGTTTTTAGATGCTACCGCGGGGCGTACACTTCCAGGACTGGCTTTGATCCCTGCCTCCATCAGCACTTTCTTTACCCAGTTTGCGATAACTGTAGGCGAGGCTGCTTTAGGCGGTCCGCAGGCTGTTAAAAATAGATTATTAGCTTTGCATATGTTACGTCTTTCAGAGGATAAACTTATAACTTTCCTAATCCAAAAAGTTGGATCTAAAGCTTGATTGTCCATGTTTTTGAGCAACTTCCAGCCAGATTGATGATTAGTATAGGAATCAGTTTTAGATCCAAATTTAGGCCATAAGGTAATGGAATTTTCTTCCATTATACAACTATTGGAATCAACTGATAACAAGGACAAATCATGAACCCGACGACCTGAACATAATAATAATAAAATAGCAGTTCTTTTTGAGCACTCATATAGGCTATTTTCACTAACCGGGGAGTTTTGCAATGCAGTTTTTAAGCAATCAGTATCCCATATTGGAGCTCTTTTTAATTTAGGTGTTTTGTTAGAAATAGCTTTTAATGCGTGTCTTACAAGTACATGAGAACTTAGCCTGGTAGCTGAGTCAGGATCACAAAGTGTAGATATGGCAGACTTGTAAACTAAAATAGTAGAATAGGATAAGTTTTGATATTGGTACAAATCTATTAAAAATCTCGCTAGGTCGGAACCAGAGGGTTTTAAAAAATTTATAGAATTACCTCGAGCCCAAGTGGTCCACTTTTCCCACGCTGGTTTATAGGTTCTTAGTGAAGATTCCCTCCAACTGGAGCATAGGAAATCCTTTTGTTCTTGAGACCAGTGGCTCAAGCTTTTCGACCAGCCCCACATCTCCATATTTCCAGGGTCATGTCTCGAGCTTGAGGTGGAGGTCGGCCCGTCGCTGTGTCTATCAGTACTTCTGCCAGGTTGTGGATGGTGAACGGGGCTGCCAGTGTACGATTCCGAAGATCGGGTCTCCAGAATACTTTCGGCCATCGAGGGGCCACCAGCAAGTAAATACCTGTTGCCGAGTTGAGGTGGGCTAGAACACGAGGTATTAGGAATGGAGGTGGGAACAACCATGCTAGATTGTAATTCCAGTTCTGGCTGAATGCGTCGTGTAGGTGAGCACGACAGTCGGTCACGTCTAGAGAGGCGTATGTCGGTACTACATGTGCGGTCGCTGACGCAAACAAATCTATCTGTGGAACCCCCCATTTGCAAAAAACCTTCTGCATGAATTGGGGAAGCAGGTGCCATTCGGGTGGATACGATAGGCGAGATAAATGATCTGCTTCTGGGTTGAATTTCCCTGGCAAGTGGTGAATTTCGATGTGAATATTGTGATGGTCCAACAGACGAAAAATCTTGTAACATATGTTCATCAGGGGAACAGACCTCGTGCCTCCCTCGTTTCTCAAAAATGACACTACCGTTCGGTTGTCGCTTTGTATCAAAAGCGATGAATTTGCTAGGGAGGGACAACGACCTTTTAGTGCGTACCACACAGCTAACATTTCTCGTTGATTTGAGTGCAGAGCAGACTTCCCTAGAGGCCACTGACCCCAAATCTTCACGTTGTCTATCTGTGCTCCCCATGCTATTTCCGATGCATCGGTTACTAGGTAGTGAGACACGGGAGGGTAGTGAATCATCGAGCTTTTTGAAATGTTTTTTAACCACCATTTTAGTTCGTCGAGAGCCTCTTGCGGAATTGGATAACGTTGATTCGGGTAATGAAGCAGGCTCTGACAATGTTTTAGAAGGACTCGATGGTTCAGACGACCTCGAGCGACGGGGAAACTGGCAAAGTTTAGCGAGCCTACTATGCTTTGAATTTGCTTTAGGTTTGCGAACTTTTGATTTACTAGCTTTTTTATTTTTAAACTCATATCTCGGCACTTTTTGGCGGGTAAGAATTTTTTGTTGGTATGAGGGTTCCACGAGATGCCCAGAAATTCGATTACTTTCTGCGGTATTAGTATAGATTTTTCGAAATTCACCAGCCAGCCTAGTTTCTGAAGGAGTTGAATGGCTTCCCGACCCTGCTCCAATAGGAGGCGAGGGTCCTGATTGGCAAGGCAGAAATCGTCCAAATAGACCACGATACGGAAGCCTTTGTCTCTCATTATCTGCGCGACCCAGTTGGTTAGTGAAGCAAAAACCTTTGGTGCACATGCAATGCCGAACGGGAGACAGGTCATTTGAAGCACTTGGTCTTTGAAAACCAAGCGAAGAAAACGCCTGTGCACTTTTGCAACTGGCACATGGAAGTAGGCATTGGACAAATCTATTTTTATCAACCAGTCGTTTGGTTGCAGGAACGAGGGTATCCGCTGCATGTTTATTAGTTTGAACTTTGAGACCTTGAGATATTTGTTTAGTCTTTTTAGGTTGAAAATCGGTCGATACGAACCGTCTTTTTTCGGGGTCAAGAATATCGGAGACGTAAAACCGGGATCGAAATCCGCGGGCTCCAGAACTTTCATTTTTATTAACGATTGAATAGTTACCTCCATCTCTTTTGTAGGAAGAGATTGGTAATTTAGATTTGGGGCACAGAGAGGAGGTTTTCTGTAAAATGGTATTCGGAAGCCCTGAATTATTTTTATTATGGTAGGTGGGGCTTGTAATGATTGCCAATTGATTACATAATCTACTAGTCTGCCTGCTCGAAACGTGGCAGAGTCATAACTTTTTCTTTTGCTGATAATCCCTGCGCGGGTTGTTCTGTCCAGGGTTTTTGTTAAGTCCTCTGGGGTTATTTTGACGATACCCGTCCGTGAAACGAGATCTAGGCCCTCTTTGACGAGAGGGGTTTTGAAAATTATACTGACCCATTTGTGGGCGATGCATATCGCGCCACCTCATCGGGTTAAAGGGTGGATTGCCTTGCGCAGGCAATGGCAAGCCGTATCTCGGCACGTTTGCATAAAGATGCATGGGATCGAAAGAGCCTTGCGCAGGCGTCTTATATATAGCTTGGCTTGTACCGGCTTGCGCAGCGGGTTTATTTTGGCTTTGCTGGCGTATCGGCCAGAAACATTTACTACTACCCCCATTTTTTTCAATAGCAGAGGAAAAACTTTCTTTTTGAAAAAGATATTCTGAGCTTGGGGGAATCTTTCGTAACGTTGCCTTCAAGTACTTGTCCTTAACTGAACGAAGAATACTATCTCGACGTTGTTGAATAAGATCAGCCCTGTGACCACAAGCAAGTTGAAGGGCATCATTCGATGTTTTTTGAAAATCGCCATCTTCAAAAAGTTCTTTTATTTTATCTACCAGAGACTGGGAGGACAAGTCTACAGTTGATTCTGACCACGTTATTAACGCGTCAAAAGCACTTTGCGCAGCTTCTTGTTGTTTTATAAGCGCTTGTGTTAATGCGGCAAAACCGCGTTCCGTTAAACTCAAGTTTGTGAACCTATCAAAAGGCTTTATTTCCTCATTTGTCTCAAGTTCTACAAAACCCGGTCTAGAACAGTAACGTTTCTGAACCTCCGCATATCGCAAATTAGACCAATCCTCAGAATCAAAATGCTGAATAGCTTGAATCGTATCAAGGTGAGCCTTCGACGATTTAGGGACAGAGGGTTCCTTCAAGACCGTGTTTAGTGACAGTTTCAGCGTCTTTGGGTTTTCTGTCGTAACTGCGGGTATTTGATCGTCATCAGAATATAATTCACGACTAACGTCACCGATTAATTCGTCACCATATTCACTGGAGTTGCAAACGGGTTGGCAAAAATTACCCAGAAAATCGGATATCTGACTAACCTTATCTGTAAGCTGTCGTATTGCATTGCTGTGTCGTGATCTCTTTTCCTTGGGCTCACGTAGTTTCTTAGAAGCTTTTCTTTTCTTCGAAGGTAATGCGGGCGTTGCGGAGCCACCCTCCTCAGAATCCGAAGACGAATCCGAGCTTGAAATCGAAGACATTTGAACTAAAAATAATAAAAAATATATTAATTTCAACAGGAACTAAACTCAAACGGTAAAACCGTTAAACCTTATATATTTTTTATAAAAATATTCAAATATTACAGGTACAAATAAGTACCTATAATATGAATAAATACCAGTATAGTGTGCTAATGGGTTCCTATGAACTTTAGCACATCCGAACGCGACGAAGAACAAAACGCCAATGAGAATATAAATCGCACAGCGCAGTAAGAAGACTCTTGGCGCCACCTGGTGGTAGAAAAAGGAACTAAACGTTGGATGCGTTCAGTGCCAGTAAAGCGACACAAGACGAGAAACAAGGTTGCCATCTCTCAAATATATTTTTGTTATGCTTCGAATAACGGTACTGGAGCTTAATAACCGAGGTTAAATTGCTTTATATTTCCTGACAGGAATTTCAATTTATAAACGAAACTTTGCGGCGTGTAATATGTTAGGTAATATAAATCAGACAGAGGTGATTGATAGCACTGAGGCGAGGTCAACAAAACTGGTTTTGCGTTTTGTATTTTACTGTTATCATCAGCTACATTAAAACAAGTGGCAAAATTTTTAAAAATATATGAAACTGACTTTTGCTAAGAGAGCAATAACCGCACTCTTATTTAATCTTCTAGGTAGGTATAATACCTATCCAGATAAAAGGTTTATTTCCGTTATAAAAACTAAACTACCTACTAGGTAGGATTGATTAGGCATAGGTACGTCATTTACATAACTGTACAAAATACAATGAGAACCAGATGAGCCATATATAGAACACAGGCCATACACAAAATCGTAACCCGTACCAGATAGCCTGGAAACTTTAAAACATCAATTTTATCCAACAAATTTCAATTACTTTCTAGTTAAAATTACTTACCTAAAAATTTTTTTATACTTATTGAATATTGTTGCTACCTACTACTAGGTAAGTATTGAAATTTCTTGGATAAAATTGATGGGCTATCTGGTACCTACTGCGGGATCAGGGTTACGATTTTGTGTATGGCCTTTGTCTGTCCTCTAGATATTAATCGTCTTTGGTATAAGGTAGCTCAACTGATGATCACATTAGAGATATTTCTTCCAGGACCAACCCATGGGAAGCAAGTGGTATGCTATAGGCACAGCTGGTCCTACTACAGAAAGGATTTAGGACAGTTCAATATCGAGGACATAGAACCTTCGTTATGCACCAACATAGTATACGCCTTCGCCATACTGGACGAGACCACAAACACTATAAAAAGCGCAGGTATTAATGTCTACAAGAGTGGGGGGAGGGGTCCGAAAAAATATATATTTGGCTGCCTCAAAAAATGACATTTAAATATAAAAAAAACTACGTAAGTATTTGGTCTTAATCGGACTCTCTTTCTCATCAGGAATACGGTGTCACCTATTGTAATTTCAGTAATTTGTAATGGTTCTTAATTAAAATTTTTGTCTACATCAATAACAACGGCTTTCGTCTACGACAAATGTATGATTTGCAAATATTGGTCTGGACTAAGTGTAGGTATAAGAGGTATAGGTAAACTGGATACAATTATACGTAGTGGTTATATTCTCTTTGGATACAACAACACAAGCTTTGGTCTGGATGACGCTGTGTAACATGTGCATATTTTCTTCTTAGAAACTTAAGCTAAGCTTCGTCGATCTAATCAATTATTCCTCAGATGTATGGCAGGATCTAGAGACAAACTACGGCTTGGCGGCGTACCGTCGCGTGACCGCGCTGAAAGAGAACTACCCGCATCTGAAGGTGACCATCTCCCTCGGCGGCTGGGTCGATGGTTCCGCCAAGTACTCTGCCATGGCGGCCACGAGCGCTTCAAGGCAGACATTCATACAAAGCGTGCTAGAATTTCTCAAGTACGTTATTGATTTACTTATCATTAAGGCTAATTTTACGGGTAATTCCGGCTACTATTGTTTGTATTGTAACAATAACTAATGCGGGGAGCGAATAAACTTGGCGGCTAAATGAATGAAATAGTGCCGCGTTTGTGTAGATCTTAATTATTGGAATATCCCGACTATCGGAATTACCCGAAGCCACGTACAGCAAAAAGGTTCATTCGCAGGAATACATCGTATGAACATTCACTTATTCAGCTCCACACGTATTGGTTATTTCTTTCCCATAGATCGATTAAATAAAGAGGATATAGCATGATATAGGTAGGTATCTACCTACTAGTCCATTTAACCCTAACACTTATCAACAACTTCTAAAAATTGTATTAAGACCTGAAAGAAATGTCTACCGATCCCGGGATACCAGTCGTGATCATATTTCATTTTTCACTTAAGTATCAACTTTTTTGCGAAGACAATCCTATTTTCCGCAAAATCCCGAACCTAATCTTTTTCTGCCTATTCCATTAAATATTAAGTGTTATTTCCCAGGCTACATAACTTTGACGGTTTGGACATGCACTGGAAGTTTCCCACACAGAGAGACGGAAAGCCCTACGACAAAGCGAACTACGTGCTCCTGCTCAAAGTAAGTTAGCAAAATATCATGATCATATCTATCATAGACCTATCATATCTCTTTTTTATTTTTCAGGAGCTTAAAGAAGCATTCATACCGCACAATTACCTTCTAACAGCAGCGTTCGCTGCAGTCAAGTCCACCATGGACGTAGCATACGACCTGCCCAAGCTGAACCAGCATCTCGACTACATGCATCTCTTAGCGTTCGACTACCACGGCGCGTGGCAAGGCACTGTTGGCTCCAACGCTCCTCTGAGAGGCACTGGACAGAACGACATTTTTAACGTGGTTAGTATAGAAAGACCTAAAATCCACCATGGTACATTACCTAGGTACCTACTTAGGTACTTAAGTATATCAAGAAGGGTTCGGAGACGGAAAATCTAGCGATATTAGTGGCAATTCGGAGTGTCGCAAAAGCTAAACTAAACTAACTAAAATTAATGCCATCCTTTTATTCCCATCGCTATGAAAGGGACGGCAACATTTTTGGTTAGTTATGTTTAGCTTTTGTGATACTCCGAATTGCCACTATTACCAACCTAAGTAAAATCGTCCTCTTCGCAGGAATTCTCAGTGAACTACATGATAAATAACGGAGTGTCTCCTGACAAGATCATCCTCGGCCTGGCGGCTTATGGACGCACCTTCGAGCTGGTAAACCCCAGGGTCAAAAGCGTGGAGTTTGGGCGGCCAAGCACCAAGCCTGTGGGCTTCCAGGGACCTTACACAGCGGAGGCTGGACTTATGGGGTACAATGAGGTGAGCATTGCAGCATCCTCTATGTTAGCCTGATGTGACTCCTCGAATTGAAAAGAGAGTAGGTACATGTTAAATGTAGCGATCTGTGATATTTAAACGAAATCAACCGGACTTTATCGCGTAATTACCTTATTTTATGAAAAGAAGAACCAAAGGAATACCTCATCATCATTATGCGCAGTCCGCTTCGCGCACAGTTGGGTATAGGCTTTTGTGTGAAAGAAAGTAAGAAAGAAAATCATTTATTCTTGTAGGACCTCAAGGATCACTTAAGTTTCGATTTACATGCTAGGTTATTCTAATGCCTGTTCCAACGCGACTCCCTACATCAGGGAAAGAATCAGGCAAGAACCTGGTGGTGTGGGCCTAGCTTTTTTTTTAAAGCGATCTCCTAACAATCTAAAATAATCTAAATAGGTACCTAGTCAAGCTTCAGTGGGAAGTCAGTCGGACGTATGTGTATGTGTATGACATTCTTTATGGTCCACGCGCCATCCATGTCCGGCCCGCTACGGATGCTATCATCAGCCCATCGCACTGGTGGCCAGCCATTTCTGTAGGTACCCGGTTCTTGGCAAGGGGGTGTTTGCGTGGCTTTTGTGTAAACATCGTGAGGAAACCTCATGATTTGGTTCAGATTAGATTATTTGTAGTTGTGTTGTGTATGTAACTAGATGACTGTTAGGTATAATAGGTAGGTACTTAGATACATTTTTTTTGTTAATACTTACCAAAGACGATTAATATCTAGATACTTACAGATTGATAGAGTTGGCCACTTGCTCATACGAACTTACTTTTTTTTTAAAGATAGAAAAACATCCAGACCCGGAACAAATATCTGCAGAACATGCAAACATTTATCCCGTGGCGGAGATCGAACCCGCAACCTCCGCGTCTCAGGCGGGCCTTCGCCCACTGCGTCACAGAGGTCGTCAAATGCACTAGGCCTGTAACCAGCACAACTCCAATTTGCCTCAAGTATCAAAGACATGTTTGTTTTCTGTTTTTGTAACAGATATGTATGGAAACCAGCAACAGGTCCACTCACTGGTCCCACTACTGGGACGCGCGCTCGGCCACCGCCTACATCCGGGACAGGGAGCGGGTTGTGTGCTACGACAACGGACGAGCCATCGCAACTAAAGTCAAGTAAGGTATTTCTGTTGAAAAAAGAAAACTACCTAAAACTAGAAAATCAACCTCTACTAACTAACTAAAAAGGCAGTCCGGCTGCCCGCGGATGGCCTTTGATTTACTTAAACAGCGGAGTGGGCTAGGCTTGCCTCTAGTCCGAATGTAGGAAATTAAATGAGTTTTATCATTAAGTTCTCCGAATCTCCGAAAGTAAGCTTTCGAGTTGTTCAGTCGATTGGATAAATCGACTGGACAACTTAAAAAATTAGGTAAGTACGTAAGTACCACGCGAGCGAAGCCGCAGACGAGTAAGCTAGTATTAAATAAAATACCCTTACGTTTTCCAAGGATGGCCGTAGACCGCGGCTTAGCTGGTCTAATGCTGTTGACTTTAGACACCGACGACTTCCGAGGGTTGTGTGATGCTGAAGTGGACGCGTTCATGGACTTTCAAACGCGGTTCAGCGAGCTCGCGAAGAACCCTGCATTACCCCGTGTCATACGATCTCTGAACATACCTACAGGTGAGTTTGTTTGGAAATAGTTTAGTTTTAACCGACCTCAAAAAAGGAAAAGGTTCTATACTTCACTTTTAATTTATTATGGATCTGATGGTCCCGTAAAAATAATTGAGCATCTGATGAGGATTTTCAGAGTTATGAAGAAAAATGTATCATATGTTCTGGCAAATAAACGTATCTTATCTTCTCTTCAGTTCTCTTCTCTTCTCTTCTTTTCTCACCTCAAGAGTTTAGATGCTCTCAAATGGAAGTCGGTTTGATATGTTTTTTAATTTTGCACGTGAATATTTAGTAGTTTAATCGCAACTGTACGGGCTTATCGCACTGTATTGCTGGATTATATTTGGCAATCGTTTTGTTTGTCAGCCGGCTCAGCTACCTCCACCGATTACTACGTGACAATGAACGGACAGCTGTCTCTGCGTCTCCCGCAGCGGCCGAAAGGCACCAACTACAGTCTCCTCCGCACTGTGAACGCTGCGGCCGCGCTCGCTGCTCAAGAGAAGAGGATAATAGACGCACTACCGCACGGAGACAATGACGGTATGCATGACAATCTTCCTTGGTAGAATCAGACGGTTCATTTTCCGTTCATTTTTGTCATTCACTCTTAATTTTTTTCTCTAAATGAAACGTCTGACACAAAATGAAACAAGCGTGCCGAAGAAAAACCAAGTATTCATTCGAGTGAATGTTCACTCCAGTCCACTCCAGTTCACTCGAGGAAACCGTCTGACGTCTACCTTTATCACTTGACGACCTCTGTGGGGCAGTGGGTGAAGGTCCGTCTGAGACGCGGAGGTTGCGGGTTCGATTCCTGCCACGAGACAAATATTTGTCTGTTCTGCAGATATTTGTTTCGGGTCTAGGTATTGTTCTATCTATAATTTATTATGTAGGTATTTACAAAAAAAATGCACGTCGACCCCAATCAGGGACTTGGCCACAGAAACAATAGAACGCCACTGACTTCTTGCGCCACCTCCGTCCAGTCCATCCGTCAGTTTTTCAGTAATCTCACGCTGTATTTTATTTCTTTAACAGGTATTGGTGGCTTCCGCAGTGACTATTTATACCTCCCGAAAATAGGCTACTGGCTTAAGGGACACAACACGCCCGCGGACTGGCACACAGCGAGGTTGCAATGCCACTATGAAGGTAGTCTTTAAACGTAGTGTTATATTATCTTTGGTAGTCTTTGTAAATCGAAAGAGTATCCAGTGGTACCAAATAGAACATTTAATATTAGCTTACTCGCCCGCGGCTTCGCTCGCGGGCGAGTACCTGATAAATAGCCTATGTTCATTCGGAAAGTCCATGCTACATCTGAAATAATTTTTGAAATTAGGATCAGCAGTTTCGGAGATACAAACGCACCAACCAACTTTACCTCTATAATGGGGGAAGATGCGTATAGACTAGGATTTGGCCTTGACTTCGCCCTCGAGGTAGGTACTTACCCGGATAAAAAGTAAAATGTGTGTTACTCCAGATCTTAAACTATCAAAACTATGTATACCTATTCCAAGTTTCAGATAAATCCGTTCAGTAGGTTTTGCGTGAAAGAGTAACAAACATCCATCCCTCCATCCTAAATCTTGTAAGATAAATCAGCATCATAAAGCTTAGTTTGTGAATATTTTACATCAAGACATTACTTGTTTTTCAGGTGCGGTGTTGGCGTCTCCTCTTAACAAGCAGTTAGCGACAGCACTGCAGACAATCGTTAATTCAATTCGCCCTATCTCTCGGCTGCTTTTCACCGGCATCCACCAAACCCTCGGGCATGGGATATACACGTCCGTAGAAGGTGAGCTTTGTATTGTAGGTATCACGCTAGAATTATTGACAACTAGCGCCTCGCGGTGTTACCCGCGGTGAATAGTTCCCGTTCCCGTGGAAATACCGGTATCAAATGTGCATATGTTTTGTGTGTGTTAAATAAAATATTTTCTTTCTTTCTTTCTTTCTTATCCAGGATATAAGCTATCCTGGTACCAAATTTCATTCAAATCCGTCCAGCTGTTTGAGCGTGAAGGAGTGACTATAGGCGGCCTAAGAACTCCGTTACCAGAGCTGGCCACTTGCTCATATGAACGTCAGACACAAACTTTCACCTTTATAAAATTAGTGTGATGTGATTTCGACTGGGGTATAATAGGTCGCGCCACGTAAAAAGAGCGCTGGCTGTCAAACTGCTCCGTGGTCGATGATTGGTGGAGAGGTGTTGCGGCGCACTTCATACCATTGATTTAGCGAGTGCTATTGGTTCGTCAGCGAGTGAACACAGGCGCAAACATACTCCCGCTACTTCCCCGACCAAGCTCTTTTTACGTGGTGCGAACTTATGTGTGCAGCTGCCCTAGCCATTACATTTCGACAATCGCTTTTGATTAGAAACTAAAAAAAATGTATACCTAGGAATTGACATTCGATGGCGAAAACTCGAGCGATCAGAAATGTCAAATCAAAGGTGTAGCGATGATAGAAAGAGAATAGATACGAAACATTTGTCACTTGTCTACGCACCCAGGGATTCCTATGGAGAGGTTGCACATAAGCGGGTGGCAGCGGGGTGCGGGCGCGGGGCGGTGCCTGGCGCTCGGCGCTGGCGGCGTGCAGCAGCACAGCTGTGCCGCGCGGCTGCCGTACGTCTGCTACCGCAAGCTCTGCGATACCGACCGCGTCACGCGGTGCGGGACCATAGACAACGGTAGGGGTGCATTATATTTCATAGTAAACTTAAGACAACTACAAAATCAATCCAGATCCATCTATCAAATTTCAACAGTTTACAATAAAATGATCTATCTATCTATCTATCTATTTAATATTATATTTAGAGGATGCACCATATTTTACACTAGACAACTACAAAATAAACCCTGATCCATCTATCTAGGTATCTGTTAAATATTCTTCTGGTCACGCTATAACTTGAGAACGGCTAGACCGATTTGGATCATTTATTGGAAATATTTGTGAAAGATCAGGGAAGGTTTAAAAGGTGAGAAAAAATGGAATTAATTTCAAAAAAAAATTATTAAAGCATCAAGTAAACAATTGTTTGGTAGGAACAGTGATGTTAGCAATAAAACCTTATTTCTTGTAGCGTATAGATTGAACCGCGGGACAGGACAGTGCTACAAGCTCCACACAGCGGGCGCGCAGTGGACGCGCGCTCTGCGGGCGTGCGGCGCGGAGGGGGGGAGCCTGGCCGTGGCCAACAGTGTGGCCGAGGCCGGCGCGCTGGCAGAGCTGGCTGGCCACAGCGCTGGCCACGTGGCACTGGGCTTCCACCAGGCTAAGAATGGCAACTGGTGGACCGTGCAAGGTGACACACACTTTACTATCCTGCCTGCTTAAGTTACTGTATTGTAACAATAACAAACCAACAATTTGATGAATGATGCCAGTTATTTTGTTGAGGTGTTATCTTGTTAATTTTACAATTATTTTTACTTGCTTTGACATGCCTTACTGTTTGACTGGCTTCTCACTGAAGTTTGACTTATTTAGAATGTTGGGATCACTTTAAAAAAAAGCTAGGCCCAAACATCTCTCTTTTATTCTTTCCCTGGTGTAGGGAGTCGCGTTGGAACAGGCATTAGAATCACCTAGCATGTAAGACGATACTGAAGTGATCCTTGAGGTCCTACCAAAAACTACCACACTTTTCTTTCTTTCTTTCAACCTTTCTATATCGCCACAGGTAAAAGCCTCGCTACATCTGGCTACGCAGAGTGGTGTCCCGACTGCTCAGCACAAAGCGACAAGGCCTGCGGTGCGCTGCTCGCCGGCAAGCTGGCAGCTGTCTCGTGCGACGCACGGCAGTCGTTCATATGCGAGAAGAAGACTGATATACTGACCAACGCGACTGGAGATGGCTGTCCCTCAGCCAGCGGCCTGACCTTCTTGACTTGCTAGCTCGACGATGGAGTCGACCCGGTGTTCTCTAACTGAATTAATTTCAACTTGTAAGCGCGTGTCACACATCAGTTGATGCCCAACTCCTTTTAGTGCCACTGAAAACCAACGCTCCAACAGTCATGATACTGCTGGAGCAAATGCTGAGGGGTAGCCTTATTTTTTTGTCACTCGATTGTCAATATTTCTCATTTCTGTGTGTCATGTTACCCTTGTTTATGTTGATGGAAAATAAAAATAAAATCTATTCTGTTCTATTTTAAAATTACTGTAGCCTCAACCTATGTCACGCCACACATATGTTTTATAAAATAATATTAGGTTTTGTTTATTTATTTATTTATTTTCAGTCGTTTGTGTCCGCTGCTGGGCAAAGTCCTCCCCCAATTCCCTCCAGACCCGCGGCTCGGCGATCGCTCCGAAAGTGGGGTCATATCATCGTGACCACAAATGGTCATAAACATAACAAAAACAAATAGCAAAAATGTCATCTATGGTTATGTTTATCCACAGTTAACTTATGGGGTAATCTTTTGGGGAAATGCAGTAAACAAAAGTTAAATCCACTTTTTCGTGTCAAAAAAGATGCCACAACCTCTGAAAATAAATATTAGGTCCCTAAATTAGTGCTACAAGATGAAACTTTGATTTTAGCATCCACCTCGTAATTCCACATGCAAATGCAAAGTCTAAACCGATTTTGTTAAAAAGTCTACCAACTTATCTAAAATGTTGAAAGGAAAATAATAATTCAGTTCTCACAAGCGCCTTTTATTTATCATTCATCCATCTGGTTTGATTACCATGTTACGGTATGGTAACGCTCGATAATTTATAATTATTTTTTAGTTTAGATAATAAAATTCATATGACAAAATGTTTTAATATTTTTTACAACGCCCAACGGCAGGAACGAACTCGATTTTATCAGAGGAGAGACAAATTTAGCAGGGGATCATAACACAAGATCGTGACGTCGGCCTCTAGAACACGTTTACTCCATCAGGTCGATACCCGATAGGTAATGGCCACTGCAGTTTGATATACCTACCTACTTGTCTTGAAATATCAAAGACGATTAATATCTAGAAGACAGACAATGACCATACACAAAATCGTATTCCTCCCGCAGTACCAGATAGCCTGGAAACTTTAAAACATTAATTTTATCCAAGAAATTTCAATACTTAGTAGTAGGTAGCAACAATATTCAATATAAAAAAAATTTAACTAGAAAGTAATTGAAATTTGTTGGATAAAATTGATGTTTTAAAGTTTCCAGGCTATTTTTTAGGGTTACGATTTTGTGTATGGCCTTTGTCTGTCTTCTAGATATTAATCGTCTTTGTAAAATATTAATAAAAACACAGTAAACTGCCTCATTTTGTAGAAACAGCCTGTGTCCTGTGAGCGTTCCAAAAATGCTAATCTTTGTTTTATTTTTAATTAAACTCGTTGTGGTTGTGGATTGTGCAGTGGTTTTTCCAGATGGTAATGTACCTACTTATTTATTATTCGAACGAAGCGTGTTTGTTCAAGCGCGAATTTACAATCATTTGCTGGGATCTGCTTAAGTTTTAGTTAGTTACCTAGTTACTAGTTACCTAGTCGGCAAGTTGGACTTGGGATTTTTTTGTCATCATTATAGGTAGGTCTTAGTTTATGTTTCAGACTTGTAGAACAGATTTAGGGTTTCAAAAGAGGGCAAAAGAAAGACATAAACCCAACGATATTTCGTAAGTAAGTATTATGTGCTGTTCGTTCGTTCGTATGCTGTGAAATTCTGGTGATCTGATGTGCCTATCTATACTTATACGTTACGTCCTACCAGAATAAATATTTTTTCTTTCTTTCTTTCTTTCTTTCTGATCGAGAATGTTCTTAGTCATCGTGAGAGCATAATTTCAGGTCCAACTCACGGGAAGGAAGTGGTGTGCTACGTGCAAGGCTGGTCCGTCTACAGAAAGGATGTGGGACAGTTCAGCATCGAGGATATAGAGCCTTCGTTATGCACCAACATAATATACGCCTTCGCTTTATTGGACGAGAACACGAACTCCATAATAAGCGGAGGTTTATAAGTATCCAAATAAAAAAACCATTTAACTAAGTAACGAAAATTTGAATAAATCACGACTGTATTCCCGAGACGCGGTAGACATATTATTATTCTTTCAGATCCTTTTTTTAGGCATAGATGCTTTGAAGATGTGTATTGGGGCAGTTTTGTACCCACATTTAGCAGAAGTTGCTTAGCAATGTCTATAGGTGTATCGTCCAGTTTTGTGATTGAGAACTAAATAAAAAAAGAAGTTAACATTCCATATGTGACAAGGTTGCAAGCCCATCGACTACTTGAAAGCTAACTAGTTTCCTCAAGATGTTTTCCTTCACCGTTGAGAGCTGAAGAAGAATAAAGGTTTAAAATATCCACAGATCTATTCCAAGACTTAGATGAAAACGATGGCAAGGCGGCGTACCGTCGCGTGACCGCGCTGAAAGAGAACTACCCGCATCTGAAGGTGACCGTCTCTCTCGGCGGCTGGACCGATGGTTCCGCCAAGTACTCCTCCATGGCGGCCACGCCGGCCACGCGGCAGACCTTCATACAAAGCGTGCTTCATTTTTTAAAGTACGTAGCTTTAAATTAGTAACAAATCTAGACATCAAGTGGTCAGATCCTCCAGATTATTGTATGGGTCACCTCGGGAGTATTAATTCTCTTCGCAAAACAAACAAGAATTTTAAAATCGGTCCACTAATTTGACGAAAAAAAACTGCTTATTTATCGAGCCTTTGCCGGTGTAGTAGGTAAAGCTATATAAAACAATATTGGACACATCTCACTTGTGGATAAGGCGATCAGAGAAGAATCAACAGAGTGTAAAGGCATAGATTGAGTCCTGAGCTGACATCGTGATCAGAAACTATGGTTACCTAAGTATTTCACAGTACAAATAATTTAATCTCCTGCCTTGTCTGCGATCCATGGCGACTTATATTCCCGCAACGGTTAGAATAGTTATGCAAAGTGCAGTTCTTCCAGGCTGCACAACTTTGACGGCCTGGA
Source organism: Xanthorhoe designata (assembly GCA_963582015.1). Lineage (NCBI taxonomy): Eukaryota > Metazoa > Arthropoda > Insecta > Lepidoptera > Geometridae > Xanthorhoe > Xanthorhoe designata. The sequence continues at coordinate 2,767,882 of OY757058.1, forward strand.
CATGCACTGGAAGTTTCCTACGCAGAGAGACGGGAAGCCCTACGACAAAGTGAACTACGTGCTCCTGCTCAAAGTAAGTTGGCAAAATAATAAGCATTATCTCCTGCTTACGTAGCAGCATTTACAATTTTTGTAACTTAAATTTTTAGGAGCTAAAAGAAGCCTTTACGCCGCACAATTTCCTACTGACAGCGGCATTCGGCGCTCTCAAGCCCATCATGGATGCAGCTTACGACCTGGCCGAGCTGAACCGCCATCTCGACTACATGCACCTCCTAGCGTTCTACTACCACGGCGCGTGGGAAGGCACTGTCGGCTCCAACGCGCCTCTCAGAGGCACTGAACAGAGTGACCTAAACAGCTTGGTTGGTAAAGTCCTGACAATTTTGCCATATCTTTAATTTGTTAATAATGAAATATGATATCTCCAGGATTTCTCAGTGAACTACATGATAAGTAACGGGGTGTCTCCTGGCAAGATTATTCTCGGCCTGGCGGCTTTCGGGCACACATTTGAGTTGTTGGAGCCCGAGGTGGAGAGCGTGGAGTTTGGGCGGACAAGAACCAAGACTGTGGGCTTCCAGGGACCCTACACGGCGGAGAGCGGACTTATGGGGTACAATGAGGTCAGCATTGCAACCTTCTATCCATATTGTGGTACCTAATCCATATTAGGTCAACATAATATGGACGTCAAGAACATCGTATTAGTGAGAACGCGACCGTGTAGGTACTTACTGATCGTTCTCAGATTAAATTGATTGAATTGAAATAGGGCTTTTTGTGAATTTAGACATCAAACAGAAGTGCCTTGAATAAAATACGAGTTAATCTTCAAAACTATATTGTACACAGAGTAGGTAGGTACTTACTTTGTAATATATGGAAAAAAAAAATGTTTAGAGCTCGTTGAGAGATGTTTTATTTAATTTTTTCAACATTGAAATGCATATTTGTGCCAGATATGTATGGAAACCAGCAACAAGACCAAACGCTGGTCCCACCACTGGGACGAGCGCTCTGCCACCGCCTACATCCGGGACAGGGAGCGGGTTGTGTTCTACGACAACGGACGAGCCATCGCAACTAAAGTCAAGTAAGCTTTTTTATTTAAAGAACACATAATTTTAACTTTAACCAAATTAAAGCGTGTTAAATGGTTCATCTAAACCAACGGTCAGCAACAGGCGGACCGCGGTCCGTTTGCGGACCGCGAAAGGTCGAACCTCGGACCGCCAAATATTGTAATGTGTTGTACAGTTCTTGCAATTCACGAGCCAAGGGCGGATCCATTCTTTTGCCAAAACTACGATGCTTTTTCTTAAATAAATTTTGCTCATTACGCTCGCATCGTTTTTAACAGAATAAAAGCGACCCTCAGTAAAACAAAGTGCCACGTTGCTTTTATCTTCAAAAAAAGTTTCTTTAAAAATTAATTGTAAGTCTTGTGCACTTTAGCCAAACACACAGAAAAGTGTCTCTTCCGCGTACCTTTCATACAAGATATTTATAGGCGTCGCGACGCAAAACTTGTTTTATTATGTAATTCCTCCTCGCAGAAGAGAAATCAAGTGTTACGTTGCTTTAATCTTAAAAAAAATTTTGCTCGCTACGCTCGCATTGTTTCTCGGAAAATAAAGATCGACCCTAAGCGAATCAAAATGGCATGTCGCTTTTTTCTTTCAAAATACCTACTTTCATTTTAAAAGAAAAAAAAAATTTTTTAATTTTTTTAATTTCAAAAATTTGCTCGCTTCGCTCGCGTCTTTTCACACGATAAGAGCCGACCGTAAGCAAAATCAAGTGTTACGTTGCATTAAGCTTAAAAAAAATTTTGCTCGCTAAAAGATCGACCCTTATTATTATCTGTTTTCTTTCTGGACCTCGTTAATATTTTCCCACACTATCCGGACCCCACCTAAAAATACTTGCCGACCCCTGATCTAAACGTAGTGTTTTTATTCTCTTGGGTTCGGTTAAAAAATAAATACTGGATAGTATTTATTTTTTAACCGTTTCAAAACAGGAGGGTTTTTGTTCCATTATGGATATTTCGCGAATTTTTCGCATGTTTTTTTAAATTTCATCACTGGTTGATTATTTTCAAGGATGGCAGTAGACCGTGGCCTAGCCGGCATAATGCTGTGGGCTCTAGACATGGACGACTTCCGAGGGTTGTGTGATGCTGAAGTGGGGTCGTATGTGGACTTTGAAACTCGGTTCAGCGAGCTCGTGAAGAACTCTGCACTACCTCGCGTGATCCGATCTCTAAATCTACCTACATGTGAGTTCATAAAATACCTATAGGCATTTAGAGGAAAAAATCGTGAGGGAACCCGGGGCTTAGTCAGCCCCACACGTATTGACCATTGTTTTTGATATCTGATTCCGCCTAAGCTGAGAGGATGGTTTAGGTGCTGGGCAAGCCTATTCCATCTCAACAATGTCCCAGACACTACAGTGTCCCGTTAAGTGTAGGCAAAGATTGCCTCCTGTATAAATCATCCAGTAAAGATGGTCAGGTAACCCCGCGAGGGCACAGATACTCAAGCCCTTACGATTATTTTTGGAACATAATAAAACATGTCGTCGAGTCCTGGCTTCTGTAGAACACGAACTTTCATACAGGACGGATGTCCAAAAAACTGGCCCTAATACTTCTACGCTTTTCTCTCAAAATCTCTGGAAACATACTCAAAAGTAAAGACTAATGTCCAAAAAAGCGAACAAATTGTAGGCAATCCAAAATGAACTCTATGCTTTCCTAAAGTACACTTAAAACAAGGTTCCGGTCTTAGTTGCATCTATCAATTTGTTCCAAAAATTGGACATTCGTTCTCAAAGACCAAGTGCTATTTTTAAAATTCAAGGCTTAGTAGGCTATAGGTAGATTTTCATTCGTTCGTTCGTTCGTATGAGCAAGTGGCCAACTCTGTTGACGGAGTTTTTAGGCCGCCTAAAGGCCTCCGTCATGACTTAACGACTTTAAAAGCCGGGACCGACAATTTAACGTAGATTTTCATAAAGGTCATCAAATAAATCATTTCAGTGGATACAGCAGGCCCCACCGACTACTATGTGACGTCACACGGGCAGCTGTCGCTGCAGCTACCACGGTCAGCGCCCACCACCTACAGTCTCCTCCGCACCATCAACACCGCGGCCTCACTCGCGGCTCAAGAGAAGAGGATACTTGACGCACTGTCTGCTACCGCCAATGAAGGAGCCGGTAACACTTACCAAATTGTTCTGTTATATCACCTTCACACCACTCTGTCACACTGGTGTGATGGTGAGGAAGGAAATTTCTTCTACGTAACATTAGTATTAAAGAAAGGAAAAGGTTTTTCTCACCTCAACACCGATACCACGTCCGACTTCCGACTCACCTTCACACTATCTATGTCTATCTACGTAGTGCCCTTATAGGTTGCTAAATCTAAACATTTTACAGGCGTCTTTTGCGTCTGTTATTAGAGGTATTAGTGACCTAGAATTAACGGAAAACTCGAAAGTTTAATCAAAACGCATCAGCGAAATGGTAGTTATTGTAAATTAGTAAAATTGGTAATAAATTACATCGAAGTAGTTAAAATATCTTATGCGTTTAGGTCCAACTCACGGGATGCAAGTGGTGTGCTACGTGCAAGGCTGGTCCGTCTACAGGAAGGATGTGGGACAGTTCAGCATCGAGGATATAGAGCCTTCGTTATGCACCAACATAATATACGCCTTCGCTTTATTGGACGAGAACACGAACTCTATAATAAGTCAAGGTAGGTGCTTTCTATAATAAGTCAAGGTAGGTGCTTCTCTCAATTGTCAATTGCCGGTGCAGCAACGTCAGAACACTCATCTGATGATGAATGGTTCGACGAAGCATCGGCAGTAAGGTGAGTGAAGGAGTATCGGTGGGTTTTTAGTCGGTATGCCGTAATTAGAAAGTCCGACATACCCCTCCTGCTCTTCCCGGGCAAGAGGGAATGCATAAAGCATTTTCCCATCGTAAAAAAAAAAGAAAAGTTGCTTCTCTCAATTACCTTATCATCATCATCAGCCTATCTCATCCCACTGCTATGCATAGGTTTCTCTTTGTTTCCGCCACTCGACCCTATCGCGTCTCGCGCCAATATAACCCATGTCCGAGCTGCGGTTTCCACTGTGTCGTCGACCCATCTTGCTTGACTATGTTTATAATATAGAAAAAACTAAGATGTAGATTGTAGGGGCATAGCCATGGTAGTTAAAAATTTATGGTTCAAAAATATTTGCTCTAGTGTCATTATCCAGGGCTGAAACAAGGACTACGTTCGTATAAATAAATAAATAATAAAATAAATATCCCTGGACATTCCACACAGCGTCATCTAGTCCCAAACTAAGCAACTTAATGCTTGTGTTATGGTAACCAGATGACTGATATACTACATAGCATAGATACATATTTTTTTTTTGTAAATACTTAAGTACCTACATACATATTATACATAGAAAACAACCAGACACGAAACAAATATTTGCAGATCATATACAAACATTTGTCCCGCAGCGGGGATCGAACCCGCAACCTCTGCGTCTCAGGCGGGCTTTCGCCCACTGCGCCAGAGGTCGTCGTATGGAGAAAGACCCGGAGCCTTTCCTCCTACGCGCAAAATAGCGCAGCGACTGTTCGTTCGGAAAACAGACATCTCTTAAATAAATTAAGCTATAAAATAAACGAACAGAGAGAGTTCTGAGGGCCTAGCCAACCGGCATTCGCTATGAAGCGATTCGATTTCTATCATCGCTACACCTTTGATTTGACATTTCTGATCGCTCGAGTTTTCGTCATCAAATGTCAATTCCTATACATTTTGGACTTTTCTACTATCGCTTTCGCTAATCGATTGTTACATTGTCTAGGCCCTCTGGCAACAAAACCAAGTTCTGGCAACAATTCGTAACTAGAATGCCTGAATCTTAAAAACTGAACTACTACATATTTACATAACTGTACAAAATACAATTTGAACCAGTTGAACCACATAAGGATCGTTACAAACGATCCATAGGTAGCTCAACTGATCAAAACACAAAACCACTGCCAGACGGAAGCGTGCCCAAGACACTGGCATCATTGCCGCGCTGAATGGCAATGCTGATCTTTTGAGCCAAATAAGTGCCAGCCCTCGGACCACGCGTCGTTTCCACCAGATGCCCATGCATTATTTACGTTTAATTTAACGTTTTTCAGAGTAGCGTCCTTTGCGCTCGCTATAGTGTTCCAACGAAGCAACAGTCAATAACCAAAGTAAAGTTCAAAGCTCAAAAGTTTATTTATATTCTATTTTATTTTTAAATCCCCTAAAGCACTGAATCAGTTTAACATTCGCAGATCAATGGCAGGACTTAGACATATATAACGGCAAGGCGGCGTACCGTCGTGTGACCGCGCTGAAAGAGAACTACCCGCATCTGAAGGTGACCATCTCTCTCGGCGGCTGGACCGATGGTTCCGCCAAGTACTCTGTCATGGCGGCCACGAGCGCTTCAAGGCAGAGATTCATACAAAGCGTGCTAGAATTCCTTAAGTACGTAGCTAATATAATATTACATACTAAAGAAACTTATATCCTTAGGTGCTTTTTCATCGAGCTCTTACTTTTCTTACTATAATCCCACTCCGCTGTTTAGGTACGAAAAATCCGACCCTGCTCGGGCAGGTTGCAGCGGCTCGAGTGCGCCATATGCAAATTAGTCGCCGAAATCCTTATTTATCTCAGTATATGTGAAAGCCTCGACCTTCATAATTAGGGAAATGATACTTTGAACTTTTATCTTGCGTAATTATGCCATTGAAAGTAAGTTGGTAAGTAATGCAAGTAAGTTAATATTTACTTAATACTCGTGTAGGTTCCTAATCCCTTTAAAGTTTAAGGTTATTTTGATTTTAGGCTACACAATTTCGATGGTTTGGACATGCACTGGAAGTTTCCCACACTGAGAGACGGGAAGCCCTACGACAAAGCGAACTACGTGCTCCTGCTTAAAGTAAGTTCGCAAAATAACAAGTTCTAAATATGATTTTTAGCCCCCGACCTCAAAAAGAGGGGTGTTAAAAGTTTGACGCCTATGTGCAGGAGCTCAAAGAAGCCTTCGTTCCACACAATTACCTCCTGACAGCGGCATTCGGCGCGCTCCAGTCCATTATGGAGGCAACTTACGATCTGCCCAAGCTAAACCAGCATCTCGACTACATGCATCTCCTAGCGTTCTACTACCACGGCGCGTGGGAAGGCACTGTCGGCTCAAACGCGCCTCTCAGAGGCACAGAACAGGGCGACATGAATAGCTTGGTAAGTATAAGGAGGCTGCCACTTTTGCAATCAGGCCACTATCATAATTTTAGATATCTTAGCTACTTTAGCGCCTGATTATGCATGAGAACCTCAAATCCTTAATCCTATTTCAAGATTTAATCAAGCACACAAGTACTAAATCAAGACATAACATGTGGCTTTGAACAAGAAAAATCATCAGAAAGTCCAGTCCGGTACGACCGTAAGGTCGTATACAGAAAGAAAGCTGGAAACTTATAAGCGCTTACGTACCAGCTTTTGACAGCGCTGGTAAGCGCACAGGAAAATAATATATGAACGCGCGCCGATAAGCACTGAACGGTGCCGACAAGTTCCCACAAGCTTCAACACGCGCTGGTCAGCGCTGGGCGCTGCCATTTAAAATTAATATACAACTGCTTCAACATGCTTCCTTCGTGTAGAACGGACCAGCGTTGTCAAGCGCCGGTAAGCGCTTATAAGTTACCAGCTTTCTTTCTGTATACGGCCTAAGGTCGTATCGGACTGTATCGTATCATTATACTTCTTCTAGGAGTCTTCATTAAACTACATGATAAATAACGGGGTGTCCCCTGGCAAGATTATTCTCGGCCTGCCGACTTTCGGGCACACATTTGAGTTGTTGGAGCCCGAGGTGAAGAGCGTGGAGTTTGGGCGGACAAGCACCAAGACTGTGGGCTTCCAGGGACCTTACACAGCGGAGGCTGGACTTATGGGGTACAATGAGGTGAGCATTTCAACCCTTAACACTTCTGGGGTTGGCCAAATGAGATACTAGATATCACATGAAGTAATTCATCGAATCTAAAATAAAACAAATCATGAAACCAGAGCCAGTTAAAAGCTGCGCCCCGGGCGGGATTTCCTCGGTGCCCCCAAAAGGGCAAGGTTTTTTTTTAGTTTTCGCCCAAGGGAGGTAGTTAACGCCCCTATATACCTGGTGCACTGGGCGATCGCCCCACTGCGCCCTAGCTAAACGCTGCCACTGAGAAAAGTGCTTAAATAAACTGACGTAGTGGTTGTACAGCTCACTAAAACAATTTTGCACTATGCTCTTTACACGAGCCATTTGTTGGACAAAGCCTGAGACGCGGAGGTTGCGGGTTCGATCCCCGCCATGGGACAAATGTTTGTATCTTCTACAGATATTTGTTCCGGGTCTGGATGTTTTTCTATCTATAGTACCTATGTAGGTATGTATTTACAAAAAAAATGTATCTATGTAGTATATTGCAGTCATCTGGTTACCATAACACAAGCATTAAGTTGCTTAGCTTGGGACTAGATGACGCCGTGTAGAATGTCCAAGGATATTTATTTATTATTTGTAATGGAAGTGATAGTTTTGATAACGTGTGCTTGATGGGCATATTATGTAAAACTTATATTTATAACTTAAACTGCAACGAGATATTGATGGTGATTACTATGGTGTTTTTTTATAGATATGTATGGAAACCAGCAACAAGTCATCCGTCTGGTCCCACCACTGGGACGAGCGCTCGGCCACCGCCTACGTCCGGGACAAGGGGCGGGTTGTGTGCTACGACAGCGGACGATCCATCGCCAACAAAGTCAAGTGAGCTATGTGGTTACTGCGGTGTACTTATATACCTAAGCTAGTGCATATTTTAAAACTACTCTTGGATTTTTTTTATATACACTTTATAAAGGTACCTATTCTTCAAGCCTTGTGATCGCCAGCTTTGTTCCACCAGTGAGCCCGAAATGTATGTTTATTGCCCTGATGTGTTGACCAGCCTCAGTGTCGTCGCCTACCCTCAGGCAACACATTAATATCGATGCATCTTATATAGCCTGCGAATATAATCGCCTATACCTATCGCTAGACTATTAACCTTACTAAATTCCAAGGATGTCAGTGGACCGCGGCTTAGCTGGCCTAATGGTGTGGAGTATGGACACGGATGACTTCCGAGGGTTGTGTGATGCTGAAGTGGACTCGTACGTGGACTTCGAAACTCGGTTTAGTGAGCTTACGAAGAATCCTGCGCTTCCTCGCGTGTTACGATCTCTGAATCTACCTAAATGTGAGTATTACACTGTCAAAACTTTATGAGTTTAACAGTGAAGCGCTCGTGGCGAAGCTTTGCCAAGACGTTCTTGATAGATCGTCGAAGTTAAGCAAAGTACCTACTGAGTGGTCACAACTTAGATTTGTGACCGCAAGTGGCATTAACAGCTGAGCGCTTCCCTGCTTTGGAGGACACGTTAATTTGTCGGTCCCGGCTTTTAAAGTCGTTAAGCCATGACGGAGGCCTTTAGGCGGCTTAAAAACTCCCGTCACCAGAGTTGGTCACTTGCTCATACGAACGAACTATGAGAATAGAATAGAATTTGCCATCAACATAAACATGGGTAACAGAAATGAGAAATATTGACCATCGAGTAACAAGAAAATAAGGCTACCTTGCTAATGAGTTTCACATTAGGTACATGACAGGTCGGATTCACGACTACGGTTTTTTCTTAATGAAATTACAGCCGACGAAGCCTCCCCCTCCGACTACTACGTCACGTCGAACGGGCAGCTGTCCTTGCTCCTGCCTCAGCGGATAGAACTCAACACTTACAGTCTCCTCCGCACCGTGAACTCCGCGGCCGGGCTCGCTCTTCAAGAGAAGATGATTCTCGACGCGCTGCCGCACGGAGATGCTGTTGAAGGTGCAGTAAAGACTAGTCCCTCTATTTTCCTAATTTCGAGTGTTAAGATTATCCCTTCCGTTCCAGGCCCAAGCCAATTTGTATTTCTCTAAATTAAGGGTGGAGTCAGCTTCTTTAAATGTTCTTCATCAAGCTCAAGGAATAGTTACTGTTGTTCCTGGCCTTTATGCCTATCTACGTTCTGATATTATGGGAACCACGACGTCTTATTATCTAAGTGGTGCTAATTTAAATGGCAGTTCTCTATTTCTCTTTGTCAATATGACCAATTTTCCTCCTCTGAAATGTATTTCCCTTGCAGGTGTGAGTGAATTCCGCGGTGACTACGTGTACCACCCACAAGTGGGCTACTGGTTCAAGGAGCACAGTGCGCCCGCGGACTGGCACACAGCGAGACTGCAATGCCACTATGAAGGTACTTTCAGTGAAACAGGGCATCTTAGATTGTCAGCTCAGGTTTTACGTGAGGTCTTAGGGAAGGTTCATATCTGACGGAACATGCGTCGCGTATTATACGCCAGAACAGACAAATGTATAGAAAAACACTTGACCGTTCACACTAAACCGATGATACGTTAGTACACTAGATGATACGCTCGGCGTATTTTACGTCAGATATGAACCTTCCTTTAAGGTTTATAACTTATTCACCATGGTAGGCTTATGAACATTGTTCTAGTCAATGTTTTTTTCAGGTGCAGTGTTGTCATCACCTCTAAGCAAGCATGTAGCGACCGTTCTGGATAAAATCATTTATTCAGTGCGAGCCGTCTTTCCCAAGACTCGGCTACTCTTCACCGGTGTCCACCAAACTTTCGGACATGGAATGTACACGAGCATAGAAGGTATAGAAGGGAACTGAAGAGCATAGAAAGGCTTTGTGTTATACATTGAATTCCGATAGAAAAATAAAAAAAATCAAAGGCTTTCCCAAAACTTGGCTGCTTTTCACCAGCGTTCACCAGACCTTGAATGTACCTACACGTCTGTTGAAAGTGGACTTTGTGTTCAGGACATTGAATTCTGATTGTTTGATTGAACAATGTAAAAATTACGATTAAGGCTGTATACACAGTAGGCAAACTGTGAGTGGCCGACTGAGTGAGCCGCTAATTTGTGGCAAACTAAAATTTAAGTTAGCTGCAAACTCAGATCGATTTTCGTGCGTTGCAAGTAAACTGTTATGAGTTAGCCGCTAACTGAGACAGTCGGCGCGCGAAACGCTGCAAACTGCGTATAGTGAGCGCACAACTAGCAAACTGTGAACACTCCATTTCAATATGGAAGGGCGTACTAAACCGAAACGCCGCAAACTCAGTCGGCCGCTCACGTTTGCCTACTGTAGACACAGCCTTAAGTTGTTGACTTTGATTTGTCATTTTGCAGGGATTCCTCTAGAGAGGCTGCACATAAGCGGCTGGCGGCGGGGGGCGGGCGCGGGGCGGTGCCTGGCGCTCGGCGCTGACGGCGTGCAGCAGCACAGCTGTGCCGCGCGGCTGCCGTACGTCTGCTACCGCAAGCTCTGCGATACCGACCGCGTCACACAGTGCGGGACCATAGACAACGGTAGACAAAACACTACCTCCTCGGACTGCGCGATTTTTAGGACCATATACACGTAAAACCGAATCGTGGGAACTCATTTCACGTTAATTGTTTCTGTTTTCAGTCTATGCTTAGTTCGGATCGTTGTTGTTCCAAAAAGTAACACTGCTGCACTTGTGACTATTTGAAACTGTGCAGATTCTAAACAATTATTTTATTAATAGAATAGGTACATACCATTATTTGATTCTAATATATAAATACAAAAATAAAAAGACACTAATAGACACCTGACACCGATTGTAATGATGGTTTATGAAAACTAAAACACTAATAAAAATCCGATGTTTTAAAATATAATTGATCTACTTATTTTATTGACAAAAACAAACGATTGTAAATGGTTTGTAGGTATAGCATGACGACATTATTATTACTTGATGCTACAAAAACGTTACAGTAAGCGCAATCTAAATTGGCTGGAGTGAATATTGTAGGTACTTAGTTATTGCGTAACGTCGGAGTGGTCGGAAATATCACTATCTCTGTTTCACGTGCTGTAGATACGTCTGTTTAGCTCTTTCGTAACGACTGTTCATAATGCGCGACCGCCAAGGAGGTTTTAAGTTCAACCCGGTCACGTTATATTGAGCTTACTGAACGTGAAAATAAAGTCCATCGTCGAGCTAGCAAGTCAAGAAGGGCAGGCCGCTGGCTGAGGGACAGTCATCCCCAGTCGCGTTGGTGAGTTTATCCGTCTCTTTCTCGCATATGAACGGATGAGTGGTGTCGCATGAGACAGCTGCCACCTCACCAGCGAGCAGCGCACCGCAGGCCTGGCCACTTTGCTGGGAGCAGTCGGGACACCACGCCGCGTAGCCAGATGCAGCGAGGCTTTTGCCTGTGTTTATATAAAGCGGTTAGTTTGCAATGCATAAAGTTAAATACAGTCGAGCCTAGATTAGAGAGAATTTAAGGGACCCATGCTTTTCTCTCCCTAATAGCTAGCCGCTAGGCCCACACCACCAGGTTCTTGCCTGATTCTTTCCCTGGTGTAGGGAGTCGCGTTGGAACAGGCAGTAGAATCACCTAGCATGTAAGACGAAGTTGAAGTGATCTTTGAGGTCCTACCAAAATCTAGCCTTCTCCGCCTGAGACACAGGCCTAGTTCAGGCACTTTGTAAATCTGGTATGTTTATGTACCTACCTAACATTATTATAAGAATAATAAGTATTTAAATATAAGTAATCATATCATTTTGCGTATTGTAACATATTAGGTAGTAGCTTTTAAATAATGATCGTTCGTTCGTATGAGCAGTGGCCAACTCTGGTGACGGAGTTTTATAGGCCGCCTAAAGGCCTCCGTCATGGCTTAACGACTTTAAAAGCCGGGAAATAAATAATGATGATAAGATAGGATGATGCTGTGCCCTTCACCTTGAATGGTCCACCAGTTGTTGTCCTCTCCCCACTGACGGAAGCCCAGTGCCACGCGGCCTGCGCTGTGGCCAGCCAGCTCTGCCAGCGCGCCGGCCTCGGCCACACTGTTGGCCACGGCCAGGCTCCCCCCCTCCGCGCCGCACGCCCGCAGAGCGCGCGTCCACTGCGCGCCCGCTGTGTGGAGCTTGTAGCACTGTCCTGTCCCGCGGTTCAATCTATACGCTACAAAAAAATAAAATTATTTTTACAAAAAACCTCAGTGGAAAAGGACACTTCCGGGGAGAAACACTGCGAAACACGACACAAATTTTATTTTATTTTCTACACTTTTGGAAAACTTACATAGCAGCTAGGACAAACAATATACAATATTGACAAAAATATACATGGCACATTGTGTACCTACTTTGCTGAGAGCCAATTGTGAGTTTCCACAGATAGGTTGAAATCTCTTTTCTATCTCTTCTCTCTCAACATCAATAATAAAACCGTCACGTCGATGACCGACCTAGTAGATCGGTCGAATATCCGAGGTAGCTCTCAAGCGTTTGGGAGGATATCAACTTGATATCATGAACAATGTGCAAGATCCACATTGGGTCGTTGCGCGCGTCCCCGTATTCCGTGTCCCCGTGATGGGGACAGCGGGAAGTCATTATATTTACCTATTTCCCGTTGTCCCCGTAACGTAGATTCAGCTAACGGGGACAACGGGAAGTAAACATTTCACGTGTCGTTGTCCCCTGAACCTGCATTTCTGTTACAACTTTAGTTTTTCGCGTGGAAAATTTAAGTACCTTTGTCAATCGTGCCACACTCGGAGATGCGGTCGTTATCACAGAGCTTGCGGTAGCAGATGTAAGGCAGGCGCGCCTCACAGCTGTGCTCCTGCACGCCGTCAGCGCCGAGCGCCAGACACCGCCCCGCACGACTCCTGGGCTGCTGCTCCTTCCACTTACTTATGTGCAGCCTGTCCAGAGGAATCCCTGAGGACACGATCAAGTAGGCGGCCTTTATAACGTACTAGCTGCGCCCCGCGGTGTTACCCGCGGTAGTTCCCATTCCCGTGGGAATATGCGGATCAAAAGTAAGTAAGTCCAGGGTATAAGCAATTTTGGTTCCAAATTTCATTCAAATCCATCCAGCCGTTTGAGCGTGAAAGAGTAACAAACACACTTACACACTATCACACTTACATACTTACACACACGCAAACCTTAATAATTGAATAACTAACAATTCCGGCAAGAGCTCATATTATCTGCTCAACATTTTCGAAGGATAATGGCTGGGCCGCATGCGACTTTAGTCACCGGTGCGGTTTATACGGGCTAGCGATGCGGCTAGCGATTTGTGAGGCGACCAGTCGCTAATCGACCCATGTAAACGCCGCATTACCTTCTACGGATGTGTACATCCCGTCCCCGAAGGTTTGGTGGACGCCGGAGAAGAATAGGCCAGTCTTGGGAGAAAGTGCTTGGAATGAAATAATGATAGCCTTCAGAACCGTCGCTATCTGTTTGTTAAGAGGAGATGCCAGCACTGCTCCTAAAAAATAAGTAAGTTGTAAGAATATCCATTTTTATTTAGTTGAGTATCAACAACCGCATGACTAAATAATTTAAAAGTTTCGATTCTGGCGTTAGGGGTTTGGCTGAGTGGTAGGTAAGGCAGTCCGGCTTAAGAGCGGCCAACCCGGCTTACTTTTCATACAAACGCTCGTACGTGATTATGCCGTTGTAACAGATTTTTCTTTTAAACTTTTGGGCTAATAGGTATCTTGTGCACTATATCTAGGTTTCTATCGAAATTAAAAATCAAAATTTTGAGAAACAAATTCAGTATAAGCTTCCAAAAACCTGCTTTTAGCATAAATTTTACCTGAACTTTGGCCGTTCATAATGTACTCATAAATTGTAAAAGTAAAGAAAATATTGTGATAGAAACCTTGCAAATATTATGGAGATTCTAAATGACAAATATTTATTTTACAAACTTGTAAGGCTTACTGAAAAACACGTATTTCCTGGAACACTTTTTATGAAATTTCCGCACACTATTTTTCGAGTGAGCGAGTGAGCGGCAAAAGTACCTACTGAATGCCGAGCGCTGAGGCGTTATCTCTCTCTTTTCACTTTGCTTCTTTTTGTAGCATTGCGCTGGATGAAAGAACAAGCTTTTCAGCTCGATTGCTCGATGATTTTCGAGCAGTCGATGATAGACGCACCGGGAAAGGCCACCTTAAGGACGATCGCTTGTTTCATAGCAGGTCGACCGCCGAAATCGAAACTTTTAGAAAGATTTTATCAATTATACCTACTTACTGGTAATACCTAAGTGTGGTTTAACAGTTTAAAAAAACATCCGAAGACTACCTTCATAGTGGCATTGCAGTCTCGCTGTGTGCCAGTCCGCGGGCGCACTGTGCTCCTTGAACCAGTAGCCCACTTGTGGGTGGTACACGTAGTCACTGCGGAACCCACTCACACCTGCTTATGAAATAATATGTTAGACTACTGCTAATATTGGAAAGAAATGACCGGAAAGAATAAGAAAGCAAAAGGACATTTGCCATTTCTAGTTTGAAGTAGGCCGCTGCGCTGTACCGCTTGAAGTTGAAAGGAAAGGAAAGGAAGAACATTCTTTCACTCCATAAAAGTTAAGGACAGGCAGTGTGTCACTGACAAGAAATATAAATAATAATATAAATAAACATCCTTGGACATTCCACACAGCGTCATCTAGTCTCAAGCTAAGCAATTCAACGCTTGTGTTATGGTAACTAGATGACTGATAAACTACATACTTAGATACATTTTTTTTTGTAAATACATACATATTATACATAGAAAACACCCAGACACGAAACAAATATTTGCAGATCATGCAAACATTTGTCCCGCAGCGGTGATCGAACCCGCAACCTCTGCGTCTCAGGCGGGCTTTCGCCCACTGCGCCACAGAGGTCGTCGAAGACGTACCGGCACCTCCGACGTCATTGTCACCGGCCGGCAGTGCATCAGTTATCCTCTTCTCTTGCGCAGCGAGCGCGGCCGCGGCGTTCACAGTGCGCAGGATATTAAAGTTGGTGCGGTCTGGCTGCTGCGGCAGACGCAGGGACAGCTGACCATTTGACGTCACGTAGTAGTCCGTGGCGGACGCTTTGTCGGCTGAGAATTTTATAAAAAACAATTGTCATCCAAATTTGTCACTGTTCATTCAAATTTAAAGTTTCGCGATCCTTTAGCCGAATTTACCTGTTTCTTTCTTCTTTTCTTTATTTGCATGGCTTTGCATTTAACCACTATTATCATATTATAATTCAAGTTATGATATTCAAGATGCCGGTCTTTACTGAAGCATCACACGGACTTTTTGTGAGAACTCTAAATGCAATGATATCCAGTTTAGTAGCGTTTTAACCATTTGAGACGTTCTTACTTGTCAGATTTGTAAGACAGAATTAAAGGTCAATTAATGTCATAGATAAGCATCACTTACATTATGTCTTAGTAGTTTATCGAGCAAGCAAAGCGAGTTAAAGTTCAGTGGCACATTAGCTTGGCTCTTAAGTTTCAACATGTTGATCCAACTTGTGCGAATCACTCGTTAACGAAACCAACAATATTATTACGAGAGTATGAATGTGCTTTTGAATTCAAAAGTTTTACAGAAACTCACATGCAGGTAAATTAAGAGATCGGATCACGCGAGGCAGTGCTGGGTTCTTCGCTAGCTCGCTGAACCGAGATTGGAAGTCTACATACGACCCCACTTCAGCATCACACAGCCCTCGGAAGTCGTCGGTGTCCAAACTCCAAACCATTAGGCCGCCTAGACCACGGTCCACTGCCATCCTTGAAAATAAAAGTATGGTTATCAGTTCGAGTAGCGCTCGTGGCGAAGCTTGCTAAGACGTTCTTGATAGATCGTCGAAGTTAAGCAACGTTCTGAGCGGTCACAACTTGGATGGTGACCGCAAATGACATTATCAGCTGAACGCTCCCGTCTTTCAGCGGGCACGTTAAATTGTCGGTCTCTGCTTTAAAGTCATTAAGCCATGACTGAGGCCTTTAGGCGGCCTGAAAATTCCGTCACCAGAGTTGGCCACTTGCTCATACGAACGAACGAGTTCGATGAGGATATTGCCTGCTAGGCTGAAATGGGAGCGGGCAAGTTAATGCATGAAAATCCGATCACTGGACTAGAGGAGACTCACTCATACAGACAGATGGGCTTAGTCAACCAGGGGGTGCTAGAGAATGGCCTACGACCTTTAGACGACTCGAAGACGCTGCTGATGGTAATGATAGAAGAAACTCAAAATGTATTTATTCAGTACGATCGTTTATACCACTTTGACATGTCACGCCCTTAAAACTACTTACTACTAACCTTGATTCTACTGCCTGTTCCAACACGACTCCCAACACCAGGGAAAGAATCAGGCAAGAACCTGGTTGTGTGGGCCTAGCTTTTATTTCAGCTGTCTAATCTTAATACTTAATAGGTATAAACTGAATTGGAACAAAGCTAATTCAATTAAAAGATGTTATAGGATATCTTTGCAATGTGGCAGGACGATTAGGGATACAACGGTAAAGTTAGTAAATATCGTGTCAAGATTAGAAGACAGAAATAGCTTAGGTACTTGACTTTGATGGCGATGGATCGTCCGCTGTCGTAGCACACCAATCGCTCCCTGTCCCGGACGTAGGCGGTGGCAGAGCGCTCGTCCCAGTGGTGGGACCAGTGAGAGGACTTGTTGCTGGTTTCCATACAAATCTATTCAGAAATAGGGTTAGATATGGTTATGTCTTGCCCTGCATTTAAGCCTTGTAATCTGTAGACCTACATTTTTGACTTTGGTGTGACGTTAAATCTCTGCATTTGATCACAACGCTCTTTGAGTAAACTTTAAGGCATACCTGTGATCATTTGTAAAAGGTTATGTTTAGGTTTCATAAGTTAGCTTAAGTAGAGCACATAGGTTGAGTGAGACACTTAGCAGGTTTTTAAACTTGAAGACGTCTTCCAATTTCCCAAAAGTAGGACACCTCAATTTGATACTCCTAGCAATTTCCCTCGACTGCCATGGCCAAATGATAAACAATAACCAAAGTAAACCTATTATCTACTGCCTCTATTCGGTTTTTCTATTTTAACGGTGAAGGAAAACATCGTGAGGAAACCAGTTAGCTCTCTAATAGCGTCGATGGGCTTGCAACCTGTCACGTATGGAAAGTTAACTTCTGCAAGATGTGGGCATGTACCAAATATGTAATTGGACATACCTCTGACTACCCCCTTAGACATTTTCAAAAGGATCTAAAAATTGCATTAAGATCTGAAAGAAATGTCTACCGCTCCCTGGGATACAGTCGTGATCATATTTCATTTTTTTTTTTTTTCATTTCTATTCGGTGGCTGTCAAAATAATGAGTAAGTAATATTGTGCTCTCCTCATATTTAATTCTAGCAGAACCGCAATTTGTTAGAGAGAGCGATTGACTGTGATTTTTGGTTTGATACAACTTGGATACCATCCGAGACAAGTGTACACAATCCAGGGGCTGATATCACATAATTTGACTAAGAATCGATTGTTGCAATGCTCACCTCATTGTACCCCATGAGTCCACTCTCCGCGGTGTAAGGTCCCTGGAATCCCACACTCTTCGTGCGAGTCCTTGCAAACTCCACGCTCTCCACCGCGGGGTCTACCAGCTCGAAGGTGCGTCCAAAGGCCGGCAGGCCGAGGACTATTTTACTTGGAGAGACTCCGTTATTTATCATGTAGTTTACTGAAAACTCCTGCGGGCAAGAGGGTAAGTGTTTGCTTTTTTATGCTTTCAAGTAAATCTACACATGAGCCCAAATAAACAGTGTCTTTTACAATCTTGATGAGTATTTTAATAGGTGATACTAAGTATCTACCTACATACTTTAGCCTAGGTTATTTTATAACTAGGTAACCAATTATCATAATGTTGCACATCCGAAATGGATAGCTGTATAAACTTGTACCTACGTATCATTTAAGACCTACCCCTGTACAACAGTTTGGCAATAAAAATTTTCTGATTCTGATTCTGATTCTGAAATTTGAGTTTATTCCTTAGCCATCCGGTTAGACGTGACATATGAGCAACCTTTAGTTAGACAAACAGTTGAAGACATTATTGTAATTTATAAGTTGTGCCTAACTTAATACTTACTAAGCTATTGAGGTCGTTCTGTCCAGTGCCTCTGAGAGGCGCGTTGGAGCCGACAGTGCCATCCCACGCGCCGTGGTAGTCGAACGCCAGGAGGTGCATGTAGTCGAGATGCTGGTTCAACTTGGCCAGGTCGTATGCTACTTCCATAGTGGACTTGCCCGCGCCGAACGCTGCTGTTAGAAGGTAATTGTGCGGCGCAAATGCTTCTTTTAACTCCTGCAAATTTAAGTATGAAAAGTTGGTACTGGTTAGCCATTTAGTCTTGAATAGTTTAATCCTTAGTAGCGGTTGGCGCCGGAGACCGAGACAGGAGACCGCGAACGTTTACTTTACTTACAGGCAATGTATGAAGGTGTCTCCTGCCGCGGTCTCCTATCTCGATCTCCGGCGCCAACCGCTACTTTAAGAGAGGATTGTTGACAGCTTCGTATTGCGGATCACTCCGCAAAGAGTGGTGTGGATAGGAGCTATTATTATGCAAATTTTATAATTCAAAATGTTATAAATTACATTTTGAATTATAAGCTTTTGTTTTTATAGGATAACTTTCACTCAGGGCCAGATTGTGTGTGATCTTTGAAACGAATGTAGGTACTTTATACATATGTACTGTAATAAAAAAAATCATCTCAGAAAGCTGCAAAATAAGGGAGCTAGAAAATGGAGCATAAAGTTTTGCTAACTTACTTTAAGCAGAAGCACGTAGTTCGCTTTGTCGTAGGGCTTCCCGTCTCTCAGAGTGGGAAACTTCCAGTGCATGTCCAAACCATCAAAGTTGTGTAGCCTGGAAGCAACTTCACTTCAAATACCAATCTACTAATACTACCTAGTATGAAAAATAGTAAGTCGCTTTTAATAGGCACTAATAGCTAGTGGAATGGTCAGAAATTACCTTAGGTTCGTATGTGGTTGAGATTTTGCAGGTCAATTCTGCTAATTCACAATTTCTATCACTCCGCTGTTTTCTTTTCTTAAAATTAGTATCCTATATGGAGGATCTCAATGAATAGGTCCTTTTTAGCGCCTGATTGTCACGCTGTTGTTTTTTAAGGTTAAGTAATTAGGTACCTTAATCAATGAATATAACATACTTGAGGAAATCGATCACGCTTTGTATGAAGGTCTGCCGCGTGGCCGGCGTGGCCGCCATGGCGGAGTACTTGGCTGAACCATCGGCCCAGCCGCCAAGAGAGATGGTCACCTTCAGATGCGGGTAGTTCTCTTTCAGCGCGGTCACACGACGATATCCAGCTTTGCCGTAGTCTGTTTCTAGGTCCTGCCATAGATCTGTGGATATTTAACATAAAAAAGCACTTGTTGAGTTTTTTTTATAATAAACGGAGTTTTAAATTCTAAAAATTGCGGCTACTTACTACAGCTTTGTTAAGACAAGAGCATCTCCAGTAAAATAACTAGACTCAATTCTCAATGACCACCACACAAGCACGATAATCGTGCCTAATCGTGCCTGAGTGGTGGTCATTGAAAAGCTTGGGCGGCCAAAGTTAAACTATTAAACAAGGAAACAATTCCCTGTTCCGCCTTTGCGGTGCTTTTACGAGGAGACGGAGAGAGTTCCCCACGCAGAAAAGCGTAGGTAACCGCAAAAAACATTTTTTTTCAGGAGAAGTGATACTTATAACCGTTCTTCGACTGTAACTTTATAAATTGTTTAGATTCATTTCCAGACTTCCCGCATAGATTTTAAGTATTATTTTTCTAATTTTGTAAAATATCGCCGTCCCCCATGCAGAAAAACGTAACCGCAAAAAAACAAATTGTTCAGGAGAAGTTGATAAGTACTTAAAACCGTTATTAGACTATAACTTTTTATTAGATCGAAATCATCGTTCTACATAAGTACCTACATAGGTCATTGTTTTGATATGTTTGTTTCCCACTATACATTCTGTCAAATAAGTATCGGGAATTAATGATTTGTTTATGGTTCCAAATTAAAATTTTAGTTTTTTTTGTTGTTGTTAGATTGGCACAACTGTTTTCTATTTTGGGGCGGAATTTGAGTTGCATCTGTTGTTTATATTAAATACAATGCTGTTTTTAGTTAAATCATAATCTAGTGTGTTTGCGAATTTCGTAATGGATAAAAAAATCGAACAAAGAGTTTGTCTTAAATTTTGCATCGCCAATGGAAATTCGTGTTCAGAGTCACTGAAAATGTTACAGAAGGCTTACGGTGAATCGACTTTATCAAAAAACATGTGCTTAAGAGTGTTACAAAGCGTTCAAAAGCGGTCGAGATGTGATGGAAGATTTGGCTCGCTCTGGTAGGCCATCAACGTGTGCAACTGAAGTTAACATCGCAAAAGTAAAGGAAATAGTGACTGAAAATCCTTATTCAACTTTGAGAGAGATAGCAGCTAAACTTTCTGTATCTCACGAGTCGATCCGTACCAGTAGAGAGTAAATTCGACGAAAAAGGCCAGATTTGTTGAAAAAAAATTCTTGGATTTTGGCACCAAAATAATGCGCCTTCGCACAAGGCCATCATTGTGACCAAATTTTTGACCAAACCCTCAAAAAATACCATCGACCAACCACCATATTCACCAGATATGGCTCCAGCCGACTTCTTTCTTTTTCCTAAACTCAAATTACCACTTCGCGGCACCCGTTTTCAATCGGTAGAGGACATAAAGGAGAATTCGCGGCGAGAACTCAACTCAATTCCGGAAAGAGCGTTTAAAAAAATTTTTGATGATTGGATTATTCGTTGGCGTCAGTGTATCGTTTCTGAAGGAGCATACTTTGAAGGTGATAAAATAAATTTGGATGATTAACAAATATTTTGTGTATTATTGATCTTTTCCCGGTACTTTCTTGACAGAGTAGTATATGTCACGTCTAGTTAAATATCTATTAGAATTTCAACACCTACCTCCACTTCTTATTGTTTTTTTGGTCTCGTCCAGAACGGCGAAGGAGTATACAATGTTGGTGCATAACGAAGGCTCTATGTCCTCGATGCTGAACTGCCCTAAATCCTTCCTGTAGTTGGACCAGTTGTGCATGTAGCACACCACTTTCTTCCCGTGAGTTGGACCTGAAATTATAGATTATTTATCTGTGGCTTTTCAGACATTTTAGGTCATTAAGCAATTCTGCAATTTAAGCCTGGATGCAAAAGGCCCAAAGTAGAGCTGATTGGCTGTTAGGGAAGGAAACTTATGCCCAGCAGTCACAAAAAGCTGAATATGATGATGATGTAGCAATTCTACCTATGAATGAGTGGAGCTGCAATTTCTGTAATGACTGCCATGTAATTTATGCAATGAATATTATCCATCCTCTGAGTTTAATCAGCTTTATCCACTGGAAAACATTATCGTTAAGTAGCTGAGCCACAGTTAATGTTTCCGTGTGTAAATAATTAATGATTCATTTATTTATTGTTTGAGAACCTAGGTTAATACATTATGGTGGTATAGCTCAGAGAGAACATCTAGATTCTGCTAGTCTAGCATACAAACAATCATTCATAATTTAAATATAATAAATCAAAATCATCTATATAAATATGTCGATCAAAAAAAGCCTGTGTTTACAATTTTCGGAACCAAAAACCGAAAGTCCAAAGTCGAAGTAGGTACCTACCTATCCGACTAGCCCGGCTTAGATAAAGTACCTAATTGTTATGTTAAAATCTAACTTACAACATAACATCAGGTTTTTCCCCAATGCGAAATTGGTAGGTATTTATATACCTAGGTACTTAACAGAGGCACAATAAAATACCTATATACTTAGGCATCAAATATTTTCCTTTTCGTAGAATAGTGGTCTTGACACCTAATCAGTAGTGGCAATTCGGAGTATCGCAAAAGCTAAATTTAACTAACCAAAAATGTTGCCGTCCCTTTCATAGCGATTGGAATTAAAAAGGATGGCATTAATTTTAGTTAGTTTAGTTCACAGAACATAATATTTACTCTGGTTTAGTTTAGCCACAGATTATATAATGTTTAGCTTTTGCGACACTCCGAATTGCCACTATTGCTTACTTTAGTTAGTAGAACAGGTAAGTATTTTCTTTTATTAAGTTACATGTAGGTAACTTAAGTCATGATTTTTTATGCATCTTTTTTTTAATGAGGGCTTTCTCAGGCTTTTGTTTATAAAATGCAACCAATTTACTTGAACCTACACCTAAACTTTGAAAGTAACTTTATTAAAAATGCATGTTTATTTTTTATTTTAAGAATAGGTATTTACCTACTATGGTGGCTTCGTTTGCTACAATGTTGCTTCATTA
This sequence comes from Xanthorhoe designata, assembly GCA_963582015.1. Classification (NCBI taxonomy): domain Eukaryota; kingdom Metazoa; phylum Arthropoda; class Insecta; order Lepidoptera; family Geometridae; genus Xanthorhoe; species Xanthorhoe designata. The sequence continues at coordinate 2,790,384 of OY757058.1, forward strand.
ATTTAGTTCTTACCGATAAACTTGACATCCTACAAACATCTAGCTAGATTATGGCGACCCGTCGCGACGCTTGTTGATAAAGAGTTGGCTACCTACTTCGATCAACCTACGTCATAACATCAAAGAAAATTTAAAATCAATAGATATACTTATACATTACCTTCAGCAAAACTCACAGCACTGATCACAGCGATAATAAATAGCACAAATAACGCCATTTTTAAACACCAACATTCATGGGAAAATCACTACATTTAGGTACTGTATTTCCTAATAAATTATGATATCACATAATGTTGTTTTGTTGTCTATGTAATGTATTTTATACAGTTTGAAGAACGAGTCGACTGCTTACGTCTCGAATGAGAAACGACTGGTCCATGAACTTTGGTTAGATAAGTGGTCTGACCGGTACGTTTTCCTTATATCATGAAGTAAAAAATTGAGTGAATCTTCATATTTTGAATGTAATTTGTTAAAATATAAACTTCTTTACAGTTTTGGTAGGTAATTTAATTATTAAATGATAAAGAGCAACATCATCACGAATCCGAAAAACACGCTGAATTATAATTTAATTACCCTACTTATGATTTTCCCTCTTAAATTACTATTTCCCTGTTTTACTTAATTACCTGATAATTATTTCCCTTGTGGGATTTTTAAGAGATTTTGACACCGCCCTATGCGCGGTTGACATGTTTAAAGTTAGGGGTTGCTGAAGGTTTTTTAATTAAGACCATTTTTTATTTAAATAAGTCTGCGTAGCTATAAATAGCTAATTTATTACATCCATACACAGTTTCGCGTTTAGATATATTTTTAGAGGGTAGGTATGACTCAATAAAATACCTAATTGTTTTTTATTTGACCTATATTTAAAATACCTACTTGAAATAGGTTTAATTGATTTGCGGTAGGCAGCTTATAGCAAACAGGAAAAGATTTAACTACGGTACTTGTAGGTACCTACTAATTTCCATAATTATAAACATTAGGTAAGAATCATCAATATTTTTAGATTAATTTGGTGGTAAAACTATGTTTGTTATTCACACTAATATTATAAAGTACTAAGTACCTACACTGGTTTCTAAATATATTATTATACCTATCAGTCATCTGGTTACCATAACACAAGCTTTAGTTGCTTAGCTTGGAACTAGATGACGCCGTGTGAAATGTCCAAGGATATTTATTTATTTTATTTTTTATTTATTTCTAAGATATCATTTCTAAGTATTTTGTCACTTATTAATAGGTTTTGCTCTTAAACCTACTAAAGGTAGTAATATAGTATATTAACTAGCTTAATCGCCCGCAGCTTCGCTCGTGAGGTAGGTAGGTACCTACCTTGATAAAATAATAGCCTGTTCATTCGGAAAGTCCATGCTACACGTCGGTGAAATAATTTTTGAAATCGGATAGTTCGAAGATTACCCCAAAACATACAAACAAAGAAACAAACAAACCAACTTTACCTAAGTATTTATAGTAATAGTATAGATAGGCTGCCTCAAAATTATATATATAAGTACTTAAGTATATATATTACTTAAGTATACTTAAGTATAAGTACTTAATATACTTAAGTATATATATTACAGAAGAATAAAAAGGAAATATTGGATACAAATAAAATGCACACGAAAATTACTCACATAAAATTATATTGGTCGCTAACATTGCAATTTTGTAAATAAAATCTTAAATTAACATTTCTAAAAATCTTACAAAATAGCTAAGTAAAAATATTGAACCTATAATCTCACAGCATAATAATCGACGAATTTTTTGTTTTTTTTTATCTAGTAGGTACATATTTTACGTGAGTGATTTCTTTCTTACGATATCTAGTACAAAAAAGTATTGAAACTAAAAAATGCAGTCTGAATAATAACACCAGTCACACCGCCGTTTAACGAATAGCATTGAGCCACGACGGTTCCAGTTAAAGTTCATACAGGGTGAGTTTTTCGAGGGTTAGCGCCCATTCGCACGAGAGCTAAAAAAGCGTTGCGTCAAAACTCGGCGTTGGCGCTTTTAAAAAAGCTTTCGTGCGAATATGGGCTTTAACGTCTAACGTCCAGCGCAGAAAATACAACACTGCTCGATAAAAAACCGTCGCGTTTAAAAAGCGCTGACGTGTGAACATATACTTGGGAATACATTTGTTCTATTTGAACGCTTTTTTAACGGACGGTAAAAAAGCTCGCGTGCGAACGAGCACTTACTGAGGCTCAGTCTGAAGAGAGAGAAGTCGAAAAGTTATGGAGGTGCTCGATTTAAAAATATCAGTTCTGCATTTTAAAAAAAATATGCTACTCTCACCACGGGTGTTTTAGCCTTAACAAAACTCAACCTGTACTTATCAAATCTATATTTAATACGAGTTCTATATTCTAACACAAGCACCACTGGTTACCATAACACAAGCATTCAATTGCTTGGGACTAGATGACGCTGTGTGGACTGTCCAAGGATATTTGGGTGTCCTAGGTGTAGGGAGTCGCGTTGGAACAGGCATAAGAATCACCTAGCATGGAAGACGAAACTGAAGTGATCCTTCAGGTCCTACCGAAATAAATGATTTTTCTTTCCTTTTTTTATTTATTATTCATCATCATCATCATCATCATCGTCAGCGCTTCTCATCCCACTGCTGGGCATAGGCCTCTCTTCGCTTCCGCCACTCGACCCTGTCTCGCGCCAATCTAACCCATGCCCTGCAGTTTTAACTATGTCGTCGAGTGTCGACCCATCTTGCCGTCGGACGACCTACATTCCTTATTTATTATTATTATTTATTTATTCGTTTCTACATTTCTTAAACGGGAAAAATGAGTCGCTTATTAGCGGTGGGACGGTGCGTATAATTATAATTTCACGCTACACAAGACGAGCAAGGAAGGCTGCCGAAAGACAAACATCCATTCACGTTTTTGGTTAAAGAGTTAATGGTCTTCTCGCAGATAAAGGGATATGGCACATCGCAGAAGATATTCTCTAGTTTTTTATTGTTGAGGCCGCCGCAGACGCGGGGCTGAGTGCTGTTGATCGGGCAGTCGGCGCACCAGCTGTTGAATCCAGCCTCTGGTAACGTTTGACCTGGAAAATAATAATAATAGAATAGAATAGAAAAAGTTTTTATTTTCCATCAACATAAACATGGGTAACATATACAAATAAATAATAATAATAATTTATTTTCAACCATACATAAATGAAAATACTTATTGACAATCGAGTGACAGGAAAATAATAAATAAATATCCTTGGACATTTCACACGGCGTCATCTAGTCCCAAGCTAAGTAACATAATACTTGTGTTATGGCAACTAGATGACTACATAGATACATTTTTTTTTTTTGTAAATACATACATACTAGATAGAAAAACATCCAGACCCGGAACAAATATCTGTAGAAGATACAAACATTTGTCCCGGGGCGGGGATCAAACCCGCAACCTCCGCGTCTCAGGCGGGCCTTCGCCCACTGTGCCATCAGAGGCCGTCAAAATAATAGATTGTTATACAAGGTTCTTTTAGATAGATAGATAAACATTTATTCAGCACACACACACACACACACATACAATAGAAAAACAATAACAGAGAAGGACACTAGACGGGACGGGACGACACAAGGTAGGTAGGTACGTAGGTAGGCTTTTCTGAATTATATTTATTTACTTGCGTCCCACGGTGAATAGTTCCCGTTCCCGCGGGAAAATCGGGATCAAAAGAAGCCTATTCTTTAATCCAAGGTATAAGCAATTCTGGTACTAAATTTCATTGAAATCCATCCAGCCGTTAGAGCGTGAAAGAGTAACAAACACACTTACATACTTACACACACACAAACTTTCACCTTTATAATATTAGAGTGATTAGTGTGATAGTGTGGTAGTGTGAAGTGTGAAGTGTGAAGTGTGAAGCGTGAAGCGTGAAGTGTGAAGCTTGATAGTGTGATACTTAGTGTGATATTTTTCTATTTCTATTTCTATAATAGTGTGATAGTATGATTAGTGTGACAGTGTTAAGTGTGAAGTGTGAAGTGTGAAGCGTGAAGTGTGAAGTGTGATAGTGTGATACTTAGTGTAATATTTTTCTATTTCTATTTCTATAATAGTGTGATAGTGTGATACTTAGTGTGACAGTGTGATTATTTACCATAATCATTATTATTTACCTTGCACAGTCCACCAGGAGTCCCCATCTCCCCACTCCCTCACCCCTATCGCTGTAACTCGGCTCTTGCTCTGCTTCGCGGCGAGATCGCTCAGCGCTTCTGCTTCTACTTCGCTGTTCACGACGGCGAGATGCCCGCCCTCCGCCAGGCAGACGGTCTGAGCGAGCGGCCATGTTTGTATGTCTGAGTGGAGCTTGTAGCAGTGCCGGGTTCGGGCGTTCAACTTGTATTCTGTCAAGAAATAAGTATGAGCAAAGACGATTAATATCTAGAAGACAGACAAAGGCCATACACAAAATCGAAACCCTGATCAGATAGCCTGGAAACTTTAAAACATCAATTTTATCCAAGAAATTGTAATTGAAATATCTTGGATAAAATTGATGTTTTAAAGTTTCCAGGCTATCTGGTGCTGCCATCTACTTTAAACTCCCGTTTTGAGCCATTTTCAGGGTTACGATTTCGTGTATGGCCTTTGTCTGTCTACTTTGCATTAATCGTCTTTGATATTTACATATTGAAAATATCTTACCCGCGTCGACTGTACCACATTCGTTCAGAACTTCAGCTGCCGAAAACTTCTTGTAACATATGTACGGTAAATGATCATCGCAGCTAAAACTGGACACTTTGCCGTCTATAGACATTCCCAGACAGTGTTTACCACCTAGATTGATGCCCCAATTGTTCTGCAACTGCTCTATGGGCAGATCTGCAAAAGAAAAATGAAATGAAAAAATGAAATATGATCACGACTGTATCCCGGGAGCGGTAGACATTTCTTTCAGATCATTGGGAAATTTTAGATCCAAGTCTAAGGGGGTAGTCAGAGGTATGTCCAAATACATACATATTTGGTACATGCCCACTTTTTGCAGAAGTTAACTTTCCATACGTGACAGGTTGCAAGCTCATCGATGCTATTAGATTGCTTATTTTGCTTTCTTTCTTTCTTTCATTTCGACTGGTGAATTGACTAAATTGCATATGGCACACTCTTAAGGTAGGTAAGTACTACTTTCTCATCTCATTTGTCATTTTTCTTGTTTTATCTTTCTCGTGTTTTCTATAATTGTAATGACAAAATAAAGATTTTTCTTTCTTTCTTCTTCTTTCTTTCTTTCTTTCTTTCTTTCTTTCTTACCTTGAATGGGCTCGTTGGAAAACGTCTGTCGAATGCCCGCGAAGTAGAAGTCGTGCTTCGGTTCAGCCGCGGTTAAGAGCTCCTTCATTACTTTTATCATATCGGCATTCTTCGGTACCGCTACTTCGGCGCCTTGGAACGAAAAATACTTATTTACACCAACATTTTTTCTTTTTACTTAATTTTTCAGCACCTAGAGACATTTTTACATAGTTTTTAATGAAGTCAAAAAAGTAGGTAGTCAGAGGTATTTACAAACACATATTTAGGCACATAACCTGCAGCAGGGCTATTAAGCCCGTCACACACCTAGCTATAAATTATATTAATAAGCCTTGCTATTTCAATACAAATACACAACACACGCAGCTATAATATATATAATAGCTGCGTGTGCGGTTGAATATTTGTATAGAAATATATCGTTATATGCCTTGCTATAATTTATATTACTATTATATTATAGCTACGTGTGTGACGGGCTTAACTTGTCGTGAAATCGAAATTTGTCGCTGTCACAACTAAACTGTCAAATATGACAGTATTAAATGTCAGATTTGACGGTAAAAATGGGTTTACTGTCAAATCTGACAGTTGTTTTCCCGATTTATTATTTTTGACAGTTTATTCGTGATGGCATGGCGATGAATTTCGTTTCGTGACAAGTTTTAAAGGGGATTTTGGGAATTTTATTCTCATAATCCCCTATAAAGTTGAAAGTTGACACTCAAAATCCCCTTTAGAGGAAAAATCATTTATTTTAATAAGAGAAAACAATAATCACACTAATATTATAAAGGTGAAAGTTTGTGTGTGTAAGTGTGTTTGTTACTCTTTCACACTCAAAAAGCAGATTTGAATGAAATTTGGTACCAGGATTGGTTATACTCCGGATTCAAAAATAGGCTACTTTCACAAAAACGGGAACTATTTACCGCGGTTAACACCGCGGGGCGTAGCTAGTATTTAATATTCTGTGTAATCATTTGAAAAGGTAAAAGCCATCGTCGCTATCAGCTATAAATTATATAAAGCATCATTTAAAATTGAAAGTACATTTTCTAACCTTCATGTTGGCAAATGAGATTAGCCGTGTCCCAATCAGTGGGTCCTGAGTGGACCTTAAACCAGCCACTTAGTTTCGGAGAATAATTGCCGTAATCAATTCTCAACGCCGCTCCTTAAACAAAATAGAAACAAGTGTGTTAAGACAACTTCTAAAATTGATGTAGGTATTAAAAAAATGGGAAGGGAAACCACGCGAAAAAATTTCGAGTCCTTACCTTTACCTTTTCTTTTGCAAATAAAAAACTCTTTTCTGTTACTCACTAACTTTTTACTTAGAGACTAATACATGGCACAATGACGGCCTTATCGCTCAAAGCGATACCTTCCAGGCAACATTTAGATGGCTTGATGAAGTGGTTTTACAATAAATACCTAAATTCATTTGTAATGTCATTGATTATATTTTATTTTATTGTATAGTTTTATAGTTTTACTGTTACCCGGTTGGAACGTCAGCGATAGCTCTGGTTTGGGAGTGTTGAAATTCTCGCTCCCGAAATTTGTGTCTATTGTGTCGTTCGCCCTCGGTCTGAAAATAAAGTTAAAAAGAAGTTACGCGACTAAGCCGCAGGTTTCCCACGAACTCTAAACGGTGAAGGAAAACATAGTGATATGTTTTCCTTCACCTCGTATTAAAGTGCATACAAAATTTTAGAAATGTTAATCCGGTTTAGTTTCAAAAAAAAACCCTCAGGGGATTTTGGTAATTTTAGTCTCAAAATTCCTTTTAGAGCAGAAATTTCAGATCAAGAGGATTTTGACACTTAAATTACCAATAACAAATCTGTGTAATCATTCCCATTGCACGGCCGTGATTCGAACCGAAAGTCGAGGTACTTAGGCATCCCTCGGCTAACACGGCTCATAACAAATTATGATTGACTAGCTGCGCCTCGCGGTGTTACCCGCGGTAGTTTCCGTTCCCGTGGGAATACCGGAATTAAAAGTAGCCTATGTGTTATTCCCAGTCATAAACTATGTATATTCCAAGTTTCAGCCAAATCCCTTCAGTAGTTTTAGCGTGAAAGAGTAACAAACACACTTACATACTTACACACTTACACACACACAAACTTTCACCTTAATAATATTAGTAGGATGTTAAATTGATCATAATAACACCATTGAATACGTACGCAAAGCTGATAGGAGTGATGCCAAGTTCCAGACAAAGTTCAGTTGATTCATCCGACCCATCTGCGCAGTCTGACACCTTTAAAAAGCAAAAAGTTTTTGTTATATATTTTTTCTAAATGTCAAAATCTCTTTAAAATCCCCTAGGGGATTTTGGTAATGTTAGTCCCCGAAAATCCCCTTTGGAGCTGAAAATTCAGATCAATGGGATTTTGACACCAGATCTGATGTTTATTTGGCCGAAAGATTTTTTAATTATGTTATCTATCCTGATGCACCTAAGTACATAAAAATATAATATCAATTCAATTTGACCAAATAGTATGTGTATAAAAACCTTCTTTCTTAACCCCTCAGTCCCCGAAGGCGCCGCCATTTTCAAAAAATACTTCTAATGCCGCGATTTTCAGAAAAATGATTAGAACAAAATAATTCGATCCTCTTTTCACAATCATCAGTCGGTTTAAAAAATATATTTGTGTAGGTACAGTGGAAAAAGAACCTAGCGATTTAAAAGGGCCCTTATAATATTAACATACCCCATTACACCGCGCCCCGTTGTCCACACAAGCCCCATAGTTGCACCGAAACAAATAGGAAGAACATCGCTTATCTGTGCACGCCCACTCGCTCTCATCAGAGCCGTCTGCGCACTCCTTAGTCCCGTCGCAGTGGTTGGCTGCTGTTATGTAGCTCCCGTCCTGGCATTTGAACTGGCCTCTGGAAGAGGTAAAGTTTATATAGGTGCTATGGTGGTGACGGAGTTTTTAGACCAGTTTCCGGCTTTGAAAGTCGTTAAGCCATGACGGACATGGCTTAACGAATAACGACTTTCAAAGATTATTAGAAAATGAAAAATCTTACGAAAAGTTACGACTTCGACGGGATTCGAACCCGCGTGATTTAAGCGATCATCCTTTAGCCGGATTGCCATCGACCACTCGGCCACGAAGCCTTAAACGCCGACGACGAAACTATCAGTAAGATTATATTTTTTCGGTTAGAGCACCGATTACAAAGATTAGTTCCTAATCCTGACTATGAGTCGTGTTAAGGCCGCTTAGTCAGTTCTTGGCTTTCAAAGTCGTTAAGCCATGACGGACATGACTTTCAAAGCTAAGTTCCTAATCCTGAGAGTCGATTTTTTAGGCCGTTTCGTCAGTTCTTGGCTTTGAAAGTTTCTTTCAAGAATATAATTGATAGCTGCTCAGCATAATGAGCAAGACAATCAAAAAATGTATTGCATTACAGGGAAGGTGCGCGTTGAAGTTTTTTGTTTGCTACGAAAGCACCGTAGCACCCTCTACGCTGAGTTCTACGAAAAATGTTATATCGATTTTGAGAAAGATTAAAATAGGGTATGGTAGTGTACGTACGCTGAAAATATGAAACAGACAATCACCTACAAGATGAAACAAAATTTTTCTTCAACGTCTTGATTCAATGTTATCGCTACTTTAAAAAAACTATATGGAACTACGCTCAAATGAGATCTCGCGTCAATGGTCATACGTACAAATGACTCTCCACGTAAATTACTATTGCCCGAGTGTCGTGAGTGTCTTGTGTAACTAAGGGAAAGTTCGTATCTGACGGAACATGCGTCGCGTATTATACGCCAGAACAGACAAATGTATAGAAAAACACTTGACCGTTCACACTCAACCGATGATACGTTAGTACGCTAGATGATACGCTCGGCGTATTTTACGTCAGATATGAACCTTCCCTTACGCTTGAATACTTAAACGCAACTTAACTTATGGGTTTGACGACCTCTGTGGCGCAGTGGGCGAAGGCCCGCCTGGGACGCGGAGGTTGCGGGTTCGATACCCGCCGGGACAAATGCTTGCATGTTCTACAGATATTGTTCCGGGTCTGGATGTTTTTCTATCTATCTATTCTAAAGTAAAGTAAGTTCGTATAAGCAAGTGGCCAACTCTGGTGACGGAGTTTTTAGGCCGCCTAAAAGCCTCCGTCATGGCTTAACGACTTTAAAAGCCGGGACCGACAATTTAACGTGCCCTCCGAACCACGGAAACGCTCAGCTGATAATGCCACTTGCGGTCACCCATCCAAGTAGTGACCGCTCAGAACGTTGCTTAACTTCAACGATCTATCAAGAACGTCTTAGCAAGCTTCGCCACGAGCGCTTCAATATACTAATATACTAATCTATACTAATATTATAAAGAGGTAAGTATATAAAGTATATAAAGAGGGCGTCAAAGTAAGTGAAAATGATTAGGTACGTCTCGCTCCAAAACTCCTTGATGAACGTCTCGTGCTTGTTGATCGATGTGAAGCTAGTGTAAGTGTCGGTGTTGCACGCGTTCTCGCTGTTCGCTGCCGTGGAGACAACTCCTCGGAGGAAGTACCGCTCTATTCCGCGGACCAGCTCGGGGAAGGCTAGGCCGCCGCCGCTGTCCCCTTGGCAGAGAGCCGATCCTGCTGGGGAAGTAGAAAAGTGAAAAGAGAAAGAAAGAAAGAAAGAAAAATAATTTATTTTAGTAGGACAAGGATCACTTCAGTTTCGTCTTACATGCTAGTTGATTCTATGCCTGTTCAAACGCGACTTCCTACTCAAACCATGGTATCCCATCCCCTTATAAGATGGTTGTAGTTCCAAAAACAAATAAATAGATGGCGTTACGTGTTGCTATTTCGAAATAAAGTCTCTGGAAATTTATGAAAATGCCTAAATTTTGCCAGAATCATAAATTTCTGTTTTAAATATATTTTTTTCAATATAACGAAATAAAATATCCCATTATTTTATTTCCTAGATCAATTTCTACAAAATAAAATAAAATTACATGACATGAACGCTAGATGGCGCTGACTCAGAAACACAGGTAAAACAGGATAGCCCGACGAATTGCCCGCAAATTCAGGATTGTTTTCAATGTTCTACATGAGGCATCTGTACTAATGTATTATATTAATCTGTGCTCAAACTCAATTATTCAGCACTAACAGGACCCGCGCGGCTTTAATTGCGTGTTTGCAACTCTTTAAAAAGTATATATTTATTTTGCATCGTTAGTATTACAACCGAGTTTCAAGCAAATCGAACCACCCAATAAAAAGTTTCTATACAAACATTGACATAACATTTTACCCCTTTTCGGGCATTTTTTGTTTAATTCCTGAAATCGTTTAAATTTATTTATCATTTACAATAATCTATACCGAGTTTGAAGCAAATCGCTTCACGCATTAAAAAGTTGCATTCAAACGTTTTCACCCCTTTTCAACCCTTTGGGAATTTTGAAAAATCCTGTCTTGGTACATAGTTTTGTTGTAAAAGGAAGCTACCTTCCTTTCAGCTTCATAGTGTAAGTAGGTTTGGTCTGTGCGTTGATTCCACAAAAATGCTTATTGTTTTATATTGATGATGATGATAACTAAGTTGCTATGGAGATCATCTGCGATCGTTTGTCGGATTGAATATTTTGGCCGTTAAGCATTTTTATATCCATAACAATGGGTGTGCCTCAAGGATCAAAACTAGGACCTTTTCTATTCACGCCGCCATTATATTTCTATAACTTACAGTCAAGCGTGCCGGCGCATATCTTGTCGCTAGTGATGTACTCGCGATACTCCGGAGGCGAGTTTTTGATGCAAGTTCCCACTTCAACAAAGGGAAGGTCTACTGTCAGAAGTACTGGTGATGGCTTCCCATTGGCAGCCGTTAGACCCCAACCAGCCACCTGTAGGCTCAAATTCATCATCATCTCATCATAGACGACCTCTGTGGCGCAGTGGGCGAAGGCCCGCCTGAGACTCGGAGGTTGCGGGTTCGATCCCCGCCATGGGAGAAATAAAATCAAAAAAACTACCGCGGTGTTACCCGCGGTAGTTGAAAGTAGCCTTATTATACATATAAACCTTCCTCTTCAATCACTCTATCTATTAAAGAAACCGCATCAAAATCCGTTGGGTAGTTTTAAAGATTTAAGCATACATAAGGATATAGGAACAGAGAAAGCGACTTTGTTCTAAACTATGTAGTAGGTAATGATAAATTACCTTGCCGTTATTCCCCGAATACAGCTGTTGCTTCTCAAAGAGGTAGTCGAAGCTGAGACATACGGGTCGGATGTAGTTCCTGAAGCGAAACGCTTTGGCGACGACTACCACGGCTATGTCGTCTTGGAAGTCGGCTAACGCACCCTGGTAGCGGGGCGGGAGATGGATCACTTTTACCTGAGGAATAAAGAAAAATGAATTGTACTCATTGAGGTACAATCTATAGAGCCACAATCAGACAAATAAAATGTCCGCGCCAAAACTCGGCGCACTCTACGTAGTGCGCAGAGTTTTACTTTTTTGCGTACAAGCGACATTGAATATTAAAACAAACGACATAACGTCTACATTCAAATGTCAAGTGTCATTGTAGAACATTGAATTTGCTCGGACATTTTTTGAGTGTTGTCAGCTATTAGATTGTGACTCTTTAGTAGGTATAGTAACTCGATGTTTGTACTAGTCATTTTAATTATTTAATTTATATATTAAATAATTAATAATTTAATTAGGAGAGGGACGAATGGAGAGAATGGGGGGGAGGCCTTTGCCCAGCAGTGGGACACTAAGGGCTGCTAATAATAGTAATTAATAAATATTAAATATAAAACTTTCTTTCTTTCTTTCTTTCTTTCTTAAAAAGTAATTTAAATTCTTGGATACAATTGAAAGTTTCCAGGCTATCTGGTGCTGCCACTTTACACTACCGTTTTGGGCCATTTTCAGGGTTACGATTTTGTGTATGGCCTTTGTCTGTCTACTTGGTATTCATCGTCTTTGATCAGAATCAGAACCAGAAATATTTTATTGCAAAACTGTTGTACAAAGGTAGGTCTTAAATAATAGGTAGGTACAAGTTTACACAGCTATCCATTTCGGATGTGCAACATTATGATAATTGGTTACCTAGTGATAAAATAACCCAGGCTAAAGTACCTAGGTAGGTACTTAGTATCACCTATTAAAACACTCATCAAGATTGTAAAATAATGAAGTTTAGTTCGTATACTTACATCAGACTTCTGCGCCTCGTCGTTGGGGTCGTCCCAGGGACGGTACAGCTTGCCCACAGCCACCGCGAACTGAGACGCCGGCTGCTGCTTCTCCAAGTCACCCCAGAAGCAATGGGCAGCTGGAAATTCATTAATCGGGCTAGTATAAATAAATAAATAAATAAATATCCTTGGACATTCCACACGACGTCATCTAGTCCCAAGCTAAGCAATTTAATGCTTGTGTTATGGAAACCTGATGACTGATATACTACATAGATACATATTTTTTTTTGTAAATACATACATATTATACATAGAAAAACAACCAGACCCGGAACAAATATCTACAGAACATGCAAACATTTGTCCCGCGGCGGGAATCGAACCCGCAACCTCTGTGTCTCAAGCGGGCTTTCGCCCACTGCGCCACAGAGGTCGTCGAGTATGTCTCTCCAGAACGGCCTACCATCTCATTTTCCAAGATTATAATAGGTACTATTTGTTGCTATAACGGCAACATAAATACATACCACCATACCACTTGTGTCTCGCGGGTTCGAATCCCATCGAAGTCATAAACTTTTAGTAAGATTTTTCATTTATAAAGAAATACATCATCTGTGAAAATTTCAACTGTCTAGCTATCACGACTCCTGGTGATAGACAGACAGACAGTGGAGTCTTAGTAGGTAGTAGCGTCCTGTTTTTTAGGGTGCTTGGGGTACGTAACCCTAACAGGGAGGTCTATACCCAGCAGTGTGTGAAGCTGGCTAGGAATGATGATCGTTTTTGATTTAGTAAAGGTCTAGAACTACCAGTGTATTATATAATCTGTGCTAGAACCAATGAAGGTAAATACCTGATAAGACCACGTTGTTGCTGATGAGGGATCCTCCACAGATCTGCATGTAGGGCTTCTTATCCTTTCTGTATATCCCGGCGTGCCAGGGCAGCTCCCCCCGCTTCACCCGCCGCCCACCCACCACCAAGCCCTTGCCGTCCGGCGTCACCCGCCCACATTCTGAAAGAACTCTTATTACTTACTACTATTACTTATTACTACTACTGAGCTCTTATATTACCTACGCTCTTCACGATCTAGTAACAAACCTCGACTTTCGTTCCGAAGGACGTGGGTTCCGATCCGCCCGTGCATCAACGGATTTTTTGTTTCATAAACTTATAAATGCACTAAAAATAACACGTGTTATTAAAATGTTGCCGTCCCATTCATAACGATCGAAGTAAAAAGGATGGCATCAATTTTAGTGCTGTCAAATTAGTTTAGTTAAGTTTTGGCGCCATCCAGAATTGCCAAGTGTACCTAAGTGTAACCCGGGTTGGGTATCCAATCCAATATGTCCATCTATACTAATCTATAGGTACTAGTCTATATCTATACTAATAATAATATTATAAAGAGGTAACCTTGGTTTGTTTGTTTGTTTGTTTGTATGTTTGGGGTAATCTCCGAAACTACTCATCCTATTTCAAAAACTCTTTCACCAATTTGTAGCTTAGACTTTCCGAATGAACATAGGCTATATTTTATCAAGGTAGGTACCACGTGAGCGAAGCCACGGGCAAGTAAGCTAGTATTAAATAAATAAATAAATAAGCACCTGGCGAGCATCGCGCGACATAGTCCCAATAGCCGTCAAAGCATTTCATATAGTTCAAAGGGAACGCGGCGTAGTAGTTAGGCCTCCGGCAGTGTGGTTGGACGACGGTGCCCGGGGGCTCCGAGGCTTCGCACGCTCGCGTCCCTTCGATGGCGCCAGTGACGACGCAGCGGTATTCCACTGAAGGGTCGGGTTCTAGACGGCAGTTACCTAAAATGGTAATTCAAGTCTGTTAGAAGGTGATCGCCCGTTTAAAATAAATAAAAAATTCGACAATCTCTGGCGCAGTGGGCGAAAGCCCGTCTGAGACGCGGAGGTTGCGGGTTCGATCCCCGCCGCTGGACAAAAGTTTACATGTTCTGCAGATATTTGTTCCGGGTCTAGTTGTTTTTCTATGTAGGTATAATACTTATGTATTTACAAAAAAATGTATCTATGTAGTACCTAATCATCTGGTTACCATAACACAAGCATTAAATTACTTAGCTTGGGCATCACGCTGTGTGGAATGTCCAGGGATATTTAGTATTATCATTATTATGTTTGGATTGACTTTTGAATTATTGTTCTAAAATTTCTAAATCAATATCAAAACAGATGAATATTGCTTACCAACTTATTATTTATTTGATATACAAATGACATTTCACCTCACATATCAATGATACCTACTCGTATATCTACTTACATAGTCTCAAATAATAATTAAGTAGGTAGGTATATAAGTGATAAAAGACAAAAACATCATACAGTTATTTTATCGAGAGTAAAACGAAGTAATGCTTTAACTTTCGCTTGCTAACCAAATTATTAGGTACCAACGATTATAATCAAGTACCTACCTAATTTATATTTACAGTCAACAGGAAAAAAAAACAGACAGTAGGTAGGTACCTACCTACCTAATAGTCATGCCATTTTTTGCAAGGCAAAATATTAGATAGTTAGGTACCTACCTACCTCAATAGATAATTACAGGGAATTCCCGTACCGAATTACCTAGCCATATAACTAAATGTTTATTTCCGTGTTTCAAATCACGGCAGAAGGTTATTTACGAAACCGAAAAAAAGTTAATTGACTGACTGGGTCTTCAATGATTAGAATGATAGGAGGAAAAACCAATACTTTCACATTTCTTGTGGTAGGTGTTCTCTCAAAACATACACTAGATTACCTTATATTTCTACTTTTACTCTTAATTAAGACCAAACATGTAAACTTTCAGTGTTAAATCGTCTTTGGTGTTAAGTAGGTATATTACAAAGAAAAATGTTGTTATTATTATTTTGTGAAATTTTATGTAATACTGAAACTTACCCCGAAAATTCACCAGGTCACCACCGACACACACAAAACAAACAAACAATAGAAACAGCATTTTCACACTCACAAACACATCACGTTTTCATTAGATAAAAGACATTTTACAAATAACTTGGACAAAGATATCGGGTTGACTGAAGAGGCTCAAACCGCTCTGTGACCTCGAGTGACCGTAAACATGCCGTATGGAAGTGGTTCTGCAAGATTCATTTTCCTTGTAACTTTGGTATTTGTAGAATACTTATTAAAATTAATCTGAATGACGCGACGTATAAGTATCTGGTAATATGATTTTCCGACTTTATACCTTATAGCAGGGTTTAAAAGTAGTTTATGCAACAAGGGCGAAAAGTAGTGGATTATGTACTGGGCGCTATATTGAACACCGAGTAAGAGAGTTAAGGCTAGTATCCTGAGTACGAGGGGTTCAAGATTGCCCAAGACAAATACACATTTAAGCCCGCGATGCATAAGTACTCTACTTTTTATACCTAGAATCCCTCATAATCGGGGTTCAATATAGCGCCCGTTACATAATACACTACGTTAAGCCCTAGTTGCCGTGGACCCAAGGGGTCCGTGAGACAAGTGCTGGGGGTCCGTTTGTTTTGCTTTTACTAGAAAGAAATATATTAAGCTGTAAATTATCGACAAATGAGTGTTATAGCCATGATCATAATAGAAAAAGGTAAAATATAATAACTGTGTAGGTAATAAATTCCAAGCATCCATCAATCGCTTGCGTGTTTTTTTTTTCATTATAAGCTAGTATGACGAAGTTAACATTTTAAAAAGGCAGTTAGACAAAAACTTTTCTTCGAAACTAAATCTTTAGTTAATTTAAGGTTAAAAAAAATCTCGAGTTTTTATCTATCGCCTATATTTTTTTTAAAACATAATTTTAGTTTTTTTTTCTGATAACACACATGGCCTATCACCCCATTTTAACTGATTTGGCTACGAGGACTAACATTGTTTTAGTAGGTATTCTAAAAGGATAAAAAAAGGATATAAAAGGCTAAAAAGACAATAAATACATGTACTTCCAAGTTTATTTCTTATTTTATACAATACACCGTATTATTTCTGATTAATAACATCAACTAATTTACTCCACAGGCCTATTGCTGTTTTACTTTGTAAATGGTAAAATTACTACCTTCATTTTCCGACTTCAAAAAAGGAGGACATTCTATGTTACACTGTACGTATTTTTTTATAATAATAATAGTATAATCTTTATTTCAGGCAACTAACGGCTAGTCTCAATAACCTATCTATCTTTGGTTTTGCTTACTGCGGGTAGATATTTGACATTTCTTCCATACAAAAAACGTCAAATAGCTACTGACAGTTAGCAAAGCCAAAGATAGATAGGTTATTGAGACTGGCTGTTAGTAAAGTAACAAGATGTATGATTTATGTAGGTATCGATCATACATCGAGGTAGTATTATAGAGCCACAACCAGACAAATAAAATGCAAACGCCAAAACTCGGCGCACGCTACGTAGTGCGCGTTTTCCTTTTTTGCGTACAAGCGACGTTGAACATTCAAACAAACGACATAACATCTACACTCAAATGTCATTGTAGAACATTGAACGTGCACACACATTTTTTGAGTGTTGTCAGCTATTAGATTGTGACTCTTTAGTACTACCTCGATTAACTCAATGCATAAAAGACCTTTTTTTGCAATTTTCTGTAGAATTGGTTTAAATACTCCACCACAAGAAAAGTTACGTCAGATTAAAAGAATTTTAGCATTTACAATGTGAAAGATAATTGATTTATCAAATACCAAAAGTGGCCGCTGTTCAATTCATCTCATTTTGATCAGCATGATTGAAACAAACTTTTGTATATTAAGTTGGCGGACTAAAAATACATCAGCAGCCACCACTTACAGGGTGTTCCAGAATGTTTAGCGGACTAAAAAATCACCACCACTTACAGGTTGTCCCAGAATGTGACGATAAGTCGGCATCAGGCGAAAATCCTATTCTGACGACGGCGCTATAAAAAATCAGCGTGATATTACGATTTCGTCACATTTTGGGACACCCTGTACGTACACTATTTATGTAATGAAATAACAATAACATATAACTATAATATTTACATATTATTCTAGTAGCCTACATTCCATAGCTAAAATTAAGTTACATAATTCAGTTTACCTTGATGATTTTAAGTTACATCATGATTGAATCAAGGTACGGTTCTCTTTGATCTTGGTGATTCGCTATGACCCGTAAACGTAACGCGGCATTGACGCGCAAAATACGTTAACGAGCCGCGTTTTGACGCGTTACGTTTAGTTGGGTCATAGGGCATAACTACTCTTTAGATAACTCTTTAGGCGTGAATTCGAGAAGTCATGTCATCATTGTTTTATTTTCCAAAACTTGTGTTTTTAGCGAATAACTTAATGTGTAATAATAATGAGGATTATTAACTGTTAAATGTTTGTGAACGTACATAAGTGTGGGCAAATGAAACAAAACTGGATATCATTGCATTTCGAGTTCTCAAAAAGTCCGTGTAATGCTTCAGACACACAAGTATCTCATAACTTAAATCAGGGTTTTTCAATCTGTGGGTCGAGACCCCTAGGGGGGTCGCGTAGCCTCACTCGGGGGGTCACCGGCAAAAAGTAGAAAGAAACGCAAGGTTCAACATTACAGAAAAACATAATTTCATTAAAAGAATGCGCTTGTTTATTTTTTGAAAAATTATCATATCGAGACTATACATATTTGAAATCCAAACTTTTGGGCCAACAAATTTTGAACCTGTAAAGGAATCAAGTATTTAAAAAGATTGAAAAACACTGACTAAATATTTGATATTACTTGAAACTGACTTATATTAAGAACTTTTGAAACTGTCTGTTAAATGGTACTATCTTTGACATTTATTGATATTTTGTGGAACAAATAAAAAACAACTTATCATACATACAACATTTAGTTAATACGCAAAGTACCGACGTTAATACCAATACATCAAGGTAAAATGGACATAGATAAGATAGTAAAACCAAGACGAAACAAACCAAAATCGCAAGGTATTCGCAAGGCCTATTTAGAAAAGCGTTTTTCGTTACCGCCACATGTAGCGAAAAGAATACTGGCTGGATCCCAAGTGGAGTTCTGGATGGATCTCAAGTGGAGTTCTGGATCCTAAATAATCCTTAAATATCCTTGGACATTCCACACGGCGTCATAAAGTCCCAAGCTAAGCAATTCAATGCTTGTGTTATGGTAACCAGATGACTGATAAACTACATAGATACATTTTTTTTTTGTAAATACATACATATTATACATTGAAAAACACCCAGACACGAAACAAATATTTGCAGATCATGCAAACATTGTCCCGCTGCGGGGATCGAACCCGCAACCTCCGCGTCTCAGGCGGGTTTTCGCCCACTGCGCTACAGAGGTCGTCACAGAGTTCTGGATTGATCTCAAGTAGAGTTCTGGATGGATCTCAAGTGGAGTTTAAAAGTAAGGAATAGCTAAGCTAATGTAGTATGGCTAATGTTTCAGTACAAACAGCGGGAGCGAATAACGCTCACATCTGCACAGGCCTTTGGTTTCAACTCAGTTCTAAATATCCTTAGAGCTTTTTCTCACCAAGTCTTTTGTGGATAACATTAGTTTGCCTACACATGTAACTACTAAATTAAAATACACCGCCACAAAAGAATGTGGTGAAGAAAAGTATAATAATTCCCTAGATAGGTATAAAATTGAGATATTTCCAAGTCTTACATTAATATAACAAGCTTTAATAGTTAGAACCTTTTTAGGTGGTCAACAAAATCTATAAAAGATACAGTAAGCGCAATTTAAGTTGACCGGAGTGAACCGGATTGCGCGACCGCCAGGAAGGCCTAAGTTCGGCCCGGTCTAGTTAGATTGCTTACTCAGAGGCCCTATCACCAGTTTACCGTGGTATTGAATTCTATCCTCGACACAGTCAAATTACAAATATGAGAATCGAGTGCAGCGCCGCTCGCGGTAACTTGCATGAACTAATCATTTTATACAATTTAAATACTTGACCCGGTAGCGAGGATAGTTAACTATACCACTTGGATTCTGGGGCGTTAACGCCAGTTTACCGTAGTATTGGATACTGTTTTCGATCCCGAGTCAAGTGTCACAAATGTATGAACATCTAGTGCAGCGCCACCCCCGGTAACTTGCTTGAACTAAAAATTAATTACCCCGGTAACTTGAATGAACATTTAGAATACTTGACACGTGAGCGAGGATAGATTACTATACTAGACAAAAATGTATGGAATTTTTAGTTCATGCAAGTTACCGAGGCGCTGCACTGGATTCTCATATTTGTGATACTTGACTCGGTATCGAGGACAGTATCCAATACTACGGTCTGGCGTTAACTCCTCTGTACGTCGCGTCTCAAGTATAGTTGTGTCCGTGATACTTCACTCGGTATCGAGGACAGTATCCAATACTACACTATAGTTACTATTACAGTACAGTTGTGTCCTCCACGTGTCTACCGCGCTACTGGTGCATGGCATGCGGCGTGAGCACGGCCCCGCCGGCCGGCAGGACAGATGTGATGACGGGCGAGGCGTGACCTCCACTGACCCCGCTCACGTTGCCGACGTTACCTCCACAGAATATCACCTGTACAAAACACACTAATTTATTTTATTTATTTATTTTATTTTTAAATTATTAGGAAAACTTACAGCTAGACAAGAAAATAGGAAAAAGAAATAACTTAACATGCACCTATTTTGTAGGTACAGGTTTGCTGAAGGCCAATTAAAAGTTTCCATTTGTAGACAACTTAGAGCACTTAACTATGCTCTAAGCAGAAAATAGATACAAAAAAAAGTAGGTAGACGACATAATACATAAAAAATAAAAACCAAACCAAAAAATTAAACGCAGTAGGATAATGGTAAAAAATTGACTTACACCAATCACAAAACGTAGGTATACCAATAATATTATAAAGGTGAGTAAAGGTTTGTAAGTAATAAGTGTGAAAGTGTGTAAGTGTGCAAGTGTGTAAGTGTAAAAGTGTGTAAGTACGTCTGAAAGTGTGCAAGTGTGTAACTGTGTAAGTGTGTAAGTGCGAAAGTGTGCAAGTGTGTAAGTTTTGTAAGTGTGTTTGTTACTCTTTCACGCTCAAACGGCTGGACGGATTTGAATGAAATTTTGTACCAGGATTGCTTGTACCCTGGATTAAAGAATAGGTCAAGTATCACTTACTTGTGAGACCGGCGTAGCCTGCTGGCCTGGTGCTGCTAGAACATACTGCTGTTGTCTCACTCCTCCGACCTGTCAATATTATGTCTTTCAAATCAACTAGTTTGAAAAAAAAAATCTTATGTTTGCTTTTGTTCCTAAAATCATTCTACAATTGACTGTCTGCCTAAATGTGCCTTGTCTATGAAATGTAAAACTGTTATTGGCTGTAAGTTCAGTAAGATCATACATAACATTATTATGTCTAAGGGCTGTGGATTTTGTTTAATTATTATTATTTTTTTTTAATCTAACCTAAGCTGTCCCACTGCTGGGCAAAGGTCTCCCCCATCAACTTCCAAGCATTGCGATCGCCGGCTTCGTCCCACCAATCAGCCCTGAATGCATCGAGATCATCACGCCAGCGTCTTCGAGGCCTGCCCCGCCAGCCTCAGGCACTTACTGTGTGATGATCTTAGCCCACCTGTCTGGATGCATACTCACGTGGCCCGCCCATTCCCACTTGAGCCTAGCGGATTTATCTCCTACATCGGCAATTCCAGTCTCTGATCGCAGTGTGATGTTACGGACGGTGTTTAATAAATAAATAAAAAAAATAATAAGAATATACCCTTGATACTATACCCAAATTCAGAAATCTAGATATATAATATCGACGTGTTACAGTTTTATTATATGTAGAGATTATTGTATTTACATACATACATACATAAAATCACGCCTCTTTCCCATGGGGGTAGGCAGAGAGCACGGATCTCCACTTGCTACGATCCTGACACACTTCTTTCGCCTCATTCACTCTCATTACATTCTTCATACACGCTCTCCGGTTTAGGGTACTTCGGACCTGGCCTTTCTCCAAAATGTCACCAATTTGGTCCAAATATGTTCGCGCCTAGGTCTTCCCCTCCCATTCACACCCGCCTTGTACACCTTATTGTATTTACCTGGTGTATTTGCTGGTTCTGCTGTATCTGTCGATGCTGGTTATCATTATCTACCACGACTTGTTCCATGTAGTTCCCTGAAATAAATATACACATTACATGATGCTTAGTGTAACTCGTCTTTGTCATTTATTTTAAATCCTACAAGATTTGTGGTATATCTGAAGCAGACACGGTGAAATTTCTTAGCGTGTACAAGCGTAAGTGTTTTAATAGATTATTACCTGAATTCGTTGTGTTAGGCGCATTTTCGCATCCAAAGAGACAATGCTGCACTGTCCACCGCGGTTCAAATGGTATGTGCGTTTTTACCTGCAACAAAATTGTAGGTCATAAATAAACCTCTTCGGACATTCCAACCTAAGCAATTTAATGCTTGTGTTATGGTAATTAGATGACTGATATACTACATAGAAATATATATATATACTAGCTGCACCCCGCGGTGAATAGTTCCCGTACCCGTGGGAATACCGGGATCAAAAGTAGCCTATTTTTTAATCCAGGGTATAAGCAATCCTGGTACCAAAAATCATTCAAATCCGTCAAGCTGTTTAAAGAGTAACGAGTTGTGTGTTTATTTATTTATTTATTTATTTAATCATATGGCACACAAAACAGAATATAGCCAAACAATACTAAACGATTAACAAAATAAGGGTTTTGAGCTAGGTTCTATTCCAAAACACCAAAACATGTGTGTGTGTACTTACACAACCACAAACTTTCATATTTATAATATTAGTGTGGTGATTATTTTAAATAAATACATATTATACATAGAAAACACCCAGACTCGAGTCAAACATTTGCAGATCATGCAAACATCCCGCAGCGGGGATCGAACCCGCAACCCCTGCGTCTCAGTATACCCCTCACTCGTTCAATTTACCTTCAGTTCAGTAGTTAGCATGAGTATATGCCTGCAGGGCAACTTAAACACTTTGCTGAAGAGGCAGGAACACTCCTGCGTCGATGTGCCGTATTTGCAAATGGCAGCACTACTGTGTCTCCTGTAAATTAATGAAAATTTTTACGTAAAGCAAAGACGATGAATACCAAGTAGACAGACAAAGGCCATACACGAAATCGTAACCCTGAAAATGGCCCAAAACGGGAGTTTAAAGTAGATGGCAGCACCAGATAGCCTGGAAACTTTAAAACATCAATCTTATCCAAGTAATTTTAATTACTTTTTAGTTAAAATTATTCAAAATCCGAAAATCCGGAACTGTCTTGCTTAATAAAAAAATAATTTTGTCACTTATATTATACTAGCTAACTTGCCCGTGGCTTCGCTCACGTGGTACCTACCTTGATAAAATATAGCCTATGATCATTCGGAAAGTCTAAGTTACAAATTGGTGAAAGAATTTTTGAAATCGGATGAGTAGTTTCGAAGATTACCCCAAACATACAAACAAACAAACCACATTACCTCTTTATAATTATTAGTATAGAAGTATAGATGGATGGATCTCAGCTAAAGTTTACCTGCCGCCCCGGTCGTCGAGACATTTCTGCGCCAGCTTGGTCTGATGGCTCATGAGATTGTAAGCGTACTGGGTTATAGTATCCGTAGGGGATTGCTTTAGCGTTTCTGTGTCCTGAAACACAAGGTAATGGTTAAAAACAGCTTATAAATGAAAAATGTTACGATTTCGGCGGGAACCCGCGATGATACAAGCGATCGTCCTTAAGCCGGACTGCCTTACCACTCGGCACGGAACCAATAAAAGCCAGAATGAAATTATTAGTAAGATGATTTCGGTTGTTGCCTGGTTCTCTCCTGGTGAGTGAGGAGCGATCTACCTTACGCCGCGAGATACTTAATAGGGTCATATAATACCTATAGGGTTACCGGCGGTTTTTGTGTAGTAATCTATCCTCACTCAAATGTCCAGTATTCTAAATGTATGGAGTTTTTAGTTCATGCAAGTTACCGGGGGAGGCGCTGCACTGGATTTCCATACATTTGTGATACTTGACTCGGTATCGAGGACAATATCCAATACTACGGTAAACTGGCGTTAACCCCTGTGAGTGAGATGATCTTATAAAACTTATGAACTTATGAATGAATGAAAAATCTTATTAAAAGTTTATGTCTTCGACGGAATTCGAACCCGCGTGATACAAGCTTATAATTACCACTCGGCACGGAACCAATAAAAGGTAGAATGAAATTATTAGTAAGATGATTTCGGTTGTTGTCTGGTTCTCTTTTGGTGAGTGAGTGAGATGATCTTATAAAATTCACCCTAAGTCGAGTAACTGGTTCTCTCCTGGTGAGTGAGTGAGATGATCTTATAAAATTCACCCTAAGTCGAGTAACTGGTTCTCTCCTGGTGAGTGAGTGAGATGATCTTATAAAACTCACCCTAAGTCGAGTAACTGCAAAGTTTCTTCTCTCATCCTCCAGTTGATTGACAACGTTGAACAGCAGAGACACAAACTCGTCCGGCTGCATCTCCGAGCGAAGGGACACTTGGAATTTCGCCAGCAATCGCTCTAAACCCTGTAATATGTTCAAAGTTTCATCAAAACTGCTAGAGTATGTTTAGCCTCCTATGCAGTCATGTTGGCAGTAGTGCAAATATTCATACGAATATTAATATTTCACAATAATAAATATAATATATATCTATAGTAGTATTATAAAATTGGTTTCTTGTTTGTTTGGGGTAACCTCCGAAAATACTCATCCGATTTCAAAAATTCTTTCACCAATTTATAGCTTAGACTTTCCGAATGAACATAGGCTATGTTTTATCAAGGTAGGTACCACGCGAGCAAAACCGCGGGCGAGTAAGCTAGTTTATAATAAAGGTGAAAGTTTGTGTATATGTAAATGTGTTTGTTACTCTTTCACGCTCAAACAGCTGAACGGTTTTGAATGAAATTTGGTACCAGAATTGCTTATACCCTGAATTAAAGAATAGGCTACTATTTATCCCGGTACCTATACCCACGGGAACGGGAGCTATTCACCGCGGGAAACACCGCAGGGCGCAGCTAGTAAATTATATCTCTTTATATTTTACTAGCTAACTTGCCCGTGGCTTCGCTCACGTGGTACCTACCTTGATAAAATATAGCCTATGTTCATTCGGAAAGTCTAAGCTACAAAATGGTGAAAGAATTTTTGAAATCGGATGAGTAGTTTCGGAGATTACCCCAAACATACAAACAAACAAACCAACTTTACCTCTTTATAATATTATAAAAGTATAGAAAAGTGTGCAATCAATAATTTTCATTCATTGATTCATTCTGAGACGCAGAGGTTGCGGGTTCGATCCCCGCTGCGGGACAAATGTTTCCATGATCTGCAAATATTTGTTTCGTGTCTGGGTGTTCTCTATGTATAATATGTATGTATTTACAAAAAAATGTATCTATGTAGTTTATCAGTCATCTGGTTACCATAACACAAGCATTAAATTGCTTAGCTTGGGACTAGATGACGCCGTGTGGAATGTCCAAGGGTATTTATTATTATTATTTATTATCTTTAGGAAGACAGTGAATAGTGTACCTTGTGCAGTATATTAGTGTAGTTGTCGGCCTCCAGCCAGGAGTCCAGCTTGATGACGGCGCCGCCGGGCCGCGTGAGCAGGTCCCACAGCCGCAGCGTGCCCGCGCCCGTGCCTATTATAGCACGCTTCAGCACCTGATCATAAACATAACAACTTTGTTATATTAAACAAGTCAGAAGTGGCAATTCGGAGTATCGCAAAAGCTAAACTTAACTAACCAAAAATGTTACCGTCCCTTTCATAGCGATGGGAATAAAAAGGATGGCATGAATTTTAGTTAGTTTAGTTTATTTTTTACGACACTCCGAATTGCCACTATTGTCTACTTAGAAAGAAAGAAAGAAAGAAAGAAAGAAAAGGTTTATTGACAACACACAAAAATGGTACAAATCAAAAATACAAAGACAGAGCTTAAGGCAACAAATATTAAAACAAAACACGTACTTAGGTAACTAAAGTACCTATGGGCACTCTGCCTAAGGGCGTTGTCAAAAGGTCCAGACTCAGCTTTATGCTAGCTTCACGAGGGGGTGCCAGGTGAAGAAGCGCTGGTTTTCAGTCTGGGCCTAAAGTAGAGTGGCGTCATAAACAAAATAGATAAAATAAAATAAATACATGCATTTTATAAGAACATTACATATAATATAAGTAATAATTACATAAAATACCTTTATAGATATTACATCATTACATAATTTGATAAAAATAAAATAAAATAAAATAAAAACCTCTGACAGTGACATTTGCATTGGCTTTGGCTGAACATTGGTACATGGCAAGGCAAAGTCTATGGTTGGTCTATGGTATGGAATTAATGAAAACAAAACAATTGGAAACAATGAAAAGAAAACTGAAAAAGAAAATAAAGAAAGTTTAGTGTTGGAGACCAACAGGCTGAGGAAAAGTTTGAAATTTGGCTAGCTAGAAAGAAATGCAACACAAGCTACCTACCTGAAAAGAAAAATATTTAAAAGCAGACGCAACAAAATTAAAGAAAAACAGGTAGGCAGTATCAACAGAAATTACTGCGTGAGAATGTTGAAACCGACCAAGGGTACGTCCCCCTTGGTTCATCGTGCGAGCTACTAAAGGTAAGCAGCCTAAACACCAGCTTGCATAGAAATAAAAAGCTTTTTCACAGTTGATTTAAAAGTGTTAAGTGTTTTTAAGGCACGGATTGGCGGGGGCAAATCATTCCAGCATCGGGAAGCTGCAAACCTAAAGGAACCGCGGAAAGAAACTAACCTATGTCTTGGCGTGATAAATACGTGAGTACAATCCCGTTTAGAGAAGCGATAATGATCACTAGTCCATTTTAACTTTTGAAAAAGATAGTACGGTAGTTTTTTTGCAATAATTCCAAACATAAGGGTAGCTAGGTGGAGTTTTCTACGCTCTTTCATTTTCAACAGACCAGACGTATTGAGGAAAGGAGTAACGTGTGTGCGAGGTGGTATGTGGAAGCAAAAGCGAGCACATGCGTTTTGGACGCGCTGGATGAGCTTCTCAGTTTTACCAAGCAGACAAGGCCCATACACCACATCACAGTAATTAAGTTTGGAAAGTATAAGTGACTCACAAACCGAAATACGAACTTCTTCACTTAAATAAGGACGGATTTTGTAAAGTGACCTAATACGGTAAAAGCAGTTACGCACACATTCAGTAACATGGCTTTCAAAGCGTAGATTGCTGTCCAGTATAACCCCAAGGCTTTTAACTTCAGAGACACATTCAACATCCACACCACCAACCCGAATGTTTAAATGAACCCCAGCAAGCTTAGCAAGTTGTCCCGTTAGTTATTTTACCTCCGATGTTCTATTCCTACCTACCTAATGAAGGTAGAACGGAAATGAAACCAAGGTTCAATTTAACGTTATGTAATAAAAAACAAACTAGCCGTCTACGAGCACACAAATTTAGTAAGGCGTGGGATGCCTGTGATCTGTCTCCACACTAACGATTAAAAAAACACTCCCCTGAAGATCTCCGGGCCGAAGGGTGGTAGGCAGTCCCAGTGCAAACGGTGGGAGTAACGGAGGCTTCCAAGACTCGCTCCTCCTCAGGAAGGAATTACAGCACCAACTGCTGTCCTTTGATTTGCACCGTCGAACCAGAGGGCGACTTGATGAGAGAAGCGGATCTTCTAGTCGTGAATATGCACCTGGAAGCGATAACGCCAAACAGTTATAATTGGGTTATCTAACTTCCGTTCTGGAGACCCACCAACGGCAAAGCGAAGAAATCAGGTAGGAGCTTACCCTGAGCAGGTATAGTCTGCCGTGGTGGTACTACAGAACGGAGTTTACAATAAATGTTTTAAATGCAGAAAGCCAAGAAAGAGAAATCTAATTTACATAATCTAATTTAGCAGAACAATTCAAAATCAATAATAATATGCAAGAAAATGACAAGTCAGATTTGAATTTAAAAGTACGTTGTTAACGGTAATTTCCAAGGTGACATTGACCTCTCGTCATGTCATTTGAATCTACTTTGAAGCGAGTAATTTACTATGAATGTGAATAATGCAAGAGAGTTTAGCATGATAATGGTATGAATCTAGCAAAGTGATAATTGGGAAAGCTGAAAATATTAAAACAATAAAAACTATTCTATAGAAAGATACACACAGTAATAAGCTAGCAAAATATGAGTGAAAGAGTTTTATGTGCCATTCAAAACTTACCCTATATCGGGATTACACAAAACACGTATTTTAATTACTTTTACTTTTAAATAAAAGATCGAACAGCTGGCTAGAACGCACGAGCTGACGCAAAGAATCGTGAACCAGCCTACACTACAGCCTGATCACGAGTGAAGGGCGCGGCACTCGCAGCGCCTTCGTATAACGGTTTTGCGCCGAGCGCTGCCGAGAGGGGCCGAACGCGCACGAAGGGAACTTGTTTTGTTTCCAAAGCCTCGCGCGACGAGAAACCGATGGCCGGCTTGTATAAAATAATAATTCTAAAATATAAAACCTAAAGTTTATGTAACGCATTGTTACATTACCCGCTCGTCCCTCATAAGGATTTTATTTTAAAAATAAAATCCGCATTTACTTGACTGTTATCCCTATTTCTTACATTTAACCTTTCATTCTTCCTTTCGCTATCACGAACATTCTTCAATATCACACACACTTTCAACAACAAAATCTACTAATAAAAAATTAAGAGACGCGTACCTTGCACGGAAAAATCATAAGCCATAAAAATCGACCTGAGACTTTATGTAAGAAAGGTAAATATTTATTAGATGTTATTGGACGCAGGTAAGCATAGCAAGTTAATTACAAAACTGAATTGATCAAAACATAATTATATAAAAAATTGTAAATATATCTATTTATTAAGTTAAATTATTCTGATTAAAAATTTTCATATCTTTGATATGCCAAGTTCCTATATTTTTTCCTGTCATATCTTCTAAGATATAAATAAGTGGAGAACGTTTTTCGACTACTCTGCATTTTATGTACTTTGGAGCTAGTTTTTTACTAAAGTATTTGTCCTTATCGCTAAGTACATATGCGCGTTTGAAAACAACATCTCCAACATTAAATTCGTGAGACTTTCTCCTCAAATTATAATTAGCTGTATTTTTAGCATGAGCGTAAAATAATGATTTTTGTACTTCATTAAAAATAGAAGCTAAACTTCCAAAGTTTTCTGCATAAGCATCTCTTGGTAAAAATAGTACTTCATCTCCTAAATCAGAATCTGCGTAATGTGATCCGCAAACAACAAGTTCTCGCCCAAATACTAGAAAAGATGGCGTGTAACCTGTTGCCTCGTTGACAGAATTATTTATGGCAAATTGTATACTAGTAATGTATTTGTCCCAAGAACGATGATCATTATCCACAAATGTAGAAATACATGTTATAATTGTTTTATTATATCGCTCCACAGTATTAACCTGGGGAGTATACTTAGGAGAAAAAAATATGTTTGGAATATTGTATTTTTTGAAAAGAGCGTTAGTATGACTACTTATGAATTGTGAACCATTATCTAAAAATATACTCTGAGGAACGCCATGAACCAAAAAAACTTGTTCTTCTAACAACTTCACTACTACCTCCGATGTTGCTTTTTTAATTGGAAAAATATGACAGAATTTTGAAAAACAACAAGTTACTACTAATATATGACAATTTTGTTTGCGGGTAACTGGAAGAGGACCCATTAAATCGATGGATATCATTTGAAATGGCCGAGAACAATGCTTAGGACGGCCCATCTCACCCAATGTAGCATGATTTTGTGATTTATATTGAAGACAAGTACAACAAGAACCTACATAATTCGCTACGTCACGATACATACCTGGCCAGTAGTATCGGAGAGCAACACGTCTATAAGTCTTGAAAACGCCTAAATGACCTGCAGTTGGCTCATTATGGTTCGCAGCGAGGACTTCTATACGAAGTTCTGCTGGAACCACCTCCTTCCATGAAAATTCGTTTGTGAGTTGACATTTGTTTTTACTAAGACGGTAAAGAATGTTGCTTTTTATTAGGAAATTTGGAAAAAGTTCTGGTTTAGTCCTACAATTGTTAAAGATGTTTTTATACCATTCATCGCTAGATGTCGCATATGAATTGGCAGTTATTAAACTAGAGACCGGAACAGCCCTTGACAACGCATCGGGAATGATGTTGTCTACACCACGACGGTGTTTGATATTAAAATCAAACGACGACAACCGCAAACCCCAACGTGCAAGTCTGCCCGTAGGATTATTTAACGTGAGAAACCATTTGAGCGCACTATGATCTGTGTATACGGTAAAGGTTTTCCCGTTTTCAACATAACAGCGCCAATGCTCTAGAGCGACGAGGACAGCGAGAGTTTCTCGTTCCGTTATGCTGTAGTTCTTTTCAGCTGCTGTTAATGATTTACTCATATACGCAATAGGGTGTTCCTTTCCGTCTACAGATTGCGTTAACATTGCACCTACCCCATAATTACTCGCATCTGTGTGCACTTCAAAAGGCAAATCGTAATTTGGACATGATAGTACCGGTGCGGATATCAAGCACTCCTTTAACTTTTTGAAAGCAGAATCAGCCTCTTCTGTCCATTGAAAGGTTTTACAGTTCTTTTTATTGGAAGTAAGCTTATTGAGAGGCCCTGCGATTGTACTGAAATTTGGAACAAACCGGCGATACCACGTGGCTGTGCCGAGGAATCGTTTAAGCTCTTTACGATTTGTAGGAGTCGTGTAATTAATAATCGCCTCTACCTTATCTGGGTCTGTTCGTAATCCATTGGAGTCAACCACGTAACCTAAGTACTTGAGCTTACTTCTAAAAAATTCACACTTATCCAAATTGATCGTTAGATTCGCCTTGCGCAACCTATCCAACACTCGAAGGAGGAGAGAAACGTGTTCCTCGAAGCTGCTACTGACTACTATTATGTCGTCCAAATACGCAAAAATTCGATGGTCTACGTCACCTAATAACGCGTCTACCAAGCGCTGCTGTGTACTGGGTGCATTAGTGAGCCCAAAAGGGGTGGTCTTAAATCTTAGTGTACCACGACCTGGGACGTAAAATGCGGTCTTATCTCTATCTCCTTCAGCTACAGGAATTTGCCAAAATGCTTTAGACAAATCTAAACTACTAAGAAAACGCGCATCACGCAAGTTATCGAGTATTTCTGAAATATACGGCAAGTTATATGCATCTCGTTTTGTGACAGAATTTAGTTTCCTGCTGTCTAAACAAAAACGAGGTTGCCCATTCTTTTTAGTCACAAGGAGAACAGGAGACTGCCAAGCACTTTCACATGGCTCTACAACATCCAAAGCCAACATCTCATCCACCTGTTTGATAAGAATCTTTTGTTTTTCTGGCGACAGTCTATAATAACGTTGCCTAATAGGAGGAGAATCGCCTGTATCTATATGATGGGTGATCAAATGTGTCCTGCCCAAACCCTTTTGTTCGAATGAAATATCCTTAAATTGAGTGACCACATTGTCTGCAATGGCTACCTGTGATTCGTCCAACTTACTATAAGAGAATATCTTAGGTTCTGGGCTTGTATTTAGGTCATTTAATGGAAATTTACTGGCCTGCAATGAACCTAAATATTTAACACATAATTTAAATGAACGCCAGAAATCGACTCCTAATATAAGTGAAGACTGAACCCCCGGTACGACGTATGTTTTCACTATATGAAATTTACCATCAAAAGTTATTGGCAAATTAATATGTCCGATGCTATCCAATGACTGACCACCTGCAGCAGTTATTGACATCTTTTCTCCAGTAATTAGCTTAAGCCCACGACTAAGAAGAGTCTCATGTGCATTATTGCCAATGATTGTCACTGCTGACCCAGAGTCAAGAAGACCAGAAGCAGTAACGTCATTAATCAAGACATCGACATAAGGACGCGTATCACCTATTGGCTTATCTTGCAGAATTGAAGCACGTTGGGCGCCAGTGTCCCGTTAGTTATTTTACCTCCGATGTTCTATTCCTACCTACCTAATGAAGGTAGAACGGAAATGAAACCAAGGTTCAATTTAACGTTATGTAATAAAAAACAAACTAGCCGTCTACGAGCACACAAATTTAGTAAGGCGTGGGATGCCTGTGATCTGTCTCCACACTAACGATTAAAAAAACACTCCCCTGAAGATCTCCGGGCCGAAGGGTGGTAGGCAGTCCCAGTGCAAACGGTGGGAGTAACGGAGGCTTCCAAGACTCGCTCCTCCTCAGGAAGGAATTACAGCACCAACTGCTGTCCTTTGATTTGCACCGTCGAACCAGAGGGCGACTTGATGAGAGAAGCGGATCTTCTAGTCGTGAATATGCACCTGGAAGCGATAACGCCAAACAGTTATAATTGGGTTATCTAACTTCCGTTCTGGAGACCCACCAACGGCAAAGCGAAGAAATCAGGTAGGAGCTTACCCTGAGCAGGTATAGTCTGCCGTGGTGGTACTACAGAACGGAGTTTACAATAAATGTTTTAAATGCAGAAAGCCAAGAAAGAGAAATCTAATTTACATAATCTAATTTAGCAGAACAATTCAAAATCAATAATAATATGCAAGAAAATGACAAGTCAGATTTGAATTTAAAAGTACGTTGTTAACGGTAATTTCCAAGGTGACATTGACCTCTCGTCATGTCATTTGAATCTACTTTGAAGCGAGTAATTTACTATGAATGTGAATAATGCAAGAGAGTTTAGCATGATAATGGTATGAATCTAGCAAAGTGATAATTGGGAAAGCTGAAAATATTAAAACAATAAAAACTATTCTATAGAAAGATACACACAGTAATAAGCTAGCAAAATATGAGTGAAAGAGTTTTATGTGCCATTCAAAACTTACCCTATATCGGGATTACACAAAACACGTATTTTAATTACTTTTACTTTTAAATAAAAGATCGAACAGCTGGCTAGAACGCACGAGCTGACGCAAAGAATCGTGAACCAGCCTACACTACAGCCTGATCACGAGTGAAGGGCGCGGCACTCGCAGCGCCTTCGTATAACGGTTTTGCGCCGAGCGCTGCCGAGAGGGGCCGAACGCGCACGAAGGGAACTTGTTTTGTTTCCAAAGCCTCGCGCGACGAGAAACCGATGGCCGGCTTGTATAAAATAATAATTCTAAAATATAAAACCTAAAGTTTATGTAACGCATTGTTACAAAGTCCATATTTAGTCCCGAACAACATGAACTTGGATTTTTTAGGATTCAGCACCAAGGAATTTTCCCGAGACCAGCGTTGGACATCATCTAAGTCACTATTTATCTTATTTACAGCATCAGAATATTCATGTGGATGGAAAGAATGAAACAGTTGCACATCATCTGCATATAAATGAAACTTACAGCGAGTAATAGCCTGAGTTATGTCAGTACAATACAAAATAAAAAGGATTGGCCCAAGAATGGATCCTTGAGGGACCCCACGTAGAACTGGTTCATATGAAGATCTGAGCGAATGACCATCAGCCAGTTTAAGTTCCACACATTGCTTTCTGCCACTCAGATAACTGGAGAACCAATTTATTGAGTTTGAATCAAAACCATAGAATGCTAATTTGGATAAAAGAAGAGGAATGCTAATTGAATCAAATGCCCGTGAGTAGTCCAAGAGGACCAGAATGCTGCACATTCCCTGGTCCTGAGCAGCTAACATATGATCCACTACATCAAGTAGAGCAGTAGAGGTGCTGTGTCCCCGACGGAACCCTGATTGAAGCTGCGGGAGGATGCCATGATCCTCGAGATATTTGGTTAATTGAAGACTGACTACCTTCTCCAGCAGCTTAGAGAGACATGGCAGTAAGCTTATTGGTCTAATATCACTCAGTGAAGAGGGCTGACTATTTTTGGGAATGGGCTTTACTATAGCTACCTTCCAAGACTCAGGAAAGATACCGCTAAAGATGGACTGATTGATGATGGCAGTAATAGCAGGTAAAGATTGAGGCAAAGTCATAAGTAGCATGTCCAGAGAAATTCCATCAATACCTTGTGCATTGGATTTAAATGTCTTGAGGATTTTACAAATGGCGAAATCACTAACTGGTTGCAGAGAAAAACCAACGTAATCAGAGCGAAACCGATGGTACTCATAATAAGTTAATTGAGATATTTGAACAATACCATCCCCAGGAACATTAAGGAAGTGAGAATTGATAACATTGGGGTCATTAAACTGAGGGGGGAGCTCGCCTACATTCTTCTTATTAGATATAATATTATTTTTTAAGTTTTTCCACAACTGTTTAGGATTGTTAATATTTTTATTTATGTTTAATGTGAAAAATGCAGATTTTTCACTCTCAATTGCCTTTGCCACTATGTGCTTCATGTTTTTGTAGCATATTTTAAGTTTATCAGATTTTAGTGACTTATACCTATTGTGATATTCATCTCTCAATCTCATCATGATTTTTACAGTGTCGGTTATCCAAGGGTGAGGGGAGGATCTAAATTGACTGGTTTTAACGGGAGCATGCATGTCAAACAAAGTAATTATTTTAAAAGCTAAGGCCTGCACTTGGCTATCGCAGTCAGTTGACATATGAGAGTGATCCCAATCAATGGAGTCAAGGTCGTTTGCTAGCAATGCCAGGTCAATGCTTTTAAGGGGTCTGTAGGTAACATAGCGTGGGGATTCTTTATTTTTCTTAATATTAAACTCTATAGCTAACATGGCATGACGACCTAAGTCGGGAGTATGCTTGATGGAGATCTTTCTTACTGGAGTATTTGTGCAAACAATGTCAATTAAGGTCTGTGTGTGTTCATCAAAAAAGTGTGTGGGTTCAGTGATAACTTGTTTAAGATCCAGATACTGTAGGAACTGCTCAAGCAAAGGACGCTTATTATTATTAGGATCAAGCCAGTCAATATTGAAATCACCAACAAGGATTAGATTATCACACTTCGGAAAAGAGGCAATGGAGTCAGTAATAGCATCAACGTGTGTAACCACATCCTGCCAGGGAGCCCGGTAGGCTGTGCCAACAATGACAGTCCTGCCAACTACGCTTAGACGTAGCCAGAGCTGCTCCACTGCTGGCACAACTGGGTGAGTGCAAATGCGGGCGTTTATACCCCTCCGTATGTAGAAACCAACCCCCCACTTATACTCGTAGACTGAAAAGAAAGCGAATTGCGTCAATATAATTTTGGCAAACAAAGAGATGACACATCATAGGATGCGAAGAATCTCGAACTGCTACATAGACATACAAATCTGATTAAAGCTTCAAGGGCTGATTGCATATCATTAAGGTGCCTGTATGGGTGAAACTAGCGCCACCGCCTTTTGAATGAAACTATTACATACCTAGGTATTAAAAAAAAGCTTATGATAGGTTTCACAAACTGTACATTCAGTTTTTTAAAATTCCTTTGTTCAATGTAATAATAAAATAAAATCGGCGGTGGCGCTAGTTTCACTCATACAGGCACCTTAAGAGAATAAATAATAATAATTAAGTAGCTAAATCCGAACCGACTTCAATTTCGTAAGAGAGCAAGTTCCTGACTCTCGAGGAAGCATTTCTGTTACTCCGAAGATTATTTATTATATCCTCAAATTTTTTTAATGGGTCCACCTCAGGAGTATACTCAAAAACTGTCCACTTATTGACGGATAATCAGTGAATCAGTGGCCACATTTAGCGAGGATATGGCCACATTACGTGTCTAATATCCAGCATTACCTGCAGTTGTCCCGGTGTATGGTCAGCTCGCAGCAGCGCCAGTGCGTATGTCTTGCACCTGGCGGCCACATCTAGCGAGGATATGGCCACATTACGTGTCTAATATCCAGCATTACCTGCAGTTGTCCCGGTGTATGGTCAGCTCGCAGCAGCGCCAGTGCGTACGTCTTGCACCTGGCGGCCACATCTAGCGAGGATATGGCCACATTACGTGTCTAATATCCAGCATTACCTGCAGTTGTCCCGGTGTATGGTCAGCTCGCAGCAGCGCCAGTGCGTATGTCTTGCACCTGGCGGCCACATCTAGCGAGGATATGGCCACATTACGTGTCTAATATCCAGCATTACCTGCAGTTGTCCCGGTGTATGGTCAGCTCGCAGCAGCGCCAGTGCGTATGTCTTGCACCTGGCGGCCACATCTAGCGAGGATATGGCCGCGGTGTCGTCCCGTCTCGCAGTGTCTGTGCAGAGTCTGGCGGCGGCCCTCGCGGCTTGCCACACGGAGCAGGTCACGTGGGCGGCGGGGAAGGCGGCGCGAACCCACTGAGGATACAACATTTATTTATTTATTAAGGCAACGCCAACAGTACACATAATTACACATTGTAAAAAACATTCATATAAAAATACTATGATAATGTGTACCCATTACAGGCATGCACAGCACTATATAATAATCATTAATAATATGAATCTACGTAGTAATCAAAAATAAAAACTAAATTTATTAAATTAAGCAACAAAACAAAACTCTATACATGTTAAATTAAAATACTTATATAATTTCCTAAAATTCTCATAATTTAAAAGCCTTCATTCTAAAATACCTAACTAAAATTAAATTAACATTCAATAAGACCCTGCATAAAAAGTTTTTCATAAGCGCAGTCATTGCGCGTTTGTGTCGATAGAAACGCGATAGAAATGCAGCGAAGAAAGGCAGTCAACAAGCACTGACCATGCACAAAACGCGCTGCTAACTAGCAGGTTACGCGCTACACAAAAACGCGCAGTGACTGTTTATTCGAGTTTATATTTATCTCAGGAACAGAACACTATTTTTGTCGGTTTTTTGTTTTGCCAAAAAACCTAGAAGTATTTATTTTTCGATTGGTTATTTAATTAACTTGTAATCAAATAAAAACTGTTTTTCGTTATAAATTATGTTGCGTGTCTATCGTTCTGCACTTCTCATTCACGGGTAAAAACATTATTAGCTATCCCGCTCGCTCTTCAAATTATTTCGGCGCTACGGCACAGTTTTAGTTAAAAACTTGTAAAAAGCTCACCTGTTGGCATTTGGTGGGATCGCATACAACGCATCGCACCTGCCTCCACGCGGGGTTGCAAGACTTGAACGTGTCTAACAGCCAGGTGAGATCGTCGCCGATCATTGTGGATATACCTGCAATTATACACTATGATGTACTTTAATTCAGTCAAATTGGCCGCGCATATTTCGTTAACAATCTGTCGCTCATTAAATTGAATGGGATTGGGTTGGTTTTTTGACAGAAAAAAATTGCGTTGATAGTGATAGGAGTGTTCAAATCAAATCAAAGTGCTCAAATCAGAGTGCTCAAATCACACTATCACACTAATATTATAAAGGTGAATGTTTGTGTGTGTGTAAGCAGGTATGTAAGTGTGTTTGTTACTCTTTCACGCTCCAACAGCTGGTCGGATTTGAATGAAATTTGGTATCAGGATCGCTTATACCCTAGATTGAAAAATAGGCTACTTTTGTTCCCGGTATTCGCACGGGAACGGGAACTATTCGCGCTAACACTGCGGGGCGCAGCTAGTCCCCAATAATTTTGAGAAACAAGTATAGGTCAATAAAAGAAAGGTTTTTTTTATTTTCTGTGTATGATTTTAACAACTTATTCTAGCGTTCAGGGATACCTTGACCCCCTGATGAGGCAGTCCGGCTTAAGGGCGATCGCTGGTACCATCGCAGGTTCGAATCCCGCCGGAATCGAAAATTTTGGTATTATTATTCATTTTGTTACTTTCGATAGTTTTGATAGTGAAATAGAACATTCGCGTTTATAATATTAGTGGGAATAGTAAATACTACCTGCACTGACGATAACGGATTTTCCGTTTCCGTCTTCAGCCAAAAACAGCGTTACGTTGAATTTGATTGAAGGTGAGGTGCCGGTGCCGACTGTCGGTATCGTACTGTCGAACTCTATGCCTATGGGAATAAAGACCATTATTATAACGTAAAAAACTTTGAATTTAAACAACAATTTGCAAAATACGAAAAAATCGACTTCAATGTTTTAAGAAAAGCAATTTTCTCACTCGGTGATGCACAGAAGATTCTCACCAACTTACAGGACCAAATTCGGGGTTTACCTACTCCCAATGTTTTATATCTTTCAAACAAAAAAAGGTTTTTGAAAATCGATCTGACGGTGAACATACCTACATTAAATATTAATAGAACCTTATTATTTTTTTTTTCTCTTAATGATCTGCAATCAGCCCTTGAAGCTCAATCAGATTTGTATGTCTAGCAGTTCGAGATTCTTCGCATCCATGTGTCATCTCTTTGTTTGTCAAAATTATATTGACGCAATTCGCTTTCTTTTCAGTCTATAAGTAGACTCTGAGAACCTTATTATGAAAACGGTTAAAACGGTCCAATACTCACCAGTTTCGATGCACAAGAACTGTGGCACAGCGTTAAACGCCAGCTGCATTGTGGGCGTTGTCAAGTAAACGCATTGAACGCAACCCGACGCTGAATGCAAAAGTTTCACGCCCGCATCTGATAAAGAAAATTAGGTAAATACATATAATATATGATCACAAATGTATTCCCAACGTGAGGTAGACATGTTCTTTCGGCTAAAGTATGAATTTTTGTACCTTATTAAATGAACATTATAAAAGTAAGCTGGTATAAGCTGTGGCCAACTCACTACTCTGGTGACGGAGTTTCTAAACCACCTAAAGGCCTCCGTCACGACTTTAAAAGCCGGGACCGACAGTTTAATCGTGCCTTTGCGGTCACCCATCCAAGTTGCAACTTTTAACGCGTTCAGTGCCCATGACGCACATGTGCATATTGCTTCAAAGTGCTGGGTTAAATTAAAACTTTGCACACTTATCAAGGATCAATGACTATACAAAGAATTTAAAATAGAAATATGATTGAAGCAACGTTCTGAGCGTTCTGAACGATCTATCAAGAACGTGTTAGCTTCAAGCTTCGCCTCGAGCGCTAAAGTACGGAGCAGAGGTATGTGAAACTTACCAAAGCTAAGCTGTAGCTTCCGTACCACATGGTCGTATTTAGTGTTAAGCCAGCGCACGGCGGTCGCGCCCAGCGCCGATAGTTGCTCCTCCGTTGTGATCACCTGGCTCTCCGCACTGAAACACATAAGATATATCAAGACAATAGTGGCAATTCTGGATGTCGCCAAAACTTAACTAAACCAATTTGACAGCATTAAAAATGTTGCCGTCCCTTTCATAACGAAATAAAAAGGATGGCATCAATTTTAGTGCTGTCAAATTGGTTTAGTTAAGTTTTCGACATCCCGAATTGCCACTAATATCATGTAAGTACATAAACTAAGTGCAATCAGCAAGGCTGTTGTCTAACTTGTCGCGAAACAAAATTCATCGCCTTAAAGAAAGAACTATCAAAACTGTGGCGGGATTCGAACAAGCGATAATACAAGCGATCAAGCCGGACTGCCTTACCACTCGGCCACGGAACCTCTAATGTCACAATTGAATTGTCGGGGGCGTATCATCAGATCCTCGCTCACGTGTCAAGTATTCTAAATGTATGTAATGTTTAGTTCATGCAAGTTACAGGGGGAGGCGCTGCACTGGATTTTCATACATTTGTGATAGTTGACTCGGTATTGAGGACAGTATCTAATACTATGGTTAACTCGTGATAAGTAAGATGATTTCAGTTAAAGCACCGAGTAGCGACATCTACAGGGAACTAGAAGAACTTGTGTTAACTTACACAGCCCGTTCACTCTCCGGTGGGTTCTCTATAATAGCAACTTCGTATTCCTGCTGGCCCTCTACTTGCGGTG
Organism: Xanthorhoe designata; assembly: GCA_963582015.1. Lineage (NCBI taxonomy): Eukaryota > Metazoa > Arthropoda > Insecta > Lepidoptera > Geometridae > Xanthorhoe > Xanthorhoe designata. Next base: position 2,829,957 of record OY757058.1, read on the forward strand.
TGCCTGATATCTCATACTGCTGGTAGGTGGTCGGCTGTTCTTCTTGCACTTGTTGCTACAAAATAATGAACTTATTAATAAAGATTTGTCTATCTATAGGAATAATTAGGTATCAAAATATCTACTTAGAATTAAAATGGTGTCTTTTAACGCATGTTGTGATACCCTATAATTACGGGAGCACTAGTTTTTTAATATTTGACCAATGATTATGCATGTACAGTGTAACCCTGTGTCCATATTAAATAAATAGTAGTTTTTCTCTTGTTATTCTTATGTCAATGAAAAGAGATAGCAAAAGATTTAATTTCCGTTTTAGCTATAATAGGTTTACTAAACCAATATGTATGGGGGGAAAATATTTTCATTAAGTAAAACAGGTTGCATTTCTGATTGCAGTACTTTTTAAGTTGAACTCTACTTTCACTTAAATCTGACTACATCCTCGGACATCTCAGGATCTAAAATGTCTAGATCTGATAAAAATAGGTCTACGGCTGCCTGGGAATACATAGTCATTAGTGCCAATTCGTAGTATCGCAAAAGCTAAACTTAACTAACTAAAAATGTTGCAGTCCCTTTCATAGCGATAGGAATAAAAAGGATGGCATTAATTTTAGTTTAGTTTAGCTTTTGCAACACTCCAAATTGCCACTATTATTGACATTAAAACCAATTGTACCATTAAATCTGACAGTTTTACTATCATAATTGACAGTTTAGTCGATTTTGCAACAAGTTAGGCAATTAAAGTCAGATACTTCAAGCCCAACTTACAGTAGTAACTTCAGTGTTGTTCTGCACAAAATTCCCGCCTTCCTCCTCCGGCTCCCCTTTCACATCGTAAATAGTCTCGGCCATCACAATTCTGCCTGAGTTGTCCATTGTCCACATGCCTCCAAAAGCAAACTGCGATGGATTTCCATTCTGCTCATAGAGTATCACAGTGTTCGGTCCTAGTTGGACCGGCTCGCCTTTCATGTTCACAAAGACCTGTTGAGTAAGATTTGTAATCATTTGAGGGTAGTTGACAATGTCAAGACACTGACCATAGAGGAACTTTCAATTGCTTTAGGCAATCTGTGGTGTCATCTCTGTGAGTAAGCTAAATTATACTATGTACAGTGTGTTAGAAAAAAAAGTGAACAATGAACAACAATGAACTTTTTTCTGTTGAAGATATTTTAGTTGCAAGCATGTTAGAACAATTATTATTATGTTGTAGAACCCACTAACTAGACTTCAAAGATCCTAAATAAACAGAATCTGGTATTGCAGTAAAATCAGGAAGTTGTAATCTTTTGAGCTGCATTTTTGTGTAGGCAGTTTAATGTTAGTTGTTCAGTTGAATTATTCTTTTAAATCTAAGAACCGACTACTTAAAAATGATAAAGTGTACATAAACAAGTTATTGTGTAAGTACATAGAAATATAAATAAACGAAAGTACGAATATAGAAAAAATAATCAAAATAATAAAAGGTAGGTATGTAAATAAATAGCTATGTAATAGTGGCAATTTTGAGTGTCGCAAAAGCTAAACTAAGCTAACTAAAATTGTTGCCGTCCCTTTCATAGCGATGGGAATAAAAAGGATGGTAATAATTTTAGTTAGTTTAGTTTAGCTTTTGCGAATTGCCCCCAATGTAAAACTAAAGTTAGGTTTTATTTCTTACCGGCTGTTCAAAATTTCCCTCCACAATTTGCCCTGCGTGAACAATTTGCTGTCCCTGTTCGACGGGCACTTCCACCACTTGATTGACAACCTCCACTTTTTCCTTCTCACTCTCATTCTTTCGCACCATTATCTTCTTCTTACTCTCACCCTCAGCAGTCTCGTCACTTTTACGCTTTCCCACACCCTTTTTCTTACTCTTCTTGTCCATTTTCACACTTTCTAACGACTATTGTGCCGAGAGTACGCCTCGCCCTAGGCGCATCTTATCAAATATAAACGATTGTTTGGGTAAAAGAGAGGCGTAACGAGAAGTTTAATAACATTCTGTAGTGTCTGCAATAACTAGATTTGTATTTCCACCACTAGTTATTGACTCAAACTTGAAAATAAGTTCGTGCGAAAAGGACAACTCAGATGGACGCCATTTTCGTGCACCACTCTTTGTTTCTCTTTCTGTCTCTATAGTTTCTTCTCTCTCTATTTAGGATTGCCAGCTTAAATTCAATGTAAATAGAAATCGAATCATCGCTAATTTTAGTCGACAACCTGTCACTGTCAGAACAGATATATTTTGTAGGTTTTGTAGCATCTAAAAGTATCTCTTTCTTTCTAAATTATGCAGTTAGACAAAGACGAGTTATAGAATGTAAGAAGTGTTTACGAAACCATGAACGTAATAAACAGCTGACCGCGCTGCAAAGTTTTCTTGTTTTGCAGGACTTGGGTTGGCCTGGGTTGGGTTGTTGACCTTAATTTTCCTGCTATTTCTTTGTTTTTGCGGTTAATAACTATATTAATTAATGTACAAGGTCAATCAAAACTCGTTTACATGCTCGTACTCAATACTTTAACTATTATTCTTCAAGTATCGTTCATTGTGTTTATGTCATTGATATCTATGAACATAGTTCGTTATTTCACTGGTAGTGTCCGTAAAATGGCTTTTGTGGCTCCTGCTTTATTTGTGAACCATGGAGGTGGTCCTTTGCCGCTTCTGGGAGATAAAGGCCACGTCGGACTGACGGTATTCCTCCGAGACGAAGTGAAGAAATATGTTAGCTTAAAAGAAGTAAAAGCTATTATTCTTGTCACTGCTCATTGGGAGGAGGATGTAGTGACGATATCTTCGGGTAAACACCACGATTTGTACTTCGACTACTACGGTTTTCCGCCAGAATCATACAAATACAAGTACAACGCGCCAGGCGATCCGGGAACGGCGGAACGTATCCATGAAGCTTTGAAAAAGGCGGGAATACGTTCGAGATTGGATTCAAAAAGAGGCTGGGACCATGGAGTTTTTGTTCCCATGATGTTGATAAACCCAGCAGCTGACATTCCTATAATCCAGGTGTCTGTACTCAATAATCAAGATCCTGAACAGCACTATGAAATGGGAAAAGTTTTACATGAATTTAGAAAGGAAGGCATTGCCATATTCGGTTCTGGAATGTCGTACCACAATATGAGAGAGTTTATGAACAGTAGGAATAAGGGTAAAGTTGTTAATAAAGAATTTGATGATTATCTCACTACAATTTGTACAGCTGAGGATGAGAATGCCAGACGGGAAGGTTTTATAAAGTGGAGGGAACAGACCGGAGCTACAGAGGCCCACCCGATACAAGCTGCGGAGCATTTAATGCCTTTGCTAGTCATAGCCGGAGCTGGCGGGCCACAAGCCGGAGAGAGAATCTTTAACTGGGACATGAGCGGGACCTTCAGGCTTAGCGGTTACATATGGAAAGAATAATGACTACTTCTATTACCAATGGTATTAGATACATCATCTGCATTATAAATTCACACCGGGCTGGGTACAGGCTTTTTTTATTGAGTTGGAGTAGAAAAACTATCTGGGGATAAAAACTAGCAAAATTGGTTATAAGGCAACTTATTCCTTTATAAATTGCCATTATGATTAGATAACCAAAAACTTTAATAATGTAGATAGAATTTAAATCATGTGATTTAGACTTGGAATCATAATGTTACCATGCTATAAATTCTAATATGGAGTTAATTGCATTTAATGGCAACCATGTTTGCCTTTTTGATCTTTACAATATCCATTAACCCAACTACTGACAAAATCAGCTTACATCATTACAATAACAATCTTACATTTTAGTTTAAGTTTTATTGATGCAACTTTTTTTATAATCTTTAAAAATGTTATTTCATAGTTTTACATTATTTATTTAGTATTTATACTATGGTAGAGGCTTTGGAGATTATATAATAAACTAGTTTGCGTGGTGCGCGTGCTGCAAGCAGCACGCGGTTTTCTTTTTCCATGTTTCTGACAGGTAGGTTTACCCTTTTAAAATTTTGAGAATCCATAGGAGATTTAAAATATTTAATAAACCGCTATGGGAAGCCCTAAATCAGTATGAAAACCCTTAAGGAGCCCTTAGCCATTAAGAAAAAAAAAAAAAAAGAAAAAAATTTACCAAGTCGTCGGCCCTGAGTTACGCTCACCCACTCGACCTTCGTTACGCTACGGGGGTCGGCGGCTCGCTTCGCTCGCCACCTCCCCCCTCCGCTCCACTCAGGTCTCGTAGGTTCGCTCCACTCAGGACCTCCGACGCCTACCTACTGTTCAAAAACCTAATGGATATCTCTAACCGTTGTGAAGTTACAGCCCTTTCAATTTTAGGGGAGGTTGGGGAGGGGGGGGGTGAGTTTTGAAAAAATATTTTGACTAATTAAGTTCCCCTTTACAAGAATCTGAAAAAAAATTTGTTCCAAGTCTTAAGGCTTTCGAGATCCGCAAAAGGGGGGGAGAGGGGGGGCAAAGGGGGCAACACTGAAAAAAAATTTTTACTTCCCCGAGCCTCCTCTATCCGATTCCGCAAAAAAAATTGTTCCAAGTCTCTTAGTTTCCGAGATCCTCAATAAGGGGGGGGGAAGGGGGGCAAAAAGGGGGGGTTTGCGATTTTTCCCCAACTCACCAGACCTACTTCTATACGAATCCGTCAAAATATACATACCTCCCCATCCACCAACAGGGAGAACAATTATGTCAATGAGTGAGTGAGTGAGTGGTAGTCTAAGTTTATATATTATAACTAGTTTGCGTGGTGCGCGTGCTGCAAGCAGCACGCGGTTTTCTTTTTCCATGTTTCTGACAGGTAGAGAGACCCTTATAAAATTTTGAGAATCCATAGGAGATATAAAATATTTAATAAACCGCTATGGGAAGCCCTAAATCAGTATGAAAACCCTTTAGGAGCCCTAAACCATTAAGAAAAAAAAAAAACGAAAAAAATTAACCAAGTCGTCGGCCCTGAGTTACGCTTCACCCACTCGACCTTCGTTACGCTACGGAGGTCGGCGGCTCGCTTCGCTCGCCACCTCCCCCCTCCGCTCCACTCAGGTCTCGTAGGTTCGCTCCACTCAGGACCTCCGACCTGTTTGATGTTTGCGTGGTGCGCGAGCTGCAAGCAGCTCGCGGTATTTTTTTCCTATTTTTGACAAGTAGAGAGACCCTTATAAAATTTCGAAAAAAAAAAATTTAAGAAAAAAAAATTTAAGAAAAAAAAAAAATTTATGAAAAAAAAATATTACCCTCAAGTTTCCAAGTCCAAACCCCATACAATTTGTCCCAAGGGGGATCCTCAAAAGGGGGGGGAAGGGGGGCAAAAAGGGGGGGTTTGGGATTTTTCCCCAACTCACCAGACCTACCTCTATACGAATCCATCAAAATATACCCACCTCCCCATCCACCATCATGGAGAACAATTATGTCAATGAGTCAGTGAGTGAATGAGTCAGTCAGTGGTAGTTTAAGTTTATATATTATAACTAGTTTGCGTGGTGCGCGTGCTGCAAGCAGCACGCGGTTTTCTTTTTCCATGTTTCTGACAGGTAGAGAGACCCTTATAAAATTTTGAGAATCCATAGGAGATATAAAATATTTAATAAACCGCTATGGGAAGCCCTAAATCAGTATGAAAACCCTTTAGGAGCCCTAAGGCATTAAGAAAAAAAAAAAGAAAAAAAAATCCCATGTCGTCGGCCCTGAGTTACGCTTCACCCACTCGACCTTCGTTACGCTACGGAGGTCGGCGGCTCGCTTCGCTCGCCACCTCCCCCCTCCGCTCCACTCAGGTCTCGTAGGTTCGCTCCACTCAGGACCTCCGACCTGTTCGATGTTTGCGTGGTGCGCGAGCTGCAAGCAGCTCGCGGTATTTTTTTCCTATTTTTGACAAGTAGAGACCCTTAAAAAATTTTGAAAAAAAAAATTAAAAAAAAAAATATAAAGAAAAAAAAAGTAAAAAAAAAAAAAAAAAAAAAATTTAAAAAAAAAAAAATTAAGAAAAAAAAAATTATAAAAAAAAAATATTACCATCAAGTTTCCAAGTCGTCGGCCCTGAGTTACGCTCACCCACTCGACCTTCGTTACGCTACGGGGGTCGGCGGCTCGCTTCGCTCGCCACCTCCCCCCTCCGCTCCACTCAGGTCTCGTAGGTTCGCTCCACTCAGGACCTCCGACGCCTACCCACTATAATATTTGTTCAAACACCTAATGGATATCTCTAACCGTTGTGAAGTTACAGCCCTTTCAATTTTAGGGGAGGTTGGGGAGGGGGGGGGTGAGTTTTGAAAAAATATTTTGTCTAACTAAGTTCCCCTTAATACAAATCTGAAAAAAAATTTGTTCCAAGTCTTAAGGTTTTCGAGATTCGAAAAAGGGGGGGAGAGGGGGGGCAAAGGGGGCAACACTGAAAAAAAATTTTTACTTCCCCCAGCCTCCTCTATCCGATTCCTTAAAAAAAATTGTTCCAAGTCTCTTAGTTTCCGAGATCCTCAAAAGAAGGGGGGGAAGGGGGGCAAAAAGGGGGGGTTTGCGATTTTTCCCGAAGGTTCCAGACGTACCTCTATACGAATCCGTAAAAATATACCTACCTCCCCATCCACCAACAGGGAGAACAATTCTGTCAATGAGTGAGTGAGTGGTAGTCTAAGTTTATATATTATAACTAGTTTGCGTGGTGCGCGTGCTGCAAGCAGCACGCGGTTTTCTTTTTCCATGTTTCTGACAGGTTGAGAGTACCCTTGTAAAATTTTGAGAATCCATAGGAGATATAAAATATTTAATAAACCGCTATGGGAAGCCCTAAATCAGTATGAAAACCCTTAAGGAGCCCTAAACCATTAAGAAAAAAAAGAAAAAAGAAAAAAAAAATCCATGTCGTCGGCCCTGAGTTACGCTTCACCCACTCGACCTTCGTTACGCTACGGAGGTCGGCGGCTCGCTTCGCTCGCCACCTCCCCCCTCCGCTCCACTCAGGTCTAGTAGGTTCGCTCCACTCAGGACCTCCGACCTGTTTGATGTTTGCGTGGTGCGCGAGCTGCAAGCAGCTCGCGGTATTTTTTTCCTATTTTTGACAAGTAGAGACCCTTAAAAAATTTTGAAAAAAAAATATTTAAGAAAAAAAAAATTAAGAAAAAAAAAATTTAAAAAAAAAAAAAAAAAAAAAAATTAAGAAAAAAAAAAATTACCCTCAATTTTCCAAGTCGTCGGCCCTGAGTTACGCTCACCCACTCGACCTTCGTTACGCTACGGGGGTCGGCGGCTCGCTTCGCTCGCCACCTCCCCCCTCCGCTCCACTCAGGTCTCGTAGGTTCGCTCTACTCAGGACCTCCGACCCCAACTGTAATATTTGTCCAAACACCTAATGGATATCTCTAACCGTTGTGAAGTTACAGCCCTTTCAATTTTAGGGGAGGTTGGGGAGGGAGAGGGGGGGTGTTTTGAAAATTATTTTGACTAATTAAGTTCCCCTTTACAAGAATCTGAAAACAAAAATGATCCAAGTCTCTTAACTTTCGAGATCCGCAAAAGGGGGGGAGAGGGGGGGCAAAGGGGGCAACACTGAAAAAAAATTTTTACTTCCCCGAGCCTCCTCTATCCGATTCCGCAAAAAAAATTGTTCCAAGTCTCTTAATTTCCGAGATCCTCAATAGGGGGGGGGGAAGGGGGGCAAAAAGGGGGGGTTTGCGATTTTTCCCGAAGTTTCCAGACGTACCTCTATACGAATCCGTAAAAATATACCTACCTCCCCATCCACCAACAGGGAGAACAATTCTGTCAGTGAGTGAGTCAGTGGTAGTCTAAGTTTATATATTATAACTAGTTTGCGTGGTGCGCGTGCTGCAAGCAGCACGCGGTTTTCTTTATCCATGTGTTTGACAGGTAGGTTTACCCTTTTAAAATTTTGAGAATCCATAGGAGATATAAAATATTTAATAAACCGCTATGGGAAGCCCTAAATCAGTATGAAAACCCTTTAGGAGCCCTAAAACATGAGGAAAAAAAAAAAAGAAAAAAAAATCCAAGTCGTCGGCCCTGAGTTACGCTTCACCCACTCGACCTTCGTTACGCTACGGACGTCGGCGGCTCGCTTCGCTCGCCACCTCCCCCCTCCGCTCCACTCAGGTCTCGTAGGTTCGCTCCACTCAGGACCTCCAGCCTGTTTGATGTTTGCGTGGTGCGCGAGCTGCGAGCAGCTCGCGGTATTTTTTCCTATTTTTGACAAGTAGAGAGACCCTTAAAAAATTTTGAAAAAAAAAAATTTAAGAAAAAAAAATTTAAGAAAAAAAAAATTTATGAAAAAAAAAAAAAAAAAAAAAAAAAAAAAAAAAAAAAAAAAAAAAAAGTTGAAAAAAAAAAATTATAAAAAAAAAATTACCCTCAAGTTTCCAAGTCGTCGGCCCTGAGTTACGCTCACCCACTCGACCTTCGTTACGCTACGGGGGTCGGCGGCTCGCTTCGCTCGCCACCTCCCCCCTCCGCTCCACTCAGGTCTCGTAGGTTCGCTCCACTCAGGACCTCCGACGCCTACCTACTATAATATTAGTCCAAACACCTAATGGATATCTCTAACCGTTGTGAAGTTACAGCCCTTTCAATTTTAGGGGAGGTTGGGGAGGGGGGGGGAGAGTTTTGAAAAAATATTTTGTCTAACCAAGTTCCCCTTAATACAAATCTGAAAAAAAATTTGTTCAAAGTCTTAAGGTTTTCGAGATTCGAAAAAGGGGGGGAGAGGGGGGGCAAAGGGGGCAACACTGAAAAAATATTTTTACTTTCCCGAGCCTCCTCTATCCGATTCCGCAAAAAACAAAAATTACGGGTCTCCTAGTTTCCGAGATCCTCAATAGGGGGGGGGGAGGGGGGGCAAAAAGGGGGGGTTTGGGATTTTTCCCCAACTCACCCGAGTTACTTGTTTACGAATCTGTCAAAATATACCCACCTCCCCATCCACCATCAGGGAGAACAATTATGTCAATGAGTCAGTCAGTCAGTGAATGAGTCAGTGAGTGGTAGTTTAAGTTTATATATTATAACTAGTGTGCGTGGTGCGCGTGCTGCAAGCAGCACGCGGTTTTCTTTTTCCATGTTTCACAGGTGGTAGCTACCCTTTAAAAATTTTGAGAATCCATAGGAGATATAAAATATTTAATAAACCGCTATGGGAAGCCCTAAATCAGTATGAAAACCCTTTAGGAGCCCTAAGTAGGTATTAAGAAAAAAAAAAAAAAAAAATCCATGTCGTCGGCCCTGAGTTACGCTTCACCCACTCGACCTTCGTTACGCTACGGAGGTCGGCGGCTCGCTTCGCTCGCCACCTCCCCCCTCCGCTCCACTCAGGTCTCGTAGGTTCGCTCCACTCAGGACCTCCGACCTGTTTGATGTTTGCGTGGTGCGCGAGCTGCAAGCAGCTCGCGGTATTTTATTCCTATTTTTGACAGTAAGAGACCCTTAAAAAAATTTGAAAAAAAAAAATTAAGAAAAAAAAAATTAAGCAAAAAAAAAATTATGAAAAAAAAAAAAAAAAAAAAATTAAAAAAAAAAAATTTGGAAAAAAAAAAAATTCATATAAAAAAAAAATTTTACCCTAAGTTTCCAAGTCGTCGGCCCTGAGTTACGCTCACCCACTCGACCTTCGTTACGCTACGGGGGTCGGCGGCTCGCTTCGCTCGCCACCTCCCCCCTCCGCTCCACTCAGGTCTCGTAGGTTCGCTCCACTCAGGACCTCCGACGCCTACCCACTATAATATTTGTTCAAACACCTAATGGATATCTCCAACCGTTGTGAAGTTACAGCTCTTTCAATTTTAGGGGAGGTTGGGGAGGGGGGGGGTGAGTTTTGAAAAAATATTCTGACTAATTAAGTTCCCCTTTACAAGAATCTGAAAAAAAAATTGTTCCAAGTCTTAAGGCTTTCGAGATCCGCAAAAGGGGGGGAGAGGGGGGGCAAAGGGGGCAACACTGAAAAAAAATTTTTACTTCCCCGAGCCTCCTCTATCCGATTCCGCAAAAAACAAAAATTACGGGTCTCGTAGTTTCCGAGATCCTCAATAGGGGGGGGGGAAGGGGGGCAAAAAGGGGGGGTTTGGGATTTTTCCCCAACTCACCCGAGTTACTTGTTTATGAATCTGTCAAAATATACCCACCTCCCCATCCACCATCAGGGAGAACAATTATGTCAATGAGTCAGTGAGTGAGTCAGTGGTAGTTTAAGTTTATATATTATAACTAGTTTGCGTGGTGCGCGTGCTGCAAGCAGCACGCGGTTTTCTTTTTCCATGTTTCTGACCGGTAGAGAGACCCTTATAAAATGTTGAGAATCCATAGGAGATTTAAAATATTTAATAAACCGCTATGGGAAGCCCTAAATCAGTATGAAAACCCTTTAGGAGCCCTAAAACATTCATCCAAGTCGTCGGCCCTGAGTTACGCTCACCCACTCGACCTTCGTTACGCTACGGGGGTCGGTGGCTCGCTTCGCTCGCCACCTCCCCCCTCCGCTCCACTCAGGTCTCGTAGGTTCGCTCCACTCAGGACCTCCGACGCCTACCTACTATAATATTAGTCCAAACACCTAATAGATATCTCTAACCGTTGTGAAGTTACAGCCCTTTCAATTTTAGGGGAGGTTGGGGAGGGCGGGGGGGGGGTTTTGAAAAAATATTTTGTCTAACTAAGTTCCCCTTAATACAAATCTGAAAAAAAAATTGTTCCAAGTCTTAAGGTTTTCGAGATTCGAAAAAGGGGGGGAGAGGGGGGGCAAAGGGGGCAACACTAAAAAAAAATTTTTACTTCCCCGAGCCTCCTCTATCCGATTCCGCAAAAAAAATTGTTCCAAGTCTCTTAGTTTCCGAGATCCTCAAAAGGGGGGGGGGAAGGGGGGCAAAAAGGGGGGGTTTGCGATTTTTCCCAAAGTCACCAGACCTACCTCTATACGAATCCGTCAAAATATACCTACCTCCCCATCCACCAACAGGGAGAACAATTCTGTCAATGAGTCAGTCAGTGAGTGGTAGTCTAAGTTTATATATTATAACTAGTTTGCGTGGTGCGCGTGCTGCAAGCAGCACGCGGTTTTCTTTTTCCATGTTTCTGACAGGTAGAGAGACCCTTATAAAATTTTGAGAATCCATAGGAGATGTAAAATATTTAATAAACCGCTATGGGAAGCCCTAAATCAGTATGAAAACCCTTTAGGAGCCCTAAAACATTCATCCAAGTCGTCGGCCCTGAGTTACGCTCACCCACTCGACCTTCGTTACGCTACGGGGGTCGGCGGCTCGCTTCGCTCGCCTCCTCCCCCCTCCGCTCCACTCAGGTCTCGTAGGTTCGCTCCACTCAGGACCTCCGACGCCTACCCACTATAATATATGTTCAAACACCTAATGGATATCTCCAACCGTTGTGAAGTTACAGCTCTTTCAATTTTAGGGGAGGTTGGGGAGGGGGGGGGGGTGAGTTTTGAAAAAATATTCTGACTAATTAAGTTCCCCTTTACAAGAATCTGAAAAAAAATTTGTTCCAAGTCTTAAGGTTTTCGAGATCCGCAAAAGGGGGGGAGAGGGGGGGCAAAGGGGGCAACACTGAAAAAAAATTTTTACTTCCCCGAGCCTCCTCTATCCGATTCCGCAAAAAAAATTGTTCCAAGTCTCTTAGTTTCCGAGATCCTCAATAGGGGGGGGGGAAGGGGGGCAAAAAGGGGGGGTTTGCGATTTTTCCCGAAGTAACCAGACGTACCTCTATACGAATCCGTCAAAATATACCTACCTCCCCATCCACCAACAGGGAGAACAATTCTGTCAGTGAGTGAGTCAGTGGTAGTTTAAGTTTATATATTATAACTAGTTTGCGTGGTGCGCGTGCTGCAAGCAGCACGCGGTTTTCTTTTTCCATGTTTCTGACAGATGGTATAATACCCTTCTAAAATTTTGAGAATCCATAGGAGATATAAAATATTTAATAAACCGCTATGGGAAGCCCTAAATCAGTATGAAAACCCTTTAGGAGCCCTAAACCATTAAGAAAAAAAAAAAAAAAAAAAAATTAACCAAGTCGTCGGCCCTGAGTTACGCTTCACCCACTCGACCTTCGTTACGCTACGGAGGTCGGCGGCTCGCTTCGCTCGCCACCTCCCCCCTCCGCTCCACTCAGGTCTCGTAGGTTCGCTCCACTCAGGACCTCCGACCTGTTTGATGTTTGCGTGGTGCGCGAGCTGCAAGCAGCTCGCGGTATTTTTTCCTATTTTTGACAAGTAGAGACCCTTTAAAAATTTTAAAAAAAAAAAATGTAAGAAAAAAAAATTAAGAAAAAAAAAATTTTTGAAAAAAAAAAAAAAAATTAAAAAAAAAAAATTTGGAAAAAAAAAAAAAAAAAAAAAAAAAAAAAATTACCCTCAAGTTTCCAAGTCGTCGGCCCTGAGTTACGCTCACCCACTCGACCTTCGTTACGCTACGGGGGTCGGCGGCTCGCTTCGCTCGCCACCTCCCCCCTCCGCTCCACTCAGGTCTCGTAGGTTCGCTCCACTCAGGACCTCCGACGCCTACCCACTATAATATTTGTTCAAACACCTAATGGATATCTCTAACCGTTGTGAAGTTACAGCTCTTTGAATTTTAGGGGAGGTTGGGGAGGGGGGGGGGTAAGTTTAAAAAAAAAAAATTGTCTAACCAAGTTCCCCTTAATACAAATCTGAAAAAAAATTGGTTCCAAGTCTTAAGGCTTTCGAGATTCGAAAAAGGGGGGGAGAGGGGGGGCAAAGGGGGCAACACTGAAAAAATATTTTTACTTCCCCGAGCCTCCTCTATCCGATTCCGCAAAAAACAAAAATTACGGGTCTCGTAGTTTCCGAGATCCTCAAAAGGGGGGGGGCAAGGGGGGCAAAAAGGGGGGGTTTGGGATTTTTCCCCAACTCACTCGAGTTACTTGTTTATGAATCTGTCAAAATATACCCACCTCCCCATCCACCATCAGGGAGAACAATTATGTCAATGAGTGAGTCAGTCAGTGAATCAGTGAGTGGTAGTCTAAGTTTATATATTATAATAACTAGTTTGCGTGGTGCGCGTGCTGCAAGCAGCACGCGGTTTTCTTTTTCCATGTTTCTGACAGATGGTAATACCCTTCTAAAATTTTGAGAATCCATAGGAGATGTAAAATATTTAATAAACCGCTATGGGAAGCCCTAAATCAGTATGAAAACCCTTTAGGAGCCCTAAGTAGGTATTAAGAAAAAAAAAAAAAAAAAAATCCATGTCGTCGGCCCTGAGTTACGCTTCACCCACTCGACCTTCGTTACGCTACGGAGGTCGGCGGCTCGCTTCGCTCGCCACCTCCCCCCTCCGCTCCACTCAGGTCTCGTAGGTTCGCTCCACTCAGGACCTCCGACCTGTTTGATGTTTGCGTGGTGCGCGAGCTGCAAGCAGCTCGCGGTATTTTTTTCCTATTTTTGACAAGTAGACCCTTAAACAATTTTGAAAAAAAAAAAAAATTAAAAAAAAAAAATTAAGAAAAAAAAAATTTTTGAAAAAAAAAAAAAAAAAAAAAATTAAAAAAAAAAATTTTTGGAAAAAAAAAAAAAAAAATTTAAAAAAAAATATTACCCTCAAGTTTCCAAGTCGTCGGCCCTGAGTTACGCTCACCCACTCGACCTTCGTTACGCTACGGGGGTCGGCGGCTCGCTTCGCTCGCCTCCTCCCCCCTCCGCTCCACTCAGGTCTCGTAGGTTCGCTCCACTCAGGACCTCCGACGCCTACCTACTATAATATTAGTCCAAACACCTAATGGATATCTCTAACCGTTGTGAAGTTACAGCCCTTTCAATTTTAGGGGAGGTTGGGGAGGGAGGGGGGGGGTTTTGAAAAAATATTTCGACTATCTAGATGCCCCTTTATAAGAATCTGAAAAAAAAATTGTTCCAAGTCTTAAGGCTTTCGAGATCCGCAAAAGGGGGGGAGAGGGGGGGCAAAGGGGGCAACACTGAAAAAAAATTTTTACTTCCCCGAGCCTCCTCTATATGATTCCGCAAAAAACAAAAATTACGGGTCTCCTAGTTTCCGAGATCCTCAATAGGGGGGGGGGAGGGGGGGCAAAAAGGGGGGGTTTGGGATTTTTCCCCAACTCACCCGAGTTACTTGTTTATGAATCTGTCAAAATATACCCACCTCCCCATCCACCATCAGGGAGAACAATTATGTCAATGAGTGAGTCAGTCAGTGAATCAGTGAGTGGTAGTTTAAGTTTATATATTATAACTAGTTTGCGTGGTGCGCGTGCTGCAAGCAGCACGCGGTTTTCTTTTTCCATGTTTCTGACAGGTAGGTTTACCCTTTTTAAATTTTGAGAATCCATAGGAGATTTAAAATATTTAATAAACCGCTATGGGAACCCCTAAATCAGTATGAAAACCCTTTAGGAGCCCTTAGCCATTAAGAAAAAAAAAAAAAGAAAAAAATTTACCAAGTCGTCGGCCCTGAGTTACGCTCACCCACTCGACCTTCGTTACGCTACGGGGGTCGGCGGCTCGCTTCGCTCGCCTCCTCCCCCCTCCGCTCCACTCAGGTCTCGTAGGTTCGCTCCACTCAGGACCTCCGACGCCTACCCACTATAATATTTGTTCAAACACCTAATGGATATCTCCAACCGTTGTGAAGTTACAGCCCTTTCAATTTTAGGGGAGGTTGGGGAGGGGGGGGGGGGAGTTTTAAAAAAATATTTTGTCTAATTAAGTTCCCCTTTACAAGAATCTGAAAAAAAATTTGTTCCAAGTCTTAAGGCTTTCGAGATCCGCAAAAGGGGGGGAGAGGGGGGGCAAAGGGGGCAACACTGAAAAAAAATTTTTACTTCCCCGAGCCTCCTCTATCCGATTCCGCAAAAAAAATTGTTCCAAGTCTCTTAGTTTCCGAGATCCTCAATAGGGGGGGGGGAAGGGGGGCAAAAAGGGGGGGTTTGCGATTTTTCCCGAAGTCACCAGACCTACCTCTATACGAATCCGTCAAAATATACATACCTCCCCATCCACCAACAGGGAGAACAATTCTGTCAGTCAGTGAGTCAGTCAGTGGTAGTCTAAGTTTATATATTATAACTAGTTTGCGTGGTGCGCGTGCTGCAAGCAGCACGCGGTTTTCTTTTTCCATGTTTCTGACAGATGGTAATACCCTTCTAAAATTTTGAGAATCCATAGGAGATTAAAAATATTTAATAAACCGCTATGGGAAGCCCTAAATCAGTATGAAAACCCTTTAGGAGCCCTTAGCCATTAAGAAAAAAAAAAAAGAAAAAAATTAACCAAGTCGTCGGCCCTGAGTTACGCTTCACCCACTCGACCTTCGTTACGCTACGGAGGTCGGCGGCTCGCTTCGCTCGCCACCTCCCCCCTCCGCTCCACTCAGGTCTCGTAGGTTCGCTCCACTCAGGACCTCCGACCTGATGAAAAAAAAAAAAAAAAAAAAAAAAAAAAATTAAGAAAAAAAAAAATTGTAAAAAAAAAAATTCCCCTCAAGTTTCCAAGTCGTCGGCCCTGAGTTACGCTCACCCACTCGACCTTCGTTACGCTACGGGGGTCGGTGGCTCGCTTCGCTCGCCACCTCCCCCCTCCGCTTCACTCAGGTCTCGTAGGTTCGCTCCACTCAGGACCTCCGACGCCTACCTACTATAATATTAGTCCAAACACCTAATGGATAACTCTAACCGTTGTGAAGTTACAGCTCTTTCAATTTTAGGGGAGGTTGGGGGAGGGGGGGGGAAAGTTTTGAAAAAATATTTTGTCTAGCTAAGTTCCCCTTATCAAGAATCTGAAAAAAAATTGGTTCCAAGTCTTAAGGCTTTCGAGATTCGAAAAAGGGGGGGAGAGGGGGGGCAAAGGGGGCAACACTGAAAAAAAATTTTTACTTTCCCGAGCCTCCTCTATCCGATTCCGCAAAAAACAAAAATTACGGGTCTCCTAGTTTCCGAGATCCTCAAAAGGGGGGGGGCAAGGGGGGCAAAAAGGGGGGGTTTGGGATTTTTCCCCAACTCACCCGAGTTACTTGTTTACGAATCTGTCAAAATATACCCACCTCCCCATCCACCATCATGGAGAACAATTATGTCAATGAGTCAGTCAGTGAGTGAGTCAGTGGTAGTTTAAGTTTATATATTATAACTAGTTTGCGTGGTGCGCGTGCTGCAAGCAGCACGCGGTTTTCTTTTTCCATGTTTCTGACAGGTAGAGAGACCCTTATAAAATTTTGAGAATCCATAGGAGATATAAAATATTTAATAAACCGCAATGGGAAGCCCTAAATCAGTATGAAAACCCTTTAGGAGCCCTAAACCATTAAGAAAAAAAAAAAAGAAAAAAAAAACCCATGTCGTCGGCCCTGAGTTACGCTTCACCCACTCGACCTTCGTTACGCTACGGAGGTCGGCGGCTCGCTTCGCTCGCCACCTCCCCCCTCCGCTCCACTCAGGTCTCGTAGGTTCGCTCCACTCAGGACCTCCGACCTGTTTGATGTCTGCGTGGTGCGCGAGCTGCAAGCAGCTCGCGGTATTTTTTTCCTATTTTTGACAAGTAGAGACCCTTAAAAAATTTTGAAAAAAAAAAAAATTTAAGAAAAAAAATATTAAGAAAAAAAATTTTTTAGAAAAAAAAAAAAAAAAAAAAAAAATAAAAAAAAAAAAAATAATCCTCTCAATTTTCCAAGTCGTCGGCCCTGAGTTACGCTCACCCACTCGACCTTCGTTACGCTACGGGGGTCGGTGGCTCGCTTCGCTCGCCACCTCCCCCCTCCGCTCCACTCAGGTCTCGTAGGTTCACTCCACTCAGGACCTCCGACCTGTTTGTTGTTTGCGTGGTGCGCGAGCTGCAAGCAGCTCGCGGTATTTTTTTCCTATTTTTGACAAGTAGAGACCCTTATAAAATTTCGAAAAAAAAAAATTTAAGAAAAAAAATTTAAGAAAAAAAAATTTAAGAAAAAAAAAATTTATGAAAAAAAAAAAAAATTAAAAAAAAAAAATTTAAAAAAAAAATAATTAAAAAAAAAAATTTAAGAAAAAAAAAATGTATGAAAAAAAAATATTACCCTCAAGTTTCCAAGTCCAAACCCCATACAATTTGTCCCAAGGGGGATCCTCAAAAGGGGGGGGAAGGGGGGCAAAAAGGGGGGGTTTGGGATTTTTCCCCAACTCACCAGACCTACCCCTATACGAATCCATCAAAATATACCCACCTCCCCATCCACCATCATGGAGAACAATTATGTCAATGAGTGAGTGAGTCAGTCAGTGAATCAGTCAGTGGTAGTTTAAGTTTATATATTATAAACTAGTTTGCGTGGTGCGCGTGCTGCAAGCAGCACGCGGTTTTCTTTTTCCATGTTTCTGACAGGTTGAGAGACCCTTATAAAATTTTGAGAATCCATAGGAGATTTAAAATATTTAATAAACCGCTATGGGAACCCCTAAATCAGTATGAAAACCCTTTAGGAGCCCTTAGCCATTAAGAAAAAAAAAAAAAAAAAATTTACCAAGTCGTCGGCCCTGAGTTACGCTCACCCACTCGACCTTCGTTACGCTACGGGGGTCGGCGGCTCGCTTCGCTCGCCTCCTCCCCCCTCCGCTCCACTCAGGTCTCGTAGATTCGCTCCACTCAGGACCTCCGACGCCTACCCACTATAATATTTGTTCAAACACCTAATGGATATCTCCAACCGTTGTGAAGTTACAGCTCTTTCAATTTTAGGGGAGGTTGGGGAGGGGGGGGGTGAGTTTTGAAAAAATATTCTGACTAATTAAGTTCCCCTTTACAAGAATCTGAAAAAAAATTTGTTCCAAGTCTTAAGGCTTTCGAGATCCGCAAAAGGGGGGGAGAGGGGGGGCAAAGGGGGCAACACTGAAAAAAAATTTTTACTTCCCCGAGCCTCCTCTATCCGATTCCGCAAAAAACAAAAATTACGGGTCTCCTAGTTTCCGAGATCCTCAATAGGGGGGGGGGAGGGGGGGCAAAAAGGGGGGGTTTGGGATTTTTCCCCAACTCACCCGAGTTACTTGTTTATGAATCTGTCAAAATATACCCACCTCCCCATCCACCATCAGGGAGAACAATGATGTCAATGAGTGAGTCAGTCAGTCAGTGAGTGGTAGTCTAAGTTTATATAGTATAACTAGTTTGCGTGGTGCGCGTGCTGCAAGCAGCACGCGGTTTTCTTTTTCCATGTTTCTGACAGATGGTAATACCCTTCTAAAATTTTGAGAATCCATAGGAGATATAAAATATTTAATAAACCGCTATGGGAAGCCCTAAATCAGTATGAAAACCCTTTAGGAGCCCTAAACCATTAAGAAAAAATAAAACGAAAAAAATTAACCAAGTCGTCGGCCCTGAGTTACGCTTCACCCACTCGACCTTCGTTACGCTACGGAGGTCGGCGGCTCGCTTCGCTCGCCACCTCCCCCCTCCGCTCCACTCAGGTCTCGTAGGTTCGCTCCACTCAGGACCTCCGACCTGTTTGATGTTTGCGTGGTGCGCGAGCTGCAAGCAGCTCGCGGTATTTTTTTCCTATTTTTGACAAGTAGACCCTAAAAAAATTTTGAAAAAAAAAAAATTTTAAGAAAAAAAAAATTAAGAAAAAAAAAATTTTGGAAAAAAAAAAAAAAAAAAAAAAAATATATTAAGAAAAAAAAAAATTATAAAAAAAAAATATTACCCTCAAGTTTCCAAGTCGTCGGCCCTGAGTTACGCTCACCCACTCGACCTTCGTTACGCTACGGGGGTCGGCGGCTCGCTTCGCTCGCCACCTCCCCCCTCCGCTCCACTCAGGTCTCGTAGGTTCGCTCCACTCAGGACCTCCGACGCCTACCCACTATAATATTTGTTCAAACACCTAATGGATATCTCTAACCGTTGTGAAGTTACAGCTCTTTCAATTTTAGGGGAGGTTGGGGAGGGGGGGGGGAGTTTTGAAAAAATAATTTGTCTAACCAAGTTCCCCTTATCAAGATTCTGAAAAAAAAATTGTTCCAAGTCTTAAGGTTTTCGAGATTCGAAAAAGGGGGGGAGAGGGGGGGCAAAGGGGGCAACACTGAAAAAAAATTTTTACTTCCCCGAGCCTCCTCTATCCGATTCCGCAAAAAAAATTGTTCCAAGTCTCTTAGTTTCCGAGATCCTCAAAAGGGGGGGGGGAAGGGGGGCAAAAAGGGGGGGTTTGCGATTTTTCCCGAAGTTTCCAGACGTACCTCTATACGAATCCGTAAAAATATACCTACCTCCCCATCCACCAACAGGGAGAACAATTCTGTCAGTGAGTCAGTGAGTGGTAGTCTAAGTTTATATATTATAACTAGTTTGCGTGGTGCGCGTGCTGCAAGCAGCACGCGGTTTTCTTTTTCCATGTTTCTGACAGGTAGGTTTACCCTTTTTAAATTTTGAGAATCCATAGGAGATTTAAAATATTTAATAAACCGCTATGGGAACCCCTAAATCAGTATGAAAACCCTTTAGGAGCCCTTAGCCATTAAGAAAAAAAAAAAAAGAAAAAAATTTACCAAGTCGTCGGCCCTGAGTTACGCTCACCCACTCGACCTTCGTTACGCTACGGGGGTCGGCGGCTCGCTTCGCTCGCCTCCTCCCCCCTCCGCTCCACTCAGGTCTCGTAGGTTCGCTCCACTCAGGACCTCCGACGCCTACCCACTATAATATTTGTTCAAACACCTAATGGATATCTCCAACCGTTGTGAAGTTACAGCCCTTTCAATTTTAGGGGAGGTTGGGGAGGGGGGGGGGGGAGTTTTAAAAAAATATTTTGTCTAATTAAGTTCCCCTTTACAAGAATCTGAAAAAAAATTTGTTCCAAGTCTTAAGGCTTTCGAGATCCGCAAAAGGGGGGGAGAGGGGGGGCAAAGGGGGCAACACTGAAAAAAAATTTTTACTTCCCCGAGCCTCCTCTATCCGATTCCGCAAAAAAAATTGTTCCAAGTCTCTTAGTTTCCGAGATCCTCAATAGGGGGGGGGGAAGGGGGGCAAAAAGGGGGGGTTTGCGATTTTTCCCGAAGTCACCAGACCTACCTCTATACGAATCCGTCAAAATATACATACCTCCCCATCCACCAACAGGGAGAACAATTCTGTCAGTCAGTGAGTCAGTCAGTGGTAGTCTAAGTTTATATATTATAATAACTAGTTTGCGTGGTGCGCGTGCTGCAAGCAGCACGCGGTTTTCTTTTTCCATGTTTCTGACAGGTGGTAGCTACCCTTTAAAAATTTTGAGAATCCATAGGAGATATAAAATATTTAATAAACCGCTATGGGAAGCCCTAAATCAGTATGAAAACCCTTTAGGAGCCCTAAACCATTAAGAAAAAAAAAAAAAGAAAAAAATTAACCAAGTCGTCGGCCCTGAGTTACGCTCACCCACTCGACCTTCGTTACGCTACGGGGGTCGGTGGCTCGCTTCGCTCGCCACCTCCCCCCTTCGCTCCACTCCGGTCTCGTAGGTTCGCTCCACTCAGGACCTCCGACCTGTTTGATGTTTGCGTGGTGCGCGAGCTGCAAGCAGCTCGCGGTATTTTTTTCCTATTTTTGACAGGAAGAGACCCTTATAGAATTTTGAAAAAAAAAAAAAAAAATTAGAGAAAAAAAAAATTTGGTAAAAAAAAATTTATGAAAAAAAAAAAAAAAAAAAAAATTATGAAAAAAAAAAAAAATTAAAAAAAAAAAATTTATAAAAAAAAAAGTTACCCCTTAAGTTTCCAAGTCGTCGGCCCTGAGTTACGCTCACCCACTCGACCTTCGTTACGCTACGGGGGTCGGCGGCTCGCTTCGCTCGCCACCTCCCCCCTCCGCTCCACTCAGGTCTCGTAGGTTCGCTCCACTCAGGACCTCCGACGCCTACCTACTATAATATTTGTCCAAACACCTAATGGATATCTCTAACCGTTGTGAAGTTACAGCCCTTTCAAGTTTAGGGGAGGTTGGGGAGGGAGGGGGGGAAGTTTTGAAATTTTTTTCGACCTACCACCTGCCCCTTTAAAAGAATCTGAAAAAAAATTTGTTCCAAGTCTTAAGGTTTTCGAGATTCGAAAAAGGGGGGGAGATGGGGGGCAAAGGGGGCAACACTGAAAAAAAATTTTTACTTTCCCGAGCCTCCTTTATCCGATTCCGCAAAAAACAAAAATTACGGGTCTCGTAGTTTCCGAGATCCTCAAAAGGGGGGGGGCAAGGGGGGCAAAAAGGGGGGGTTTGGGATTTTTCCCCAACTCACCCGAGTTACTTGTTTACGAATCTGTCAAAATATACCCACCTCCCCATCCACCATCATGGAGAACAATTATGTCAATGAGTGAGTCAGTCAGTGAGTGAGTGGTAGTTTAAGTTTATATATTATAACTAGTTTGCGTGGTGCGCGTGCTGCAAGCAGCACGCGGTTTTCTTTATCCATGTTATTGACAGGTGGTAGCTACCCTTTAAAAATTTTGAGAATCCATAGGAGATTAAAAATATTTAATAAACCGCTATGGGAAGCCCTAAATCAGTATGAAAACCCTTTAGGAGCCCTTAGCCATTAAGAAAAAAAAAAAAAGAAAAAAATTTACCAAGTCGTCGGCCCTGAGTTACGCTCACCCACTCGACCTTCGTTACGCTACGGGGGTCGGCGGCTCGCTTCGCTCGCCTCCTCCCCCCTCCACTCCACTCAGGTCTCGTAGGTTCGCTCCACTCAGGACCTCCGACCCCAACTATAATATTTGTCCAAACACCTAATGGATATCTCTAACCGTTGTGAAGTTACAGCCCTTTCAATTTTAGGGGAGGTTGGGGAGGGAGGGGGGGGAAATTATTTTGACTAATTAAGTTCCCCTTTACAAGAATCTGAAAAAAAAATTGTTCCAAGTCTCATAACTTCCGAGATTCGAAAAAGGGGGGGAGAGGGGGGGCAAAGGGGGCAACACTGAAAAAAAATTTTTACTTTCCCGAGCCTCCTCTATCCGATTCCGCAAAAAAAATTGTTCCAAGTCTCTTAGTTTCCGAGATCCTCAATAAGGGGGGGGGAAGGGGGGCAAAAAGGGGGGGTTTGCGATTTTTCCCGAAGTTACCAGACGTACCTCTATACGAATCCGTCAAAATATACATACCTCCCCATCCACCAACAGGGAGAACAATTCTGTCAGTGAGTGAGTCAGTGGTAGTTTAAGTTTATATATTATAACTAGTTTGCGTGGTGCGCGTGCTGCAAGCAGCACGCGGTTTTCTTTTTCCATGTTTCTGACAGATGGTAATACCCTTCTAAAATTTTGAGAATCCATAGGAGATGTAAAATATTTAATAAACCGCTATGGGAAGCCCTAAATCAGTATGAAAACCCTTTAGGAGCCCTAAAGCATTAAGAAAAAAAAAAAAAAAGAAAAAAAAACCCATGTCGTCGGCCCTGAGTTACGCTTCACCCACTCGACCTTCGTTACGCTACGGAGGTCGGCGGCTCGCTTCGCTCGCCACCTCCCCCCTCCGCTCCACTCAGGTCTCGTAGGTTCGCTCCACTCAGGACCTCCGACCTGTTTGATGTTTGCGTGGTGCGCGAGCTGCAAGCAGCTCGCGGTATTTTTTTCCTATTTTTGACAAGTAGACCCTTAAATAATTTTGAAAAAAAAAAAAAATAAAAAAAAAAAAAAATTAAGAAAAAAAAAATTTTTGAAAAAAAAAAAAAAAAAAAATTAAAAAAAAAATTTTTTGGTAAAAAAAAAAATATTACCCTCAAGTTTCCAAGTCGTCGGCCCTGAGTTACGCTCACCCACTCGACCTTCGTTACGCTACGGGGGTCGGCGGCTCGCTTCGCTCGCCACCTCCCCCCTCCGCTCCACTCAGGTCTCGTAGGTTCGCTCCACTCAGGACCTCCGACGCCTACCCACTATAATATTTGTTCAAACACCTAATGGATATCTCTAACCGTTGTGAAGTTACAGCTCTTTCAATTTTAGGGGAGGTTGGGGAGGGGGGGGGGAGTTTTGAAAAAATATTTTGTCTAACCAAGTTCCCCTTAATACAAATCTGAAAAAAAATTTGTTCCAAGTCTTAAGGTTTTCGAGATTCGAAAAAGGGGGGGAGAGGGGGGGCAAAGGGGGCAACACTGAAAAAATATTTTTACTTCCCCGAGCCTCCTCTATCCGATTCCGCAAAAAACAAAAATTACGGGTCTCCTAGTTTCCGAGATCCTCAATAGGGGGGGGGCAAGGGGGGCAAAAAGGGGGGGTTTGGGATTTTTCCCCAACTCACCCGAGTTACTTGTTTATGAATCTGTCAAAATATACCCACCTCCCCATCCACCATCAGGGAGAACAATTATGTCAATGAGTGAGTCAGTCAGTGAATCAGTGAGTGGTAGTTTAAGTTTATATATTATAACTAGTTTGCGTGGTGCGCGTGCTGCAAGCAGCACGCGGTTTTCTTTATCCATGTGTTTGACAGGTAGGTTTACCCTTTTAAAATTTTGAGAATCCATAGGAGATTAAAAATATTTAATAAACCGCTATGGGAAGCCCTAAATCAGTATGAAAACCCTTTAGGAGCCCTAAACCATTAAGAAAAAAAAAAAAAAAAAATTTACCAAGTCGTCGGCCCTGAGTTACGCTTCACCCACTCGACCTTCGTTACGCTACGGAGGTCGGCGGCTCGCTTCGCTCGCCACCTCCCCCCTCCGCTCCACTCAGGTCTCGTAGGTTCGCTCCACTCAGGACCTCCGACCTGTTTGATGTTTGCGTGGTGCGCGAGCTGCAAGCAGCTCGCGGTATTTAGTAGACCCTAAAAAAATTTTGAAAAAAAAAAATTTAAAAAAAAAAAAAATTAAGAAAAAAAAAATTTTGGAAAAAAAAAAAAAAAAAAAAAAAAAAAAAAATTAAGAAAAAAAAAAATTATAAAAAAAAATATTACCCTCAAGTTTCCAAGTCGTCGGCCCTGAGTTACGCTCACCCACTCGACCTTCGTTACGCTACGGGGGTCGGTGGCTCGCTTCGCTCGCCACCTCCCCCCTCCGCTCCACTCAGGTCTCGTAGGTTCGCTTCACTCAGGACCTCCGACGCCTACCTACTATAATATTTGTCCAAACACCTAATGGATATCTCTAACCGTTGTGAAGTTACAGCCCTTTCAATTTTAGGGGAGGTTGGGGAGGGGGGGGGTGAGTTTTGAAAAAATATTTTGTCTAACCAAGTTCCCCTTAATACAAATCTGAAAAAAAAATTGTTCCAAGTCTTAAGGCTTCCGAGATCCGCAAAAGGGGGGGTGAGGGGGGGCAAAGGGGGCAACACTGAAAAAATATTTTTACTTCCCCGAGCCTCCTCTATCCGATTCCGCAAAAAACAAAAATTACGGGTCTCGTAGTTTCCGAGATCCTCAAAAGGGGGGGGGCAAGGGGGGCAAAAAGGGGGGGTTTGGGATTTTTCCCCAACTCACTCGAGTTACTTGTTTATGAATCTGTCAAAATATACCCACCTCCCCATCCACCATCAGGGAGAACAATTATGTCAATGAGTGAGTCAGTCAGTGAATCAGTGAGTGGTAGTTTAAGTTTATATATTATAACTAGTTTGCGTGGTGCGCGTGCTGCAAGCAGCACGCGGTTTTCTTTATCCATGTTATTGACAGGTGGTAGCTACCCTTTAAAAATTTTGAGAATCCATAGGAGATTAAAAATATTCAATAAACCGCTATGGGAAGCCCTAAATCAGTATGAAAACCCTTAAGGAGCCCTAAAGCATTAAGAAAAAAAAAGAAAAAAAAATCCCATGTCGTCGGCCCTGAGTTACGCTTCACCCACTCGACCTTCGTTACGCTACGGAGGTCGGCGGCTCGCTTCGCTCGCCACCTCCCCCCTCCGCTCCACTCAGGTCTCGTAGGTTCGCTCCACTCAGGACCTCCGACCAGCGATGTTTGCGTGGTGCGCGAGCTGCAAGCAGCTCGCGGTATTTTTTTCCTATTTTTGACAGGAAGAGACCCTTAAAAATTTTGAAAAAAAAAAAAAAATATTAAAAAAAAAAAAATTAAGAAAAAAAAAATTTACAAAAAAAAAAAAAAAAAAAAAAAAATTTGGAAAAAAAAAAATTTATAAAAAAAAAAAATATTAAAAAAAAATATATTACCCTCAAGTTTCCAAGTCGTCGGCCCTGAGTTACGCTCACCCACTCGACCTTCGTTACGCTACGGGGGTCGGCGGCTCGCTTCGCTCGCCTCCTCCCCCCTCCGCTCCGGTCTCGTAGGTTCGCTCCACTCAGGACCTCCGACGCCTACCCACTATAATATTTGTTCAAACACCAAATGGATATCTCTAACCGTTGTGAAGTTACAGCCCTTTCAATTTTAGGGGAGGTTGGGGAGGGGGGGCGAGAGTTTTGAAAAAATATTTTGTCTAACCAAGTTCCCCTTAATACAAATCTGAAAAAAAAATTGTTCCAAGTCTTAAGGTTTCCGAGATTCGAAAAAGGGGGGGAGAGGGGGGGCAAAGGGGGCAACACTGAAAAAAAATTTTTACTTTCCCGAGCCTCCTCTATCCGATTCCGCAAAAAACAAAAATTACGGGTCTCCTAGTTTCCGAGATCCTCAATAGGGGGGGGGGGAGGGGGGGCAAAAAGGGGGGGTTTGGGATTTTTCCCCAACTCACCCGAGTTACTTGTTTACGAATCTGTCAAAATATACCCACCTCCCCATCCACCATCAGGGAGAACAATGATGTCAATGAGTGAGTCAGTGAGTCAGTGGTAGTTTAAGTTTATATATTATAACTAGTTTGCGTGGTGCGCGTGCTGCAAGCAGCACGCGGTTTTCTTTATCCATGTGTTTGACAGGTTGAGAGTACCCTTGTAAAATTTTGAGAATCCATAGGAGATATAAAATATTTAATAAACCGCTATGGGAAGCCCTAAATCAGTATGAAAACCCTTTAGGAGCCCTAAAGCATTAAGAAAAAAAAAAAGAAAAAGAAAATCCAAGTCGTCGGCCCTGAGTTACGCTTCACCCACTCGACCTTCGTTACGCTACGGAGGTCGGCGGCTCGCTTCGCTCGCCACCTCCCCCCTCCGCTCCACTCAGGTCTCGTAGGTTCGCTCCACTCAGGACCTCCGACCTGTTTGATGTTTGCGTGGTGCGCGAGCTGCAAGCAGCTCGCGGTATTTTTTCCTATTTTTGACAAGTAGAGACCCTTTAAAAATTCTGAAAAAAAAAAAATGTAAAAAAAAAAATTAAGAAAAAAAAATTTTTGAAAAAAAAAAAAAAAAAAATTAAAAAAAAAAAAATTTGGAAAAAAAAAAAAATTATAAAAAAAAAATATTACCCTCAAGTTTCCAAGTCGTCGGCCCTGAGTTACGCTCACCCACTCGACCTTCGTTACGCTACGGGGGTCGGCGGCTCGCTTCGCTCGCCTCCTCCCCCCTCCGCTCCACTCAGGTCTCGTAGGTTCGCTCCACTCAGGACCTCCGACGCCTACCTACTATAATATTAGTCCAAACACCTAATGGATAACTCTAACCGTTGTGAAGTTACAGCTCTTTCAATTTTAGGGGAGGTTGGGGAGGGGGGGGGGGAGTTTTGAAAAAATATTTTGTCTAACTAAGTTCCCCTTTATACAAATCTGAAAAAAAATTTGTTTCAAGTCTTAAGGTTTTCGAGATTCGAAAAAGGGGGGGAGAGGGGGGGCAAAGGGGGCAACACTGAAAAAAATTTTTACTTCCCCCAGCCTCCTCTATCCGATTCCGCAAAAAACAAAAATTACGGGTCTCGTAGTTTCCGAGATCCTCAAAAGGGGGGGGGCAAGGGGGGCAAAAAGGGGGGGTTTGGGATTTTTCCCCAACTCACTCGAGTTACTTGTTTATGAATCTGTCAAAATATACCCACCTCCCCATACACCATCATGGAGAACAATTATGTCAATGAGTGAGTCAGTCAGTGAATCAGTGAGTGGTAGTTTAAGTTTATATATTATAACTAGTTTGCGTGGTGCGCGTGCTGCAAGCAGCACGCGGTTTTCTTTTTCCATGTTTCTGACAGGTGGAGAGACCCTTATAAAATTTTGAGAATCCATAGGAGATTTAAAATATTTAATAAACCGCTATGGGAACCCCTAAATCAGTATGAAAACCCTTTAGGAGCCCTTAGCCATTAAGAAAAAAAAAAAAAAAAAAAAAAATTTACCAAGTCGTCGGCCCTGAGTTACGCTCACCCACTCGACCTTCGTTACGCTACGGGGGTCGGCGGCTCGCTTCGCTCGCCTCCTCCCCCCTCCGCTCCACTCAGGTCTCGTAGGTTCGCTCCACTCAGGACCTCCGACGCCTACCTACTATAATATTTGTTCAAAAACCTAATGGATAACTCTAACCGTTGTGAAGTTACAGCTCTTTCAATTTTAGGGGAGGTTGGGGAGGGGAGGGGTGAGGTTTGAAAAAATATTTTGACTAACTAAGTTCCCCTTAATACAAATCTGAAAAAAAATGTGTTCCAAGTCTTAAGGTTTTCGAGATTCGTAAAAGGGGGGGAGAGGGGGGGCAAAAGGGGCAACACTGAAAAAAAATATTTACTTTTCCGAGCCTCCTCTATCCGATTCCGCAAAAAACAAAAATTACGGGTCTCCTAGTTTCCGAGATCCTCAATAGGGGGGGGGGAAGGGGGGCAAAAAGGGGGGGTTTGGGATTTTTCCCCAACTCACCCGAGTTACTTGTTTACGAATCTGTCAAAATATACCCACCTCCCCATCCACCATCAGGGAGAACAATGATGTCAATGAGTGAGTCAGTGAGTCAGTGGTAGTTTAAGTTTATATATTATAACTAGTTTGCGTGGTGCGCGTGCTGCAAGCAGCACGCGGTTTTCTTTTTCCATGTTTCTGACAGGTAGAGAGACCCTTATAAAATTTTGAGAATCCATAGGAGATTAAAAATATTTAATAAACCGCTATGGGAACCCCTAAATCAGTATGAAAACCCTTTAGGAGCCCTTAGCCATTAAGAAAAAAAAAAAAAAAATAGATTTACCAAGTCGTCGGCCCTGAGTTACGCTCACCCACTCGACCTTCGTTACGCTACGGGGGTCGGCGGCTCGCTTCGCTCGCCTCCTCCCCCCTCCGCTCCACTCAGGTCTCGTAGGTTCGCTCCACTCAGGACCTCCGACGCCTACCCACTATAATATTTGTTCAAACACCTAATGGATATCTCCAACCGTTGTGAAGTTACAGCTCTTTCAATTTTAGGGGAGGTTGGGGAGGGGGGAAGGTGAGTTTTGAAAAAATATTCTGACTAATTAAGTTCCCCTTTACAAGAATCTGAAAAAAAAATTGTTCCAAGTCTTAAGGCTTTCGAGATCCGCAAAAGGGGGGGAGAGGGGGGAAAATGGGGGCAACACTGAAAAAAAATTTTTACTTCCCCGAGCCTCCTCTATCCGATTCCGCAAAAAAAATTGTTCCAAGTCTCTTAGTTTCCGAGATCCTCAATAGGGGGGGGGGAAGGGGGGCAAAAAGGGGGGGTTTGCGATTTTTCCCGAAGTTTCCAGACGTACCTCTATACGAATCCGTAAAAATATACCTACCTCCCCATCCACCAACAGGGAGAACAATTCTGTCAGTGAGTGAGTGAGTGGTAGTCTAAGTTTATATATTATAACTAGTTTGCGTGGTGCGCGTGCTGCAAGCAGCACGCGGTTTTCTTTATCCATGTGTTTGACAGGTAGGTTTACCCTTTTAAAATTTTGAGAATCCATAGGAGATTTAAAATATTTAATAAACCGCTATGGGAAGCCCTAAATCAGTATGAAAACCCTTTAGGAGCCCTTAGCCATTAAGAAAAAAAAAAAAAGAAAAAATTTACCAAGTCGTCGGCCCTGAGTTACGCTCACCCACTCGACCTTCGTTACGCTACGGGGGTCGGCGGCTCGCTTCGCTCGCCTCCTCCCCCCTCCGCTCCACTCAGGTCTCGTAGGTTCGCTCCACTCAGGACCTCCGACGCCTACCCACTATAATATTTGTTCAAACACCTAATGGATATCTCCAACCGTTGTGAAGTTACAGCTCTTTCAATTTTAGGGGAGGTTGGGGAGGGGGGGGGGGGTGAGTTTTGAAAAAATATTCTGACTAATTAAGTTCCCCTTTACAAGAATCTGAAAAAAAATTTGTTCCAAGTCTCATAACTTCCGAGATTCGCAAAAGGGGGGGAGAGTGGGGGCAAAGGGGGCAACACTGAAAAAAATTTTTTACTTCCCCGAGCCTCCTCTATCCGATTCCGCAAAAAAAATTGTTCCAAGTCTCTTAGTTTCCGAGATCCTCAAAAGGGGGGGGGGAAGGGGGGCAAAAAGGGGGGGTTTGCGATTTTTCCCCAACTCACCAGACCTACCTCTATACGAATCTGTCAAAATATACCTACCTCCCCATCCACCAACAGGGAGAACAATTATGTCAATGAGTGAGTGAGTGAGTGGTAGTCTAAGTTTATATATTATAACTAGTTTGCGTGGTGCGCGTGCTGCAAGCAGCACGCGGTTTTCTTTTTCCATGTTTCTGACAGATGGTAATACCCTTCTAAAATTTTGAGAATCCATAGGAGATATAAAATATTTAATAAACCGCTATGGGAACCCCTAAATCAGTATGAAAACCCTTTAGGAGCCCTGAAACATTCATCCAAGTCGTCGGCCCTGAGTTACGCTCACCCACTCGACCTTCGTTACGCTACGGGGGTCGGCGGCTCGCTTCGCTCGCCTCCTCCCCCCTCCGCTCCACTCAGGTCTCGTAGGTTCGCTCCACTCAGGACCTCCGACGCCTACCCACTATAATATTTGTTCAAACACCTAATGGATATCTCCAACCGTTGTGAAGTTACAGCTCTTTCAATTTTAGGGGAGGTTGGGGAGGGGGGGGGGGTGAGTTTTGAAAAAATATTCTGACTAATTAAGTTCCCCTTTACAAGAATCTGAAAAAAAAATTGTTCCAAGTCTTAAGGCTTTCGAGATCCGCAAAAGGGGGGGAGAGCGGGGGCAAAGGGGGCAACACTGAAAAAAAATTTTTACTTCCCCGAGCCTCCTCTATCCGATTCCGCAAAAAAAAATTGTTCCAAGTCTCTTAGTTTCCGAGATCCTCAATAGGGGGGGGGGAAGGGGGGCAAAAAGGGGGGGTTTGCGATTTTTCCCCAACTCACCAGACCTACCTCTATACGAATCCGTCAAAATATACCTACCTCCCCATCCACCATCAGGGAGAACAATGATGTCAATGAGTGAGTCAGTCAGTGGTAGTCTAAGTTTATATATTATAATAAAAAGCAATAATATTGAAGAAGAGGGACCATACACAAACTATTTATATACTTGCTATTGCTTGCTTGTTGTTTATTATATTTTAAGATGTTTATGGAATAAAAGCCATTTAAAAAATCTTTGTTTAATTTAACTTATTATGTAATAAAAAAACTCTCTAATGCTATCTAAAAATAATCTTTTACCTTTTTTTCTATAATCAACAGTGGTAATACAAATGAATGACTTACAACCTAACATAGAAATCAGATAGAAAAATAGATTTTACTATACATATAGATATAGGTACCTACATAATGATGAATAATGTTAATAACACTAACGAAATCCTTAGTAGTTTTAGAAGCTCGCTGAGTTCTATTGACGCTCAGCTTGAAAGTCTGAAGGCGTCACTTGAGGAGAAAACGAATATAATCAACGTCTTGAAAAATGAGAACGGGCACCTTCGGGAAACTGTGCATAGTCTTGAAGAACACCTACGCCAGTCGGAGCAACAGGCACTGTCAAACGATGTGGACATCGTTGGAGTTCCAGAGGCCAAAGGTGAGGCCACTGTTCACGTCGTGTTGACCCTTGCCCGAAAGTTAGGAGTAAATCTTAACGAAGGCGACGTCGTTAGTGCTGGCCGGGTTGGTGCGGTGCGTGAT
This sequence comes from Xanthorhoe designata, assembly GCA_963582015.1. Lineage (NCBI taxonomy): Eukaryota > Metazoa > Arthropoda > Insecta > Lepidoptera > Geometridae > Xanthorhoe > Xanthorhoe designata. The sequence goes on from OY757058.1 coordinate 2,860,849, forward strand.
GACACTACTGGACGTGTCCGCGCGCGACCAATTGCCGTAAGGTTGGTTCGGCGTGCGATTCGGGATGAATTGCTACAGGCTGCGCGTGTTCGCCGTGGCGTTTCAACAGGTGATGCTGGCCTGGTGGGCGAGTCCCGTAAGTTCTACATCAATGAACGCCTTACGCGGGAAAATCGGATACTCTTAATGCGGGCACGAGAGATTGGAGCACGACTGAAATGGAGATTTATTTGGTCGAAGGACGGTCGTGTTTACGCCCGACAACATCAGAGCGAGGACTCTCCGAGACACCGCCTGCGTTTTGAGGCTGATCTCGTCCGGGTTTTTGGTGCTGAAGCAGTTGGTGCTGTTGGTGGAAATGCTGCATCATAAACTCATTTTATTTTACGTCTCATACGTTATGTTATATATGTTTTTATTGAACTTTATTTTAAATGTGCATGTAATTTTTTATTGTTATTCTGCTTGTACTATGTTTTTGTACTTTTATCTTGCGTTTGCTGAGAACTCAAAAGTGTATGCTTGCTTATCTTCATACAACACACATAATCTTCACATGTTACATATCGCTTGTAAAATTGTTTGTTCATCTGCTGCTTGTCTTCTAATTTTCCAAATTAGTATATATACCAATAGTAATTTCTTGCTTTCTCAATTAATGCTTACATTGTATATATTTTGTTATTTTGCTTGTACTATGTTTTTGTACTTTTATTTTGCGTTTGCTGAGAAATCAAAAGTGTCTGCTTGCTCATCCTCACACAACACATATAATCCTCACATGTTACATACCGCTTTTAAACTTGTTTGTTCATCTGCTGCTTGTCTCCTAATATTCCAAATCAGTATACATACAAATAGTAATTTCTTGTTTTCTCAATTAATGCTTACAACCAGCTATATTCTGTTTCTTCTATGATGGCTACCCGTAATAACTTATTAAAAATAGCTTTATACAACGCGGGATCGCTTAATACGTCAGGTAGTGAATTTACGTTGAGAGTCGAGCAGTTTTTACCTGAAATTCTTGCAATAAATGAGTCCTGGCTGAAGGATGGATCTGAAGCACTTGCTCCTAAAATACCTGGATACCGCTTTAAAATGAAACCACGCCTGAATACTGTTTTACAGGGCCGAGGAGGTGGAGTTGCTTTCTACATTCGAAGCGGTGTCAGAGTTCGTTATTTAGAAAACCCACCCTCTTCAGTTGAGCAGTGGTGGTTATCTACCAACGCGAATGGACTCCGGATTGTGATTGGCACGGCGTATCGCCCGCAATGGCAGTCGGTTGACGTATTTTTCGATGATCTTACTAATACTATTACATCATTTAACCAAATGGATAAAGTTATTCTTCTAGGAGATTTCAACGTAACAAAAAAATCTGATCAGGAAAAACTTGATTGTTTTTTACATAGCCTGAGTCTAAGGCAGTATGTAACCGAACCAACGCATTTCACTGACCACAGCGCCACCATTCTTGATCTCGTTTGTACAGATATAAAAGTAAATTCAATTGAAGTAGTTAATATCACTGGAACACATGGACATGCAATGATAAATGTCACATTAAATATACGAAAGGGAAAACCAATACCAAAGTTTATTTCTTATAGGCCTATTAAGGACATTAATATGGATGCATTTAATGAAATGCTTTACTCTCTGGACTGGGAAAGCATACAGTATGTGACTTGCGTTGATGATATGGTTAAAATTTTCAATAAACTAACTAAGGAAATGTATGATAGACATGCACCTATTAAAACTACTCAAATTAGAGAAAAACCTTCTCCCTGGATGACGGACACAGTAAGATTGATGCTTGAGTTAAAGCACGATGCCTTTAAACGATATCGTTCTACTGGTTTAATTCCTCACAAAGATTACTTCAAATCTCTCAAGCTTCTTGTAGAACAAGCCATATTTTCTGAAAAACGAGCTTTTTTTGACAAAGAAATTAACAATCACGCACATGACTCTAAGGTTCTTTGGAAGAAACTAAAAAACAATGTATTAATTGACTCTAAAGAAAGTGAAGTTTTGCCTAGCTCCATTAGCAATCCTGATTTGATAAACCAGCACTTTCTCAATGTTCCTGGATCTGACACTGTTTCTCTGTCCATGTTAAGTTATTTCGAACATCACAGATTTTGCAATGCAACTTTTAAACTTACCCCAGTTAGTGAGCATGATGTATCAAAAGCGTTATTGTCAATAAAATCGAATGCGCAGGGTGTCGATCACATCAACATGGACATGATCCTGCTTACATTACCCTATACACTGCCTTTCATAACTGCAATAATCAATAAATCAATAGTTTCTTCCACGTTTCCATCTCTATGGAAGACTAGTCTTATAACCCCTATTCCTAAAGTCCAAAATCCGTCACATTTTAAAGATCTCCGACCAATCAGTATTTTACCATGCTTATCTAAGGTTTTAGAACGAATAGTGTTTACCCAAGCCTTGAAATATATTGAAGATAATGATATTCTACCTCAATTGCAGTCTGGTTTTAGAAAGGGAGTCAGTACAGCCACCGCGCTTCTCGATGTTGTTGACAATGTGCTTTCTGCTCAAGATTCTGGTAAGAGCACAGTCTTAGTACTACTCGACTTCTCCCGCGCATTTGACTGTATCAGCATACCCTTGCTACTCTCTAAGATGTCTTATTATGGTTTTAGCTCATCCACAATTTTATGGTTTGACAGTTATTTAAAAGGTAGAAGCCAAATGGTTCAAGTGCGAAATAGTGAAGGCGTATCAAACTTTTCGGCGGCATCTAGTGTTGAAAGAGGAGTGCCACAGGGATCAATACTGGGTCCCCTTTTATTCATTCTTTACACTACTGATATAATTACACAGATCCATCACTCACAATACCATTTATACGCTGACGATGTACAAATGTATGTGCACACGAAACCTTCCAAACTTGATTCGGCCATTCGTCATCTAAATTCTGACCTTGATAGAATAGCATCCTGGTCACACAAAAACTGCCTTGCTTTAAACCCGTCTAAATCAAAATTTATGGTATTGGGTTCTAGAAAACAAATAGAGTCTACTTTGTCGCATGGCCCTATTGTCGAAATACTTGGTAACCCTGTAGAGTATGCAACTGAAGTTCGCAATCTGGGCATACTCATGGACAATCGATTACATTTTGAAAACCACATAAAAAATGTGTCAAAAAGTTGTTTTTATCGCCTCAGGGTCATGTACAAAGTTCGACATTTGCTAAGTGAGGAGGTAAGGCTCAAGCTGTGTGAGTCGCTAATCCTGTCCAAGCTTAACTATGGTGACATTGTTACAGGACCGTGCCTGCTAGCTAAGACCAAAAAGCTAATTCAGCGTGTTCAAAATGCGTGCATCCGTTTTTGCTATAAAATACCGCCAAGAAGTCATATTAGCCCCTATATCAACCGTGCAAAGTTATTGAATATGACAACTCGGAGAAATTTGCATATGGCTAGCCTCCTCAATACTGTCATAAGATATAAACAACCTCACTACTTATACGACAAAATTGAATGGCGCCACAATAACCGTAGACAGGATCCTAGACAAGCAAACAGATTTAAATTAGTTACTCCATTCCACAAAACACGTGCTTTTGAAGGAAGCTTCCGCTACCAGGCTACTAAATGCTGGAATGACTTGCCCCCCCCACTGAGAAATTCTCTTTCAAAAGGGACTTTCAAAACCCACTACAAAAGGCTTCTCTTAGCGGAGCAGATTGGTAGCGGCTAAGCTTCCTATCACTAACAACACACGCACATATTCTCACACATACTCTCAGTTAATAGGTACACACACACACATGCAGTCTTTGTTCACACAATTCACATTATTTTATTATTTGAGTTTATATTTATTTTGATATATAGGTACTTATCGCTTTTATTTTTATTTATTATTCGCCCCCGTACACCCTCCCCCCCCCCCCCCCTCCCTCCCTCCTGGGCGACACTGAAAAACAGCGCCTGATCTCTGGATCTAGGCAAATAGGCTGAGTTGTTGCCGTTTCAGCTAATATTTTTTATTTTATTTCTTTTTTTAGTTTCAATTTAGTTTTTTTATCTCTGTTAGTTATAAAATTTTTAGCTGAATAAACTTATTTTCTTTCTTTCTTTCTTTCTTTTAATAAGATAAGATAAGATAATTTTTAATTGTAAAACTGTTGAATGGTTACAAGTTAAGATAAAAAGTACAAACAGTTTGCCCTTTTCGGACGTACAACATTAAAAAATTTAATAATACTCTACCTTATATTAAATTAGGTAGGGTCAGGTGTCCAACGTTGAAACAGTGGTACACAGTGAAACTTTGCGAAATTTCTGAAATGTGACGTTACCAGATCTTGCAGTTTATCGCATAAGGAGCCCCCCTCGAACCTCATGCTATATCCTAGTTTGCGTCGATGGCGCGCGAAAGAAGATTTTTTGCGGAGCTTTTTTCATTTTTTTTACAAAAAAGTACGAATTTTCTGCTTTCTTTCAAGATTTTACATTTAGTTATGCTAGCATATCTCACATTTCTCAGGATTACCTAACATCGGACATATTTCATAGATTAACGTGGACTATAACATTTTAATAAAGTGATGCAATGTAGTAAAAATAAAATAAGATAACTAAAGATACCCTTGGTAGTCAACAATGAAACAAATGCACAGTGGACACAGTGAAACAGTATTTTATATAGTAACCTACTAGGTTACTATTAGAGTCTAATTAACTAGTACCTTATGGATACCATACTATTCTTATGTTGTTATTTTGTTGTAATGAAGTATTATTTTTAGAATTCTTATAAAAAAATATATAATAACTAATGATTTTCATTATGTAAAGAATTTTTTTTGCACATTAACTAATTTCTTTGGTCATTTACCTATTTTATGTAATTTGGAAAGTCTGATAGCGTATTAACTTTGAATAACACCTTTTTTTATTAAATACAAGCAATTTTTGACATTAATTTAACAATGATGGAAACATCCGGTACAAATTAATACGTTTCATTGTTTAATTTATGGTGTTTTATTGTGTACACGGTCGTGTACACAGTGAAACATTTCTAATTTTTTTGTTTTTATTTTTTTATGGCCTGTGTATACATCAATTGAAAAAACTATAAATGACATCCAATACTCAAATAAATAACCTGTATACCTGTAAAAAACTAGATTTATATCGGTAGAAACGAAAGATCTATGAGACTTTGAATTTTTGGTGTTTCAACGTTGGACACCTGACCCTACTTAGAGCAAAGTAAAGATTTGTAATATTTACTAATCCAACAATGATTAAATGAAAATGTGACCATTGAAATAAAATGAACCCACTACCTTCGGTTTGGTTTTCGCGGATGTCCTGGACTATTTCCAGTACCTACATCTACGAAAACCAACACGATTACAAAATAAGAATTTTTCATAAACTTTTAAATCGCATGTCTAAAACTTCGAACTAGGTATAATTATCGAAAGTAGGGCACATCCAACTCTAAATAACTTAAGAGTGGCCTATTTATAACAACAGAATATTATGTAGTCACTATCATATAGAATATTACCTATAGTGTTTCTATGACAGCATAATATCAGTAAATATGTGATATCTTTTCTATAGCAAAAGGCACGTCATTCGTAATTTAACTACCCCAGTCGGTCATGGTTCGTCGTAGCAGTGCTACGTTGCCTACGGTGCTACGCCGCGATAATGTAAAAGTTTACCTAGTCTAAAACAATGGACAAAAATTTTTTTGTAAGTAGGGTAGCTTTTTTTATAGAAAATACAACATTAGACCAAGGAAGATTTACTAGAAAGGTGACAGTTTTAGTTATAATGGCTGAAAAAAAAGCATGAAGAAAGAAAAAAAACGATTTATTTTTAATTCACGCGCCAAGATTTTTTCGATGACTTTCAGCCAGTTCTTATTTTTGCACAGTACTTGGGCTTTATTCCCCAAATCACTTTATAAGAACGTAACGTGCAGTGACGTCATTTTGAAATACGAATCTATGGTGCCAAGGCTTGTTTTCTTAAAATGGTATTCTCCACGCTCTGTCACACAAGTTAAGTCTTGATCTTGAACGAATAGCCACTGGACTAGACATAATTATAAGCGAACGTACCTTCACCGGTCTTGTCAGTAGGTAACCAGTCAAATTCTAGCCTTGGTCGTTTGTTTTTGCGTAAGTCTGAAGCACTTACTTTTCAATAAAACATCTCCCAAAAATTACTAAATGTTCAGATAAATTGTGTAAAAACTATAGCGGCGGAAGCAGCACTACTTCTTTTCACATATTAATAGGTACATTATTTTATTACATTTAGGTATTGTTATTAATCACTAAATAGAATCACAATGTAGGTACCTACCTAAAATAAAATTTCGTATTAGCCAACTTCATTTAAGGTGCCTGTATGGGTGAAACTAGCGCCACCGCCTATTTTATTTTATTATTACGTTGAACAAAGGAATTTGAAAAAACTGAATGTACAGTTTGTGAAACCTATCATAAGCTTTTTTTAATACCTATGTAATAGTTTCATTTTGTATAGTTTAGGAGAAATAGCGAAAACAGAGTTTGGTAGCCACCAAGTGCAACTTCGCTATGTACAATAATAAATTTGTATGTAATTACAGATAAAATGTATCTATGTAGTTTATCAGTCATCTGGTTACCATAACACAAGCATTAAATTGCTTAGCTTGGGACTAGATGACGCCGCCGTGTGGAATGTCCAAGGATATTTATTTATTATTTATTTATTTACTTATTTATATTTTATGTCGGGTCCAGTGGCTACTTCGTTCATGGTCTTGATATTTTCGTAATTCGTTCAAAACCATACTTCCGCGAATGTTTTTGGAAAGTTATCATAATTTTAGTTGATTGATTTTTTTGGTTTAAGCCACATCATATTATAAGTAAAATAACATTGAATTAGATGGTTATTAAATAACAATAATTATTAATTTTGTTGTTATTCAAAGTTTTGAGTCAAAAAATAATTATTTTAATTCATTAGGTACGTCCGACTAGTTCCCGGACGAATTGTCAAATGTCATAACAATTATCTACTTCAATCATTGATTGATTTTCATCGAAATTGCATTTTCTCTATTTTAATTACCTAAAACTAGCAATGAAAATGTAAATTGTTATTCGAAAACAACGCACAAATATAAGTAGGAGAGATTTAGGGGATGATCATGATCCTAATCAATGGATCCTAAAATTGTAAACGTGTGAGCACTACCTAGAAGTGGTTTTAGTGATTGCGCGGCATCCTTGGAGGCAAACTTGGGTAGCTTTGTACTTTATTTGGAGCTATCAAAAGTCAATTGGAAACGATTGGTTAGCACTATCAGCCAGCCTAGTGCAAGTCGCTTCATAGCGAAATTGGAGAGCACGTTCAATGTTGCTGCCAACCTACATTTCCTACTTCTCGTCTCGGCAAGAGAGTAAAAGTCAGAGTTTTTTTTATCAATCACATTTATTTCACAACCATTTATTATTAATTGCATTTGTTAGATCCATGAGGGCATCAGCGATCCTGTAAAAGCAATCTCATCATAGTGCTTTGTGAATAAATTTATAAAAAATGTGTTGTTTTTTTCTGGTAAAGCATAATATTTTATATAGCACTTATTTTAGGTTATCTTGTTAGGATTACCGACTTGATTTATCTTTGTTGCCGACAAATATTCAATGATAGAATACGTAATATAATTTTCTCAAAATACAATAAATAAATAATATACCGTGCCGTCACTAATGTCAAGTCAAACCCTGACAATCAAAGAGAATATAAACACTACGTTTACTGACAATGTTCCCCGACGGCAAAAAGTCTCTCCTCCAATGAGGCTGCAGTGTAGATGATGTGACCAAAAAGGCGTTTATCTTAGTTGCCGCCTCAATGATTTAGTACATTATTTGTCGTAAAAATAATATTTTTAAGCTATTGCATAGCTTCTATTGCGGGCCTTGAGCGTGGAGACCGAATCCAGAAATTCCGTAACGAAAATATCCTAACACCCTCCACTCCGAAAAAATGCTATGCAATAGCTTTACCGCGGCAGTCTCCGAGTGCTACACGTCTTCTTTCACCATTGAATAGTTAAAATAACACAAATCTCATAATAAATATGAAAAATTGTACCGCGCTTTAGCAGTGTTTTTACAAAACACGGTATTGAGAAGCATGGAATTTTGACAGGTATTAACCTCACCTAGTCGTGGCACAAAGAGCATGTAACGGTGGCATACGGAATTTGAAAATTCATGACATTGCGTATGTTATGTTTTCATTGGTCAATACCAATCTAAACGAGCCTAGGTGACATGTAAAATTGCACATTTTTGGATTTTGAATTTCGAATAGTCAATAAAGCACGTGTTTGAGTGAAGTTATGTTACTTTGTGCGCTGGGGAATAAAGCTCCTTATCACTCTTTTGTGAGCTATACAATATAATTTGTACTGGCTGTAAATCGTCAAAAAAACTTGGCTCAGTCAAAGATAAATTAAAAAGAAATGTGATTACAGTTCTCGGCCGTTGTTGTAGCACATGGTTATTTTATAGACGACATTGTTTTATGCATTAATAAAATAATTACGTAGATAGAAGTATGTAGGTATGTTTACTTATGATTTTTTAAAAGGTAGCAAATTCACTGATGTCAATAATTTTATATTAAGTAATTTAAGTTGGTACCTACCTACAAATATCTTTTATCAATCACCACTTACGTAATATTATAAACTAAGAATAAATATATAAATAAGAAATATTATGTTAGAAACTGAATAATATTATTATTTTCTCAAATTCACGATTTGATTATGGTTATTTAATGTGCCGCAGAAAAAGATGCAAACTGTAGGTTAGATACATTTTGTAGGTCGGTTGTTACAAAAACCTGTCATTTCCAAATCCAACAAGTTTCAACTATGCTGTTCCTTTGCATGCAAACTCTTTGAAAACGCAAATTCACCACAACGTAACCAAACGTGTTGGTTTTATTTTTCAAAACGTCCCGATATCGATTACCGAGCTTAGTACCTACCTACCTACAAGTTTTTTTAAATGTATGAAAAGATTTTTACTAAAATCGATGACATTGCTTGAGATCTTCGTACTATGTCTTATAGTTTCAGACTTTTTTTTTTATTGGCTTCGCAGTTTCAGACTTTCACCAAAGCCCGATTTAAATGTGCCAGCCTGGTAGGTAGGTAGTTGTTGATGATTTAAAAATTCTGACATAGTCATAGGTAGGTAGGTACAGCGTTGCAGGCGAGGGTGACTGACCTGTAGGTAATTCTTCGCATTATACCTTTTGAATAATTAATGAACTGACCGTGCGTTCCCGTGGGAATAGGCGGTGCGGTGACGGTGTAATATGGGTAATTTACCTGGTACCTAGTACCAATATTACCCTTATACTTAGGTACTTAGCTAGGCCAGGCAATAGCATGAAACAAGAAAAAAAGTGTATACCTACATAAATGTAAAGTAGGTATACCTATTACCTAATTATCCTAATGTCAATCAACTCTGGTATAGGTCGCGCCACGTAAAAAGAGCGCTGGCTGTCAATCTGCGCAATATTCGATGATTGGTGGAGAGGTAACGCGGCGCACTTCATTCCATTGATTTAGCGAGCGCTATTTGGTTCGTCAGCGAGTGAACACAGGCGCTAACGTACCCCCACTACTTCCCCTCAGCGCTCTTTTTACGTGGCGCGACCTATAATTCCGTGTATGAGAAAAAAAAAATAGGTACCTACCCTTTCACCTCTAACAATATACTTACTTAACTTTTTTTTTCAGTAACATGAAAGTAAGAGCTAGCATGGTATCGAAGGTTGCTGCTTGGCTGCTAGGGACAATTAACTTTGTAGTGATGGTAAGATACCAATTCAAATATAAAAAATTACCTAGGTAGGTAGTTGTTTTTTTTTAAATTTATTTACAGAAACTAAACTACTTACTACATATTTACATAACTGTACAAAATACAATTAGAACCAGTTGAGCCACCTAAGGATCGTTACAAACGATCTATAGGTAGCTCAACTGATCCAAACCACTGCCAGACGGAAGCGTGCCGAAGACACTGGCAGCATTGCCGCGCTGGATGGCAATGCTGATCTTTTGAGCCAAAAAAGTGCCTAGTTTATTAACATTATAGGTAGGTACATAGTAAATATTTCTGTCTCTTTCAGGCAGTCTGTCTTCTCTGGTTCTCACTCTCTCTGTGGATGATTTCGTCTCCGACAACAATGTCTCACGTGATACAACAGCTGGGAAGCACACCATTGAATGTAAGTAGGTACCTACCTAGGTACAAGGTTCCGTAGCCTAGTGGTCAGGCAGCTCGGCTTAAGAGCGATTGCTTGTATTCACGCAGGTTCGAATCCTGCCGGGGCTGTTAACTTTTAGTAAGTTTTTTCATCCTATTATGAAATAACTAAGTGTGGTTTAACACTATAAAATATATCAACTACCTATTACAACAATTTGCACATTTATCGCTGTCGCTCGATGGCAAATATAATATGATCGGAAAGTAAAATAGGTACAGTCAGCGTCAAATTGAATATGCGTCTAGAGTAGGTACCTACCTAGTCAAAATGATCTGAAAAACATAAAAGCAATTTGATTTACGCAGGTCGAATCATATCAATTTGACGCTGACTGTACCTACCTACTTAAACCATCCCCCGTTAATCATGTTTCTTTTTTACTACTTAAGTAGGTAAATCAATATTTAATTCTGTGGTAATAATACGAAAATAGCCACGACACAGCCTTAGTGATCGAATGTCAGTGCATGTCACCCCTTGGTACGAGGTTTGACCCGCGACCCAGTTGGTATTGCAACGCAGATGTCCTAGATAGATACGAAATCCATCATTAGACTTGTAAGCATAGCTTATAGTTAATTACCTAAGTACTTATGTTGAAAAAGTGTTTTCCAAAGATAAAGATAAAGACCATTTATTTGCATAAACATTATTGTGTAAATATGATGATAAAACTGGGTATAGCCGCAACATGTTTTACCGATTTCGGTGTGCAAAGTGAGAGAAATGGCATGCTTTTAGTATACTTACACAATTTAAATATTTCAATAATAGTGGCAATTCTGAGTGTCGCAAAAGCTAAACTAAGCTAACTAAAATTGTTGCCGTCCCTTTCGTAGCGATGGGAATAAAAAGGATGGCAATAATTTTAGTTACCTAGGTTAGTTTAGCTTTTGCGACACTCAGAATTGCCCCCATTGTCAAATTAAATACAATAAAACAAGAGAATTAATTACAACATTAAAATTATGAAGAGAATGTAACATTTCATCATCTACCGGCTGCCAACAAGGTGATCCCCTAGGTCCTGCAATATTTAGTCTTGCAATCCATTCTATCATTTCTGCGTTAAATTCAAAATTAAACATTTGGTATCTAGATGATGGCACTTTAGGAGGCGATTCAGAGACAGTTTTATCGGATTTAAAAACAATTAGGTATCAACAAATTTCATGACATCGGTTTGGTTTTAAATTTTTCTAAATGTGAATTATTTATAAATGAATCCATTCAAAATTCCAAAAAAGATGAAATCATTTCAAAATTCAGTTTTTTGGCACCTAACATCAAAATTATTACAAAAAAAACTCTACGCCTGTTAGGTGCCCCAATTCTAGATGAATCGCTTCCATCATTCATCACAGAGCAGCGTGCGAAATTCGATGATTATTCTGAGCGATTATCCAAAATTCACCGTCACATAGCTTTTCATATCATTCGGTTTTGTCTTTTTGTGCCTCAGCTCACCTATGTTCTTAGATGCAGCCCTCTTTGGAAGTTTAATGACCTTTTATCTAATTTGGACGATGCATTAAAAGATGTTCTAGTTAAAATTCTAAATTGTCCCCTGTCAGATGTTTCTTGGTGTCAGGCCACTCTTCCCATAAGGTTTGGTGGTCTAGGCATTCGTAAAATTTCTAGTGTGTCTCTTCCGGCGTTCTTATCCTCTGTACATAGCACATCGGCCCTTTTTTCAAAAATCATTAATGCTTCTTTAGGTAACATCAAAATTAATGCTATGGACGAAGCTAAGAATGCGTGGGCTTTAATCTGTCCAACTGAATCGATTCCCGAGAAACTTCACCTACAGAGACATTGGGACGAGCCTGTTTGTAAGAAGATGCAGCAGGACTTAATTGATTCTGCTGCGACTCTAACGGACAGGGCTCGTCTTATTGCCTCTGGAACTCGGGAATCTGGTTTCTGGCTTCAAGCCTTGCCCTCGGTGAACTTAGGCACCCTCTTGGACAACATAACTTTTTCTTTGGCCATTAGTCTGCGTATTGGAGCCACGACCAACGAGCCCCATCAGTGCCACTGCGGTAGCGCAGTCGTTCGTCAAGGCCATCACGGCCTATCCTGTCGACGCTGTGCAGGCCGCCTTTCCCGCCATGCCAGTCTCAACGACATAATTCGTCGAGCCCTTGCCACCATTAACGTGCCGGCCATTTTAGAGCCGAACGGTATCGCACGTGATGATGGTAAACGGCCTGACGGTATGTCGTTGATTCCTTGGAGCCGTGGGAGGCCGCTGGTGTGGGATGCTACTTGCGTGGACACGCTGGCGGCGTCTCATTTATCGACAACCTCCAAGGTTGCGGGTGCAGCGGCGGCAGCAGCAGAAAACATCAAAAGGCGGAAATATACATCTATCGGAGATGGATATATATTTCTGCCTTTTGGTGTAGAAACTTTAGGATCATGGGGTCCAGAGGCGTGGCTTCTTTATCGTGAAATTTCCAAGAGGCTAATAGACGAAACCAATGACCAAAGGGCTGGTGCTTACCTCGGACAGAGGATAAGTATAGCAATCCAACGAGGTAACGTTGCCAGCCTTTTGGGCACTCTACCTGCGGTCGGTGACCTGAACTCTGTCTTCTATCTTTAGTTAAAATACTTATATATTTTAGATAGAATACAGAGTTCCTTTTATTTATTTAGTTGTTTAGGTTAAGAAGTGTAGATATTTTTTGTTCCTGTGTGTTTCTTTGTTTCTAAAAAATTAATAAATTTATATAGAGAATGTCAAACAATTAAAATATTACAAATGCATTAAAATTTAAAATTTGTCATTCAAGAAATCATTAATATTGTAGTACCTTTTTTCAATAAACAGTTTTTTTAATTTATTTTTAAATTCGTTATAGGTCAAAATCTCTGCTTTCGTGATCTGACTGAAAAAATGAATAAAAAAACTTTATTGTAGAATAGAATAGAAATAATTTATTTGTAGGTACCTAGATCTAAAGAATAAAAGAGATAACTCTAGCAAACTTATGTTAAAATTGTACCTACTATGTGCGGTCTTATCGCGTAGAAGCGATCTCTACCAGACTACCTTGGGGTGAAATGGAATAATGAGAAAATAGGAATGGCTGATTTCAATGATATTTTATTGTTAACAAACTGACCCGGTGCACTTCGTACCAAAATTGTTTTTTTAATTGTCACAGAATAAATAAATAAATAAACATCCTTGGACATTTCACACAGCGTCATCTAATACTTAACTAGGTATGGTAACTTAATAAGGTAACTTTAGTGCTTGTGTTATGATAATCAGATGACTGATTTTATTTTATTTTATTTATTTATTTAACAAAACCCACAGCCCTTAGAATAATACAATAGTAGTTTCTTACAATTAATCTTACAGCCAAGCCAACGGATTTACATTCTATGGACAGAAAATTTAGAACGACGACAGTCGACTAAAACACAAGTTTTAAATACAGAAAACAATGCTACAAAATAAAAAAAATTTAAAACTAAAATTAAATTAAACAATGCAAATAATAATAACACCAATAACATCCTTATAATTTAAAATTGTAAGTTATGTTTAAATGTTGCCTTGCTACAATTGAATATGTCAGTGGAAGAAGAATACTCTTTATTAAAGACTCTCTGCAGTCTGATAGTACTACCAAGATACATTTTTTTGTCTACTTACTTATATTTAAGTAAGTAGGTATAAACAAATATTTGTCTCTAGTCTGGGTGTACGTATAAAACACCCAGACTAGAGACAAATATTTGTAGATAATTAATGCAAGCATTTGTCCAGTGGCGGGAATCTAACCCGCAACCTCCTCGTCCCAAGCGCCCACTACGCCACGGAGGTCATCAAAATAATTTGCTCATGCTATGGACTGTGCTTAGCGTGACATTCGTGCAGTAGGTACCTATGAGTCAATTTATAATTTACAATAATTGGCTGGAACGGTTCGTTTCATCGTTCCATCAAATATTTATTATCTAGGCCTCGTAGGTACCTACCTCAAAAATAAATCTGGTAGTAGTGGCAATTCGGAGAGTCGTAAAAGCTAAACTAAACTAACTAAAATTATTGCCATCCTTTTTATTCCATATCGCTATGAAAGGGACGGCAACATTTTTGGTTAAAGTTTAGCTTTTGCGATACTCTGAATAGCCAGTATTCGTTGTGTATTTTATTGTGGCATATTTTATCTATCAGAACTGTACGTATTTTATTATTACTTTCTTTCACGATGAATGCCATTTCAACGCAGATTCCAGCAAGAGCGCATTTAGTGATTTTTTTTAATAAAAATAACTAATGCAGTAAAAATAACCAACATTTAATTTCGATAAAAATGTACTTAGGCATAGCTGGGCACCGTTAATCAAATGGTTAACTTCGTTAATCGTTAATCCGTTACAAAAAAAGTTAGCTTCGTTAAACGTTAAAGCGTTACATTTCGGAAGAATTAACGCAAGTTAACGTTAATCGTTAATCCGTTAATATGTGTAAAATTGCATCTTTATATCTTTGCTTTAAGTGTTAGAAACTCACCAGTTAGTGATATTTCGTGAAAAAATAATATTTTTCTACCAACTGGCACACTAAATTCGGAAAACAAACAAATTTTGATAGAAAGAAAAATACAAATGAAAAATCTTACTAAAAGTTTTATGGTTTAGACGGGATTCGAACCTGCGAGGTACAAGCGATCACCCTTAAGCCAGGCTGCCTTACCACTCGGACACGAAGCCCTTGACGCCGAAGACGAAACTATCAGTAAGATGATATTTCGGTTAAAGCACCGATATCTAAGTGTGGTTTAACACGACAATAAAAAATATAAACTATAGAAATAAATGTTGGTTAGACTTTGAATAGAAACTATCAATCAAATTAGCATCTCTACATTCTTCACCAATCAAAGCCGGGAAAACCGGAAGGAAATAGATGAAAAAACAAGTACCTACAGACTAAAAATAATAAAAAAAATCGAGAAAGATAAGGTTGCGCCGGGCACGTCGGCGCGTACCCGACTCGAGGCTAATGCCTTGTTTAGAAAATAGTTGAATACAATTTTTAGCTTCATCTGTCTGGTCTGACTGATGATTAGGTACTGACAAAGGATGTAGATAATATCACGAGCTATTGTTTAGCCAAAACAAAAAGCTGCTACTAATATTTATTATAATTACTACACTGCACAGTAAGTTACTTACTGCACAGTAACTTTTTCTATCTAACTAAATTACACTGCACTCTTCTTTATCAATTATCAACACGCAAATGATCACTGACAGTAATTTTTATTAACAACAAACAAACAAAACACTAGTCACTCTAAGCACTGGCGTAATAATGAAATGATCAAACAAAACAAATCTCTTCGCAGTTTTCTTTCTCACTCGCACGCGCTGGCAAAATATATCTAATTTATTTTTTGTTTCACTCGCTGCCACGCGCCGCCCGGCACTTGTCGGTGCCGATGCCGTGCGGTAACTAATAGGCATTGGATTAACGATTAACGGACTTCTTGCATATTAACGGAAGTTAACGTGTCCGTTAACATTTTTGAAAGTTAACTTAAAAGTTAATCCGTTAAGCAAAATGTTAACTTCGTTAATTAACGATTAACGGATTAACGAGTTAATGCCCAGCTATGTACTTAGGTAGGTACTTATTTCTCTAATAAACAGTATAGTACCTAGGTACCTATTATTTTATCTGTGATGATTACACCTAATATAATGCCTACCCACATGAATAATAACATGATGGGCATTTAACGAAATTTGTACAATATCCAGGTCACTAATGATAGGACAATTCAATCGACTGACACAGTTTTACGTTTTACTGATAATAGCTTTTACCCGGTTTATGACACGAGACTTTCATTACTACTTTTATTATTCGCTTTTAATAAGGAACAGTATGTTGTACTTATGTGCAGAGTGAAATGAAATGAATTATAGTAAAACAACAGACATTACAGTTACAAGATATTCCATGTACCTAAGGTTACAAAGAAAATATAAATTGTATGATAAATTCCTGGTTGGAAAACATTGATACCCAAACTAGGATTCCCTGTGTTATGGCATACCAATGCCCTCCGCCATACAACAATGACTACAAGAGTCGACTAAGTTGAGTAGTAAAGACGAAGTTGAGGACGTACCTAGTTGACAACGTGGCGTAGTTGGTAAAGTGACATAATTAGGTGTTAGGTTCGTATGCTCTGGGTTGTAAAAAGTTGTAGAAATGACGAAATAACATAGTTGACAAACTGACGAAGTTAAACAAATGACGAAGTTGATAAATTGTTATTAGATGGAGAATTACGTAGTTGACAAAGTGGCGTAGTTGATAAAATTACGTGGGTGTAGAAGTTACGTAGTTGACAAAGTGACATAGTTGACGAAATCACTTAGCTAGCAAAGTGAATTGGTAAAAAAAATTATGGGGTTGACAAAGTGACGTAGTTGACAAAGAGACGTGGTTGACAAAGAGACGTGGTTGACAAAGTGACATAGGTAGTTTAATAAGTGACGTAGTTGACAAAGTACACATTTAAGTAAAGTCCGACACCTAAGACCAAAACTAAGGGATATTATTGAGTTTATTTCGTTGCAGGCTTTGCTACCTCTGCAAGTGATGACTATACAAAATGGCGTCGGTTCAGCAGCTTTAGCTACTTTCCTATTCTTTGTCGCGTTCATGGGCCTCTACGGCGCCGTGAGCCGGTCTCAGTTCCTCTTGTTTATGGTAAGAGTAGGTACCTACTTTCATTATGTCCCAATCTAATACGTTACATAATTTTTTGGGCACGCTTCCGTCTGGCAGTGGTTTGGATCAGTTGAGCTACCTATAGATCGTTTGTAACGATCCTTAGGTGGCTCAACTGGTTCTAATTGTATTTTGTACAGTTATGTAAATATGTAGTATCGTTTACTTTACTATACCTAGTCACTTAAACGATATGAAAACTTGTCACAATACATAGGTGAAGTACCAAAATAGTAAGTAAGTACATAAGGTAGGTACATAAGGTGTACATTATTACAATACGCTAGCGCGCGCGTAGTTTAGCCAATCATGTAGTAATGATGACAACCAGCCAATTTAAAACGAATTAATTGATAGGTATGAGTATGAGACCATTAAGCAAACCTATATGGCTTGTATTCGCAGATCATACTCAACCGTGAAACGTGTCTTAGACGGTGATTCATCACTCAATTACCATAGAGAACTGAAATCGATGCTTGAGCGAAACTCAAGTCTGAGTAGTCTCTGAATACGAGCCTATGAGCTGTGAATGAAAATACCTATGCAATATCACTGCAATAGGATGAATTCTTCTCTATAATGAAGGTGACCCCAAGGTATTGTTTTACTGATACCTAGGTGGTACTTAAATAATAGTGGCAATTCTGGATGTCGCCAAAACTTAATTAAACCAATTTGACAGCACTAAAAATGTTGCCGTCCCTTTCATAACGATCGAAATAAAAAGGATGGCATCAATTTTAGTGCTGTCAAACTAGTTTAGTTATGTTTGGCGACATCCAGAATTGCCACTACTTAAGTAGGTACCTACCTACTACCTAATATAATTTATTTTTCAGTATTCCACGCTGGTTTTACTGCTGCTGCTGCTTGAGTGTGCCCTGACTTACTACTTCTCATCGAACCTGATTGAGGTGAAAAACAATGTATACTTAATCAGGAATCAAACGTTTATTAAGTATAGGTATTTAACTTAAGGCAGCCGTACCGTCGCTAGAGTTGGCCACTTCTTGCTCATACGAACTTACTTAAGGTAGGTACCTACTTACCTACTTATCAAAAAATACCTACAGGCCTTATAGAGAGTAACGTATCGACAATATATTTTACAAAATAAAAAACACGACACAAAAATAGAATAATTATATAAATATTGAAGCAAGCACCGGATAAAAAAATCCAACAATTATTTTATGACCTTAGTAGGTCAACATGGCCGTTTGTCTTCTTAAAATGAATGCATTTTATCACATAATTCAAAATTATATCTTTCGTCTCACCCTACTAATAAGTGTCTGGGAACAAACAAAGAATATTCTTCAATTTCTTTTCCAGAAAGGACTCCAAGAAAGAGACGGACAATGGACACACGCACTGAGGCTTTTGTTCAACTGTTGTGATGTAGGAAAGTGAGTAAAATGTGTATTATTTATCTGTGGTAGAATCACAGAATAAAAAATGTACCTACAGTGAAACGAGGTGCGCTTTTAAGTCTTTTTCTTGCTACGAAAGTTTCCCCGTTGCTCCTTAGCAGTCTCTACGCAGCTACGACGTAGCACAATCAAAAAAAATATTGCATTACCAGGGAAGATGCGCGTTGAAGTTTTTTGTTTGCTACGGAAAGACGTAGCACCCTCTACGCTGAGTTCTACGGAAAATTATATATCGATTTGAGAAGGATGGCAATAGGGTAGGGTATTTAATTATTTTATCGTTTAATTTCGTTTAGTTACCCTTTCTTAGTCGAGAATCAAAATAGTACCTAAGCTGTGTTTCAAAATCTGCTGCCACGGGCGAGTTTCAGTTTTTAATTTAATTTGTATTCGATTTAAATAAGGTTTTGTATTTCATTATAAATGAAAAATCTTACTAAAAGTTAAAGGCTCCGGCAGGATTCGAACCTGCGTAGATACAAGCGATCGCTCTTAAGCCGAGCTGCCTGACCACTAGGCTACGGACCCTCTAAGCCGGAGCCTTTAACTTTTAGTAAGATTTTTCATTTATAATGAAATTTCCAATACCTAAGTGTGGTTTAACACTGTAAAATAATAAATAATTTATAAGGTTTTGTATTATTTCAGTATGACGACGAAAGACACGCTGAAGCCTCCGTGGTCGTGCTGTGGATCGGACTACTATCCCGACAACTGCACGTTTGGCAATGTTTACGAAAAGGTGAGGACTTTTAGATTATTGCAATAGATGGCGTTGTCTGAAATCACGTTTCGGATGCATTAGGTACAGTCGGCCAAAAATGTGTTCTACCACCGATGGCTAAGTTTCATTTATTATGCCAGTAGGTAAACCATAGCACTACTTTCGTGATAATTATTTATCTTAAAAATATTTTCGCAACAAAACCTATTTTTTTTTTCAGAGTTGTCAAACAGCAATATCAGGTTGGATCCATCGTAATATTTCCGTCATATACACTTCGCTGGCGGTCTTGCATCTAGTACTGTCGTCCTGCTCTATCGTGAGGCGATCGCGCTGTGCCTCTAACTCGCACAGATAACGATCACAGCGCTGCGGAGGCAGCGGTAAGTTTATGAACTAACAAAATAAACATAATATTTTTATTCATTAGGACCTTTGTCGTTGTTATTCTCTTTGCCTTCGTCTTCGGGGTACTTTAATTAAATTCTCGGTCCCAGCTCTTAAAGTCGTTAGGTCTTGACTTAAAATTTAGTCACTAGAGTCTAGTTAAAAAAAATTACAGGTTGCAACTGTCCTTAAATTATTTTTGATAGTCACAAAATAGTAGTGTTTACTTTTAACAAATAAAAGCTTTTTCAGCATCGTCCGAACAGCCAAAACCGAGGATTGGTCGACCGCGTGTCGCGCCGAGCATCGAACCTGCGAACGAAGACGTCCTCATGGTGGTACTAGGAAGAGGGAGGCTAGGATGGGTTGAGAAGGAGTAATATAAAAAAAATAAATAAATAAAAGTAGTAGTTTAATTAGCCTTTGTAAATTTTCTAATGAAAAATGAACTCATTGAAAAATTCAATGAGTTTAATATGCCTTTGTATCTTGCTTTTGTGGATTACACAAAAGCCTTCGATAGTCTCACTCACACTGCAATATTCGATGCTCTTCAAAATCAACACATAGACCCGACATATATCAATCTTTTACGCAATATTTATTCACAAAGCACAGCATCTATAAAACTAACAACCACCTCTGGACCATCTTTCAAAGTAACAAAGGGAGTCAAGCAGGGAGACCCGCTTTCCCCAAAATTGTTTACTAGTGCTCTAGAAGATATATTCCGAAAGTTAGCGAATGCCTGGGAAGGGAAGGGGATTGTCGTTGGCGGAGCGAGATTAACAAATCTCCGCTTCGCCGACGACATTGTCCTTTTTTCTCAGTCAGCCTCGGAGCTACAAACGATGCTTCAACAGCTAAGCACTGCAAGCTTTGATATTGGACTTGGAATGAATAGGTCAAAAACCAAAGTCATGACCAACAGCGTTGAAACCATAATAACGGTGGATGGAGAAGATCTAGCATACGTCCAAGAATATATCTACCTAGGCCAAATAGTCTCCTTCCAGGACAGGCAAGTTAAGGAAATCGCTCGGCGAACCGAAAATGCCTGGAGGAGCTATTGGTCTATGGGAGATATGATGAAGGGAGAATTACCGCTGTCACTTAAGCGGAAATTAATGGACGTATGCATCCTCCCCGTTCTCACATATGGTGCGCAAACATGGTCGTTGACTAACATTCTTAAGTCCAAGCTCAAAGTTTGCCAACGAGCAATGGAGCGCAGCATCTTGGGTGTCAAGTTAACGGACAGAGTCCGAAACACCGAACTGCGCTCCAAAACTAAAATTGCTGATGTGGCTTCGAAGGCCGCCACGCTAAAATGGAATTGGGCAGGTCATGTCTGTCGGATGCCAGAAGAGCTGTGGGCGAAGGTAGCTACCGAGTGGCGCCCCGACCCAGCGAGAAGGCGACGCGGCAGACCAAAACGGAGGTGGAGAGATGAAATCGACCAGTTTTTGCCGGACTGGAGGGTAGTTGCCGAGGATCGTGAGGTGTGGAAAGAGTGGGGGGAGGCCTTTGCCCAGCAGTGGGATCATCACGGCTCATAATAAAAATAATAATAATAATAATAAAAAAATTTCTAATGTTATTTTTAATAAAGCCATTTACCTAATTTAATCAAAAAACTTTCTTTTAAGTAATTATTTTTTTCTTCTTGATAGAAGTATGATGAAATAATTTGTTTCCTGAGAATGAAGAGGTTCACTTCTCCACAAAACGAATAAATTATCCGCAATAGGATAAGTTTATGACCTTACATTCATGCTAGATGGTCTCAAATCATTTGGCTACTCATCAATAGATGGCGCTAAAAAGTCTAAAATGATTGAACTCTAGCTCTTTGTAAAGCCAAGTGAAGCTTTTTTTACTACATACCTATATTTTTTTATATGTAGTATCAGATAGTCCTATCCTACTCTCTATACCTGTACCTACTAAATAATGTTATGTACACTGATGTAGTCTGCCATAAATTTCCTACCAAACCAAAATGAATGTATTACTTAATCAGGTACGAACCTAAGACCTTCGGTTTGTTTGGAGGTAAGACCCCACTTGCCCAACAATGCTCTCTTATATTTTCATGGCCTAGGTACAGTCTGCTTAGGTAATAAAGTGAGAAGATTTAATACCAACCTATACCTAATTACATCATTATTATTCACTAGCTGCGCCCCTGCGGTGTCAACCGCGGTGAATAACTCCTGTTCCCGTGGGAATACCGGGATTGAAAGTAACCTATTTGGTAACCCAGAAAATAAGCTATCCTAGTACCAAATTTTATTCAAATCCGTCTAGCCGTTTGAGCGTGAAAGCTTATATAACAAACATTCACACTTACATACTTACAGACACACAAACTTTCACCTTTTTAATATTAGTGTGATTTACATTGATGTGAGTGACCGCGGTCAGGCGACGTTTTGTCATTAAGAAATAATTTAAAACCAGTTAATTAATTTGAAGTTATTACATAAATGTTCCTTACCTTTGTCAAATCATGCATGAGTTAATGACTGACGTTATTTAAAATGGTACTCTACTAGAAGTAGCGGTAGTCAAACTAGCGCCGCCGCCTATTTTATTTTAATATTACGTTGAACCACAGATAAAAGAACAAAGGAATTTTAAGAAACTAAATGTTCAGTTTGTGAAACCTATCATACCTAAGCTATTTTTTAATACCTCTGTAACAGTTTTATTTTGTATAGTTTAGGAGGAGTAGCGAAGTTGCACTTGGCCACCAAACGCTGTTTTCGCTACTCTTCCTAAGCGTACCTACTTACTGATTTTGAAAATTCTTTTTTGTTTGAAAATGTAGGTAAACTTCCTAGGTGGTCCCATTAAAAAATATGAGGACCTGATGAGGACCTGATGAGGCCCTGATGAGGATCTTTGGAGTTATGAACAGAAATGCACTTCGAGAATGTAGGCAATGGCTCTCTTACAAAATTGCAGAGGGTTTTAAAAGAAATATGAAACTTGTGGAAAGGTGTTTTTATGGGTAGGTTCGTAGCTTTGTTTCAATAACATTTTCTTAGCCATTTCATCTTAGTTCTCTTCTGGCTTATTTTATGTAACTCAATCGTATCTTTAACTTAAGCAAGCTAACGGCCTTGTCTACATAACACTATTATTCCAAGCAAAGGCTTTGTCTTTCTTTCTAGAGGTCCCAAAACGTTTATTAAAATCAAAAGTTTCATACAAACATTCGCAAACAAACAAAGAATTTATTTAAGGATGAATTTATTCAGAGTATTTTGACCTTTGTAGGTACCTAAACTGGTTAATATTATCAAGATTACCAGGTATGTGACTAATCTTTGCCTTAATTGACCGTCAGTCTACATGAGATTTTGTATACTCTGCACGCATTCGCAAAACAAAAATCAGGATGCATAGCCAGTAAATAAAATAATAATTATTAGTTTTTTTTTTAATTCAAGGCGGCAGAATGTTTGGTGTTCATGTGTTAGTGTTTTTTTTTTTTTTACAATGCATCAATATTGGGCTACTGCAAGGCACAGGGTCGGGGACTGACGGAAAACGTAAGTACATTAATGTGTTATTAGTTGAAATAATAAGTAACCTTTTTAAGTATTTACAAACGATGAAGAACTAAGTAATTTATATAACTACCTACCTGAAATTATTCTGTCTAAGCCAAGCGTTCATACAAAAGACATCAACGCGCTCTTTTGATAATCCTTAGTTTAAGTAGGTAGATACTTTACTTAATAATTTTTCAAATGAAACGTACATTTAATAACGTGTCATAAGATAATCTGCCTTGGCAAAGATACCAACATATAAATAAATAAGTACCTACCTAAATAAAAATACTTATTGAAATAAAAAATGAAATAATATATGATCACGACTGTATCCCGGGAGCGGTAGACATTTCTTTCAGATCATTAGGCAATTTTTAGATCTTTTTGAAGATGTCTAAGGTGGTAGTCAGAGGTATGTCCATAAGTACTTATTAAATAAATAAATAAAAAAATAATCTGCTAAGTACAAATGTATCTGCTGGTTAATGTTATCCGGCTAATGAAAGCCATGTTTTCGGTTCTCTAACTCATACATAACCACCAATTATTTTTTGTTTAGGTACTTTTATTTCCTGTCTGGGTAAAGGTACCTATCTCTTATTGTTTCCACCTTACTCGGTCTTTTGCCATGTCCATTCCAACCCTTTTGAAAGTACAATTTCGGGCTAAAATAATGTAATTTCACTGTAAATACCTACTCGTTTGCATAAATTATAATAAAAAAATCAAAAAAATTCTGTGGTCAATATGACCTTCAGAACAAAATGAGAAGTAGCTGTACCAGACCACAAGATGCCAACTAAGTAGGTACCTAGGTACACATCATAGGTAGGTAAGGTAATTCTACTGAAATAATTTATTTCGACATCTAGTAGTTTATGACGTAAGAAACTTCCCCGCGGCAATACTTGATGTGTGAAGGTAAAATCCAGGAAAACAGGTTTATCAACTTAATATAGAAAATGAAAAACAACCAAAATATGAAAACTATTTTTACTTAACCTGACTTCAATAATATTATGATACATTTAGTACTTAGGTACTTAGGTACTTAGGTACTTACATACAATTTCTTATAAATATACTTAATTTCCTAAAAATACATAATTTCATTTGTAGGTAAGTACTTAGGTAAGTAAGTATATTATATTAATTCTTTACCAATTTTTTTATGGGACAGACAGAAGTAGGTACCTAATACATATAGATAGGTACTTACCTACCTAACACTATTTGATTTTTTTTTTGTGAAAAAATACTCGTAGCTGGATCGGCTAAATGAAGCATTTCTTTTTAATAACCATTGTTGTTGTTTAAAATTATCATCGCCATTGTTTATAATAACCGTGTCGCAACTAAGCTGAACTAATTTGACAGCACTAAAATAACTGAGATGCCATTCTTTTATTTCGATCGTTATGAAAGAGACATCAACATTTTAATTATGCAATTTGTTAAACCATGAACTTATAGTTAAACTTAGTGGAACAACGTCCTATTATTATTGACTTATTAGGCCAGTTGATATCAGTTAGGTAATAACGCGGTTACTGGAATGCCCTATAGACACATCTTGAACTCGTGTTTATTTGCATTTGATTGAATCGAAAAATGTATTTTTACCTACCTAGAATGCACAATGCACAATCACGGTTCTGAACCCACTTTCACAAAGTCAATTCATGCTTGTAAATTGCCTAAGTATTTTACAGTAAAAAGGCTTGAAAAGCTAACTCAACTCTATTAGCGACCGATTGCATTATTTCTAGTTTCCTCATGTTTTTTAGTCGAAGTGTGATTAATGTGCATCAATTTTATAGCTGAATAAATACAGGAAGACCACTACTAAATAAATCTAGCCTTTGTAAGAAAATGACCGTGACGTCATGTAAGATTACAAAGATACCAAGGTTTTAGATTTTATCGATGTTTTTCCTGTTCGGCTGTTATGTGTGGGGTTTCCCTGTAATACTTGTGGGTTCTTTTGCAGCAGTTTACTTACCTACCTCGAAATGATAGTGTTCTAAGAAATCGAATTTGCTGTGTTTGTTTAAGATATTGGCACCTACATAACATAATTAAATCAATCAACATTCAAGAAGAAATCTTCAATCAACATTCAAGAATACGAACCTACCTAACCCATCTATTTATGTAGCAGTTCTAATACATTTTCTTTCTGGCTGCTAGAAAAAAGGTTGCATTTTTACCATTGAGGTTAAAAACTTTTGAACGGGATATTTACCTACTGTGATTTGTGGGTTTCTGAGTTACCCGATGTTTTGAACGGGTTATAGTGTTTTACGTAGAGGTTTTTAAAGAAAGGTTTTAATTTTCGTCCATTGAGATTGCAAGTTGCAAAACAAATGAGCACAAGCTCAACTTGTTAAACAATTGAGTGTAAAGCAAAAGAACTCCTAAGAACTTTAACATTGCCTTGAAAAGTTATTTAATTGGATGCTAAAATACTACTTAGGTACAATTACGAACGGGTAAGCAACTACCTAAGTACTTCCGTAAGTTTATTTTAATTTTTTATACTTAGTAAAACTTTTTATATAAGTTTTTTCTAATTCCGGTCGCGGCGCCCCCTGATACCTGGCGCCCCTAGGCACGTGTCAGTCTAGTTTGCCGGGTTAATATGGCACTGAACCTACCTCTAAGTAATTAGATGTCTTTGTTATTCATTCTATAACAATCATTTTGGTTAAATTTGGTCGTCCATTTCACAAGATCGCCGTCAAGGTCACAAGACCGGATTTGGTCATCTTTTTTGTAACAGCAACTTATAATTTAATAAGCAGCTGTTTCGCCGAACTCGTTTTTAAGTCAAGTATGTTGTTATTACGAAATACTTGCGCCATTTTAAGTTTTTACACAATAAAATGAGGAAATACAAGCGGCAAAATAAGAAAAATTATAAAACCGACGTCGAATTCGTAAGAAGCCATATCCTGCAATCTCGAGGTGCATTTCTGTTTATAACTTCGAAGATCCTCATCAGATCCTCAATTTTTTTATGGACCTCCTCGGAAGTATACTTATACCTTCTCTTTCAAACAAAAAAATAATTTTAAATCCGGTCCACTTGACGAATAATCGGTAGGTAAAAATACCTACAGTGGAACATAGAACCTTTTTTTAAATTCGGTTAAAAATGAATTGGTGTTTGTTCAATAATTCTAAATAGCTATAGTATAGGCATAACAAAGTTTACCGAGACAACTTGTTAGATATCTATAATGCCTACAGACAATTAATTACCTACTACATTTTATCTTTGAAGTAACCTAGGCCTGGAATATTAAAAATGACAAGCAAGTACCTAGGTACTTAGCTAAAATAGCATACCTACCTATTCAAAAATATTAGGTAGGTACCTAGTTGGCAATCAAATAAAATTGTCTGACCTTTAAAATTCAGGTTTTTAAATAATATAGGTAGGTAGGTTAGGTACATACCTTATAACTTGTTTAAACATAACAATGCATTATGAAGTTGTAATGTATTTTATAATGAAGGTTAAAATACTGTACAAGTTCATATTGTAATGAAATGGAATAATCACGACTGTATTCCCAAGGTAAATTATTTCAGATCTTTTTAGTAATTTTAGATCCAGATTTGAAGATGTCCACAATATTGTATAGCTACCAGATATGGTAGGTACACACCATTATGCAGAACCAGAAGTTAACATTCCATACGTGACAGGTTGCAAGCCCATCGATCGCCGCTACTAGAAAGCTAACTAATTATATTAATTTTGCAACTCGAAGCACCTGGGTACCAGTTTTCTGAGAGCGAGTTGGGAGCTACTCGGTTTCTTCACGATGTTTTCCTTCGCCGTTTTGAGATTGTGACAAAGCGCACATAATTTAAACGATAAATCCATTGATTCACGGCCGGATCCAAACCAATGACCTTCGGATTGAAAGTCGAGGCACTAACCCACTCGGCCATCACGGCTATAGTTATAGATGTAATCGAATCATAAATTAATTGTGTAAAACGAATTGCAGTACGACTCTGCGTGGTGGAAACTAAGGGCTCCTTCAAACGAAGCCAGCGCTACTGCCCCGTGCTGGACAAGGAGAACGCTAATGTGGAATGCGTCATCGGAACTGACAGGTTGGTGTCACAAAATATAGAAGTCCTCGAATACAACGCTACATAAAAAAAGGAGGTATACAAGTGGCAAAATTAGGCCAAGCTGAGATTGAACCTATTTGGCATGTTTTTTTTGTTTTCTTAGTTTTTTTCGTTATTGTTATTATTTCCTTTCTTTTTGTAACTCTTTTAACTTTTTTCGTGTGTTTAGTTTTTTGTCACGAAAGTTAAACTATTTCAGACTGGACTGCCTCCGTCGGATCAGTAAAGGAACGGTGGACTTCGGCGTCTTCAGTCCTGAGGACCTGGTGGCAGCGCAGTGGGCCTCCCTTGACGTCCTCGTCACGAACGAGATCAGACATCGCGAGAGCAGTGAGTTCATTGAAGTTCATATTAGTGGCAATTCGGAGTGTCGCAAAAGCTAAACTAACTAAAATTAATGCCATCCTTTTTATTCCCATCGCTATGAAAGGGACGACAACATTTTTAGTTAGTTAAGTTTAGCTTTTGCGATACTCCGAATTGCCACTAATGTCTTGGTCAGTCTCTCACAAAACAGGGTTTTTTATTAAGTTACTTTTACCCTAGTTTCTTTGGATTTCTATAATTTAATTTTTATTTATTTATTATTATTTTATAGTTTTTATATATTTTTATTATAGTGTTAAACCACACTTAGGTATTTCATTAGAAAATGAAAAATCTTACGAAAAGTTACGACTTCGACGGGATTCGAACCCGCGTGATTCAAGCGATCATCCTTTAGCCGGATTGCCATCGACCACTCGGCCACGAAGCCAATGACGTCGACGACGAAACTATCAGTAAGATTATATTTTTCGGTTAGAGCACCGATTAGCGCCATCTACAGGTATTCTAAAGGAATTAGATACACCTGCTCATTGACTGAAGTTGCATTCAGTACAAATGACCAGAGATGTCGCTTTAGCTAATTCTATAGTTTTTATATATTTTTATTATAGTGTTAAACCACACTTAGGTATTTCATTAGAAAATGAAAAATCTTACGAAAAGTTACGACTTCGACGGGATTCGAACCCGCGTGATTCAAGCGATCATCCTTTAGCCGGATTGCCATCGACCACTCGGCCACGAAGCCAATGACGTCGACAATTCCTTTAGAATACCTGTAGATGGCGCTAATCGGTGCTCTAACCGAAAAATATAATCTTACTGATAGTTTCGTCGTCGACGTCATTGGCTTCGTGGCCGAGTGGTCGATGGCAATCCGGCTAAAGGATGATCGCTTGAATCACGCGGGTTCGAATCCCGTCGAAGTCGTAACTTTTCGTAAGATTTTTCATTATTATTATTTTGTAAGAGGAATTAATCAATGATTTGAAAGTAATAGTGGCCAACTACAAATATAAAAAATAAAACAATAGAAAAAGAAACAAATTAAAATTGTAATCGGGGGCCTCCGGGACGGGTGTCTGCAGAATCGGGGCACTACCCAATCGGGGCAATAACCCGTACAAAAGCAACAGCTTGAACTGCCTATAAGTACTATTAATTAACATTAATTACTTTCTATAACATGGACGTCTTGGATCATTCTGTAAGTTTTAGTGTTTTTTTTATATTAAATAAATAATACAATTAATTTCAGAGCCATACGAGCGTAGTGTAGTGGCGATAGTAAATCGTCGTATCTTGCCGGATTCTTCCTCGACATTACACGCTGTGCTCAGAAACAGTACACTGTGTCACCCGGGGGTCGGACTGGACAATCTACGGCCTCTAAGCGACACTTTGGCTGGGGTAAGCAAATAGAATCAAATACGAAAAATAAGCGTTATAATTGAGGCCAAATGCGCGTAAAATAAGTCACGGAATTTACGCTGCGGTTTCTTACGCGACTACGCCCCGCCACAGAGGTCGTCAATTTGTTCATCCCTCTTATTCATATTGGTTCAGTAAACATAGCTAAAACGGATATTAAATCTGTTGCTATCTCTTTTCGTCGACATAAGAGTAACAAGAAAAATTTATTGAATCTATATTAAGTTGATAAATCTTTATGAATACGGCCATGTGTTTTTTTTCACAGTATTTAGAATCCTTGGTATTAGAGCGGTCTTGCGACCCCGCGCTGTCTCTGGCTGAGAACAGAGTGCGTGCGTTGTCGCGCTTCTTCGGCAAGGCGTGTCGTGCCGGCCCTTGGGTGGCAGATGCAGACAGAGATGCTGATCTGAGTGAGTAAGAGAGAGATAGATAATGAACTAAGTTAGAATGAGAGAGAGAGTTTTCACGATGTTAGAAAGATAGAGATTAAACTAAGTTAGAAAGAGAGAGATTGGACGATGTTAAAAAAAGAAAAAGAAAGATTAAATAAGTTAAAGAGAGAAAAAGAGATTGGACGATGTTAGAGAGTGAGATAATGATTTAACTAAGTTAGTAAGAGAGTTGAGCTTAACATAGCATAGAAAGTGAGATACTTAGATTCAACTGAGTAAGAGAGAGAAATATTTTTTTCTGTACAAGTAGGTAGGTAAGTCTCTTTTCTAACCGCACTTCAAAAAAGAAGGAGGTCGGTGTTCCACTAAAGTATTATTTTTTTCGCCGCTAATTCCGTCAACAGTGGACCGATTACTTCAGATTGAGGTCTAGGTCCTAGGTACTAACTACTAACCTATTTGGCCAGCACAGCTTTTCAATCGAGATTATAATTCCTATATTTTTTTTCAGAACACAAATACCCGTCTCTATGCGCGGCATGTGGCGACCCGTCGCGCTGCACCGCCTCGGACCGCTACTGGGGCGCGATCGGCGCATTGCAGTGCGCGGGGGACGGCGCCGGGGACGTCGCCTGGGCAGAGTACGATGACGTCAGCCAATACTTCGGGGTACGTAGTTATACACCAGTCTTTTTGCATTTTATTTTGTTTTCATCATCATCATCCGCAGCCCGATTTCAACCACTGCTGGGTATAGGCCTCCATCTGTTCATGCCACTCCTCACGGTCTTGTGCCAGCCTCATCCAATTTCGCTCCACAATGCTCGTAATATCGTCCGCCCATCTCGCAACGGCGGCGGCCGACATTTCTGTAGCCATTTCTTTTTCATTTCTGTATTTTGTTTTAGTTACAATTACTTATTCCAAAATTAAAACAATGATCATAGGATTGAAATAAAGAATTTGAATTTACGTGACGCAAGTCGCGACCTACAGATTTGGTTTAAAACTACTTACATTGTGTTTTGTGTCTTCCAGCTGCACAAGTTAGCCAGAGACACGAACTCTTACCCTCCGCACAGCGCTCTCGCTTACCTCTGTCGCGACGGAACATGGCGGCCTATAAGCGGCGAGCCGTGTGTGTGGCTGCATCGACCTTGGAACGTTGTTGTTGCTAAACGGTATGTATCATCATGGACCTAGTGTAGTACCTGGACGAACAGCGAGCATGCCGCCGAGAGGGACAAAAAATGCAGTGAATTCATAGTTTCCTAGTACAACATTCGGAGCATCAAGTTTCCGGCCATACAAAAACGACACGCGATGAGAGACAAAAGATATAATGATTCGTCTCTTTTACTCACAAAAATCACACCGATCACACTAATATTCTAAAGATGAAAGTTTGTGTAAATGTCTTTTCTAACTTACTCGTACTTAACTTTACTCTTTCACGCTCAAACGGATGGACGGATTTGAATGAAATTTGGTACCAGGACAGCTTATACCCTGGATTAAAAAATAGGCTACTTTTGATCCCGGTATTCCTACGGGAACGGGAACTATTCACCGCGGGTAACACCGCGGGGCGTAGCTAGTTATATACCTAGTAATTAACTTTAGCCAACACATCTCTATTAAAAAATTAACTTATTGCTTGTTCTTCAGAAAAGCGGCAGCAGCGGTAGCAGCCCTGACCTCCACCTTGACCAACTCCTCAGCAGTGGTGGACACGCACTGGCCCGGCGCGCTGACACAACTGTTGGACAGCAGTACCACGCTTCAAGACGCGCTGAGTCCGCCCTTACAGCCGGAGGACTATCTGGCGAACGCGAGGGGATTCAGAGAGGCTTATAGTCAAGGAGGGTGTGATCCACCTAGGTGAGTTAAATTTGGGTATTATTGTCATATCAATACTAAAAACTCGAATTCACTGGTCGAGATTAAGCTGAGGCTGGACCTGTTTAGTAAGCCGCACACTTAAGGCTTCGGAGCTGTACGAATGCCCCATACAAACGTAATACCATAACCATTTGAAATTTGTGCATATCTTCAGCATAGTATGGTATTATTCGTATTAGGATAGCATTTATCTAGGTCTCTG
The DNA here is from genome assembly GCA_963582015.1 of Xanthorhoe designata. Classification (NCBI taxonomy): domain Eukaryota; kingdom Metazoa; phylum Arthropoda; class Insecta; order Lepidoptera; family Geometridae; genus Xanthorhoe; species Xanthorhoe designata. Next base: position 2,892,537 of record OY757058.1, read on the forward strand.
TCAAAAGCTTTTTTCAAAATACTTAGCTAAAGTGAAATTAAACCGAATCGCATTTTGCATATTTTTACATCATAGAAGACATGTTTTCTTTATATTTATTTAGTATTAAACACTAGAATATTTTAAGTTTCCTTCTGTTAGAAACATAGCTTATATGGTCTAGTAACAGAAAAACAACACTGTGTGAAGAATAAAAACAATTTTCAGTCATAATTTTTGGGACTACGGGAGACAACCAAATTTCTTGCAAAATAGCTATGACAACCAGTCTGGCGAATGTACTATTCAAACAGACGATTATATGAAACGCCCCGGAGTTTTAATGGCTGCTACAACCACAGAACATATATACTCTGACGAGGCTTCAACCCGTTCGAATAACGAAGAGCACTGACAACTCTGTAGAGCTATACTAAAATAGGACACTCCGACATAGACGGATTATAGTAAGAATGAACGAACGAGCGTAAGAACGAAGAAGAAGAAGAAGTACACCATCATCCATCATTAGTCTGTGGCTACATCAAGGAAGATGTATTTTCTCTATGGGCTACATTCTACATTCTCTTTGGTCTGTCCACTGTCTGTGGTGTCATGTCAATTCACGAAGTCTTTCGAATTTTAGTTTGTTGACAATTTGACAATTATTTATTTGTTACAGAAAATTTAATAGAAAATTTTATGCCATTTATTTCCAAAATTTGGTAAAATAATGATACAATTCGTAAAAGTTTTTGCAAGAAAATTTTCTCATACCGTATGTAGGTAAACAATTATAGTGCTTGACTATCAACCTAGATTTATCGATATCGATAGTTTGTTTTACGAAACTGGAATGATTAATTTGTTTGTTTGCTATGTTTATAAAGTTTTATTTTGTTTGGATTACCATAATTTATATGTAACTTAGATTTTATTTTATACCTATTAGGTTTTTAATTGAATCATGTACATTTTTAGGAGTAGGTAAACATGGATGTCACTACTTGGATGGGTGATCGCAAGTGGCACTATTACCATTATGTTTAGGTATAATATATTTTATATTGTTTTATTGTATAATAATACAACAATATTTGTTGCAGACAACCTACCAGAAAATCGAAGCAGCATGACGAAGCATAAACAAAAGCTTGATGATCATCGTCACTATATGAAAGTACCTGGATGGCAAACATTACATGAAAACACGGATATAAACGTCATTTTCTAAAAATGAATCCTAGCAAGATCGATTTATCGCCCCCAAAACACCCTATGTAGATGTTCAAATAAATGTATACTTACTTAAATTAATTATTAATTCTTTTATTTATGAAAAAAAAACCTACTAATAATTTAATGGAATCCAAAAATCCTAGCTACTGCTGATAGGTATCGATATCGATAAATTTTCGATAGTCACTAGGTACATCCCTAGATACTGCCAACATAGAGAATATAACATTTTTAAAAGACGCTGGCGTGACGACATAGATGCCTTCCATGAGGAGTGGTGGGAGGCGGCTGGTGATCGAAAGAAGTGGAAAGAGATGGGGGAGACCTTTGCCCAGCAGTGGGACACATTATAGGTTATTAAAAAAAAAAAAAAAATGTTGGCAGTATGTCGTGGTCAATATGTTCTGTGGTCGTGGTTTGGTTTTGTTACGTTGGTCTTATTGTTCACTGGGTGATTAATACATCGTCTAGTGTTCGTTTTGTTTGTATGGCACTTCCGTCTCTTACTATTACACGCTCTTTGGAACGCGCGGCGGATTGACTTTGCCGAGCCACGTCACCGAATTCTTAAGGAAGGGCCAATATTTCCACTATTTTTTTATTGATATTGATGTATCTTTCTGTGCTCTTTTTTTTATATTCTATGTTTTCTTTTTGTCTTTTTATAGTTTGCGTGTGTCCTACTAACAAATATTTTTTTTTTCTTTATCTTTATAATGGACAAGGGAGTTCGGTCACTTGAGTTCGTTCATTCATAATAAGTATGAGCAAGTGGCCAACTCTGGTGACGGAGTTTTCAGGCCGCCTTAAGGCCTGGCTTAACGACTTTAAAAGCCGGGACCGACAATTTAAAGCCCTCGGAAGCACGGAAGCGCTCAGCTGATAATGCCACTTGTGGTCACCCATCCAAGTTGCCCTAGTAGGGGAGACCGGGGACAAACGTAACAGTTTGTATTCCATGCCAGATTTCTTGTTTGTAATAACATTTGTGTTAAATTAAATATAGCCATATTATACCTACGTTTATGGTCTATAAATGTACATTATAATTTTATGTATTATATCTTGGTTTCTATATATTATTAAGCCTCCAAAAAAAAATGGAGATTGTTACTTTCGACCCCATGGTCAGGACGATAGTAACAGGGCGTGGGTCGAAAGTAACACCTCATAAGTTCTAGTCTATGTTATAAAAACAATCAAAAGAACACAACGTTGAAATCAAATTATTTATTTCAAAGTTATACGTATTACAAAAATAATTAACTTTTTACGCAAGATTAACTTGTTAGTAGGTAATACGTAAAAATCTATATAATTGACTTTTCAAATAAAAAAAACAAAATCTAAATCGATTTTTCTGTTCGAGAGCTGTGATGCCAAAGTAAGACAACCACACAAACACACACAAATACATTTCAAACTTATAACATCTTTATAAAAGTAAAAAAAATAAAAGTTGAATAACATCACACTTATATATAGGGAAGTAACACGTTACTTTTGTCCTGCCATGAGATGTTACTTTTGTACCCAACCCCATTTTTGATATTTGATGCCAAATAACCTTAAAACTGAATGTGTTACACGAAAACAAGTTATAGCATGCTAAAGACAATCTTAATGTTAATCAACGAACTAATAGTCATATAGTTATCAGCACCTTAATTCTACGTAAACACTAAATGAATAAACAACAAAACAATCACTTTTGGTGCAAAAAATCACGATACGTCCACTAACAAATTGTTCCGCGTGCCGCGGGGCGCGGGGACTGAACTCATACGCGGGGGGCGGTGCAAGCTAACAACCAAATGGTCACATGCGTCGTTTCGACCATTAGACATGGCTACAGAGCGATTGTTACTTTCCACCCGCCGTTACTTTTGTCCCCGGTCTCCCCTAGCAAAACGTCCGAAACCTAGAACCAGTTTTTTTTACAAAATAGGACTATCTTTGTATCCTAGCAAAAAATTATATTTTGATGTTGATAGAAAGATAGAAAAGATATTTATTCACCCCAAGAACACGTAAGCAAGTATATAAATGTAACAGAGAATACAAAGAATATTATAGGTAGGTACCTACATAAAACTGACAAGAATAATAAATAATAAAGAAAAATAAAAAAATGTGTTGCGTGGGGTCAAATTAGATCCCTGTCTCAGCATATGCTGCACCAGACCTGATGACGATGACAGAGACGATGTTCTTTTCAGATACATAACACTATGCACAACATCGCTTCTCGAGAAGCACAAGTGCGACTGGTTGGCCGAGGCCGGCGCCGTGTATGGCGTGACGCCGCCGCTGCAGTGTGCTTACAAGGAGAGCGAGGAGAAATGTATGCAAGGAATAGAGACGGGGGAAGTGGACATCGCTGTGGGAGATAGCGACTGGCTTGTCAAAGGCCGTAGGTGAGAAATCTTGTTAAACGATCTTGATAAAACATGTTTAAGATCCTCGAGGAAAACCTGATTTTTTATTTAAAAAACTGCAATTGGTCCACTTGCTATGGTGCTACAGACAGACACAAGGACAGACGTACCCACTTTGAACACCTAGCGGTCATACTTTAAACACCCTTAATTTAGGGGGTTAAAAAATTAAATACCTAAACAAAATATACTTCACGTTGTACTTTTTCAAGATGATTACCTATGTCCTGAATTAGTATAATAGTGGATTTAAGTGAAAAGTATCCCTCCTAGAGGTAAAAAATGGAAAAATCGTTACTTCCATTACCTGTTGCATTTAACTGCCGGTTAAATTGTCATAGGTTGACGGAGCATGTGTTAGCCCAAGTGGTATACTCAAAGATTGGTATTGACGGCTGGGTTGGTAAATATCACTGTGGGCGATAGGCAGCCCGGAACTAGGGGGGCAAACCGGGGCACTCGGCCTGGGCAGCAGGTCCGGGGGGGCGCTAAAATAGCCTTCGCTCGCACTTGTCAATGGAGAAGTTTCCCTTTCATTTTTTTTTATGTGAATAAATAGTCCTAAGCATTTAAATAAAGATGGTGAAAGAATTTTTGGAATATCTTGAAAAATGACAAAGTTATTCAACTTTTACGGCGGCTTAAAAATAATAGAATCAAAAGGCTGAGATTTCCGCGTGTGACGTCACTCGTCTCGAGACACAGATTAGTTTCAATTTAGTATGACAAAATCTCATACGATTCGCGCTTTTCTTCGCCGCGCCGAACTAAAAACATTATTTAAGCTTAGATGTTTGTTTTTCATTTTTTATTTTTGGACATTATGGAAGCAGGGTATATGCTTGTTTAATATTGTACATAAAAGGCTTTACTTATACTAACTAAAAAGTGATCTTTTGATGATTTAGTTTAAAAGAATTTAAAACTATCGAATAATCGAATCGAATTTCGTTTAATTAATTATTTTTTCTTTTTATTTTTTACAACGGAAAGTCTAGGACGAGTAGTTCTCGAGATATGGGTGTTTGAAGTTTGACAGCTGTCATCGAAAAAGTAGATCTCATCAAGGTCTTTCATTTGAGCTCACAACGGATATAATAGTGGATTTAAGTGAAAAGTATCCCTCCTAGAGGTAAAAAATGGAAAAATCGTTACTTCCATTACCTGTTGCATTTAACTGCCGGTTAAATTGTCATAGGTTGACGGAGCATGTGTTAGCCCAAGTGGTATACTCAAAGATTGGTATTGACGGCTGGGTTGGTAAATATCACTGTGGGCGATAGGCAGCCCGGAACTAGGGGGGCAAACCGGGGCACTCGGCCTGGGCAGCAGGTCCGGGGGGGCGCTAAAATAGCCTTCGCTCGCACTTGTCAATGGAGAAGTTTCCCTTTCATTTTTTTTTATGTGAATAAATAGTCCTAAGCATTTAAATAAAGATGGTGAAAGAATTTTTGGAATATCTTGAAAAATGACAAAGTTATTCAACTTTTACGGCGGCTTAAAAATAATAGAATCAAAAGGCTGAGATTTCCGCGTGTGACGTCACTCGTCTCGAGCGAGACACAGATTAGTTTCAATTTAGTATGACAAAATCTCATACGATTCGCGCTTTTCTTCGCCGCGCCGAATTAAAAACATTATTTAAGCTTAGATTGTTTTTCATTTTTTATTTTTGGACATTATGGAAGCAGGGTATAATTATGCTTGTTTAATATTGTACATAAAAGGCTTTACTTATACTAACTAAAAAGTGATCTTTTGATGATTTAGTTTAAAAGAATTTAAAACTATCGAATAATCGAATCGAATTTCGTTTAATTAATTATTTTTTCTTTTTTTTTTTTTTCTAACAATTTTTTTTTTTTTTTTTTTTTTTACTTTTTTTTTTGTCGGATTTTCATGTTTAACTATTTGTATGGTCATTGCATACCTACTGCACACTTATTAATGATCGATGACAATACATGAAAATCTGACTTAACGCGTTCAGTGCTCATGACGAACATGCAGATGTTGCTTCAAAAGTGCTCGTCCTAGACTTTCCGTTGTGAGCTCAAATGAAAGACCTTGATGAGATCTACTTTTTCGATGACAGCTGTCAAACTTCAAACACCCATATCTCGAGAACTACTCGTCCTAGACTTTCCGTTGTAAAAAATAAAAAGAAAAAATAATTAATTAAACGAAATTCGATTCGATTATTCGATAGTTTTAAATTCTTTTAAACTAAATCATCAAAAGATCACTTTTTAGTTAGTATAAGTAAAGCCTTTTATGTACAATATTAAACAAGCATATACCCTGCTTCCATAATGTCCAAAAATAAAAAATGAAAAACAAACATCTAAGCTTAAATAATGTTTTTAGTTCGGCGCGGCGAAGAAAAGCGCGAATCGTATGAGATTTTGTCATACTAAATTGAAACTAATCTGTGTCTCGAGACGAGTGACGTCACACGCGGAAATCTCAGCCTTTTGATTCTATTATTTTTAAGCCGCCGTAAAAGTTGAATAACTTTGTCATTTTTCAAGATATTCCAAAAATTATTTCACCACCTATTATAGATTCTTAAGATCTTGCTAATAAAATTAAAAAAAATGGATTTTGATGTTTAGGAAACCTCTCCATTAAGATTTAGTTATTTTATGTTTTGTTATATTTTATTATGTCATATAATAAACTTTTTTCTTTTCTATTCTATTTTATTTTGGTGCCTCCTGTGGCTTATTCCACTAATCCCCGTTGACAATCCCCGTTAACGGGGATTAGTGAACTTTTTGTTCACATTTCCCCGTTGACGGCGATGCGAGCTCGTAACGGGGATTAGTAAACTAAAAAGTTCATAAATCCCCATTACGTTAAAAATAAAATACTAAGACTATTAAGAAGCATGTTATCCAGAAAAAAAAACAACTTTTAACTATTATTTATTTTTCTTTAATAAATATCACAGAGCTATCAATAAGAAAACATAAGATACCTTTAAATAAAATAAATACTTATGTAGTAGCATTTATTTATTTTACATCTCTTAATTCCTACAATCACAGCCTAATAGTTAAATCTTAATAGTTAAATCAATCTTATTTACCTTATCAAATCACAGTTTGTTACAAAGTTGTTAAATAAAAAGGTAACATTAAAAACATATTATTCGTATAAGGTACCTATCTAATAAAATCACAGATTGTTAGGTAGGTACATTATTAACAAAAAATGTACCTAGCATCAAGAACTTAGCATTCCTATACCTAAAAAAATCACAGATTGTTACAATCGTTAATTAAAACTTATCATTAACTACTTTATGATTATTAAAAAAGATGTTTATTATTATTATTGCCTAAAAAGATCTGAAAAAAATGTTTACCGCTCCCTGGGATACAGTCGTGATCATATTTGATTTTATTTATTTTTTTATTATTAAAGATACATTCGAAAAACGGAAGTTGCAACACTGAAGTTGTCCTAGCGATGCTTAGGAATAACGATCTGTGATTTTATTAGGAACCTATAAGAATGTTGTGTTTTTGATGCTATATTTTTTATTAATAATTGTAACAAACTTGGATTTGATCAGGTTAGATTTATATTACTATTAAGCTGTGATTGTAGGAATGAAGAAATGTAAAATAAAGAAATGTGACTACAGTAGTATTTATTTTATTTTAACCTACCTTATGTTTTTTATTGATAGCTCTGTGATTTTTAGTCAATAAAAATAAGTAGGTAATAGTTAAAAATAGTTTTTTTTCTGGATAACATGATTCCTAATAGTCTTAGGGCTTCGCTCACCATCCTCAAGTAAAGTGTTGATTAGTTTCTTAACGAGTAACGTTAATTGGCAAGTAAAAGTTACGAGTATCATAATTTCGTTTCACAAACAAAATCCAATCTTAATTAGAGTAGGTAATAATAGAGGTAAGTACCTACATATTTATTAACACGTGTCTATCATCATAACCTTAGATATGTACATAGACCAAATTATACGTATTTATTAAAATAGCACTTACCATAGCGAATTAGGTTTTATTCTATGTTTTATTAAATTTTGCTCTTTGTTCGCCGCAAATTTAGTCAGGCGAAATCTAGCGAAAACTCCGTTTCATCTAGGTTTGTAAAATAATCAACACTAAATTTAAAAACCCGTGGTCTCGGAATTCGCATTGAATAATCTTCAAGCTCATCTAATTGACTATCTATCAAATCAAATCCATTTTTAATATAAATTAACAAACATAAAGATATAAATAAATAAAATAGGTTAGGTTTCCGTAATAATTACAACTATCCAACTGTCTAATCATTATACTCGTCAAGTAAATACGCTACTGAGAAGATGATTTCCAAAGTAATTTACTGGCCAGTTTTACTTACGAGTAGTATTACTTGAACGTCGTGAAATGCGACTAGAGGTTACTCGACACTTTACTTGGTGACTAGCCTACTCGGAACTTTACTTGAAGATCGTGAAAGAGGCACTCAGTATTTTATTTTTAACGTAATGGGGATTTATGAACTTTTTAGTTCACTAATCCCCGTTACGAGCTCGCATCGCCGTCAACGGGGAAATATGAACAAAAAGTTCACTAATCCCCGTTAACGGGGATTGTCAACGGGGATTAGTGGAATAAGCCCCTCCTGTACTGCCCCCGGCGCCAAGTCTATAGTTTTAAGTCGTAGATCCAGGACTGGGAATAACTGGCATGGGCAGCAGATGAGAAACTGTTGCATTACTAATACTATCAGGTTTACGTGACTTATTTGTTATGCTTCTGGTGGTTTCTTGTTTTAGGTAAGTACTAACTAATCTTCTTTTTCAGGGACTACTCTATAGCGCCAATCCTCCATGAAATGACGCCCATCATCAAGAAAACAAACACGATAGTAGCTTACGTACAAAAGAGCGCCAAATTTACAAATATGGCGGATTTGCGCGGGAAACGAGCCGCGTTCCCGCGCTATGACGGAATGGCGTGGCATTCCGTTCTCTCTTACATCACTGAAAAAGATAAAATATCATGCAAAGAGTACACTAATGGATATTTCGAAGAGGTTTGCGCGCCGGGTGCAGAAGGGAAGATGGAAAACGTGAAGGATTGTTATGAAGATGGAGACGTAAACGCTCTAAATTCTCTTTTGGAGGGAAAATCCGATGTAGCCTTTGTTAACATGGCGTCTTATAAAATGCTTGCAAGTGAGTTCTTTGAATAGACTAATTTTGTAATATTTTGTGATTACACGAGTTAAGTTTTAAAGTATAGAATTTAGGGGTCGCGACTCGTGGTCCCACTGGGATTGTACCACTATTACTCGTGGTCCCACTATCCCTGAAATCATGGGTTCGTGGTTCCACTGCTTAGTGGGACTACCAGTCATACTTAGTTAAAATCGTAGGTTCGTCGCCCCACTAGGTATGTATGCGGCTTTCGGTCACAACCGCGAAATTCGAGTTCACGTACCTGTTCTTGAACAAATATGAATACCAAATTATATTAATATTATAATAATAATTGAATACCTATTGTTTTCGTGTGTATCATTATTAAAAAAGACAAATATTGAGTTTGCAAAGATTAATAATGGTCTTACGAACTCTGTAAATTATTTTATATTTTAGTGAAATAATAAGCATTCATTGTTTCAGCTAACCAAACAGCAAAATCCAAATTAAGAGGTTTAGAGGCTCTGTGCCCGGAAGAGAACCTAAAATACTGTTACGTCAGCTGGTCCGCCATTGGTCACGTATTTGCCGCCAAAAACATCACTGCTATGAGACGTCAAGAAATTATAAATGTATTAGGAAACTTGGACCAGCTATTTGGAAGAAACTATCCATTCAGAAAGCCCATGTTTTCTATGTACGGAGCATTTAATCATAAATTAGATTTACTTTTCCATAGCAATACCAAAAATCTTTCTCATGATGTTGTATTCAGATCTCCTCCGTATAACGCTATGCCTTTGAATTTCGAACGAAAGTTTTTGAATGTAACTGACTTTTCATGTAGTTTTGGAGGAAAATCGACGCCATCTTTTGTTATTTTGGCTGTGAGTTTACTTGCTGTGATTATTGGCTTTTAAGAATTTTAGTAGTAAAGAATTTATTGTGAAGTTTATTAAATGTAATAGGTGCCTACTCAAATTATGTATTACTTTTTATTGTAAGCCTTACCTATTTCCTAAGCATGTATCTCTAGTCTGCGATGTTGTCCTTCCTGTTATCCCCAAAATACATCGGGCGGGTGATTATTGTTTTTCGATTTTATTTTTTGCCCCCCTAGCTCCGGGCCTGACTATCGGTATATTGGTGTGAAATGTATAGGTACCTACTTAGCCAAATATTTACCAACGCAACAACAAGTGTGTCAAATCAGTACAAGCTCTAAACGGGGCGGAGGAAAACATCGTGAATAGTTGTTAGGTAGGTACATAGCTCAATGAAGAAGTACATACTCGTACGTAAGTAGTTTATAAATACCAAATTGGGCTACAAGTAGTTTAACTAGGTACCTAGGTAGGTACTTATTTATAAACTATCGATAATTAGGTAGGTACCTACTTACCTACCTACCTATTAGAAGTTTGGGACAAACCTTCGAACCGTTTGAATTGAAACGATTTTGTCGAATCATAGAACAAACTTTTAAGTTATTTCAAGCGCTGAAAGATATAAGTTAATTGAAATAAATAACATTTCAGAAAATATCGCAAAAAAAAATTATTATTTTTTATTTTCTAAATACACATTTCACAAACAATACTTACACAGTATCGCCATCTATTGCTAAATAGCAATACTGTAGTATTGAATTGCGCCATCTCTTAACGAGTAGCCAAACTTTCTTTCCTTAGCTTGACCCTAGCTAGCATGCTAGCATGAATGATACCAATTGACTAAAATTAAATCAATCTTTTAGTTATACAATAGTACTCTGTGAATCAATCATTCAATTCAACCTTTTACGCATGCATGCTATAGCTGCAGAAAAAGCGCGCGAATGGCCCCGCTGTCTGTCTGTCTGTCAAGTCAAACAAAAAAGTTTACAATACAATCACAAACTTTGTTGGAAAAAAAGTGAAAAGTTAATCAAAGCATTTAATTTTGTTTGTTTCTTTGTACTGTTGTTTTACAAGTAAAGAAAAATGCAAAAATGTCTTCAATCGGCATAGAAAACTTCATACAAGCCCTCGAAGCTGTGAAACAAGACTACACCTGCGGAGTTTGCCAAGAACTCTGCAAAGATCCGATCACCTTGAGCAAATGTTTTCACATCATCTGTTCGGAGCACTTCGAGAGCTTGAAACACTGCCCTAACTGTTTAACAAGCCTGCAAGGATGCACCACATTCTCCGACGAACGTCTCAGCAGTTGTATCGAGTCTGCCAAAGAATTGTCGAAGATGGTATCCCATCTTGGAAAAGAAAACCCTAAATCGAAGTCGAAAGCTAAACAGAGTGAACAGGCCGCGAAACGTGTAGATTCGCTCACCAAAGTGGCGTTATCTGATCGCACAAATCGCTCAAAAGCGGACGTGAGTAAGTCTAATTTAAATATATCTTTGCTCTCATCTAGCAGTAAGCTCAATAAAGCAGTAGAGAAAAGAAATAATAAAGGTGAGACTTTACTACACATTGCGTGCAGACTCGGAAAAATCGAACGAATAACTGAGCTACTAAACCAAGGGGCCAATACTAACACAAAAGACAATGCCGGTTGGACACCGTTACATGAAGTTGTACAAAACGGTAGGCTTGACCTTGTGCAACTCTTGCTTCAATACAATACTCTGATAGACGTTCCCGGACAAGGCAACGAGACTCCATTGCATGAAGCTGTTAGATTCAAACATGAGGATATTGTAGAAGAGTTAGTAAAAAATGGAGCTGATGTTAAAGCTCGTAACTGCAAAGGAGAAACACCATATCAATTAGCTAGCACTGACATGAAGAACTTGATTTTAATGGCAAGTGATAATTTGTTACAAACTCAGAGCGTGAATGTTAGCAAAATCGCTGCTTTATATGTGGAATTGGATTCCGATGACATTCGTATATATTGTGTGTCTGAGTTCCGATCTGTGCATAGTAAGTTAAAGACGCTTGTCAAACATCACAGTAATATGCATATAGAAGCAAAGTTCACAAAGAAAGTTACTCATTTGATTGTTGATACCGACGATGATGGGATATGTGCATCAAGCGTGGACGTCTTACAAGCAATACTCACTTCCACATGGATTCTCTCAACTCAATGGCTCACAAAATCCACTGATGAAAAACTCGAACCATTTGACAAATATGAAGTTAAGGGCACTGGTTCAAAATCGCATACAGGACCAAAGAATTCTCGCTACAACAAATACAAACAGCTGCCAGGTCTCTTCAATGGCTGCCATTTCTACCTCCACAATTTTAACACTAAATATGAAATTTCAGCCCATTTGATAGTCACCAAGCCAGTATTAACAAAGTTGATTACTGATGGCGGTGGTGTGGTCTTAAGAAGAGTACCAAACCCAGAATCTATACCTGAAGCTGAGATGTTGGTCCCATATCATGCTTTAAGGCAGGGAAAGCTAGTGAACTGTTCACATTATATTATATTTAAGGATATGTATCAGCCAATGTATAACATGCAACATTTAAAAGCTTTGCCCGTGGGTTGGTTGATTGAATGTATGGAGAAATTTGAATTGTGTGATCCATGACTTCAATGCTACATCAGAATTACAATAAAATTTAATAGCTACTAATGTATTATGTAATTAATGAATAAGTTATGTATTATCTACAAATGTAATGCTCTCTTAATATTAATATGTTTTATCTATGTTTAAAATCTTGGCTATTTTATTAACCTCCTCATTTTTAAAGGTTTTTTTTCCTCTTGCGGAAAAAGCGAAGCACTGAGATTCCCGCTACGTTATAAGCGGTTATTATCTAGATTATAGAGCCCCATGGCACAGATAATTAATATAATACTATAGGTACTAGTCCCATGGGTAGATTACCTGATTAGTAATAGGAGACCATTTTTTTTCCTGAATTTAAGTTTAGTGTTGGGTTAAGTAAATATACATTTATTAGAATATAATTTATTGATAGTTCCATATTTATTACTAACTAAACTAATATTTTCATGGTACTAGCTGTAGAAAATCACAACACGAAGGAAGTAAAACATACAGTTTGTTTATGACTAAGACCAAATATAATTTTATACATTTTCATAATCTAAATGACATTAAATTCTCCTTCAACTCGTACATAGTATAAAAGGTGCGCTAGATGGTGGATTCGCCATTAGCTGATTCTAGGTGCCTATGAGTAAACCATGGCAGAAACACCATCAGCTAAGTTATGTGGTTCTAGACTCCACTCAACTGAGTTCTAGAGCCAAGCTAATACGCCCAAGTCATACATTGATACTTTTATTACAGTTGGTGTGTTAAGTACAAAGTTATAATAATTTATTTAATAAACAATTATTAATTAATTATTTGATAAAGTATGAGTTGAGTATACCTACCTAATGAGCGGAATAATAAAGAAGCGCTCGTGGCGAAGCTTGCTAAGACGTTCTTGATAGATCGTCGAAGTTAAGCAACGTTCTGAGCGGTCACTACTTGGATGGGTGACCGCAAGTGGCATTTTCATCTGAGCGCTTCCTTCGCGCGTGCTTCGGAGGGCACGTTAAATTGTCGGTCCCGGCTTTTAAAGTCGTTAAGCCATGACGGAGGCCTTTAGGCGGCATAAAAACTCCGTCACCAAAGTTGGCCACTTGCTTATACGAACTTACTTTTTTAGCGGAATATTGTACAAATTAATCCGAGACCGATTTTCCGTCAAGTGTGGCGCCGCGCTGGTTCAGCAGATTTACTTAATTTTAAGTTGGCAATTCGAGAGTCACACATGTTTATAGTCATCGCAGTACCTCACTGCAGTTTAGTAATGTCGAACTGTAATTTTCTTTCTTTAATTTAGTAATCCGATTGTTTTATACCAGTACGCGTCATAATAAAAGTGCAAGTGAGCACACAATATGCTCTTGTCTACTCACACGTTTTGTCACTTTAACTGCAGCGAGAAATTGTGTTATTGTTTAACAATTTACGAGATATTTCCAAAAATAATACTTTCTTTATTAAATGCTATTCAGTCTGCATCTCAACACGCTCCGAATATTTGTCAGGAGTCGAAGCTTCGGGGCATATATCTGTAAACAAAATAAATAGTAGTCGAGTGTAGCGTGTGATGCCAGACAACTTTTTTTTGAGGTGTTTAATATCTTAGTTAATTTTACAATTACTTTTACATGCTTTGACATGCCTTACTTTGTTTGACTGGCTTCCTATTGAAGCTTGACTATATATTAGGGATCGCTGTAAAAAAAGCTAGGCCCACACCACCAGGTTCTTGCCTGTCTCTTTCCCTGGTGTAGGGAGTCGCGTTGGAACAGGCATTAGAATCACCTAGCATGTAAGACGAAACTGAAGTGATCCTTGAGGTCCTACCAAACTAATTTTCTTTCTTACATTTTATTACGACCTCTTTGGCGCAGTGGGCGAAGCCCGCCTGAGACGCAGAGGTTTTTTTTTTCAGTCAATCTTCAGTTAAATATTAAATATCCTTGGACATTCCACACAGCGTCATCTAGTCCCAAGCTAAGCAATTGAATGCTTGTGTTATGGTAACCAGATAACTGATATACTACTTAGATATTTGTTTTTTATGATTGAATTAATTGCCAAAATGACCACTGACTGGAGCCCTCGGAGAATGCACGACGGCAGGCAATGGCGTTAGATCGCAACGACGGAAAACTCGAGGGGAGGCCTTTGCCCAGCAGTGGGACACTGGCTGACAACAACAACATTGTTGCATAGCCTTACCTCACACTATAATCGTGCAGTCTGAGCACGGTTCTCGCTCGATCCCGGTACAGAGGGTAAAGCCGCGAGCCGTGTCCATTGAGCAACGCGTGACACAGTGGACGACCGTCTCTTGTGTCACTCCATATAGACTGGAGGGAGCAGCCTCTGCTGAAATTACAAAACAAAACATCATTAGAACTTACTTGATCTAAAGTTTTTATATATAAGTGGCAATTCGGAGTATCGCAAAAGCTAAACTTAACTAACTAAAAATGTTGCCGTCCCTTTCATAGCGATGGGAATAAAAAGGATGGCATTCATTTTAGTTAGTTTAGCTTCGAATCGAATAATATAGGTATAGGTGAAAGTTTGTGTTTGTAAGTATGTTAGAATATTAGAATATTTTTATTTTTGCAACAACAACAATACAACATTAAAAAAAATATATAAATAAACAAGAACTTACAATACAGTTGTTACAAAAAAAGGGCCTCTAACTCAGCATAATACTGGATAACCAGGTTAACCAGCGCTGGTCTTCCGTCAGAGCCTTTTCATATAGCGGACAAAGAACAATTTAACAAACTCACGTTAGTGTGTTTATTACTCTTTCCCGCTCAAACGACTGGACGGATTTGAATGAAATTTGTTACCAGGACTGCTTATACCCTGTATTAAAAATAGCCTACTTTTGATCCCGGTATTCCCACGGGAACGGGAACTATTCAGCGCGGTTAACACCGCGGGGCGTAGCTAGTAAAAAGAGCGCTGGCTGTCAAACTGCTCCGTGGTCGATGATTGGTGGAGAGGTGTTGCGGCGCACTTCATACCATTGATTTAGCGAGTGCTATTGGTTCGTCAGCGAGTGAACACAGGCGCAAACATGCCCCCGCTACTTCCCCGACCAAGCTCTTTTTACGTGGCGCGACCATTGAGATGTATTAAAGAGTCACAATCTAATAGCTGACAACACTCAAAAAATGTGCGTGCAAATTCAATGTTCTACAATGACATTTGACATTTGAATGTAGACGTTATGTCGTTTGTTTTAATGTTCAATGTCGCTTGTACGCAAGAAAGAAAAACTGTGCGCACTACGTAGCGTGCGCCGAGTTTTGGCGTTTACATTTTATTTGTCTGATTGTGGCTCTATAATACATCTCAATGGGCGCGACCTATAATAATAAAATAGGCGGCGGCGTTAGTTTCATGCAGACACCTTAAGCGAAGCCAAACGAACCTGCTTATCCCGTAACAGTATTTAGCTTCGACGACGAGATGTGTTACACGTAACTTGCTTAGCTCGTCGTGCAACTCATCCGCGGAAAACGCCCCGTACATCTTGTACACCGTGTACGCTCGTTGCCTGGAATAATTACATTTAAACATTTAAAAAAACCTTGTATATTCAGGCCTTTACGTCTTTACTAGATGATTTATTATATATATAGGTACCTATATAGTATGGTAAAGATTGCCTCCTGACTCTGTATAAATCATCTAGTAAAGATGTAAAGGCAATCTTTGCCTACACTTAACGGGACACTAGTGCCTGGGACATTGTTGAGATGGAATAGGCTTGTAGCAGCTAAACCATCCTCTCAGCTGCCGGCCATATCCACAGGAAAGACAATGCTCAATGCGTGTGGGGCTGACTAGCCGCGGGTTTCCTCACGATGTTTTCCTTCACCGTTAAAAGCTCGTGTCAAGTTAAAGTGCATATAAATTTTTCGACACGAAAAATCCACGCACGGCCGGATTGAAAGTCGAAGTACATAGTATCTCCTTGGCCAACATGACTTATAAAGAACCTTACAACTAAAACAAAGAAATGTAAAATCTTATTAAAAGTTTCACAAGTTCGAAATTCAAACTCGCGTTGATAGCCGGGCTGACTTCACTCGGCCACGGTATGTTGTTTGTATGTTTGGGGTAATCTCCGAAACTACTCATCCGATTTCAAAAATGATTTTACCGATGTGTAGCATGGACTTTCCGAATGAACATAGGCTATAATTTATCAAGGTAGGTACCACGGGCAAGTTAGCTAGTTAGTATATAAGTGTGTAATGCCATGGTATCCCATCCCCTTATAAGATAGTTGTAGTTCCAAAAACAAATGAATACCTAGATGGCGTTACGTGTTGCTATTTCGAAATAAAGTCTCTGGAAATTTATGAAAATGCCTAAATTTTGCCAGAATCATACATTTTCTGTTTTAAATATATTTTATTCAATATAACGAAATAAAATATCCCATTATTTTATTTCCTAGATCAATTTCTACAAAATAAAATAAAATTACATGACATGAACGCTAGATGGCGCTGACTCAGAAACACAGGTAAAACGGGATAGCCCGACGAATTGCCCGCAAATGCAGGATTGTTTTCAATGTACTAGTGTATTATATAATCTGTGTTAATGCTCACCTCGCTTGCTCGTGCTCGTAGTGTGGGTGAGCGACGACCGCTCGCCGCGTGACCAGCATTATACTGGCCATGAGTGGGAGCGAGCCGGCGAATACACTTGTACTGCTCTCTGACATTATCCATTCCATCAGCCGCTCTTGCTCGGGGTCACTGAACTCGCCTGGATTATACAGAATGCATTTTTTCAACCAAGAAAGAAGAAAGAAATCAGGCAATCCACAAGATGTGTGCCCGGGTCACTAAACTCGCCTGGATTATACAGGGTGGATATTATTAACCAAGAAAAAGAATCAGGCATTTCACAAGATGTGTACTTTTACGGTGATCAAAATCATTTTTACGGCTTATTCTTTCGGATCGCTAGGCAACTCTAGATCGATTGCTGATGTCTAAGGGGGTAGTCACAGGTATGTCCAAATACAAAATTAGTACCTGATTTTAATCAATAAATTAAATCACACTAATAGTGGCAATTCTGAGTATCGCAAAAGCTAAACTAAATTATCTAAAATGAATGCCATCCTTTTTATTTCCATCGCTATGAAAGGGACGGCAACATTTTTAGTTAGTTAAGTTTAGCTTTTGCGATACTCCGAATTGCCACTAATATCACACTAATATTATAAAGGTGAGTAACTCTTTCACGCTCAAACGGCTGGACGGATTTGGATGAAATTTGGTACCAGAATTGCTTATACCCTGGATTAAAGAATAGGCTACTTTTGATCCCGGTATTCCCACGGGAACGGGAACTATTCACCGCGGGGCGCAGCTTGTAGATTATAAATGTTCACAACTCACCAATATGTGACATTTCTTTAGTGACACTCTCAAACAATTTCTGTAAAATTGGCAGCAAACTCATCAACCAAAAGCATGTTACATATTTCTTGGGTAATCTGAAAAATAATAAAAAAAAAACAATTAAGTAAAAAGTAAAAGTAAGTAAGTTCGTATGAGCAAGTGGCCAACTCTGGTGACGGAGTTTTCAGGCCGCCTAAAGGCCTCCGTCATGGCTTAACGACTTTAAAAGCCGGGACCGACAATTTAACGTGCCCTCCGAAGCACGGAAGCGCTCAGTTGATAATGCCACTTGCGGTCACCCATCCAAGTAGTGACCGCTCAGAACGTTGCTTAACGTCGACGATCTATCAAGAACGCCTTAGCAAGCTTCGCCACGAGCGCTTCGTTAATGTAAATTAACCCTTATTACGGTTTCGCAATTAACTCAAAAGCCTCAAAAAACTCGACCTATGTGGCGTAGTGGGCGAAAGTTCGCCTGAGACTCAGAGGTTGCGGGTTCGATTCCCGCCACGGGACAAATGTTTGCATTATCTGCAAATATTTGTTTCGTGTCTGGGTGTTTTCTATGTATAATATGTATGTATTTACAAAAAAAATGTATCTATGTAGTATACCTATCAGTCATCTGGTTACCATAACTCAAGCATTAAATTGCTTAGCTTGGGACTAGATGACTCTGTGTGGAATGTCCAAGGATATTTATTTATTTACTTCTGTGCTTCTGGGAGGAGCTAGGCTGGCTTCACAAATAGTGAGCCAGGTCATCCCCACGAATAAAGGACCACCTTTGAGTCTAAATGCGGAAAAGGGAGACCCCCATCCATCCATCCATTCAGACCAGACCTTGGGAACGGACATAATATCCTACATTTTGTTCGGGTCCCACGCGTGGGAAGCGCTAGTAATATACCTTACCTGTAATAATTTTTGTTCATCATCAACGAAGACACCACACACATTTGTGGCACAAACAGCAACTTCAATCTCATAACTAAAGCCGCCATGACACCATAGATAACCATTTGCGATATATTATAGAACATGGCGGGCTCTATAATCAAATTCCTCAAGAAACACAGCAACTTATCCTTCTCGACTTTAGAGCTTATCTTCTTATCAACAAGGTTTAGATCCCCTTGGTTTTTTACTTCATTGTTCTCGATACCGCTGTCTTCGTCTGACGTATTGCTGTCCCTGTCTGTTTCTTTGTCTTTGCTATCGCTGTCCTTCTCTCTCGCATCTTTCATTTCTTTTTTGTAGTTCAGTTGCGCGTTCCACAGCCATGTTTTCATCACATTGGTTACGCCCACCATCATAAATGGTATTAGTAATGAAGAACAGAGATTTTCAACAGTTTCTATAGGTAAAAAATCAAAGACATCCGCGCAAGTGTATAATTGTGTGTGAAATGTTTTGAAATTCGTAAATTTGGATCTCAATATATCCCATACATGTGAATCTTCGTTCACTTGCAAAAAATCACTTATAATTTTCTTCAAATATATCGAGGAACATGCTACTATACTTATCCTCAGCACAACCAACCACGACTCCACTAATAAATCCATGCGACTTTCGACTTTAATGCTTAAGGAACTGAAGAACAAACAGTATGCCGATAATACAATAAACAAGGATGTGTATAAAGACGATTTCAGCATATCATTCCCTTGTAACAACAAAACAGCCATATGCAGTCCGCAGAAATGTGAGTGTAGGAGAATGCATAACGTTTTCAGATCTATTATTCTTAGTTGTTCCATCACAAAGAATATAGCCAGCTGGGTTAGGAGTATGAACTGAGAAAATTGCCAAAACAATAGGCATATGCTGTTGAGTATGAAGATTGCAACCTGGAAAACAGAAATAAATAATTAATATTGTAGGTATTTTTTGTTTCTGTGTGTTTGTCACAACAAGTATGTAGTACAATCTTCTCTCTCGCTCACCTGCAGTTGCAGCGTCGTCCGTCTCTCTCTATCCCTCAGCTGCAGACTGACAAGCCACAATTGCAACAACAGAAATGGCGCCGCCATATTTTCCCTTTCATTTGGGGCCCAATGCACTCGAGTGCTGTGTGTATGATTCACGAAGTATTGTACTACAGCTAATAGTCCGCCGAGAATTGAATCACTGAAAAGAGAAACAAATTAAAAAATCAGCCAAGTGCGAGTCGGACTGGCGCGCGTAGCTAGACAGTTTTCAATTTTCACAGATTAATATGTTTTCAATAGTTTTCATTATTGTATTTTGTTTGAGCACAGAAAATAATTGTCTGCATTTGTTTTTTTCTTTATAGTTATTTCTTTTTATGCAAGTACCTATCTGCTTTAGATATTTGTTCCGGGTCTGGGTGTTTTTCTATCCATAATATGTATATGTATATTTACAAAAAAATTATTTAAGTAGTATATCAGTCATCTGGTAACCATAACACAAGCATTGAGTTGCTTAGCTTGGGACTAGATGACGCCGTGTGAAATGTCCAAGGAGATTTATTTATTTAAATGAGTATAATGTGTACACATGTTTTGGAATAGAACCTAGCTCAAAACCCTTAAGGTCTTATTCATAATGATTTGTCAATCTAATATAGATTTAAAGAATGTTTTTTTCTTGTCACTCTTAGGTCAATGAAAAGAGATAGCAACAGATTTAATATCCGTTTTAGCTAAAGTAGGTTTACTGAATATGCATAAGGGGGTTATTTTGTAAATCTTCTATAATATACCTATTGGTTATTTATTTATTTACACACACATTCTGTTTTGTGTGCCATATGATTAAATAAATAAATAAATAGATCCTCACTCACAAAATATGATCAGAAGATAATAGAAAATTACCTCAAAACTGTAGCTAGAAGAAAAAGCGCCGCGACGTTAAGCCCGGCCAAGGCCCACACGGCTTCCAGATAGAACATTATCGGCTGGCCCAGTCCCACGCAGCTCTCGACCGGAGCTAAGCCTCCTCTCTCTACTATGTGGCATTGTCGGTAAGTTGTTGTATTCAGTACTGGCTCGAAGTAACGATATAGCATTCCGATTATGATCTGAAGTTATACAAAACAATATCTATAGTATCCTACTTATTGTGGGTTCGACTACCGCCACGGTACATACCTACACAAAAAGTAAGTTCGTATAAGCAAGTGGCCAACTCTGGTGACGGAGTTTTTAGGCCGCCTAAAGGCCTCCGTCATGGCTTAACGACTTTAAAAGCCGGGACCGACAATTTAACGTGCCCTCCGAAGCAGGGAGGCGCTCAGCTGATAATGCCACTTGCGGTCACCCATCCAAAGGCTCAGAATGTTGCTTAACTTCAACGATCTATCAAGAACGTCTTAGCAAGCTTCGCCACGAGCGCTTCATTATTAACATTAGTAGGAATTAATCACTCACCTCAGGGTGTATATTGAATCTGTTAAAAGCATTAACTTCATTTGGATATTCTACCAATCGGTCGTTCATCAGTTTTGTAAGAGCAGTCATGAACGGTCTCTCCTGAAAATATTTACTTATTCATTTATTTACTATAGGTACTCTAGCTGCGCTCTGCAGTGTGTGGGAGTACCAGGATCAAAAGTAGCCTATGTGTTATTCCAGGATATAAGCTATCCTGGTGCTGAATTTCATTCAAATCGGTCTAGCCGTTTGAGCGTGAAGGAGTCACAAATATACACACAAACTTTCACCTTTAACGGCTAGTCTCAATAACCTATCTATCTTTGGTTTTGCTTACTGCGGGTAGATATTTGACATTTCTTCCATACAAAAAACGTCAAACAGCTACTGATAGTAAGCAAAACCAAAGATAGATAAGTTATTGAGATTGGCTGTAAGTGTATTTCTGTGCTATTACCTGTACAACAGTTTTGTAGTATGAGTAGTAGAAACCCATTTCTGAGTGCAATGACAGCTCCCGTTCCATTTCTGACAGATATGAGAAGTTCCTGTCATTCTCAAACAATTGTGACACATATCTGTAGTGTATGTAGCCCACGGTGAAGGCTGAAAGTTTTAAAACAAGAGTTATATTAGCTATGGTCTATTCATCTATGTCTCGCAATCTATGTCTCGCTGAGTACCTAGGTACCTACCTTCCTACCTAATTCGTGCTTCGGAGGGCACGTTAAATGTCGGTCCCGGCTTTTAAAGTCGTTAAGCCATGACGGAGGCCTTTAGGCGGCCTAAAAACTTCGTCATCAGAGCTGGCCACTTGCTCATACGCACGAACAAACGAACCTAATTTGTGTTTAATGTTTTATTGTATTATTTATTTTGTAGGTACCTACATAGGTACTATGTTCTGTTCTGTTACTCCACTCACGTCCTTGTTGCTTCTTTAGTAGGTACCTATTATGTTTTGTGTGTGTTAAATAAAATATTTTCTTTTTTTCTTTCTTTCATCCAATAGACTTTTATAGTAATTAACTTTATAAAAGTAAAAAAATTATTTAGATGTATAAAGATACAAAATCGATTTAATTTACTTTTTATAAGTAATCAAAGTTTTCATAGTCCGTGACATGAAAGTTTTATAGAGAACCTTTTTTTTGACATGTTTACATAATTTCTTTTGCATGAAGACTATAGTTGTTACCTCTTCCGAATGGATTCTTTTATGGTAACTTTTATGAAAAGCCACCAAATCATGAATTACAGGCATCATTCAAATGCTTACAAAAACTTGTTGTCTGTCATGTAACATTTCAGGAATTTCCCTCCAACCCAAAACTGACATTGGGTTGGATGAACTAGAGCCTTTAATTACATGTTTTACTTACATGTAGTTTACTTGAGGCAGTGCGTTCTTCGAAAAGCTTGTGGTATAATTGTTCTTCGAACAAAAATGAATTGATAAATATTTAGAAATTTCTGCAATTTACCTGTGTATCCGATATCACCGATAATAAATCGTAGCAGATGTTACAGTGATAAGTGATTACTTCACGTATTAATACGTTCGAGGTCATTTATCAAGTAAAATAAACATTTTATTTACCTAAAAGGACGATGGTCACATAATTGAACAGCTTTGTGGGTGATATTCGCCTTCGTTTCGGCTCCGGCTCCGGCTCCTTGCAATTGTCCACCGAGTTCTCGTTATCACTCATTATTGCAAACTTATTCCGTTTTTTACTTCATTTTTTATATATATAACAAAAACCGTACGTACGAACGATCTTTGCTTTGGCAAAAATATAATTTTTTTTTATCATCTCCCCTCCCCAACCAAATCTGACACTGACAATGACAAACTTTTATTTATTTCAAATTCAAAGTAGTGTTGCCGATCGTCGAAAGATCAATCGATAGTCAGCCAATCGCAAGACAAGACTATCGGAGAACGAGGCAAGGCAATATTTATGTACAATATTTTGTGTAATCGATAGTATTAATTAGAAAATAAATTTTGCCCGTAAATGAGGAACTTTCGATAAAATTTCTCAATAAACTATTATAAAATTTCGCAAATAAACTATCGATAGTCTAAACTATCGATAATCGCAAATAAACTATCGATAGTAGGGGAGACCGGGGACAAACATAACAGTTTGTATTCCATGCCAGATTTCTCGTTTGTAATAACATTTGTGTTAAATTAAATATAGCCATATTATACCTACGTTTATGGTCTACAAATGTACATTATAATTTTATGTATTATGTCTTGGTTTCTATACATTATTAAACCTCCAAAAAAAATGAATACTTTCGACCCCATGGTCAGGACGATAGTAACAGGGCGTGGGTCGACACCTCATAAGTTCTAGTCTATGTTATAAAATCAATGAAAAGAACACAGCGGTGAAATCAAATTATTTATTTCAAAGTTATAAGTAGGTACGTATTACAAAAATAATTAACTTTTTACGTATGATTAATTTGTTAGTAGGTAATACATAAAAACTTATCTAATTAACTTTTCAAATAAAAAAACAATATCTAAATCGATTTTTCTGTTCGAGAGCTGTGATGCCACAGTAAGACAACCTCACAAACACACACAAAGACATTTCAAACTTATAACACCTAATTAAAATAAAATAAAAATAAAGTTGAATAACATCACACTTGGCGGGACGATCTCGCCACCTTCAATGAAGGATGGTGGGACGCAGCTAAAGATCGAGATGATTGGAAGAGTTTGGGGGAGACCTTTGCCCAGCAGTGGGACAGAATAAAAAAAAAAAAAAAAAAAAACATCACACTTATATACAGGGGAAGTATCACGTTACTTTTGTCCTGCCATGAGATGTTACTTGTTAATGTTAATCAACGAACTAATAGTCATATTGTTATCAGCATCTTAATTCTACGTGAACACTAAAAGAATAAACAACAAAAAAATCACTTTTGGTGCAAAAAATCACGATACGTCCACTAACAAAATTGTTCCGCGTGCCGCGGGGCGCGGGGACTGAACTCATCCACAGGGGGCGGTGCAAGCTAACAACCAAATGGTCACATGCGTCGTTTCGTTCGACCATTGGACATGGCTACAGAGCGATTGTTACTTTTTCAACCCGCCGTTACTTTTGTCCCCGGTCTCCCCTATCTTATTTGTCCGTTAATTAAACTAGTGTTTCTAACTCGTTCGGAATTTAGTAGTTGTTTTGTAATCAAAAATCTAGCGAAATTTTACTTGTGGTCCAGCGCTTAGAAAAAACACTGACTTCCCAACCCAAACCCACCTGTTGAAAAGATAGTAGGTACCCCAACCAAACGTAGTGTTTGCTTTCTCTGTGGGCCAGCCAAGCCGGTTTTAGAGTATGGTTAATTAAATAAATCCTTTCGAATCGTTTATTTAACTTTTGACAGATTACGCACATAAAGTTTTGTAATACTTTTTGATACAATGTCTCAGAAGAAGGAAAGATATAATGTTCCTTTATTCCTTAATTAATTATATTATTTATTAATTAATTAATTCCTTAATTAATTAATTCCTTTATAATGTCAATGTACAATGTACTACAGGGAATACTGTACTTCATGGACGGGCTCCGCCCACTTAGAGATGTGTCATTCACATTCATGTCAGTAATTAATTACCACAGACTATAAAACGGTTTTGAAATAAATCGATTATCGATTATAGATTATAAATCACGTAAAAACCTTTATTATTCTGCATTAAAATGCCCTAAATGTCTCTGTTTTAATGCATAAATCATTTGCATGATTACTCAATTATTTATTTTCAATAAATTATCATTACAGATATAGCGTCGCTGTCATTGCAAAAAGTCGTATGTAAAAGAAGCTGGTTTTCAGGAGACACAAAAAACTGTTTTTTATTGAGTGTGGGCAATTATTCTGCTATGTTTAAATGTAAGAAACCGTCGCTGTCATTGCAAAAAGTCGTATGTATTTTTTTTTGTTTATTTTTTATTGGCTGTATGCGTAGTATGGAACGTAATGCATCTACCTACAAAATATCATAGACTGTTGTGTTCTACGATATAAGACTTTATTACGTATGGCAAAAGGTTGTATTTCATACGCATTAGTCAAAATGTCTTATGTTATCCATACGACTTCTTGACTACCCACTTTTTAAAATTGTCAGTTATTTTGTGCGTTTTTATACGACTTATACGACTTTTTGACAATACATTCTCTTAGCAGGGTACTGTTAAAATTGTATTAAAAACGGTGGTTTATGTAATATTGTAATCAACGTACGGTACCTAATTATTTCAGGCATCTACTAAACAAAAATTAAAAGATATAGCAGAGGAGCTGACCTGCTCATGAGAGCGATGGCAAAATCCCGGATCGATACAACGATATTGAAAGCGTACCTATCTACAGAGCAGAGTCTATCAGACTTAGACATTAAATATTAAATTGAATAAATCAATAAAGTAATAATTGATTTAAATGCCAAATAAATTTCAACTCGCCATTATTTATACCTATTACCTATGCAATAAACCTATGAACAGCTTACAGTACGGGACCATAAGGTCAGATGGTTGTTGTTATCTAAATCGGAATTAAACGGTTGCTAATGCAATTTTGAATTGTGCTGTTGAATTAAATTTAGTCATAGAGCAAAAATATTTGGAGCATGGTCATCCTTTTATGGAAGTAGATTCTGAACATAGTGTGATCGAAAGATAAAAGAAAAACAAGGACAACAACGTGCCTGCTAAATACGTGGATATAATACGATCGGCTAGAACGAATCCAACTCCCTATGAAGTACGCAGTCTAAATCATAACTTTTTTAGGGATTTCTCAAAGATACAATACTATTCAAGTACCTATACAACCTGGCAATCGAACTGGTGATAACGTTGTCACCGATATTCGCTGCTTGAAGTATAATCCAAATGGCACTATTGAATAAATTGTTGTACAATGGATGATTAGACCTTGTTACCACGTAGAAACAAAATGCCATATCCCAACATTACATTAAGTAGGTACCTCCATTACCTATACAATTCAAAAAAAAAAAAACTTTCAGAAAGTTACAGGATCTGCAAGACCAAGGTTTTAATTCACGAAAATTACCATCCTTATTATGATTCCTTGCCTCATGAATGTCAAGGATAGCCACCACATCAAAACTTAGGCTTATTTTTTCGACTGTTAATTATTGTGAATGTTTCAAGCGTTATAAATATTTTTTAAGCAATACCTTAGTACCAAGAACTTTGTTCTTTTCTATTAGTTGTATTAGTTGTGTAGGTACTTATAAGTAGCTAAGCTGACGTAAAATGAACATGCCTACCTACCTGAGTAGAATATAAAAAAACTTTTATATACCTAGGTACAACGTTGATTTTAGAAGATCAACTTAGATTTTAGATGTTAAATAGACTGGTTTAAGGGCTAAATTGATGCAAGTACCTACGTATACCTGCTAATTATTGTTAGATTCTTTGTAGTTGATTTTGATTGCATTGTGTTAAGAAGAATACTTTTATAATATTCACCTTATTTTTTTATATTTTTATTGAATTTGGTCAGCTTAAATAATAAATAGACAATTTTTTTTGTTGATCTATGATAAAACTTTGATAAAAGTAAGGCACCTTACCTGAGAAGTCGTTTTTTTTTATAAATATATTAAATTGTGATTTTAACTAATGAGGTGTTTTCCAGATCAAAATATCCTATGTTAGAAATTTTAAATCAAAAAGTCGTAACTAAACTCAAAATGTCGTATGTTTGATATTTTTGTAAAAAAAAAACCATCAATAGGACGTATGGCTTCAGAAAACCGTTTTCTGGCTGGAATCTAGTTATGAAAGCTTTGCATATAAATAGAAGACTTAAAATTAAAGTTTCTTACATTTAAACATAGCAGAATAATTGCCCACACTCAATAAAAAACAGTTTTTTGTGTCTCCTGAAAACCAGCTTATTTTACATACGACTTTTTGCAATGACAGCGACGAAACTTTAATTTTAAGTCTTCTATTTATATGCAAAGCTTTAATAACTAGATTCCAGCCAGAAAACGGTTTTCTGAAGCCATACGTCCTATTGATGGTTTTTTTTTTACAAAAACATCAAACATACGACATTTTGAGTTTAGATACGACTTTTTGATTTTAAATTTCTAACATAGGATATTTTGATCTGGAAAACACCTCATTAGTTAGAATCACAATTTAATATATTTATAAAAAAAAAAAGACTTCTCAGGTAAGGTGCTTTACTTTTAGCAAAGTTTTATCATAGATCAACAAAAAAAATCTATTCTCTATCTATTTCTCTTGTCTATTTATTATTAAGCTAACCAAATTCAATAAAGATATAAAAATTAAGGTGAATATTATAAAAGTATTCTTTTTAACACATTGCAATCAAAATCAACTACAAAGAATCTAACAATAATTAGCAGGTAGGTTTATGTAGGTACTTGCATCAATTTAGCCCTTAAACCAGTCTATTTAACATCATTCTAAGTTGATCTTCTAAAATCAACGTTGTAAGTACCTACCTAGGTATATAAAAGTTTTTTTTATATTCTACTCAGGTAGGTAGGTAAAATTAACAATTTTACGGCAGCATACTTAAAAGTATACCTACAACTAATAGAAAAGAACAAAGTTCTTGGTAGTAAGTATTAAATAATTATTTATAACGCTTGAAACATTCACAATAATTAACAGTCGAAAAAATAAGCCTAAGCCATCAACTAAGTTTTGATGTGGCTATCCTTGACATTCATGAGGCAAGGAATCATAATAAGGATGGTAATTTTCGTGAATTAAATCCTTGGTCTTGCAGATCCTGAAACTTTCTGAGAGTTATTTTTCTTTTTGAATTGTATAATGGAGGTAATGTAATGTTGGTCAGATGCAACCACAATCTGATCATTATGATCAGATGGGAATAACTCTGTTGGGAACTTGGGATATGGCATTTTGTTTCTACGTGGTAACAAGGTCCAATCATCCATTGTACAACAATTTATATTCAATAGTGCCATTTGGATTATACTTTAAGCAGCGAATATCGGTGACAACGTTATCACCAGTTCGATTGCCAGGCCGATCGTATCAGCAGGCACGTATATCCACGTATTCAGCAGGCACGTAGATGTCCTTCTTTTTCTTTTTTCTTTCGATCACACTATGTTCAAAAACTACTTCCATAAAAGTATGACCATGCTCCAAATATTTTTGCTCTATGACTAAATTTAACTCTACAGCACAATTCAAAATTGCATTAGCAACCGTTTGATTCCGATTTAGATAACAACAACCATCAGTCTGACCATAACCTATCACTATTTTAGCCAAATTTACCTCAGATTTATTTTTATAATTTATTATAATATATATTTGTATAGTTCTGTCGACGAGTCCCAGTTAGGTTCCAAATAAATCTTGGTAGAATTCGCACGGCAGAAATGAAATTCCATTTTTGCCAAGCTGTTCATAGGTTTATTGCATAACTAATGGCGAGTCGAAATTATTTGGCATTCAAATCAATTATTTATTTATTTATTCAATTTAATATTTAATGTCTAAGTCTGATAGACTCTGCTCTATAGATAGGTACGCTTTCAATATCGTTGTATCGATCCGGGATTTAGCATCGCTCTCATGAGCAGGTCAGCTCCTCTGCTATATCTTTTAATTTTTGTTTAGTAGATGCCTGAAATAATAACCGTACGTTAACTACAATACCTAGTACATAAACCACCATTTTTAATACAATTTTAACAATTTTACAATTTTAATTCTAAGAGAATGTATTGTTAAAAAGTCGTATAAGTCTTATAAAAACACACAAAATAACTGACAATTTTAAAAAGTGGGTAGTCAAGAAGTCGTATGGAAAACATAAGACATTTTGACTAATGCGTATGAAATACAACCTTTTGACATACGTAATAAAGTCTCATATCGTAGAACACAACCGTCTATGATATTTTGTAGGTAGATACATTACGTTCCATACTACGCATACAGCCAATAAAAAAAAAACGCAAAAAAATACATACGACTTTTTGCAATGACAGCGACGAGGTACCTACATCCAAAGTGATGAAAACAGCCCCTGAATTGTGTAACTTGTTTCACATTGTATCCAAGTTGTATCAAAGCAAAAATCACAGAAAATCGCGAAAATAACTGTCAGATTTAACGCTGATTAAGTAAATTAGTAAGTAACATAATTAATTACTGTCGTACTTGACAGTTGTTTTCGCGATTTACTGTGATTTTTGCTTTGATACAACTTGGATACAATGTGAAACAAGTTACACAATCAGGGGGCAGTTCCATCGTACTCGTACCTAGAAATGGGATCGAATTTATTCGCTGCAAATTAATGAATCTAAAATAATCGTTTAGACCTACTGTAGTTGGTACAAATAAAAAGCATGTGAATGAACTGCGGTACCTACTTGTAATTAAAATAACGAAATTATCGATAAAATAATGTGTGTGTTAAATCGATTAGTTTTGGTTAGCTAGTGCATGATGCGTTAGAGTAGGTAGTCTGTGGCTAGGCTAGTGCTTAGTGAGTGTCAGTCAGTCAGTTGTCAGTCAGTGTCAGTCATTAAAGTCAGTCAGTTTCATTCAGTTAGTGTCAATTTTGATTTGAAATTTTGAATTCATTTCATTCGTGCTCTTTGCTTTGCTTGCGCTGCGCCACATTTTTATTTTTTATTGTTTGGTGTTTAGTTTAGAACAAGGTGATTTTGATTTACTGAAAAATGTAAGTATTTTGACTACTATGTAGCTACGTAGGTAAATGTTTTAGTTTTACAGTAAAAGGCTTCTGTCTGCCTGAACTATACCTATTTGTGTTTTGTCAAAAACGCCCGGTGCCCCCGATGGTCGTTAGCGTCTAAAGCGTTCTTTTAAGACGCGAGCTACATAATATATATATTATAAGCTAACTAAAATCGTTGTTCTGCAATAAAATACTGAGTTATAAAGCATGGTATTTAAACTATTTTATTGCTTTAGAGTCTAAAGTCTAAAGCAACAAAATTGGTTAATACCATGCTTTTTAACTCAGTATTTTGTATGCATGGTATTTTTCCAATTTTGTTGTTTTAGACTTTATAGCAATAAAATTGGTTAAATACCATGCTTCATAACTCAGTATTTTATTGCAGAACAACGATTTTAGTTAGCTTTTATTATATGTGTATATAGGTAGGTAGCTCGCGTCAGAAAGAACGCTGGCGTCTCGCTTACCTACCTACTAAGCACCTACTAAAAAAAAAAAAAAGTACCTACTTACATTAGTTTAGCCGACGCGACGAAAGGCTAATCTACCATGACGTGACTGCTAGCTTTAGTAAAGCTAGACGAAATACGTATCTAGTCAACCAAATTTTAATTCTTCTTTACTGTAGGAGTTCAAGAAATCAAACAGCAAGAAGATCTCGTGGGCGTCGCAGTGGAAGCTCACGTGGAGGTCGACCAGTAGTGAAGAGGGAGCTGTCACCATCGAGTCTATATATCGGCGGTGCTGCGAAGCGAGGGCGGGGTTGTAATATCCTCAGTGATTCAAGGTACCTATTAATGGCTATTCTGAGTGTCGCAAAAGCTAAACTAAAGTAATTATAATTAATGCCATCCTTTTTATTTCCATCGCTATGAAAGGGACAGCAATATTTTTAGTTAGCTAAGTTTAGCTTTTGCGACACTCAGAATTGCCACTAGTGTGTAGATAATTTAACATTATTTTAAAATTCTTTGCTGATAAATGATTTAAGTGATGTTGACATGTGTTAATTTTTTTTTTTTTTTTTTTTGACAGTGTTAATTAAAAAAACAAAAAACATGCACAACAATGATCAAATGGGGGTATATCTCAGAGACAGCAACAGGCTGTAGGTGTGGCATTGACCCGCAAAGTACGAGTACACTCACATTAGTTGTCGTGCGCTCTAGGTACACTGAAAACGCCATAAAAGTAACTAAATTCTAGGAGCACATTGTTTAACCATAAGTATATGTATTTTGTACTATTGACACAAAGAAGACAAGTAGAAAAGGCACCTTTACTCCCTGATTTCTCTCAACAAAGGGTGGGTTATATGTAGAGCTGCTGAACTGAAAATAAACTTAGGTACAAAAGGAGGTAATCTCACAAATAAAAAGTAATACTTACTTAAGATTCGGATGAGCAAGTGGGCAACTCTGGTGACGGAGTTTTTAGGCTGCCTTTAGGCCTCCGTCATGACGTAACGACTTTAAAAGCCGGGACCGATAATTAAACGTGCCTAAAGCACGGAAGCGCTCAGATATAAAAAGAAATCTTACAAATAAACTGAAAACATTATATTACAGACAGAAGCTGGTCGATGCTCCAATTTTCAAGCTACCTGAAGATACCGATGATGCCTCGCAGACACTTACAAAGCCTGATGCAGCATTCCCGTCGCCCATCTCTGACGTCAAGTTCAAAATTCCCTCCTCGCCAAGCAAGTACGTATTATTTTGTATGACTTAGGGAAGGTTCATATCTGACGGAATATGCGTCGCGTTTTATACGCCAGAACAGACAAATGTATAGAAAAACACTTGACCGTTCACACTCAACCGATGATACGTTAGTACACTAGATGATACGCTCGGCGTATTTTACGTCAGATATGAACCTTCCCTAAATCATTTATAGACTTGTTTGGAAAACCATGGAAATGTCTTTTTTAATCTTTCACGATCAGAACACAAACATGATAAAACATTATTTACCATTGAAATAGTTTGAGGAGTATGATTATGCTGTGTAGCATCATATTGAAACCAAGACAATAAGATAATTATCGGTATAATGATAATGATTGGTAGACATTTCTTTAAGATCTTCAAGAAATGTCTACCGATCCCTGGGATACAGTCGTAATCATATTTTTTTTTTTTTTTTTTTTAACCAAATGCTGAGTTAGACTTAACTTTTACTTAAGTAGAGCTGCTGAACTGGAAATAAACTGGGTACAAAAGGAGGTTAATTAAGAATTGCCTAATGATCTTAAAGAAATGTCTACCGCTCCCGGGATACAGTCGTGATCATATTTCATTTCACAAAAGGTGGTAATCTCACAAATAAAAAGTAATACTTAAGATTCGGATGAGCAAGTGGCTGGGAACAGGCATTAGAATCACCTAGCATGTAAAACGAAACTTAAGTGATCCTTGAGGTCCTACTAGAATAAATGATTTTTCTTTCTTTCTTTCTTTCCAACTCTGGTGACGGAGTTTTTAGGCTGCCTTAAGGCCTCCGTCATGGCGTAACGACTTTAAAAGCCGGGACCGTCAATTAAACGTTCCTAAAGCACGGAAGCGCTCAGATATAAAAAGAAATCTTACAAATAAACTGAAAACCTTATATTACAGACGAAAGCTGGATGCTCCAACTTTCAAGCTACCTGAAGATACCGATGATGCCTCGCAGACACTTACAAAGCCTGATGCAGAAGTCCCGTCGCCCATCTCTGACGTCAAGTTCAAAATTTTCACCTCGCCAAGCAAGTACGTATTATTTTGTATGACTAAATCATTTATCCCTTCGTCTGTGGCGCAGACACGCCGTGTCTTCTATCACATTCTGCTGTTATGCGGACACGGCGTGTCCCCGAACACATGCGTCGTTTAATATTGACCGTTTGACTGATAAAATTATTCCTTTCCTGCTCTAAATTGCACAATGCGTAGGGGTAACAACAAGGATGACACAACGCCACATGCTTCTTCTCTAAACACCATCATCAACAATTTATTTGATTTTACAATAGTCGCGTATCATTCTCGTAACCGCGCCGACATTTCAAAATTGAAAATCCTTTGGAATACGTTGTTTTGTGTTGTTTTTGTGCTATTAATTCGCTGTGAACATGAGTGGGTAAGTAATAAATAGTTTTTTCTTCATAGATTGTGTATTTGATAAAGATTTAAGACCTAAATAGTTATTTCAACAGACATCGGTCGGGATTTTGAGGCGTCATCAATACATTTTCGCTTGTTACAAATTATTACTATTACCAAAGACAATTAATATCTAGAAGACAGACAAAGGCCATAAACAAAATCGTAACCCGTACCAGATAGCCTGGAAACTTTAAAACATCAATTTTATCCAAGAAATTTCAATTACTTTCTAGTTAAAATTACCTATATTTTTTTTTATATTGAATATTGTTGCTACCTTCTACTAAGTATTGAAATTTCTTGGATAAAATTGATGTTTTAAAGTTTCCAGGCTATCTGGTACTGCGGGATCAGGGTTACGATTTTGTGTATGGCCTTTGTCTGTCTTCTAGATATTCATCGTCTTTGCTATTACCAAAGACGATTAATATCTAGAAGACAGACAAAGGCCATACACAAAATCGTAACCCTAAAAAATAGCCTGAAAGCTCTAAAACATCAATTTTATCCAAGAAATTTCAATTACTTTCTAGTTAAAAATGTTTAAATATTGAATATTGTTGCTACCTACTACTAAGTATTGAAATTTCTTGGATAAAATTGATGTTTTAAAGTTTTCAGGCTATCTGGTACTGCGGGATCGGGTTACGATTTTGTGTATGGCCTTTGTCTGTCTTCTAGATATTAATCGTCTTTGCTATTACTATTACTACTAGCCCATACTGTCCCATTGTTGGGCAAAGCCCTCCCCCCACTTCCGCCAGTCACGCCGATCCAGTGCCTTCGTCCGCCAGTCCCTCTCAAAGGCGTCTAGTTCGTCCCGCCATCTCATCCGTGGTCGGCCGCGCTGCCGGGTCCCTGTGTCAGGGCTCCACGTAGTGCTCATTTTGGGCCACAGATCTCCCGGCATGCGGCAAACATGCCCGGCCCAGTCCCACTTAAGTTTTGCAACTCTCTCCCCTACGTCAGCGATTTAGGTTTTGGAGCGCAGTATGGTGTTTCGGATGCGGTCTGTTAACTTAACTCCCAGGATACTACGCTCCATCGCCCTTTGGCAGACCTTGAGTTTGGATTTTTGGATGGCAGTCAAAGACCATGTTTGGGAGCCATAAGTAAGAACGGGAAGGATGCACATATCCATGAGTTTGCTTTTTAACTTTATGGGAAGGTCTCCTTTGATGAGTTCCTTCATCGACCAGTAGCTCCTCCAAAGCTCTCAGTGCGTCTCAAATAATAAAAACAAAAATGATAGATATCTGTTGGCATCATGTATATTGTTATGTGTCTTGTTATTGTTACAAAGCCAAAATTTTATAAATATCACGGGGTATTTGCGCAAAATTGAAATAAAAAAACACGCATAAGTGTCCTTGCCACAGACAGGGGATTTACCGTCAACCGCCATTTTGTGTGTTTCATACTAAATTGAAGCTAATCTGTGTCCCGAGTAGAGTGACGTCACACGCAGAAATCTCAGCCTTTTGATTCTATTATTTTTAAGCCGCCGTAAAAGTTGAATAACTTTGTCATTTTTCAAGATATTCAAAAAATTATTTCACCATCTTTATTTAAATGCTTAGGACTATTTATTCACATTAAAAAAAAAGGAAACTTCTCCATTGCCACTGCTGGAGGTGGTAGAGGCAGCACGAACGCCCAGGACCTCGCAGTATTGACGAGTTAGTTAATTTGCTTTTGACGCTTTCTCTTATTTTTAACAGACTTCGAAAAAAAGTGGAGGTTCTATGTTAGGCTGTTTGGCTGTATGTTCGTCGATTTTTACATTTATTATTATAGATTACATTAAATTGTTTTACATTTCAGGCTTACGTTGTGTGACATCGATGAGTTGCCGGAGGGGCAGGCCCTGGAAACAGCCTTGCACCCAAAGAGAATGCGCATTTGGCGACCGTACGTAGTTTTATTTCAGTATCTTTATTATAATACTAACTCCTAGAAAGTTTTAACTTTTGTTTTAATGTCTACATAGATCAATGGAAGCAGGGACATCGCGGTCACCAACACCATCGGTGGCATCTCCTTTAAAATCGTCGCCCCCACCCTCGCCAGCCACTTCCAGCCCTCTCGCTGCTCCGATGCGGCATCTCCCACCGCCTCCTCAATTACGAACCGAGGACAAAATTGCCCTCATCAATTATGGTAAGTACTTGCTGATTTTAGCTTGGCTTAGAGCTATGGCCAGACTTCTGGTTTTTACCAGATTTGAAACCAATCTATCATTTTGTTACAGGAAGCGAAGAGGACTCGGAAGAGAGTGGTGACGAGGGAGACGTGATTTCTGGCATTCCAAGGGCGTTCCGGAGTTTATTGGAGACACCCTTGGACCAGGATGAAGATAGGCCCGCCGCTGACCCAGAGCTCGCCGCTGACCCACAGCCAGCCGAAGTTCCTCCAACGGCGACGGACCAGCCTTGGAGTTGGTATGATTTTGAATGGAAAGAGTTTCCTGAACCTCCGATTCCAGCTGAACTGAGACGGGAAACATTTTCACAAATCAATGTGGGTCCGACAACTCCACGTGACGACCCGTATGACATTTTCATTGACATATGGGATCGGCAAATCATGGAGCACATAGTCTCGGAGACAAATAGATATGCTCAGCAGATGGCAGATCAAATGATCCAAAACAATTGTCTCCATCCAACCAGCCGCATCGCCAAGTGGACTGACGTCACCACCGACGAACTTTACATCTATTTCGGCATAGTCCTGGCGATGGGGATGGTGATAAAGCACCGAATGGAGGAATACTGGTCTTCCGCCCCTGACATATTCTATACTCCCGGTTTTAGTGCACACATGTCCATCGACAGGTTTTTAATAATAAATAAATGTTTGCACTTTAGTAACAACGACGATATGTGTGCACTTGAATTGGGAAACTCCGAGGCGAAATTATATAAAATAGAACCAATAGTGTCGCATCTGCAAAAAAAATTTCAACAACTTTATACGCCCGCGCAGAACGTTGCATTAGACGAGAGTCTTTTGATGTGGAAAGGCTGGCTCGAAATGAGCCAGCTTATTCCAAATAAGGCCGCGAAAAGAGGCATAAAAACTTACGAAATTTGTGAATCTCAAACCGGCTATCTATGGCGGTTTGAGATTCACGCACACAAAAAGACCACGCCGCAGCACAATGGAGACCCTCTTGCAGCGTCGACTCCTTCCACTGTGTTGCGGCTATTAAAAGGCCTAGAAAATAAGGGATACACACTGTGGATGGACAATTACTATAATTCTCCGTGTCTCGCTCGACGGCTGAAATGTCTGGGCGTTGACTGTGTAGGGACCCTGCGGACCGACCGTAAGTTCGTTCCGCAGGTCCTACACCAGTTCACGAAGATGAACATGCGCCCAGGCCAGATTACTGGTCTTACCTCGGGGGACGTCGACGTCATGGTATGGCGAGATTGCAATAGGGTAGCAATGATCTCGACATACCATGGAAACCATCGGCAGACCCTCCGAGGATCCACCAAACCCACCCTGATATTAGACTACAATATCATGATGGGTGGGGTGGATAAAAAAGACCAGCTTCTCGCCATGTACCCCGTCGAGCGGAAACGATCAAAGGTCTGGTACAAAAAACTCTTCAAGAGGTTTCTAAATATATCCGTCCTCAACTCTTTTATAATCTATCGTCACTCTTCTCCTATCACCCATCGTAACTTCCGTTTGAAATTAATTAGATCACTTCTAGCTAAGCACTCCTCTAGTGCTGTCCCATCTCTTCCTACTTCACCGAAACAAAACAACCCAAAAATAACCCACCACTTGAGAGAGTACGGGTGGCTCCCAAGCGGCAACCAACACAAGCGACGGCAGTGCGTGATATGCAAGAAAAAAATTAAAACGTTTTGTGAAGGTTGCAATAAAACCGTATGCCTCCCCTGTTTCCCAGCTCTTCATTCCTAATTATATTATATAATTTATGTATTTATATATATACCACACCGTAGATGGAAAGACGAGTTAGATGCCCATCTAAAGGATTGGTCCACAGTGGCTCAAAACAGGGATGAATGGAGAGAAGGAAGGGAGGCCTTTGCCCTGCAGTGGGACATTACAGGCTCATAACATAACATAACATAATATATATATATATATATATATATTTCTTTATTATATTCTACATTCTATGTATGTATCTTTTCTATCGTATCTATAATCTCTTCTTTGTACCACACCTTTGATCGTTTTGAAATTGTTCATCCCAGACAGAGTGTAGAATTCCTTGAGTGGAGACCACGACTCGGCAAACGTAGCGTAGGACGCCCTCCGACCAGGTGGGAATAGAATAGAATAACATTTATCGCTAATCGTATTTTTAATGTTGTACGTCCGAAAAGGGCAAACTGTTTAAACAACCTACCATTCTTGTAACCATTCAACAGTTTTACAATAAAAAATTATCTTATCTTATCTAGACTTCATTTTTTTTGCCAAAAGATCTCGTCTACTGCAATGTTTCATTTTCATCCAGTACTCTCGAATTATAATTTTTATTAGCTAATAGTGGCAATTCGGAGTATCGCAAAAGCTAAACTTAACTAACTAAAATTGTTGCCATCCTTTTTATTCCCATCGCTATGAAAGGGACGGCAACAATTTTAGTTAGCTTAGTTTAGCTTTTGCGACACTCAGAATTGCCACTTTTATTTATTTATATTAGCTAATATTATATAATTTATAATAAATATTGACTAATCGTAGACTTTGTAATTTATTTTCATTTTATGTCAACTTCAAATGCGACACTATTGGTCTTATCCATATGTCTTGTTAAACTTAAGTTTTTAACCAAAATTATAATTGTATCTAGTGTAATAAATAAATCTATACTAATATTATAAAGAGGTAAAGTTGGCATGCTACTTTTTCCTTTTTTTGTTGAACAGAGCTTTATAAGCCTTTCGGTACATGAGTCCTAATTACTTTTATTCACAATACCAAAATACCTACTCATTATGTTGCCCATTATCTACAATCACAACTGCCTTAATATCATTTCCCATTGTGAATAAAAATAATTAGGACTCATGTACCGAAAGGTTTATAAGTCCGATTTTGTAGTAAAATTCTTCCTTTTGGTTGTTGATTTTAGAAATGTTTTACTACTGCAACATCTCTTTTTTTTGTTCTTATCGATTTCTAAATATCATCTTACTGTAGTATGATATTAGGGGCAATTCTGAGTGTCGCAAAAGATAAACTAAGCTAACTAAAATTGTTGCCGTCTCTTTCATAGCGATGGGAATAAAAAGGACGGCAATAATTTTAGTTAGTTTAGTTTAGCTTTTGCGACACTCCGAATTGCCCCCATTTTGTGTTTAAAATAAATGCAACAGAATTTATATTGTAATCCTAACTTTGGGAGTAGGTATCTATTTTGAGCTTACTTTCAAGTGCTTTGTTTATTGTTCGATTTCTCGTTAACTAAACATTTTTAATAGCTAAAACTCCGTCTGTAACAAGGATATGAATGAACCAAACTATGGTATAAATTAATACCCTAAGCCACTTGACCTACATTATTCTCAGAATTGAAGTATAAATAGAACCTATTTTTTGCCCGGCGCCCCACGGTGGGTCGAAAATGTAAAAACAGGGACATAGGATTTTTTATTGAAATTGGTATTTTTTAACGCCATTTGAATACTGGGAGGAGCTAGGCTGGCTTCACTACTAGTCAGCCAGGTCATCCCCACGCATAAAAGACCGCCTTTGAGTCTAAAAGCGGAAAAGGGAGTCCCCATACATACAATATACATACATACATACGCCATTTGAATGGGCTCAAGAACCTTAATATAAACTGTTCCATGACATTTTTTCATAAGACTAATAGGTACTTAGCGAGAAAATACCCAATATTCAAAAATAATGTATAATGTTTGTTGTAAGCCTTGTTTTACAAAAAGAAATTGTGAGGAGGTGTGCTTTTTTATTTTTTTGTGTGTATGTATATATTATTGTAAATAAAATAAAATCTTTTTATGCAAATAAACGTTTTTTAATTAATTATCACTATTTTTGTTCAATAAACTGGAATAAATTCGCTCAACCTGATTTCAAGTTGGTATTATGAATACATTGCAAGGTAAAACAGTACTAAAACATTTTAAATGTATTATATTACATTTTAAATTTAGCTTATTTCATGACGATTTCAACGATATAAGATTACATAGTAGCTCCCTAAACATTTTTGGAGAAAACGTCATTTTAATCACACGCGTCGTTCCCGCGCGCGTCTTCCTAAAACTGCTGTCACAGATGAGCAATGTCGTGCAACCAAAGAAATGTCTTTGCGTGCAACATTGCCGCCACGCACGAAGGAAGGGTTAGTCTTCTTTATTTTACTCGGTGTTCTTTTTTTTTTGTTTAATTGTTTGTTTTTTTTATTATCTGTAGGTTTTTGTGTCACAAATCATTAATTCTAATTCATATTCTGGTGACGGTAGTCGGTAGTTTTTAGGCCAGCTAAAGGCCTCTGTCATGGCTTAACCACTTAAAAGCCAGGACCGATCTAACATCATTTTGAAACACGGAAGCGCTTAGGTTAAGTACCTAACTTATGGTCACCCATCCAAGTATGTACCTAATTATGTTTGTGTTCCCTCCCTTATATACCACTCATCATTAAACAAATGAGGTATCATTTAAAGTAAGTGAATGGTTATTAGAATAATCTTTATTCATAATAAAAAAATGGTTTTCGTAGATCTATTAAGGGTGAAGAGAGTGCCGACAGCTTACGCGATCCGCTAGCACTGCCGCTAAACACAAGCTTAGAAGATGTATCTCAAAACGGTATGTACATATTATAAAAACACCCAGACTCGAAATAAATATTTGCAGAACATAGAAACATTTGTCCCGTCCCAAGAATCGAACCCGCAACCTCTGCATCTCAGTCGGGTTTCACCCACTGCGCCACAGAGGTCGACGAAGTTTCAATTATGTATGACGTGTAGACGCTACGCCAACTAGCTTAGTTAGCCATTCAATCAACAGCCTAGCCTCACTATACAGTGCTGTTCAACTAGCTGCCTCAATGATATGCAGTCTTAGGCTGCATTTCCATTGAAAGAAAGAAAGAAAAATCATTTATTCTTGTAGGACCTCAAGGATCACTTAAGTTTCGTTTTACATGCTAGGTGATTGCATTGACGCGGAGCGGTGCTTAGCGGTGCATGAATTGACCAATCACTATGCTCGAAATCTCTGCTCCGCGATTTCGAGCATAGTGATTGGTCAATTCATGCACCGCTCCGCGTCAATGGAAACTCAGCCGTAGCCTGCCATACACATGTTGGCCGAGCCTACGCAACGCGAGGAAAGGCGAGCGGCAAAGAAAGAAAGAAAAAAAACGTTTATTTTGGTAGGACCTCAAGGATCACTTTAACTTCGTTGTACATGCTAGGTGATTCTAATGCCTGTTCCAACGCGACTCCCTACACCAATAGGCTTAAAAGCACAAATAAGAAAGGGCAAGCTCTGCTAGAAGTAGAATAGCGCCCTCCACGTCAAAAAGCACTCACCTCATCTGCTTATAGTCAACATGACTGATCGCAAGATAATATAAAAAAAATATCCGTGGACATTCCACGTAGCGTCATCTAGTCCCAAGCTAAGCAACCTAATGCTTGTGGTTATGGTAACCAGATGACTGATATTATACATACTTAGATACATTTCTTTTTGTAAATACCTACATACATACTATAGATAGAAAAACGTCCAGACCCGGAACAAATATCTGTAGAAGATACAAAAGTTTGTCCCGCGGCGGGGATCGAACCCGCAACCTCCGCGTCTCAGGCGGGCCTTCGCCCACTGCGCCACAGAGGTGGTCAAAATATATATGTTTTAGGACAAACAGACATGAATCCAACTAATGGCAAGGCTTCCCCTGACTTCATGGCGGCGCTTTACGGGGAGGAAGGGGAGGTGATGGACGAGAATGTAGAGGAGTATTGCTTCGTCAGCGATGGAGAGGTATGGTCCCCATCATCAACAACCTATAAATAAATATCCTTGGACATTCCACACGGCGTCATCTAGTCCCAAGATAAGCAACTTACTGCTTGTGTTATGGTAACCAGATGACTGATAAACTACATAGATACCTAGGTACATATTTTTTTTGTAAATACATACATAATATACATATTTGCATGGCATACAAACATTTGTCCCGCAGCGGGGATCGAACCCGCAACCTCTGCATCCTCTGTTTAACAGTTGTCTAATTAGCCTTTTTAGCACTTTATTACCCGACTTTACCAAATAAGGATGTTCTATGTTTTACTAGATGTACTTTTTTATTTATGTTCACCGATTATTCCATCAATAGTAGACCCATTTCAATTTTTTTTGTGTTTCTTCCCCTCCTATTAAATAATCTTGAGGATCCGAAGAGAACCTGCCACTGGATTATGTTACTTGTCTCAGGTTGTATCCAAGTTGTATCAAAGCAAAAATCACAGTAAATCGCGAAAATAACTGTCAGATTTAACGCTGATTAAGTAAATTAGTAAGTAAAAGAAAGAAAGAAGAAAGAAAACATGTTTATTCAGCACAACACAAAAACTTTAGACAGTTTGGTATGAATAATAGATTGATAAGTACTAGTGTACTAGTGTACTAGTGTCATATTTGACAGTTGTTTTCGCGATTTACTGTGATTTTTGCTTTGATACAACCAGCCCCCTGATTGTGTAAAATTACAGTAATTAAGTAAGTTACTTACTAATTTACTTAATCAGCCTTTTATCTGACTTTTTGTCGTTTCCTATGCTTTGATGCAACTTGGATACAATCCGAGACAAGTTACACAATCAGGGGGCTGGTGTTGGCCTAAATTGTAAAAGTTTGTTTTGTTGTAGGAGGCCGACCTTGATACATCGTCAAAACTACCGCTTGATGTGTCGTCGCCATGTTGGGGAGAACCCCTCAAGTCCGCAGACAGTCGGCGCCGGGTTTCGCCTTGTTCTTCAGAACTGTAAGTTTTAGTAGTTTATAACGCAGCACAGAAAATGGATGCTATAATATTATTGATTTAAAAATTATTAAGATAAAATATCGCTTGAGGTGCACACGGTTAATCTTTCTATCTATCCTACTAATAAGTACCTATTATAAAGGTGAAAGTTTGTGTGTGTGTAAGTATTTAAGAGTGTTTGTTACTCTTCCACGCTCTCCTGTTCGAAAAATAATTTCCCCAAATAATAAGGTCGTAGCTTTCACACATTCTGAGATAAATAAGGATTTGGAACTA
This sequence comes from Xanthorhoe designata, assembly GCA_963582015.1. Classification (NCBI taxonomy): domain Eukaryota; kingdom Metazoa; phylum Arthropoda; class Insecta; order Lepidoptera; family Geometridae; genus Xanthorhoe; species Xanthorhoe designata. The sequence continues at coordinate 2,934,989 of OY757058.1, forward strand.
GTAAATTGACTAAACTGCGTAATGGCACACTCTTAAGAAAGAAAGAAAGAAAAATCATTTATTCTTGTAGGACCTCAAGGATCACTTAAGTTTCGTTTTACATGCTAGGTGATTCTAATGCCTGTTCCAACGCCTGTGCCAAGATACATGTTATAGCATCTTCACCGTCCGTGACGCCCCAACAGTTTGGATACACGTACCTTCTAACGATGGTGCATTTATTTCAGAAGTTTGAACCAACAAGCTCATTCGAGCTCGCCGCTCGCTTCACAGGAACAGTAAGTTTTAGTATTTTAAATAAATAAATATCCTTGGACATTCCACACAGCGTCATCTAGTCCCAAGCTAAGCAATTTAATGCTTGTGTTATGGTAAACAGATGACTGATAAACTTAGATACATGTAAAACATATAAAACAGCCAGACTCGAAATAAATCGATATTTGCAGAACATACAAACATTTGTCCCGCGACGGCATTGAACCCGCAACCTCTGCGTCTCAGGCGCGCCTGAAACGCAGCCACACCCACTGCGCCACAGAGGTCGTCAAAAGCTTTTATAACTACAGTTTGGTTAAGATTGGATGAACGGCAGCTGAGAGGATGGTTTAGGTGCTACAAGCCTATTCCATCTCACTGTGTTCCGTTAAGTGTAGGCAAAACTACCTCCTGACGCTGTATAAATAATCTAGTAAAGGCCTGACTACTAATCGTGATTTTTTTTTACAGAGTTGGTGTGATCTTAGCACTCTATGATGAAGCTGGCTCGGAGCTCAATTTTAATGATTATTTCGTTTCGGACTCGCACGACGTGTACGAGAATGTAGAGCGTAGTGACGAGAGTGTAGAATATACAGGTTTGATTGATGAGAGGGCTGCTAATGGATCTAGGAGTGTGAGACGTGGACGGGGTGGGCGTGCGGGAACCCGGGGGCGAGCGAGCCAGGGGCGCGGCGGACGACGCCGCAAGCCAGGGGGCTGGCAGCCCGGACAACCTCTGCAGGAAATCTGGCTGACAGACGACAAATTACCCGACGAACTGCGTGATATGGCGAGGGATGACACGAGGAGACGACAGGCGAGAGTGAACGAGTTAAATAGAAGCACCGAGAATGATGAAACTAGCGAGAGCGAGGATGATGACGGATATGAGGACGTCGTTGATGGAAGGGAAAACGCGCTATTGGCTGGAGAGGATCTCCACTTCAATTGGTCGCCCATGGAGACGTTTAGAAGTGTTGAGGAGAGTTTTCTTCCTGAGCGTACCGGCTCGGTTGTGAAATACACCAACCCGTATGATGCTTTTCGTTCGTACTGGGACGATGGCATCTTACACAGTATTGTTGTCGAGACCAACCGGTACGCTAGCCAAATTGTATCGGCCTCCTTCCACGCAGAATGGTATCCAACGAATGCTGATGAGTTGATGTGCCTCTTTGCATTTTGGATGATGACTGGTGTGATCAGACTGCCGACAGTTGCCAGCTATTTTTCAAATAACATGTTGTTAAAAACTGAAGTCTTTAGCCGAATTACAACACTAAAGAGGTACACCAATCTCATCAGAGCTCTCCATTTCTCGGATACCAGTGCTGCTGATGCGCATCCAACCAACAATGTCGCTGCGAGCTTCGGCCCATTGCACCGTTTGAAGCCCATCATCGATCATCTTAACATCAAATTTAAATCTAACTACGTCCTATCAAAAGATATCTGCATCGATGAAAGCTTGACTCTTTGGAAGGGTAAGCTTAGATTCAAACAGTTCATTCGGTCGAAGGCTGCAAAGTACGGGATAAAAACATTCGAACTCTGCGAGAGTGCGACGGGGTACCTCTGGACATTCCTCGTTTACACGGGGAGGGACAGCACGCTTGAACCAGGCCTCGCTAAGAGCACCGCAGTGGTTCGGAAGTTGATACAGCCCTTGCTTAATAAGGGTCATCGGTTATTTTTAGACAACTGGTTCAATTCTCCGTACCTCGCTCGCTATCTCAAACGGAACGGTACAGACTGCGTCGGTACCTTGCGTCAGTCTCGGGTAGACGTGCCCAGAGTGGTCACACACGCGCCGCTCCAGCAGGGACAGATGGTGGCCCGGCATTGCGAGGACGTTTGCGTCTTGTCTTGGATGGACAGAAGGAGAATCACCATGATATCCACGTGTCATGGGACAGCCATCGGCTTGCCCACTGTGGCCTCTCGCCCATCATTTCGTCCGGAACAATTCAAGCCGCAATCGATCCTCGACTACAATCGGTCGATGGGCGGCGTCGATCTTAAAGATCAAATGCTCGAGCCGTACCTGCTGGAGCGGAAGCGATGTGCCAAATGGTATATGAAGCTTTTCAAGCGCCTGCTCAATGTATCGATACACAACTCACGTATCCTCTTGGCATCTTCGCTTAATTCGCGAGTGGATAACCTCAAATTCCGCTTGGAGTTGGTGCACGCTATTTTAAATCATCATCATTCATCGGTTCCTAAAGCCCGTATAGCCCAAGCAGCTCTTGTCAGAACTGCACGTTTTCCTCATATTGTTCATCACGCACATTGGCCCGTCAAACTACCGCAAACCGAAGCAGATCGGGCGAAAAATCGCACCAGCCGGCAGAAGTGCATAGTTTGCCTCCAGGAAGGGCGAAAGTCACAGAGGACTTACTATAAGTGCGAGGCTTGCCAAGTGCCGTTGTGCGTGGAGGGCTGTTTTAAAAAATACCATACAGCCGCTTAGTTAAAATAAATTTTAATAAGAATAAATTAATATACCTGGACATTCCACACGCCATCTAGTCCCAAACTAAGCAACTTAATGCTTGTGTTATGGCAACCAGATGACTGATATAAGTACCTACTACATAGAACTTTATTTTTTATTTGTAAATAAGTACATACATATTACCAGACTCGAGAAAAATATTTGCAGATCATGCAAACATTTGTCCCGCAGCGGGGATCGAACCCGCAACCTCCGCGTCTCAGGCGGGCTTTCATCCACTGCGACACACAGGTCGTCGAACTAAACGGTTGTATGGTATTTTGCTTTTTTATCATCTTTTGACCAGTTGTCTATTTGTAATTGATGGTATGGATGGATTTGATTCAAGATTTATGGGTGTAGGTAGTATGAATGTAATATTTCGAATCTGAGTGAATGTGTTTTTTTTACTCGTGTGTAGGTATGTAAGGGCAAAGACGATTAATATCTAGAAGACAGACAATAGCCATACACAAAATCGTAACCCTATCCCGCAGTACCAGATAGACTGGAAACTTTAAAACATCAATTTTATCCAAGAAATTTCAATATTTAGTAGTAGGTAGCAACAATAATCGATATAACATTTTTTTTAACTAGAAAGTACTTAATTGAAATTTCTTGGATAAAATTGATGTTTTAAAGTTTCCAGGCTATATTTTAGGGTTACGATTTTGTGTATGGCTTGTGTCTGTCTTCTAGATATTAATCGTCTTTGGTAAGGGTGACCTAACATTTGAATAATCTTTTTGTCAAGACCCTCGCATTGTATTTGTATTGCATTGTAAGAGCTACAATGTCTTATTTCTGAAAACCCTGAATACCTATTTGATCATTTTATTTAGCAACTGAAAATAGTACAAAGCTATTTTACGACAAGTAAAGTACCTAAACATAAATTTTTAGTATTATCAAAGATTATTTTGTAAGGCTATTTCAATTATTATTATGTGACTGACAAACTAAAGTTCCATAGTCATCGAAATAAAGTTGATTCTTGTATCTTCAGACTTTTTTTCAATATACCTACCTAAGTAGGTACCTATAAGATTTTCCATATGGTCTTGATTTTACCGCTTTCCTCTATTCTATATTTATAGGTAGGTATATTAGGCGTCGATGGGCTTGCAACCTGTCACGTATGGAATTAACTTCTGCAAAATGTAGGCATGTGTATTATGAATAAACTAGCAGTGCCTCGCGGTTTCATCTGCGTAGTTCCCGTTCCCGTGGCAATACCGGGATAAAATATAGCCTATGTTACTCAGTGATAATGTGGCTTTATAATGGTGAAAAAATTGTTGAAATCGGTGCAGTAGTTTTTGAATTTATTCGTTACCTACATTTATCTATTATGAGCATATACATTACATTTATTTCCTCATAAGTAGTATTAGGTAGTAGGTAGTCCTAGAGATTAGCGCTGAATATCCCACTGCTGGAATTAAATTATTTATTTATTCAAATATAACAACAAGTAACAAGGTAAGAACCGTTTATTAAAACGAAACTCTTTGAAATTAAGACACTTAAAGTATCTTAATTTCAAAGAGTTCTCATCCTGTACGAGTTCGTAACAAGAAAGAAATGTACAAATACTATCAAAAGAAGAATACAGGCCAACATAAACATAACCATTGACTGAATACTATTTGCTACTGCACAAGAAATAATTGCTAAAAGCATAACAATTAACATCATGAGCATATAGATCACCAGAAACCAGACGTATATCGTCACCAGTGTGTTAATCCTTTTACACGCGCCAAAAAGCAGGCAAATACTAGCCAACAATAGCAGAAAATTTATTACAGCAAAAATAAAGAGCATTGTATGCCCAAGCTCCCCTGATAGTCCTACGCTGGCTAAATGTGATTGATCTACAGTTGTGAGTAGAATGCACGTGGCTCCCCAAGCAGCCATCAGAATTCCTGCCACTGCGATCCAAACGCAGCCAATACGGAGTGGAACACAGCAGCAACATGTTCGAACCTCGTGACAATCGTCCAAAACACTACCCGAAGACATTTCTTTAGATTTACATCAAATAATAGTGTGGTTCAAAAAGGATCCAGTATTTCAAGCTTATGAAATATGACGGATATTTTCTTGATCACAAGATTTCTCACCTCGTCCACCTTTTGAACATGCATGACTTTTTTAATAGCTAGATACTCAGTGTCATTTCTGGCAGAACAAAGAAGTACCTACCTACATACCTAGTAGGTACAGTGTTTTTATTCTCTTTGGGTACCTACTACCTATTTCCTTAGGTAAAAGTTTTTATTTACAAAACCTTTAGTACCTACTAACTACCTACCAAACTAGGTACCTACCTTAGTTTTATAGGTAGTACCTCCATAAATACGAAAGCATCGTGAGGAAACCTGTTAGCTCTTTATTAGCATCGATGAACTTGACGCTTTTGCTAACTTCTGCAAAACGTGTGGGCATACCAAAATGTAGTACCTATTTATTTATCTTGCACATCCCAAGACCTCCAAATCAAATCTTCAAAGGATCTTGAAATGCCTAAAAATAGATAAGTAGGAGAAGTGAAACTTCAGGCTGGTTCTAAAGTCACTTACCTTCCGTTAACAGCGGGGTTGGGGCCTGGGGCGCTTCGCGTGTCAAGCGAGCTTCTAGTTGTCTGTATCGTTTTTAGGTTCCATACCCAAAGCGTAAAAACGGGACCATAAAAGACTCAGTTGTCTGTCAATCTGTCTGTCTCCAGCAAAGACATTATCTGTCTCCAGGCTGTATATAGTCACAGATAAAAGAATACTAAGTAATATAGTTATCTCATGAACCGTGATACCTAGCTAGACAGCTGACATTTTCACGTAATGTTATGAGTAGGTATTTCTGTTGCCGCTTCAACAAAAACTAGAACCAATATTTATGGGGGGGCAATCCATGCAATGCAACAAACGTTAAGACGCTTGAAATATTCACAGAATGGTACGGAACCCTTCGTGCGCGAGTCCGACTCGAACTTGGCAGATTTATATTATTAATAGTATCAAGTACTAGAACTCCTTAAACGTACAAACGTAGTGACACGTAGTGATTTTATTTTCTTTGGTAACTACCCTTACCCGGAGTGCCAAAGAGAATATCACCATTACGCTTACGGAGTGCTTACGAAGAACGAAATGGACCACAAGCAAGCTTCAACATTTCAATTTATTTATTCACCAATAGATGGCGCTGTAAAGTAACTAACCGGAAATACTTATGAAGCTGCAACAGTATGCACCGGAACAGCTTACGCAGCTTCAAATTCAGTTTTCTATTTACTTCCTACTATTCACCAATAGATGGCGCTGTAAAATATTTAACCGGATAAACTTATGAAGCTGCAACGAAATGGACCGGAATAGCTTACGAAGCTTTTTAACTTCAGTTTACTTCCTACTATTCACCAATAGATGGCGCTGTAAAATATCTAACCTGATATACGTATTATTATAAACATACACTCAGCATCAATAAACAAAATTACAACAAGTCGCAATTAACCCCCAAAATTCAAAACGAATAAAACTAATTGGTACTTTCAATACATTTACTGGATTTCGAAAAATTAGATGTCGGTACTTTGTAATTACATTCATCGTCTTTGGTAGGTAATTTAATTACTAAGTAGATACATGCTTTTCATGGCTCCTATCGTTCGTTATCCATAAAAAATAGGAACTGCATCACATGGGCTAGTTGAGAGAAGTTGGCCACAGTTCTCTCCTTCAAAAACAACCACGGTAGCTGGGCCAGGGATGGGTTATATCATCCGACTAACAAACATAGTGTTATTTTTGCGACCAGCGTCTTGCAACAGTTGCAATAACTTTGTTCCAGGACCACAATGCTAACATTTCAAGGCTCAATATTGTTTTTAGCATTATTAATTTTTATTTGAATCAATTCCAGTTCCTTCTTTCTCATTATTTGTTTGAATTTGTTTTCTTCTATGATTTCTTGTAGTTCTATTTCTTGTAACTTCTGTTTATGTTTGTATTCGTTTTCTAAAACAACTTTCTGCAGTTTGACCAGCTCTAATTTAGCTTTAGAAAGCTCTTTGAAGCTATTCATAAAGCTGGTCTTTTGTTTATTTCCTGAAATATTATGATGAATTTTTGAATTTTTAATATCATAGGTATCCCTAAAAAAATTAAAACTAGGTACCACATATAAAATGGTACTACTTGCTGGTACCTACTACTCACTACTAACCTAAACTTCAGCCAAATTGGCCGTGCCAGTTTTGTATAAATACTGTCACAGATAAATTTCTTCAAAATGTAAGTAAGTAAGTATTGGTTTTTTGACAATAAGTAGGTAGGTAGGTACTGGTTTTTTTGACTTAACCTTTAAGTACCGACGTGTGGTCTGACAGACACTTCACGCGTTCAAAAATTCCCGTTACCTATGTTAGCGTAGTACTATCACCGCGCGCGTCTACTTACCCCTTACTCAGTCTCCCGGCAGTGTTTCTGGAGAGTGGCAGTGTTGGCACATGCGATTTCGGTAAGTTATGATTTTTATAAGATCGCGAGTGGTCTGTTAGACCACTCGTCGGCACTTATGTAACTTTTTTGGGTTAGACTTATTTCAGATTATATGGTTTTTATATTTTATTTTCAGTCAAATGATACAATAATTCAGCCAGGCTCTTCGAGCAATCGCAATCGACAATACCAGTGTTGCTATAAGATGAAAAAGATATGAAACACGCTCTCACGAAGAAATTTTGGCGGTATGGCTGAATAACGACTCTGAGGCTATTGAACCAATTTTTACGGTGGCGGAGAGTGATTATAGTACGGACTGTTCAGAGTCCTATATATATCTGCCCCTTGACGCGCAAGACTGCTTACAAATGCGATAATTGCCATTGATAAGCCTGTATACAAGGACTGTTTGTAGATTTGAAAGTTCATATAACTTGATGCCATGTAGTTTTTGAGAAAACGGCTGATTATTCAAGTTTTCTTTATTATCATAGTTTATTTAGCTATTAATTTTTAGGAATAATTTGTTTTGAGGTTTCAAACAAAGTTTAATTAGTTTTTAATAAATATTAAGGTAATAGTCCATTTTTTCCCCCAAAGAATCGACATCTGTGATTTTAATGCTTATAATTAATAATACATGTGTAAACCTATGTATTTTGTTTTATTTATACAATAAATAATATGTAAACAATGCTTTGAAGCAATTATTTTTAACTAATACAAAAAGAATAATTGTTTTTTTTATAATAAAACTATGGTGGTCTAGCAGACGTCACGTCGGTACTTAAGTAACAAAACCGGCACGTCGGTACTTAAAGGTTAAATAGAAAGTTAGTTTTAGGTTAAGTAGGGAGGTATGGACATTTTGTTTACTTACTAAATTGACACTAAAGCTTAAAATTTTCAAATTTGGCTAAAGCTTAATTCGTTCGTTCGTATGAGCAAGTGGCCAACTCTGGTGACAGAGTTTTTAGGCCGCCTAAATAAAGGCCTCCTGAAGCTTAATTTAAAAATGTTTATATTTTAATAAAGATTTTTTGGACATGAAACCAGGGCTTCATTAAAAAACCCTACCAAAGTTTCATCACAACCTAATCAAAGGTGACAAAGAGGACAAGCAAACAAACAATGATTATTATTAATAGGTAGGTATAGTTATTTACCATTGTGTGAAAGTGCTGGGTCCTTGTTCTTTTGAAGCACATCGGTCCTTGATTCTTTGTTTTCCTCCAATGGGTGCTTTTGACTGTCTGTAAATTTAAATAGATATTAAAAAGTCAACAAATATGTAAGTACCTACTGATTATCAGCTGACGAATACCAAGGATGTTACAGATAATCGTCCTTGCTAATACTAGGACTAAATGCTAATCAGTGTAGGTACCTACCATGACATGTCCCAATCAATTTATAATTATTATGCGGACACCTTTGCCCAGCAGTGGGACATGGGAGACATCCCACTGCTGGGCAAAGGGGAGACCTTTGCCCAGCAGTGGGACATGATAGGTTAATAAAAAAAAAAAAAAAAAAAAAAATGCGGACACCACACTTTGGAGTGCTGGAACCTGTTGCTTCCAACACTCCAATGTGGTGATTGATCTTGGACGATTATTGGACTTAAGCAGAGCATTGTAATGTAATGACACTTTACAGTAAGCGCAATATAATGTGACCGGGCGGAACTTAAGCCGGGCGAAACAGTCGTTACGAAGAGCTAACATATTGACAGCACGAGAAGCAGATAGTGATTTTTAAAACCTCTTCGACGCTAATCGCAATAACTATGTTGACTCAGGTCAAGTTAGATTGCGCTTACTGTACGATATTTCAATCAGGAACTTACTATTAATGGTATTCTTTTCTATATGTTGGCTATGATCATTCTCTGGATCAGCGTCACTGTCATAGCCCTCTATATGTGGTTCAATTTTTATTTTTACTTCATGTAAATCACTATGGGGTCCCTTTCCCAGCAGTGGGACATGATAGCTTGATAAGAATAAATCACTATCATTTGAAACTATTGAGTCTGGGCCAACTTCTGAAAAAAAAAATAGTTGTAAATTTCAGCCAAATTTGACATGCCATTTTTATTAACAATGCTTGTGGGTTGGTTTTTTGGACAAGTTAATAGTAAATAATATTGCAGGGTCAGAAAATTACCAATAAATATTATATAAAAATCAACAGAGAGAAAGTTATTCTTAGGTCAGTACTGACATGTTGTTTACAAACATTGCACATCAAATTCGGCTAAAGTTTAACTGAAAAACGTTTTCATTTTATTAAAGATTTTTTGGACCAGAGAGAGCCCTGCAAAAATCGCAGTAAATCACGAAAATAACTGTCAGATTTAACGCTGCTTATGTAACTTACTTAATTAGTTCTGTCATATTTGACAGTTTTTTTTGTGATTTACTGTGATTTTTGTTTTGATACAAATTGGATACAATCCGAGACAAGTGTACAAAATCCAGCATTGGCTATCTTCTTAACTAACAACTGCCTGTTATTCTGCATATAAATACACATTAATATACCTGTTGTATATTACTATTTTTATTACTAAGTAGGTTCATTATTATTAATGATTATTAAATAGAGCTGTGCATGCCTGTAATGGGTACACATATCATAGTATTTTTATATTAATATTTTTTACAATGTGTGCTGTTGGCGTTGCGTTGCCTTAAATAAATAAATTAATACCTGTTCCTACCACAATGCTGTTCACTCTAGCCCCTGATGTAGAAGCTATTTTTTGTCTGTCTGTACTTTCTTCTTCTAGTGCAGCTTGTGTTGGATCTAAATAGAAAGAAAAATATTAAAACCCTCTCAAGCATATTGGTTCAGTAAACTTACTTTAGCTAAAACAGATATTAAATCTGTTGCTATCTCTTTTCATTGTCATAAGAGTAACAAGAAAACATTCTTTAAATCTACCTATACTTATTTGACAAATTTTTATGAATAATAGGTAGGTACTTAAGTAGGTACCACTAGTTTCTGATCTGGAATTACCTACTTAGTTGTTTTATATTTTATTTATTTTACACAAATAGTGTTACAAATGAAACAAATAAATGACTTGAATTCAATGTACCAACACATACTATTGCCAGTAAAGACCGACTGTGGTTTCTAGTTAGTGATAAAACAAGAAGAAATAGGGAAAACATAGTCTGTTAAAACAACTATTTGGGGCATATCTTACCAACTGGCAACATTTTAGCTTCGGAATGTTGCTTTTTCATCTTGCTCTTCATGTTTCTATAGCAGCTTATTAGATTTTCTGTATTCCTCGTTTGACAAAGGGTGTTTGAATTAAAATATTCTGTTATTTTAACCCATGCTAGTTGCTTATCGGCTTGTTTAACGGAATCAGTCTTTTTTGGCTCTATTATTGCTCTATAATTTTTCATTGCTTCTAGCAATAGTAACTGATCTTCTTTGGTGAAGTTCGAGGAACGTGTCCTTCCACTTTTAAACTTTTCGGCCATACCAAGTATTGCAGCTCAAACCCGTAATTAGGTAGTTACCTATATTTTAAATTCAAGAAAAAACACTGCGTAGAGGTAGGTATCATATATATTTACAGACTACTTTAGATGTTGGCGCTTTATGTATTATACCCATCAAATCCCATAATCACCGCAAGACACATTGTTTGTACTAACATTCACAGATTTAATTTAGCAGTGTAAAATGTAATAATGCAGTGCAGTAATTCAAAATGCTTGCTTTCAGAAATTCAGAAATTCAATTCAACAAAACAAAACAAAAGAACAGTCAGGCAAGTGTGATGTGAAATGTCAACGTCACGTCAGTCAGTACTCAGTCGATAACCCACCCCACCATGCCATGCACCCCACCCATCCTTTACCTCGAAACCAAGGATAATAATAACCATTGTTTTATATTCATTTAAGTTATTTATTTTACCTACTCATAAATAAATACAATACTATCATACATACAATATAAATACTTAATATCCCACCCCACCCATTCCTCACACCTCACCTCACTAATGAAATGAAGCAGCACATGGACTTTTTGAAAAAACTCGAAATGCACATGCTCATTTGCCCACAATTAAATACGTTCACAAACACTAAACAGTTTAGTAATCCATTAATATACAATTTCGCTTGATTTGCATTGGATTCATCTGTTAAACCTGGTAACATTTTTTTTTTCTATAATGGCGATACCAAGACAACCACTTGTCAAATGATTTTACATGCAATGCATGACAATGTGTTGATTTTGCTCGAGTTGTAAAAATACTTTTCATGGTAAGATCAAGTTTTGGTAAGTAGGTACATTTTAATTATCTTTTGTCACCATTCTGTTTTTGTATTCGGTTGCAGATGTCTGTTGATCGAAATGAAGTGCAATATTTCAGTTCCGCCCTCCGCCCCCTTCCCCTCTCCCCTATACCCCCTGTGGCTCTGCGTAGCAATAGCAAGTAAAGTAAACTGGACGAAATGCGATAGAATAGAACAGTACTTTTTTCTAGATGTTGTTTCATGTTATTTCGTTTGGTTAACTTACGATTTCTTTACAGTATAAAGGATATGTACCTACTTACCTAGTTAATTAATTAGGTACCTACTTATCCACCTTGTATTCTGTGTCCTGTCCACACCACACTAGGTCATAGTCATCACCTACCTACCTATTCAGAACACATAAAAGTAGGTTGATATCCTCTGTTTTGGTTTAAGTTTTTTGTTTTATTCAGTTAATTATTACCTATTAATCAAGAATTAAGGAAAGTCAAGTGTTGCTTAGTTATTGTACTTATTAAGTGTCTAAGTAGGTACTTACATACCTATCTAAGTACCTACGTAGTTATCTAATACATTAGTATTTTAAAATAAACGAAAAGTACCTACTGCTCACTTTAACTGACAGACAGCTAACATAGGTAGTTAGAACCTTACTCGGGCATTGTAAAATAAGTAGGTACCTATCTATATTATTCACACGACGTTTTTCGTCAGATAGGTTCTAGCAGCTTGTCGACTGGCTTGCGTTACTAATTAATCATTATTACCTATTAATTTATTATTTTATTATTGCGTTAATATCGCTGCGTCCGTATCATAGAAACTAGGTGTGCATAGGCTCTGAGTAATACAGTCGTGTTTATATTCCATTTTCCAATTTCAGAAGCCGGCTACCATGGACCTGGACGATAAATTGAGCATCAAAAACATTCTGTTCACTAAGAGCCTCCCGAACCATGAGATACCGGCGGCCGTCGATGGTCATAAGGTCTTCCCATGCATCGACTGCGGGGACAAGTAAGTATTTTATATATTTGATGACATACCTATATTATAGTGTACAAAACTTAGTCCCTTCTTGATGTTTGGTACTAATAAAATAATTGTAACACGACATGAAATTATCCTTCAACCCGTAGGTGTTCTTAAAAGCCTGATAGACGTGCGAGTTCGCGAACTTGTGGCTCGACGACCTTTTTCGTCGGTGTGTCACCCTAAAAGTCCGCGTACCTCGGTGACACAGGTGAAAAAGATCGTCAAGCCTAAACGTAGTGTTTTTATTCTCTTTGGTCAAGCCATAAGTTCGCGGGTCGCGGACTTACTCGTATCGTACGTCTGTCAGGCCTTTTACAACCGAAATTAATATTCAATCCGACGAACGATCGCAGATCTATTGCCATAGCAACGCCGTTATCCATCACAAAGTGCCTACAAATTGTGATACCATGTTACCCATTGACATCTTGACTTCGAGACGTTTATTACCCCATGCCATTGTGTTGTTTAACAAAGTTACTATGGAGTATCGTTCGTCGGATTGAATATTCAAATCCAAATATTGTTTCAGATTTCTATTCGAATCCAGTTTCGAAGATCACCTCAACCGCAAATCGGTTCAAATCACCTTCATGTGCCGATTCTGCAATCAAACCAAGATCTTCTTCAACAGGTGCAAGCTGCTTTACCATATTCGCTCACACGCTTTCAAAACTGCCACGATCAATGTCAACGATTTAAAAATTGAACCGATTCCTCTCGCCTTCTATATGAAGCCGATCCAGAAGCCACCAGCTTCTCAAGTGATAGATCTCACTTATAACACACAGAGTAATTATTACTGTGTCGAATGCAAAAAAAGTATTCTGACTCACCCCGGTAGAGTGCACAAGGACCGCGCAAATCATTTTATGCAGTTCACAAATGAAGTTTACAGTTGCCCTGTTTGTTTGTTCACTCTGCCTACTCTCTGTGGTCTCAGAGCGCACTTACGATTTCACCTAAACCGACAGCCGTACTATTGCCCGGAATGTGGAGTACATTTGAAAGGAAAGAAATTCAGTTACCCATACGGACATGACTGCGAAGGGTTTAAGATGATGAGGGCCACAACTCGACTTAAATGCCCCATTTTATCCTGCCATCTTTACCACCCTAATGATCTTAAAGAGCACATGAAAGAGAGTCATCTTAAAAAGGTTTTCAAATGCTCGTATTGTGTCGTAGCTTGCTTCAACGAAGGGACCATGAACAGTCATTTAGAGGCGCATAGCTTCACCGAAGCGAAAGCTCTGATCTTTTACCAATGTGAGTTGTGTCCGGGGAGGTTGGTCGTGCAAGGTAATTTGGAAACTCATTTGCGGACTCACACTAATGCTCACGTCTACCCTTGCTGGTCATGCGGTAATACATACAAAGATGTATCTAAACTTATTGGACATCACATCCAAAAACACGAGACGAATGCAACAGACGCTATGAAAGATTTGCTCTCAACCTTTAAGAACAATTTCGACAATCAGCAAATCAAAAGAATTTACCGCGTCGTCAAACGATGCGACCATTGCCAAAGAAATTTCACTTACAAATGTAACTCTAGCGAAATTTCCGTTTTGCCCAACGAATGCCCTTTTAAATGCCTGTCAAAGTCGAAGTCCACAGAGCACTTGACCTGTTTTATGTGCAAAGAAAAGATATCAGAGGATTGGCAAGAAATTAAAAAACACTACGCGAAACAACATAAAACGCACAAATGCATTGACCCTAGAGTTGTTTTGCAAAAAGTTAATTTATCCAAATTTAAAGTTAAAAAACGAGTAAGAAAACCCAAAGCTACAAGGAAAAGACAGACAAAGACAAAACAACAAGAATCAAATGTTATAGAGGCGAATGTTTCGGGGAACTACTGTACAATATGCAAGATAACTTGTGAAAGCAAAGAACAATTGGAGGCACATTTTTTAACCCACAAAGATCCTTGCGCGGCCTACCAATGTATGGAATGTGGACAAAGTTTTATCGTAAAACCGTCATTTTCGACACATCTCAAAATAGAACATGACATTTCAGATGTAGACGAATACATTTCCAGCAAGGGGTGCTACAACGAAAACGCACTGGATAAATATCAAAACAACAACATATCCTTCGAGCCATTGAAAGAAAATCAGTGCAAGATTTGCAGAGAACAATTTGAGAATGCAGAAGACCTTGCACAACATTTCAGAGGTCATGGAATGGCGTTTTTATTGAAAAGCACAAACAAAACTGCTTAAATTGTTATTAGAAAACTCTTAGGAGCTTCAAGTTTTTCTTACAAAAATAAGATCGAGCTAGATTAGATAGGTGGCGCTGTCAATCTCAATGATGAAGGAAAAGCTTTCTAAACGTGCCTAGATTCTGACGGTCTTATTACAAAAAACGACTTGAAACTAGGTTTAAACCAGAACTATGTAGTCTAGGGTTTAAAGTTAGACCGAGGTCTAAACCGTTTCTTATTACAAAACGACGAGACCTAGACTATCTTTAGACCTTGTTTTGGAATAAGGTAGTGACAGTTTTGAGAGCACTACTCAGGTCCTATAGGTACGGTTGTTGCAGGCATGGCGATTAAATTAACACACTAAGCACAGTTGAGATAATTTAACAAATATTTTTTATTGTTGTTGCTGATACCAAAGACGATTAATATCTAGAAGACAGACAAAGGCCATACACAAAATCGTAACCCTGATCCCGCAGTAGGTACCTACCTACCAGATAGCCTGGAACTTTAAAACATCAATTTTATCCAAGAAATTTCAATACCTACTTAGTAGCAAGCAACAATATTAATATTAATAATACTAGTAGGTAGCAACAATATTCAATATACATTTTTTTTTAGGTAATTTTAACTAGAAAGTAATTGAAATTTCTTCATTTTTTACTGTGTTTTTTGCTTTGATACAACTTGGATACACAATCGAGTTATGTGTACCTACACAATCAGGGGGCCGTTCAGCTTTAAAGGCTCCGATGCCACAAGACACTCTTTTTGGTCGGGGTCCTCGGTGTTTAGAAAACAACAAAAAAAACGATGGGACATTGAAAGTTGGTTTTTAAATTGGAACAGTGCCATCTGTAATCTTTTAAGACATTTAAGACTTTTAAGACATTTGTTATACAAAGCTTAGAGACCTCTAAAACAGTTATGTCCAATACCTAGGTTAAAAGAAGTCTAGGACTACGTAAGTGCCTACCTAGATGATAAATAGATTTTAAGGTTGATATTAAAGTTTGTATTGTTTAGTACCTACCTACCTATTAAAAGTTAACATTTATTTGTTTTTTTTTATTTCGTACCTATTAGCTTAGCTGCCGCCCTGAACTTCATTTATTGATCCATTTCCATGCCATGAACGATCTACTTAGGTAGGTAGGTACTTAGGTAACATTAAAAAGGTCGGTTCGGTCGGCTAAAAATGTGGTTACCACCCTACGGATGAGTTTCATTTGAACAAGGTCGATTTCCACGCTCTCTGTAGAGGTACTATATTTACGCCATGCCATGTGTCAAGTTCGAATTCTTGCAAGAAAAAGTCAACCTTATCGACCCGAAACTTTTGTCGAAACTGGGGCTTTATTCCCCAAATCACTTTATAAGAACGTAACGTGCAGTGACGTCATTTTGAAATACGAATTGCCAAGGCTTGTTTTCTTAAAATGGTATTCTCCACGCTCTGTCACACAAGTCAAGTCTTGATCTTGAACGAATAGCCACTGGACTAAACATAATTATAAGCGAACGTACCTTCACCGGTCTTGTCAGTAACCAGCCAAATTCTAGCCTTGGTCGTTTGTTTTTGCGTAAGTCTGAAGCACTTACTTTTCAATAAAACATCTCCCAAAAATGACTAAATGTTCAGTTAAATTGTGTAAAAACTATAGCGGCGGAAGCAGCACTACTTCTTTTCACATGTTAGGTACATTATTTTATTACATTTAGGTATTGTTATTAATCACTAAATAGAATCACATGTAGGTACCTACCTAAAATAAAACTTCGTTTTAGCCAACTTTATTTAAGGTGCCTGTATGGGTGAAACTAGCGCCATGCGCCACCGCCTATTTTATTTTATTATTACGTTGAACAAAGGAATTTGAAAAAACTGAATGTACAGTTTGTGAAACCTAAAACTAAAGCTTTTTTTAATACCTATGTAATAGTTTCATTTTGTATAGTTTAGGAGAAATAGCGAAAACAGAGTTTGGTAGCTACCAAGTGCAAATTCGCTATGTATAATAAATATGTAGGTATGTAATTACAGATAAAATGTATCTATGTAGTTTATCAGTCATCTGGTTACCATAACACAAGCATTAAATTGCTTAGCTTGGGACTAGATGACGCCGCCGTGTGGAATGTCCAAGGATATTTATTTATTTATTTGTATTTTATGTCGGGTCCAGTGGCTACTTCGTTCATGGTCTTGATATTTTCGTAATTCGTTCAAAACCATACTTCCGCGAATGTTTTTGGAAAGATATCATAATTTTAGTTGATTGATTTTTTTGGTTTAAACCACATCATATTATAAGTAAAATAACATTGAATTAGATGATTATTAAATCACAATAATTATTAATTTTGTTGTTATTCAAAGTTTTGAGTCAAAAAATAATTATTTTAATTCATTAGGTACGTCCGACTAGTTCCCGGACGAATTGTCAAATGTCATAACAATTACCTACTTCAATCATTGATTAATTTTCATCGAAATTGCATTTTCTCTATTTTAATTACCTACCTAAAACTAGCAAATGTAAATTGTTCTTCGAAAACAACGCACAAACATAAGTAGGAGAGATTTAGGGGATCATGATCCCAATCAATGGATCCTAAAATTGTAAATGTGTGAGCACTACCTAGAAGTGGTTGTAGTGATTGCGCGGCATCCTTGGAGGCAAACTTGGGTAGCTTTGTACATTATTTGGAGCTATCAAAAGTCAATTGGAAACGATTGGTTAGCACTATCAGCCAGCCTAGTGCAAGTCGCTTCATAGCGAAATTGGAGAGCACGTTCAATGTTGCTGCCAACCTACATTTCCTACTTCTCGTCTCGGCAAGAGAGTAATTAAGTCAAAGAGTTTTTTTTTATCAACCACATTTATTTCACAACCATTTATTATTAATTGCATTTGTTAGATCCATGAGGGCATCAGCGATCCTGTGAAAGAAATCTCATCATAGTGCTTTGTGTGAATAAATTTATAAAAAATGTGTTGTTTTTTTCTGGCAAAGCATAATATTTTATTAAAGCACTTATTTTAGGTTATCTTGTTAGGATTACCGACTTGATTTATCTTTGTTGCCGACAAATATTCAATGATAGAATACGTAATATAATTTTATCAAAATACAATAAATAAATAATACCGTGCCGTCACTAATGTCAAGTCAAACCCTGACAATCAAAGAGAATATAAACACTACGTTTACTGACAATGTTCCCCGACGGCAAAAAGTCTCTCCTCCAATGAGGCTGCAGTGTAGATGATGTGACCAAAAAGGCGTTTATCTTAGTTGCCGCCTGAAACACCTATTCAATGATTTAGTACATTATTTGTCGTAAAAATAATATTGTTAAGCTATTGCATAGCTTCTATCGCGGGCCTTGAGCGTGGAGACCGAATCCAGAAATTCCGTAACGAAAATAACCTAACACCCTCCACTCCGAAAAAGTGCTATGCAATAGCTTTACCGCGGCAGTCTCCGAGTGTTACACGTCTTCTTTCACCATTGAATAGTTAAAATAACACAAATCTCATAATAAATATGAAAAATTGTACCGCGCTTCAGCAGTGTTTTTACAAAACACGGTATTGAGAAGCATGGAATTTTTACAGGTATTAACCTCGCCTAGTCGTGGCACAAAGAGCATGTAACGGTGGCATACAGAATTTGAAAATTCATGACATTGCGTATGTTATGTTTTCATTGGTCAATACCAATCTAAACGAGCCTAGGTGACATGTAAAATTGCACATTTTTGGATTTTGAATTTCGAATAGTCAATAAAGCACGTGTTTGAGTGAAGTTATGTTACTTTGTGCCGTGGGGAATAAAGCTCCTGGTAGGTAGACCACAAGACTTGTCTTTTTTAAACTTTTGCAATCAGAACATGATCAGAACACAGTTAAGCATGGTAGGTACACCACTTTCTTGGCCGACCGGTACATCTAAATGTACCTATAGTATAGGTATACCTACACGCTAGGTAGGTACCTACACCTATTTTAGGAAGATCATTGCGTTATTTATAATTCTACTCCTTTCGCGAGCAATACCGGAAATAATTACTTACAAAGCAAGAATGAAGAAAGGAGCAGGCAGGAGCAAACCCAGCTTTCTTTTTTGGGGAAATTCGTCTAAGGCTCTTGAATTGAGTTGGTGTTGGGATAATATACTAAAATAAATAGGTAAGTAGGTAGGTGGTTACCTATCATAGAAAAGTCTTCTTCGTCGTGTCAATTCATACCAAAGAGAATATAGTTTTATACCTTAAAGTGACGTCACGTCACCTAAAATTGCGTGAACGAAAGAACTGAAAGTTTGCCAATATTGATGACGTCATCGCGTAGGTAGGTTACCTTTATACAAAATGACATTGGTAACTTCGACTTCGACGGGATTCGAACCCGCGTGATACAAGCGATCACCCTTTAGCTGCTGGCTGGGTTGCCATTGACCACTCGGCCACGAAGCATATGACATTTTTAATGGTAGGTAGGTACTTGTAATTAACACTATAATTATGTAGGTACTATAAAAATATAAGTACCTAGGTAGTATGTAGGTATGTATGTATGGGGACTCCCTTTTCCGCATTTAGAATCAAATTAAGGTGGTCCTCTATGCGTGGGGAAGTATAAAGTAGGTAGGTACCTATATCAAAAAACTAGCATTCTCGTCACAAAGGCATTTTCGAGTTGAGGTCTACTTGAAATTTTTAAAGCCTACATATTATGTAGGTACCTAAGTATACAATAGTGGCAATTCTGAGTGTCGCAAAAGTTAACTAAGCTAACTAAAATTGTTGCCGTCCCTTTCATAGCGAAGGGAATAAAAAGGACGGCAATAGTTTTAATTAGGTTAGTTTAGCTTTTGCGACACTCCGAATTGCCCCCAGTTTCTATTAGTTTAGTTACTATTCATAGGCGAGCTCAGATAGTGGTGGCTATTCGGGATGTCGCTAAAGCGTGCTAAAGCTAAACTCAACTAATTTGACAGCACTAAAATTGATGCCATGCCATCCTTTTTATTTCGATCGTTATGAAAGGGACGCCAAAATTTTTAGTGCAGATTAGTTTAGTTTAGGCGACAACCCGAATAGCCACCAAAAAGTAAAAAAAAAAATAGCCACCAATACGTATTAGATAGGTAGGTATAATATACTATACTGTAATGTAAATTGAGGAACTGACTAAGTAAGAAAAAGGAACCGCCGCGCCGCAATCAAATAATTTTATTACTCCTCAGTTTTTATTTGGAAGCGATGACCTCAACTTTGCTGTAGCCTTACTAAATTGAGGACATGACTCATTTCGATCAACAACATTATTATGAACTTTATGCTCTAGCTATAGATGCTACTTTACAACAGAAAGATTGTTTTCCTTGGTGCAGTAGGTATGTATGATTGAGTGACTACAAAAGAGATGTAAACTAAACATTGCGCGTCTAAAGTGTTATAGAACAAAAATATCAGCTGTAAAGCGAGCAATGCAACAATTCAATTTATGTCAAACTTCCTACATATTTTTGAGAGGTTAGAAACTCAGCTGCTGTGCTAAGCGGAAAATAACCACGTTTGATGCCGCGTCTTGGTATGGTAATTATGAAATGGAATTCGCAAGCACCAACTTTCACTAACGTGGCAACGCTCCCGTTACTCACCTGCCTGGGCGAAAGCCACACAAAGAAAACCAACACATACAAAAACATGTTTATTATTTGAATTATTACAGCAATTTATAAATACAATGTCGTAAAAAACAAAAAATGATTATTTACTATTTCGTTCGGCGTTTATTGCAACTAAAGACTTGAGACGGCGTCGATATAATTTATAAAGTTTAGACAAGGAGTCGCAAGGCACAAGGCGCGGGCCGCAACGGCCGCCGACCGCTTCTCTGTAGACATCAGTGCTTTCTAAATACATATTCGATAGGGGAATTTACGCGCACGATCTCATAATTTACGAAGATGAATGATGAACATGTTCTGGGCTTCGGCGTTTAGAAGCCGTGCACCTTGAGTTGCTCAGGTTTGACGAGGCCCGACTTCGTGAGCCACTGGCAAATGTTCTCGCGCTGGTCGCCCTGAAGCTGCAGAACTTCCCCGTACTCGGGATGTTCGACCACGGTCCCGTTGCACGCGAACTCCTTCTTGCATGCCCGGACAATCTTCTTCAGGTCATATTCCGACGAGAGGCCCTGAACTGTCGTCAGCGTCTTCCGCCCGTTCCGCTGCTGGATCCGGACGTGGACTAGACCATCTTGGACGTCGTCTTCCGAGCTTTTGATAGCATCGGCGAATGGGTCGAATGTGTTGAGATTCTGGATGGACATACGATTGAACGTTCCCTCACTTTGTTCTATGAAACTCTGCGATACTACGCACGTACACAAATGTCACTGATAACGCGCTGCGGCGTGCACTTGCTGACAAACGACCAATTTACGCAAACACCAAAATGTAATGGCGGACGCCAGAGAAAAATAGGAATGTCACGCGGAGGCGGAAATTATCGATAGGTACCATAGACAATCTGACGTTTATGAAAGAAAGCTTACTATTCACGGTCAACTATACCGAAAGTTAACGATTTTTTAAAACGTTCGTGTTCTAGCCTTTGAGCTTTGCATACAGTTTTGGAACGTAGTCATCATATTTGGCTACGTAAAAATTGCCAGCGATTGGTACTCCAAGTTTATACTGCTGTGCAAACTTTGCAATCGAAAATTTTCCTCGGTTGTTGCCAGAGTTGTTAGGAAGTTTTTGAATTTTCGAAAAGTCACACTTGTCAGGCTGCTTGTAAAGTAGGAAAACATAGCGATGAAGCCCAGTTCCTTTAGGGGGTCCAGATCCAATATAATCAGATAACACTTCACCCTTGTTCATATCACAACCAAATATATTTCCAACAAGCCAGTGATGCCATTCACGAAATTTTGGGCTTTCTCGACTAGGGGCATCAAGGTCCACCAAGGCTAGCGTATAATATTCGTTGTCTTTGGGTGTCCATTTTACAGAAGGTTTATCTTTTACTTGTGTCGGAGTCAGCTCCTTACCAATGTCAACTTTAGCACCATTGGAATATTGCACATCAAGGAATTCAGTTGGAGCAGTTGTTATAACATCTGGGACAATGCAATGCTCTTTGAAACGTTCTTGAACATTTTTGGACATAATATTTTGTATTCAGATCTCTTGGATAAACAGTACCTACAGAACAAATTTTAATAAGAATATAACACCTATGCTATAAAAGGCCTCAGAATACAGAAAGAACCCAAAAGCAAATAATTTGACATCGAACTTCTTTTCTTTCATCAAAATTTACATTACAAACAAGTATCGCTTTGGAAACCAAAAAAACGTATAAAATAAAAATAATGAATTCTGACATGTCACAATAAAAACCAATAAACTTTCCGAAAAACATTTTGCATGCCTATGAATAGATATAGGAAAACAGATAAAAAATCATCTATATTAAGAGACTGGCAAGATAAATAATATTTTTAATGCTACTCCACGCTAGATGGCGTTGTAGTCAATCAAATTAGTAACAGAAATCCTACAATGTCTGGGAAGGGAAGGGTAGTCAGTCAGATATATTGTTGATAGCAAGTTGATAGTAAGCAAGGATCGTCCTTGTAGTATGTAACTGAAAGACAGATAAATGAATATGGAGGTATACTTATTATTTTTTTTGACAAGTGTATAATTATTACATTAAAAACATTAGTGGAGATCTTGTGATCTAAATAAAGTCTGCATATTCTAAGAATAGAACCACTAGGTCTAAAGGCCTATGCAGAACGGGACAGCAATGCAACAGATTTTAATAGAAAATATCTTTCTGTGGCAACAGCATCATTTTAAAGCAAAGCAATTTATGTTGTATTACTATAATGATATTATGTTTGATTATCTATTGGTAAAATTTCAAATCCCTTGCATAGCCCCAGTGTGCGTAGGCCTTAATTGTTATTGTCTCTGAAAAATCAGTTTTTTCAGGATAACACTATTCACTAACACCATTTTGTTTGATTATGGCACTTTTTTTGCTTTAACCTTAGCAAGTATATTTTCAGCACTCAAAGGCTCCCTCAGTCGCTTCCCTACAGCATCAGCTTTGATCTGCAACACCACATCTTGGGTATTCTTCACTTTCCTCCGAACATCTTCAAAACGCTTTGAGATTTCAATCAGTCCTACAGAAAAATCTTCAATTTCTTTCGCATCTTCATTGTCTATAGTTGGCACCGCGTTTTTCGATTTAAATTTGTAGTTAGAAAAGGTTTCAATTTGTAAATTTAAAATTTTGTTTTCCATCAGAGATGTTTTTTGTTCATAGTCGACACACATTTTTCCGAATCGTTTTCGTGATTCCACGACAATATTCATAAGGTTCTCGCATTTGTTTTCAAGGACTGACTCTTCAGACTCTGTAATTGAAAAAGAATTATGAGAAAAACATGCTTTTTAAGAATAGGTACACCTAGTGCCAAATAGTGCCTCTAGAAATCAAGGTACTCACCCATTTTGATGGAGATATTTTCCAAATAAGATTGTATGTTCGTGCCGTAACGAAAGGCTAATGTTTTTACACAAAAACTAATTAATTACATTTACAAAATATGCAGATTTTATTTGGAAACAAACAAGTAAAAATTTCGTTCGGCCAGTAAAATTCAAATCAAATCTAAACAAAACAAACAAACTTTGACTTGACAATCGTGTCTCGTTCAAATCGTTCAATGTCATGTTGACAAGCCGATGCGTTTTGCATCCTGATTGGCTACCATAGATT
Organism: Xanthorhoe designata; assembly: GCA_963582015.1. NCBI lineage: Eukaryota > Metazoa > Arthropoda > Insecta > Lepidoptera > Geometridae > Xanthorhoe > Xanthorhoe designata. Next base: position 2,958,639 of record OY757058.1, read on the forward strand.
AGGTTCTTTTTGAATGGTGTTCTAACTAATGTAATACAATTTTTTTAGTTTTAAGATTAGAATAGAATACTTTACAGAGTGCTTTTAAAACAAATAAAATGCAATTAAGTGAAGAGAAATTAGTTTTAATGCATTAAAAAATAGTCGTGACGTCGAAAAATGTGCCTTATAAAACACCTAATTTGTTTCAGAGATGCCAGCTACAAGAAACTTCTACCAAAGTAGTAGTAGAAATTCAAGATTTTCTAAGGAGTTACAATGTGAACGCAGTTCTTTATCATTTTCATGAATTCTTGAACAGATATCTGTAAAAAACGCATGGATTTAGTTTTACATACATTATAGCAGTATTTATCTTCTGATTTAAATTAATATTCAGATTCAAGACTCAAATACCTACAGTATAATAATAACGATATTTTTGCTATTACTACGTTTATTTCACTTACAAGGCCATCAAAATCCTTGTCTGCATCATCAATCATTTCCTCAATTTCTTCGTCGGTCAAATAGTGTCCAAGAACTTCTGTGACTTTCTTTATGTTTTCAAAGTTGATAAATCCTGCAAACAAAAATCTTGTATCTAAAGAAAGCTAGAAATCGAGTAGGTTTCTACCTACCTAGGTTTCAAAGAAACCTTTTTTTCATCATCATGAAACCGCTAAAAGAATGATGAAATCTTGATTAGGTAGGTAGGTACCTATAACTAAAATAAGTCATTAAGATTTTGATAGTTTACGCAGCTAATGAAATCTTAATGTGCTTAGCTATTTTGAAATAAATTTATGTCTAAGCCTACCCTAGAGTACCTATGTACCTACCACGTACGTACCACCCACTAATTACTTCAACCGAAAAAAGAAAAAAATGGTCTAGAGATTATCAGTCTATTAGGTAAGTCAGTGACCTGAGTCATCCATATCAAAAAGTCGAAAACTCTTCATGATATCCCCATCACTATCCTGGGACATGATTTTCCTCATAATAGCTGTTTCAAAGTTTTCAAAGCTGAGTTTTCCAGAGTCTCCCTTGTCAACTGCACTTATCATGTGCTGTAGCTCTTCCTTTGTTGGTTCATAACCTGCAATTTAAAACAATTCTATTATTTTGACCAGGCAGTTCCTACAATGCCCAGCATTGTGCAAACATGGGCTGTCTAGTGTACCTAGTGAGTGACACAGTAGACTACATGTTTGTAAAATATAATAGGTAGATGTAATTGTCTAAGTATCGCCTGTAGGTATCGCTTTCATTGTAGACTTAGGTACGAGTAGGCAGGTATTAGTCCACGGCTTAGACTACGTCACTCCATGCAAACGCGTTGTAGGTACTTTAGGTACTCCTAGTTACGGTCACAGGCTATTATTATTAATAAGAAAGAAAGAAAGAAAAATCATTTATTCTGGTAGGACCTCAAGGATCACTTCAGTTTCGTCTTACATGCAAGGTGATTCTAATCAAGGTTAAGTCAAACTACAGATGATGATAGCTATAGCTAAGCTTAGCATGTAGCTTACCCAGTGCTTTTATAGCGACACGAAAATCTTCAGCTTTTATCTTTCCATCCCCCGAGTAATCTAGGAGATTGAACGCCTCTCTCAAGTCATTTTCCTGTAAGAAGCATAATATGCAATAAAATAATGTAGCCAACCAAGTCCTACCTATACGACGAGTAGCTACTGTATTTTCAACCACATTGTAATGTCAGCCATAACGTTGCATCAGCTGCTGTCGCTAATGCAGCGATATAGCCAATACCTACCTACTGTCGAAGCTTGATAGTTTTTTTTCTAAATCCAACTCCAAACCAGTTTGAATTATTAAGTTATTAATATAAAATATGAATCAGATTCATGACAAAGTTAACTTGCCTGTTCATCTGTGAAAACTAGTTTAGCAAATATTTCTTTATTTACTACAGGTTTTTCATTATGATCAACATTAGCAGAAGCGTCTTGTGTCTCAGATTTAGCGGTAGAAAATGTTAAATTGTCGTCCATTTTAAACAGATCGGTTCTACTTGGCTACGGATATTGATTTAATAATTTTTAAGGACGTCATTCACTTTTCCTACCAACCAAGCACAGTAAAATTAATACGCAACTTGTATATAGATAGGTACCTACTTGTAAGCATCTTAGATGTCTCTACTATCTATCAATTAGCAATGGCCTTCTGATGTAGGTACCTACCTAACCTAGTAAAAGAATATGTAGGTACCTACCTAATTTGAATGATTATGCAATTTAAGGGCTACAATACATTTAGTTATTTTGGTGCAACATTATAAGGAGCATGACTTCTCCAGGCTTAGGGGATCAACACCCTCAGCAATATGGAGATCGATGCGAGGAGGAACAATAATTAGACTAATGGAAAGTGGACATAGGTCTGTGAGATCTTTTGCTTCTGGACAGTTTCCATTCCATTCAATTTGGGTAGGTATTTTGTTCCTTCTATACCAAAGGTCAAATTTCCTCATTATGTTTTTATTCAACGTCATAAAAGCGAATACCTACCTACTTCAGCACTGAAAAAGCTCAAAGACTAACATAGGTAGGTACCTACATCGTGGCTCATCAAATAATAATTCATAAAAAGTCAAATACTGGTGCATAACCTGTTCATTAGAGAGGACTAGCCTCGCACAAACAGTAATTTCTTTTTCTTCTGCTTCTGCTTCTTCATCGGCGACTCCTTCTAGATCTTCTCCGGGGTTAACCATTGTATATAAATTTGTGATTAAATTATATTATTAGGAACCAAATTCCTAATGAGATACTTAGGTAGGTATAATAAAAAATGATAAAAATAAACCAATAGTTTAAGGTCTAAGTAGACTTCTGACTTCTGTTAATATGACATGACAGCTATTGAAAAATAATATAGGTATATTATACCTATAAAAAAATAACTACCTAACCTAGTGTCAAACCCTCCATGCCTTTCTATTTGACGTTTCTGTAAGAAGTTGTTAAGAAAAACTAGGAACACTATTTATGTTCCAGTAACAATCAATCAAGCTCGAAGCCCCTAACGTAATTATAATAAATTTTAATATTTCAAAATAAATAGCAACCTAAGTTACGAACCTATAAGTCTTTTTAAATTATGTTTGGTCATAAATAGTAGATTTTATATTTACACAGCTGGTAATACAAGTTGAATTGAGCCGCCCGCCATATTTACTAAAAAATTGTTTTTCAATTTTGAGGTTATCTTCTATCTACTGACGCCGCCTTTGTTTTTACCGAAAACGATCAAATAATACTACCAAAATGAAGTTAGTTAGGTTCTTGATGAAGCTCAGCCACGAAACTGTAACAATCGAGCTCAAGAATGGCAGCGTCGTCCACGGAACCATCACCGGCGTCGATGTCGCTATGAACACACATCTGAAGGCTGTAAAAATGACGCTGAAAAGCAAGGAAGAGATGAATTTGGAGACTTTGAGTATTCGAGGGAACAATATTAGGTATTACTTGCTGCCGGACAGTCTGCCGTTGGAAACTTTGTTGATTGACGATACGCCCAAAGGTCGAGGGAAGCGCGATGGGTTTCCTAGAGGCGGTGGCAGCCGAGGCGGACGTGGAAGAGGTCGCGGTGGCCGAGGAGGTCCCCGCGGGGGTCGGGGAGGCCGCGGTCGCGGTCGCCGGTAATCCACGCTATAATTATACTCAAAATTGTGATTTACATTCTATTCGTGTAAAGTGTGAATGTTCCAGTGTTTTCTCTACAATAGTTTTCGGTAATGTTTTGAAGTTAGGGAAGGCATTGTTGTGTTTTAGTTAACAGTAACAAGACACAACACAGCAGTCATTCTACAATAATCGCAGTGGATTCAGTGGTCATGTGATGTGTAATTTTAAGTACTTTCTAAGTAAATGATGAATAAGCCAAAATCTTTTGTTCTTTCCATCTGAACCAATTAATCCTATCCTTAATGGTCAGTTTCAAAAGCTCTGGTTTTTTTACTTAGGTAATTATTAAGGAAGTAATTGTCTTATTGTAAATGAGCAGAGGAGTTACTTACTAGATATTCAGAAATTTTCAATATCTGAAGCCTGAATCAATGAACTAATTGTCTATTATTGTTTTTAATCATAATCAGCTATGGTCGTCTCACTGCCGGGCAATTCCTTTCCCTTATTCCTTCCCTCGCGACCTAGAACTTCATCCTTTTTTTGAAGTCTGAAACGAATTGCAGCTAGCCATAGAGTTTTGAATAATTATTATTTTAGTGTCAGTAAGAGTACATCATTTACATGCCTCATTATGATAGTAATTTTACTAAATGGATGGTGTGATCATGTGATGCACAAACTCACAGGTGGGACATGATTTAAGGATGGTGTTTCAATAAAATTATATGTCAATTATCATTTAAATTATTTGTAAATTATTTGCTTCGGATAAAGTTGTAAACGCATGTAGTTGCAATCGGTCAAACCATTTTCTGTCATCACATACAAAATAGATGACAACTGATTTTGTAGCAATTTGAGGTAATAGAAACATTATAAATGGTGAAGGTAATTTAAGTGAGGAAACTGCTAAACCTTTGAGGTTTTTTGAGTGCCTACTGATCCTGCTCATTGAATATCATCTAACTAAAAGAACCTACTAATCTAAGATAGTAGGTACCTATGACACTGCTGGCTGTGTAGTAATAATTTACAAAAATATAGGTAGGTACTACCATGTACTACTTAAATTCCTATTTTAATCACACTACTAATAAATGGTTAAGTTTGTGCGTTTGTTACGGCTGGATGGATAGATCCTGGATTAACGCATAGGCTACTTTTGATCCCGGTATTCCCACGGGAACGGGATCTTTTCACCGCGGGGCGCAGCTAGTTGTGTAATAAAACCAGAGCTTTTTAATTTTAAAATTTGCAGCAGTAGGTAGGTACCTATACAAGCAGAAAAAGCTTTAGGTAGGTATGATAGGTTTCACAAACTGAACATTCAGTTTTTATAAATTCCTTTGTTCAACGTAATATAATAATAAAATAAAATAGGCGGTGGCGCTAGCTAGTTTCACGCATACAACCTAGCATACAACCACCTTATCAATAATTTCTAAGACCACCGTTTTCTCTAGGACCAAATTAGTGTTTTGTCTCTAGGATTCTTAATCTGTTTGTACAACGGAACGGAGTCAAGTCAACACTCACTCAGTATTAAGCCCCTGTATTTTAATACCTACCTAAATATAAATAACAGTAATTCCCGCGTTAAACTAGCCCTCGATAATGTTGCCAATTGAGGGGAGCGAGGTACAACGATATAAATCTGTCTCTTGTCGCACAGGGCCGGATGCAGGACTATTTTGACATTTTTATTTTGGAAGCGCTAGTATGTTGCGCTTGGCGGTGTCTGCTTTTATCTGTGGTATGGGATTCTTTTATCTGTGGTATGGGTGAGAATAGCGCCAACGCATAAAATAAAACGGGGCGCTAGACAAGCGATGTTATCTACCTACGAATAATCTAACTGTACGAGTGACTGCAACAGAGTTTCCAAAATTAGGAGGAAACGTATAAGTAGGTACCTACCTATTTGGAAACATTTTATTATTAATCCCCAATTTTTGACCCTCCTTGTAAATGGCTCAACCGATTTCTTATACTTTAATACTTACAATTTTAAAGGTTAACCACTCACGAATGTTTTGAAATTGAAGGCCTATTCAGATACCTACCTACTTTCTCTGAGTCCGGCCCTGTACTTAGGAATGCTCGCAATTTAAATGAATCCCTGTGTCCCCACGCTTCACTTGTTACAGCTCTGCCATTTTTATATTTAAATCTCTTTGTACGTACTATTTCTACTTTTAAGATTCGATTTATTGAAAAACTTTTACATATTGAACTGGGTAGGTTGTAGATAAATAGGTAGGTAGGTAGGTACCTAGGTACCTATATAAAATCTATCCTAGCCTAGGACATTTCACACGGCATCTAGTCCCAAACTAAGCAATTTAAATCTTGTGTTATGGTAACCTGATGAAGTCATCAGGTTAATAACATAACAGGTGTAATACTTATTATCAGTCCTGATAATATTACATAGGTACCTACATACCTACCTACATTAAGTAGGTTACCTAGGTACTTCTTAGGTACATTATTTAGATACCTACCTATTTATACACACAAAAAATTTTTTTTTGGTTTTGAATTTCCTCTAAGATACCTAAGTACCTCAAACTTACCTAATAAGTATTATCCTAGAAACCCTGCAAATGTATAGTTGCAACAAACATCCTTAGACATGATTGTATGGTATGGATGGATGATTGTTTCACGAGAAGATTAGGTACCTAGGTAGGTACCTACTGCACGGATTTGGCTAAAACTTGGTAGGTATATACCTACATACATACCTCCTATGCATAGCTTAATACCTGGAATAACACATAGGCTACTTTTTATCCGGGTAAGTACCACGCAAGCGAAGTTTGACAACCACTGGACTGACTGAACTGAGAAAATTGGTTTTATCAGTTAGGTACAATATGGTTACAATACAAAACACAACATTTTATAATTTAGACTTATATTGATGAAAAGTATTATTTCTATTATTCAAATTATTCAAAATATTCAAAACTTGATCAAAATTCAAATTATTATCTATCAAAAATATCTTTTTAAAATCGCTATCTTTTTCTTCATTAATTTGTAAACCGGTGACTAGCAGTTGTTGCCAATTTATAGAAATGGGTAGTTTGTGTGAATCCCGCCTTTCTGCTTCGGTCAATGACCTGTAAAAAACACATAGGTAAACACAATGAAGACAAAGAGCATGATGAAGAGGTGAACCATGTTGGCAGAATGGGAGTGTCTCGACTTTCGATCCGTGGGTTCGTATCCCGTACATGGATTTTTCATCTGCTACTAAAATTATAAATAATTATGTTTCGATGGTAGTAAGTAGGTACCTACCTACCTAGATATAAAAAAATAATATTTCTCTAATATTTAATAATTGTGTGTGGATTATGATTTCTGTGGCGTTATGAAACGAGTTTGCGTTTATGGGGGTTTTCAAAGGGTAGGTCTACATGCCCACATTTTGCAGACGTTATCATTCTGTAGGTGACAGGCTGCAAGCCCATCGACGCTACAAGAAAGCTAAGGGTGGTACCTATTACACTTATCAAATATCTTGATCCAATGTACATATTTTGATCAAAGAAATTGGACGATTTCATCAAATGTATTAGCAACACCGGTATTGGCAACTTTGATCAAATAGAACATCTTATTGGACAAAGATTATTTGATAAGTGTAATACAATACCACGAGTTTCCTCACGATGTACCTATACCTACCTACAGATTTTTTTAAGATGCAAACGTGTAGGTACCTTTTGTGATATCTTGTGAAACTGACCACCCATTGATCGAAGTCAGTATAACGTTCTTCCAACGACGTCAAATTATAGGAATGATCTGAAAATAAAAGCAAATAAATTATTAATTAGGTAGGTACCTAGGTACTTATGTATTTTTTTATATTTTATATTCACCGATTATTCCGTCAATAGTGGTCCGATTTTGAAATTCATTTTTTGTTTGAAAGAATACGAGTAGGTAGGTACCTATACCTAATACGTACCTACGTAATACGTTTTCGTGCGCGAATCCGACTCGCACTTGGTAGATTTATTTTTTACACCAACGAACGGGTAGGTAGGTACATAAGTAGATAATTTATGTCTTTAAAAAATGCCCGTTTTAGAAAAAAAAAAAATATAACTTTGAATTTTTGAAGAGAATCACACTTGGTAGGTTTTGTTGATCATCATAACTCGTTTTCTAAGGCCGGTATTCAGAGACCTGACTCAAGCGTCGATTTGAACTCGGTTCAGCGGAACTCTGCTTAAGAGGCCGTAGGTAGCAAATAGTGGCAATTCTGAGTGTCGCAAAAGCTAAACTAAGCTAACTAAAATTGTTGCCGTCCCTTTCATAGCGATGGGAATAAAAAGGATGGCAACAATTTTAGTTAGCTTAGTTTAGCTTTTGCGACACTCAGAATCGCCCCCAATATGTGGTTTGAATCGTATTAGATCTCAAAATCCGTGAAAAATACCACCTTATAATGTTTGGAGAAATTAAACTTTGAACTTTTATCTTGCGTTGTGGTTTTTTAGAAACACGATTGGTAAAAGTTTTCTCGATCATATATTTTTTTGAAAAATACATGTTTTTCACACAGTTTGCTATTTATCTCAGGAACAGAACGCTATTTTTGTTAGTTTTATGTTTTGACAAATAGCCTAGAAGTATTCATTTAGTTCTGGTTTTTTAATTTTTCGATTGCTTGTTTAATTAACTTGTAATTAAATAAAAACTGTTTTTTCGCTATAAATTATGTTGCGTGTCTATCGTTCTGCGCTTCTCACTCACGAGTAAAAACATTATTCGCTCTCCCGCTCATTCCTCGGCGTTATGGCACACACTTAAGCATTGATTCGTTGCTTAAGTATCGTTTGTATTCAAGAACGTTGCTTGAGTAAATGCTCAGCTAAATCGAGTCTCAAGTGTCGATTCCTTTTTGTTTATGAATTCAGTCTGTTCTCATTTACATTTTTAATTTATTTTGTACTTCCATTCCGTTATACGCAGAAATTCAAAATGCCTGGATGAAAAATTAATGGCGACTCTCGAAAGTGAAGTAAAAATAACGTGTAACGGAACGACTTTAGAAAACTGACAAATTCATTCATTCATACGTCAGTCGTCAAGCAAGTCAATCAAATTTCAACAATCGCCAAATCGCGGGATGAAAATGTGAAATCAATGAATTTATTTTTACGCTTTGACCAAAGACAGGTAATACTGCTTGGTTATCGGCGGTAGTGCTTCTTGCCCTGGTCTGATGCATTATGTAGTGTTTGTAGACACAAACGTTGTGGAAGATAGCACCAGCACTCGTTGAAGATGACGAGACACGAAGGATCTCTCTCAACAAGCTTAGCCTGGACATGATCTAACGATTAGCTGTTTCCCGTGACTCCTATAAACTTTATTTAATACGTTTTAAATAAGTGTGTGTAAAATATTAAATAAAAACATTATGGTAGTTTTGTCATATATTTTTTATTTTACCCCAGCCAAACCAAATGTGTTTAGGTTATGTACGTAGGTAGAATTTTCGACATAAATAAAGTAGGTAAGTAATCCTTATGAGTACCTACCTACCAAGACTAAACTAATAGTATTCTTTTATCTGTGCTAATACTAACTATAAATTCACAAGTCCTTATAACATTTGTCTGTATGAAACAGAAACAAGGTCCCCATGCATATTTTGAAGTCTTGTCTTGTGTGTCCGTTATTCTAGCATGCTTAGATGACCTCGAAAATACAACGAATCGAATATATTATCCATTTTTACTGACAACAAAACAAAAATGCTATCTGAGTAAATGCTCAAGCGTGGTCCAGACCACTCTCAAGCATTTACTCAGATTCCTTTGAAAAATGTCAAACTCAAGCATCGATTTCATTTGATTGAGGTTTCTGAATAAGGAATTACTCAGGTGAACTCGACTCAGCTGAACTCGACTCAGCTGAACTCTGATCAGCAAAACTACTCTCAAGTAACGTTCTTGAATAAGAAACGATACTTAAATCGACGCTCAAGCACAGATCGACGCTTGAGTAAGGTCTCTGAATACCGGCCTTAGGCCTGTATTCAGAGACCTGACTCAAGCGTCGATTTGAACTCGGTTCAGGCGAACTCTGCTTAAGCGTTGATTCGTTGCTTAAGTATCGTTTGTATTCAAGAACGTTGCTTGAGTAAATGCTCAGCTAAATCGAGTCTCAAGTGTCGATTCCTTTTTGTTTATGAATTCAGTCTGTTCTCATTTACATTTTTAATTTATTTTGTACTTCCATTCCGTTATACGCAGAAATTCAAAATGCCTGGATGAAAAATTAATGGCGACTCTCGAAAGTGAAGTAAAAATAACGTGTAACGGAACGACTTAAGAAAACTGACAAATTCATTCATTCATACGTCAGTCGTCAAGCAAGTCAATCAAATTTCAACAATCGCCAAATCGCGGGATGAAAATGTGAAATCAATGAATTTATTTTTACGCTTTGACCAAAGACAGGTAATACTGCTTGGTTATCGGCGGTAGTGCTTCTTGCCCTGGTCTGATGCATTATGTAGTGTTTGTAGACACAAACGTTGTGGAAGATAGCACCAGCACTCGTTGAAGATGACGAGACACGAAGGATCTCTCTCAACAAGCTTAGCCTGGACATGATCTAACGATTAGCTGTTTCCCGTGACTCCTATAAACTTTATTTAATACGTTTTAAATAAGTGTGTGTAAAATATTATATAAAAACATTATGGTAGTTTTGTCAATATATTTTTTATTTTACCCCAGCCAAACCAAATGTGTTTAGGTTATGTACGTAGGTAGAATTTTCGACATAAATAAAGTAGGTAAGTAATCCTTATGAGTACCTACCTACCAAGACTAAACTAATAGTATTCTTTTATCTGTGCTAATACTAACTATAAATTCACAAGTCCTTATAACATTTGTCTGTATGAAACAGAAACAAGGTCCCCATGCATATTTTGAAGTCTTGTCTTGTGTGTCCGTTATTCTAGCATGCTTAGATGACCTCGAAAATACAACGAATCGAATATATTATCAATTTTTACTGAAAACAAAACAAAAATGCTATCTGAGTAAATGCTCAAGCGTGGTCCAGACCACTCTCAAGCATTTACTCAGATTCCTTTGAAAAATGTCAAACTCAAGCATCGATTTCATTTGATTGAGGTTTCTGAATAAGGAATTACTCAGGTGAACTCGACTCAGCTGAACTCGACTCAGCTGAACTCTGATCAGCAAAACTACTCTCAAGTAACGTTCTTGAATAAGAAACGATACTTAAATCGACGCTCAAGCACAGATCGACGCTTGAGTCAGGTCTCTGAATACTGGCCTTAGACCTCGATCCTAAAATCAAATCAAAGGGCTAATGATGATAATTAAATTCAAAATATCTTCAATGTAGGTACTTAGGTAATTAATGGTTCAATTACCTACGTTAATTTAATTATTATTCAATGTAACATCTTACGCGTACCTATTTTAAATATTCGCGCGCATTCTGCATAACTGACAGCTATGCGGTTACGCGCGTTCGATGACGGCGACGCGAACCGCAATTGGCTAAAAGTCCAATTCATTCTTCGGTTCCTTGAATGAAAGGCTTGAGGCTTGAGGTCAACGGTCGGAACCATCAGCTGATCAAACAGCTGACTGACTTACTGTTCCGAGGCATATCTTGCACTAATCTTTTTAATATTTTTACTTAATTAAATCTACGAACTGTGATAAGTTCTCTAAATTTACCGAACTTGTGAAACCCCAAATTGGGTAAGTGTTGTTTTAGTTTATAAGTACATTGTTGTATGTAGACGGAACTTCAGATGCATGTAACGGTTATGGCTGTTTTGTAATTTCAATTTAGCGTATCATTGTAGATACCATTTAAATCATTTCACCTCATTGTAATCATAGCCGTTCATTATACTTTTCTATTTAGCCGCTTGTAGTTACATTTTTCACTCCGCGGAGTTGGCTCCATCAGTTTCGTCCAACATTGAAAAATTGCACCATCATTGTGTTTGCAAAACTGATTTTATTCATCGTAGTGCACCTCATCTATAATAATAATTATGTAATAATCATTACTGCTTTATACCATCTCACTTGTAAAACGGTTTGACTGCCTCATCATCGACTTCTACTTATTTGCAATCGCTAATTGTGCCTTGTAGTACTGAGCTCGGAATGTCGCAGTCAAACCCAGTAACTGGCCATTTTAATAACGGTTCGGAAATGGGTTCCAGGGTTTTTCTATACTGGCTGAGAACCACGAAGAATTTAATTGTCGGGAGTTCTGAAGACCGATCAATCATCATCATCATCGACGTGGTCGTCCGACGGATTTTGGAGGCTGACGCTTGAGCGAGACGTGTACCGCATAGCTGCGGCGGACCGACTTCCGCTCCTACTTCAGGCCAGTGGCACTTATCTTGTTTACCCAGTGCAAAAGCTTAGATACGACTGTATTCCCCGACCCTGAGTATCTAAATTATATTGTTAAAGTTCACTTTGGTTGTTTTCTTTATAAATTCATTTAGGAATTCTAGTAGGACTGTTTCATTGGCGCCCAATAGGTAACAGTCGTATGTTTACAAAAATTACTATTATTTAGGTACCTACCTACCTACTAAAAACGCTACTTTACAAACTTAGATGAGTGTATTCTGCATAGCACTTAAGCGCAACTTTGCACTTTGTACCATAATTATCTAATTAGTATTTAAAACTCAATGTTAAATAAAATATAATTTATTGATAAGTACCTACTTACAATTTTTGATTTGCCGATCCATTTTAATGCATTTCGTTCACTTGATTAATAAACAATAACAATTTATAAACGATAAAGTGATTTTAAACTATCAATGTCGTTGTGACAACGTTTTGTTTTGAACTGAATGTAAATATCCGAAGCGAAGATAGCCACAGAATGTGCAGTAGTTACAATAGTGTTGTAATTATAATTATCGTAATTTATTTATCGATAAAGCGAGAATTATAGGAAACTACTCGTAAGAAATTGCAAACAGGAAATAAAAGGAAGGTCTGAGTGGAATTTTTGAAGGTTGTGGGCAATTCCTGCATTCTTTTCGTTTTATTCATTTTTATTTTATTTAGATGCACTTTATGAGCTCTAAACGGTTCACCTTTTAGAGCTCATAGAACGGTGAACCCTCTAGTCAGCCCCACACGTATTGGCTATTGTCTTTTATGTGGACACGGCCGGCTAAGCTGAGAGGATGGTTTAAGTGCTGGGCAAGCCTATTCCATCTCAACAATGTCCCAGGCACCGTTAGGCCTTTAGGCTGGCTGGGTAAAAACTCCGTCACACTTGCTCATACGAACGAACGAACGAACCGTTTGGTTTAGTCAAAATTGCCTACTGACACTGCATACCTACTCATCTAGTAAGATGTAAAGGCCTGTATCGTAATTAGGGTAGGTATTACTTAGGATTTAAAATTGAAATAAAAAATAAACTGCCAAAGTATATTTTATTTTAATAATTTACCTATTAGAGAAAAGAGAAGAGTGGAATTTATTTCTTGAGATGCCATGGACTTCACGAACGATATTTTCTTTTAGTGCAGAGATGGTCACCTGGGTCGGTTTCATACACTTCGTGTAAGTAGGTATGATGCGTAATTTATGTACCTACCTATTTATTTCATACACATACACCGACACCTATTCTAAAACAAATGGTATAAGTACTTTACCTACAACAACATACAACAACGTACTAACACAACTATTGTACGAATTTAGAAGTTAGTTTTCGATAAAAATCAATAAATCATTTTAGCACATCTCTAGGTATTTCGAAAAGCATTTAACTATCGATATGTCGACATTTTGACATCACTAGAATGGCGTTTGAAGCCAAGTGTTGAGTAACTTTGTTAGCTAACCATTATAAAATACTTCTTTAGGTAACGTATTACGTGTTGAGACACAGATTAATCTAACTTGTCTCTTGAAGAGCAACGTTCTGCGAAAAGAAACAAAATTGAGGGGTGCCCGCTAGTTACAATAGCGTAAGTAGGAGTAAATATTTTTATAATCAAGTGGCAAAATTAAAATTTTAATTAAAACTGACTTCAATTTCGTGAGAAGAGAACAATTTCCTTCACTCGAGGTGCATTTCTGTGCACAACTCCGAAGATCCTCATCAGATCCTCAAAAATAAATAAATAAATAACCCTGGACATTCCACACGGCGTCATCTAGTCCCAAGCTAAGCAATATGCTTGTGTTATGGTTACCAGATGACTGATTTACCTAGGTACTTACTTACTTACTTAAGTAAGTACTAGGTACCTACACATAGATAATTTTTTTTGTAAAAATACATACATATTATACATAGAAAAACAACCAGTCCCGGAACAAATATTTGCAGAACATGCAAACATTTGTGCAATGCAAACACCGCGGCGGGGATCGAACCCGCAACCTATACCTACCTAAAAAAAAAAAGACCATATTACCTAAAAATATCAATGGAGGTCAAAGTTACGTCTAAATACTTAAAGTTGGCATTCTGGTGACGTCGCAATTAGAAAGCTAACTGGTTTCTGACCGACTTTAAAAAGGAGGAGGTTCTGTGTTCCACTTAAGAGAAGTAAATCTCTAGCATGTAACACGAAACTGAAGTGATCCTTGAGGTCCTACCAAAGTAAACGATAAAGCCTGTCACACATGTAGCTATACTAAATATAATATATAGTAGGTAAGTAATATAAATTACGATATAATAAGGTAAGGCATATTACGATATATTTTCTATACAAATATTCAAGTGACACACACGCAAGTGTATTTGTATAAAATATATAGCAAGACATATTAATATATATTATAGCTAGGTGTGTGATGGGCTTTATTCTTTCTTTCTTTCATTATTTTTTAAGTTGGTTAAAAAGTAGATCGATCTGATAATTATCTTCAATGAGTTATCAGTAGGTATCGCCGTTTTAACACAACTCTATCACTACACAATAAAATGTTGTTTCTATGCGTCCTTTTTCTTTGTTTCTTGCCCTTGGAGCTCATTGACCTTTGTTAGGTAGGTACCTACCTACTTATTTACCTATAAATACTTTATCTAAATAATTATCATTTGTTTTTATTGTTATCTGTTGCCGAGGTTCGAAAACAATGCTTGCATACAAACCTACCTCTCATTTCTTCCAATAAAATGTGAATATTCAATCTCTTGTGACTCTTGGGACTGAAGTGCTCCAACTCAGTGTATTAAGATTGAACCGCTGAAAAAAAAGCAAGGCCCACACCACCAGGTTCTTGCCTGGTGTAGGGAGTCGCGTTGGAACAGTCAGTAGAATCCCCTAGTCATAAGGACGTGACATGTCAAAGGGTCTGTATAAAGGGTAAAACGTCTTTGTATGGTATACGAACGTACTGAATAAACATTTTGAGTTTGAGTTTCAGAGACAGGTAAGTAGATCTAATCAATTAGTATTATAAACTAGGTACTTATATAAATATAATATAATAAACTATAGGTACCTAAGTAGATCTCTTAGTAGTTCCAACGAGGTAACGTTGCCAGCCTTTTGGGCACTCTACCTGCGGCCGGTGACCTAAACTCTGTCCTCTATCTTTAGTTATTATATATTTTGGTAAGAATACAGAGTTCCTTTTATTTATTTAGTTGTTTAAGTTAAGAAGTGTAGATATTTTTTGCTCCTGTGTGTTTCTTTGTTCTTTAGTCACATCATTAAAGTATTAGTAGATCTCTATTTGGTAAAGTAAGTAACAATATTTCGGGGTAATTAAAACACAAATAATTTAAAACGTTTCTAATTAATTTTAATTAAGTAACTAAGTAATAATAATTACTGACTAGCATTTTTACATACAATATCGGCAATTAGTTGACTCGTTATAAGTATAAAATGTAAGTAGTTGGTACTTAGGTACCTACCTACATAAAAATAAATTGGCCGATGTGCGATGTGATCATGCAAAAAATCAACTTAAATATTTTTTTGGAAATGTTACTGAGGATCATACAGGTTTTTCATTAATGAATACAGTTTTTTAATTTTTGACATGATTGTAATGACTAAGAGCCTAGGCACATTGCGTTTTTCGAACGAGTAAGTACCTAGTTGTTGATAGGTGGTATTTGGATACCCTACTATACTACAACGTGATTCATAATTGGTATGTTATCCCTGAAGAGGGATTTTGTGACCATGACAATAAACAGTTGTGTAGGTGCAAATCTTGTGAATTCTAATTTTCAGTTTTTTGTTAAATCTTTTGACAACCCTATGTTTGTCAACATTGTAACTACCTTTCCTACTAGGTTCGCACAGATTGAAAATTGGATGGTACAATTGGTAAGTAGGTAGGTATATGAACAAACAAGGCAGACAAAAAAGGGCCACTGGTCCAGTGGTTAGGGTCACCGCTGATTATTATAGGGTTGCTCTGTGTTTATGTCTGAAGGAAACTTTGCTAGTAATTTCTTCAATGAAAAAACATCGAAATTCAAAAAGTCGTAGAACAAATGTTGTTTACCTACACTGATGAGGTAAAAGTAAGTAAGTTCTTATGAGCAAGTGGCCAACTTTGGTGACGGAGTTTTTAGGCCGCCTTAAGGCCTCCGTCATGGCTTAACGACTTTAAAAGCCGGGATGATTAACTGATGAGGTGGATGACCCCTTTTCGGGATAACATACCAATTATGAATCACGTTGTATACCTACTAGTTCGCAGCGCGTTTCAGAAACGCAAGGGTAGTGTGCATGGTCACAGCTTGCCGCCTACATTTTGTTCGCCACGTTTGCATCGATAAAAACTGCGCGCTTGAAAAACGTGGTGAGCACAACGTAGGTAGGTAACTTAAGTAGGTACTTAGGTAAGGTACCTAATAGTGGCATTCCAAAACTTAACTAAACCAATTGACAGCACTAAAAATGTTGCCGTCTCTTTCATAACGATCGAAATAAAAAGGATGGCATCAATTTTAGTGATGTCAAATTAATTTAGCTAAGTTTAGGCGACATCCAGAATTGCCACTAGTAGGTTCAATATTTTTGATAATTTTATAAATTGTTCTATTTAATAATAAGATAATAAGACTACTTTTGTAATGTGGTTAATTAAACATTAATAATACTCCAATATTAATATTTTAGTTATCTTAAATCAATCTGTACACTTAATAAAATACCTAAGTACCTACATTAAAAATAATTACTTAAGTTAATTTTACTATCTTATATAAGTCTTACGACAAATTAAATTAGTTTAGAGTACCTAGATAAGTATTGAGTGTGACTGAAATTACAAAAGTCTTGTTGATTTTTATTTTAAACTAGAAGTGATAGATAATTTTCGTATAATTTGTTTTATTTTATTTGGACAGAAGGTTGGTTGGATAACTTATCGCGAGATCGTTTACTTAAAAACTGTCAGATTTAACAGTGTTTTACTGTCATATTTAAACAATTTATTGATCTTGATGGCAACAAATTTCGGATTCAACTTTAGGTTGGTGAGAATTATTTACAAAATACTAACGAGATTCATGATGATTCATCCTCATGTAAATGTAATATAGAGGAAAAAATATACGGTTACAGGTTGCTAAATCTCAATTAAATTATGCAATCTTAGGAAATCCTCACGAAGTTTAATTTAAATGAATTTTATGACTTTATCACGTAAATATCTACGGTTAGGTAGGTACATGTTGCTAAATCTCAATTAGGTAGTATGTAGGTACTCTCTCTATACCATACCAACTACAGGGACGCAATTTGTTTGCCGCAACCGCAAATGCGACCGAATCTTTCGCTCCCGAATAGGCCTTTCTAGTCATGAAAGTAGAGCCTAAACTCTTAGACACACGCTGTTTAAATCATCTATTTAGGTGTTGAAGGCCATTGATGATGACTCTTAAAAAAAATCCTCACGAAATTTAATCTAAATGAATTTACGGGACCTTATCACACAATGACATGAATTAGTATTAAGTACTTAGATCCATTTATTGTCAAAGATCCAAATACTAGAATTATAACTGTGTTTTTATTTTAACTTTCTGTCAATTTTTGTACCTTTTGTTATAATTCAGTGTTGTGTATTTTGTGTGCAAGCAAATAAATGATATGTCTATGTCTATGTCTAAGTATTTACCTTATTACATTATTTTCCGACGTTTCAAGTGCGTTATATGAGTTATCCTAATACGGCTTGTAATAGAAAATATTTTACAATAACAATAAACATCATCCCTGTGGCCTGTGGACGCGCTGAGTCGCGAAGAGTGGAAGGGAAGGGAGGCCTTTGCCCTGCAATGGGACGGTTATGGCTAAATAATAATAAACATCATTTCTCTAGTTTGTTTGAAAAGTGTGTGCTGATAAATACTTATAATGCTGTAGGTAATTAAGGTATTTACAAATCATCACGTCGTGTGTCATCGATTTATACTTAGTAAAAAAAGTTTGCAATTTCTATTACAACATTGTGTAGTATCTACTGACAACGTATACTTAATTTTATCATTTTATTACAAATCCTCACGAACTTTATGAATTATCTTCGTAATGGAAAAGTTTAGGTAGGTACTTACGACTACTGATACTAAAAATATGTATTTATTACAAATCCTCACTGGTTTTTAAAAGGTTCATCCTCATCCCAGAAAATTTATTAGTTACTAAAAACTTAAATATTAGAAAACGCGACCTTTTTACAAATCCTCATGAAACCCATGATTATTCTTCCTCACGAGATTCTAAATGGTTCACTCCAATGAGGTTCAAGCTGGTTGATTCTCATGAGGTTCGTGAGGGTTTACACATCTTCACGAGTTTCGTGAGAGTGCCGCTGCAGCACCGCTAGCCGCTGCTGCGTGACTTCAAGGTGATGCTTTCTCCACTTAATCCTTCTGTTTTGGAACCACACTTTGACCTGCAAAACAGAAACAGCGGTATAAATTTGAAAAAGGAACATAATAAGAAAACAATGCATATTTTATTTACTTTAGACAATCATCATGTGCCCGCCCGCATCATAGCAATCATAACATTTTATTACTGCTTAATACCTACTACAATCGATCTAAATTTAGGTACCTATACCTACCTAGTGCAGGTTTTTTAAATTATGAATGCAGTTTTTCTTATTACTAAAATTTATGACATAGTTCCTAAGGAGAGATCTTCGTATGTCTTATTTATAGTTTCAGACTTTTCCATACAGACCGATCTAAATGTGCCACCCTGTAGGGATACGCGGTTTTTGTGTAGTATAGTACTAATCTATACTCGCTCACGTGTCAAGTATTCTAAATGTATGGAATTTTTAGTTCATGCAAGTTACCGGGGGAGGCCCTGCACTGGATTTCCCTGCAATTATCGACCACGGAGCAGTTTGACAGCCAGCGCTCTTTTTACGTGGCGCGACCTATAACTGTCGTTAACCCTGTAGGTACCTACCTATAGGTAGTTAAAATACCTGTGCTTCTGTGAGTTGCAAGGCATGTGCGAGATACAATCTCTCCGGCCCCACCATGTACTGTTGCCGCTCGAACTCTGCCTCCAATCGCTCCAGCTGTTCCGGTGTGAAGATCGTCCTTATCCTTTTACTCCTACCCGCGCTGAGTGAGATAGAGATAATCAAAACAAGAGGCAAAATTTAAAAAATAACGAACACGAACTGACTCCAATTTCATAAGATGGTTGTATGTGAACTAACGCCGGCCGCCGCCTATTTTATTTTATTATTAGGTTAAAAAAAGGAATTAAAAAAAACTTAATGTTCAGTTTGTGTAGGTACTTATCATATGCTTTTTTCTAATACCTCTGTAATACATAGTTACAATTAAGCAGGATATGTCGCATCTGCTCCCACGGTGCCCAAACACCTGCGGGGAGGACCTTATGCAGGCCACAGACAAGGGCGTTGCAGTCGCAACGGAAGACCAGCGCTTTGACAGGTTCCTTGGTTCCTGCCTAAGCATCATGCTGAGTATTAGCCATTTTTGTCATTCTTCTTGTTTTATCTTTCTCTTTTTATATATAATGACGTGTTTTCTATAATTGTAATGACAAAATAAAGATTTTTCTTTCTTTCTTTTAACTTACTGGTCCACACGAGAAGAAGCAGAAGTTACATTTTGTATCGTTATGGAAGAGTAGGTACCTAGCGAACACAGAGTTTGGTGGCAACCACTACTCCTAAACTATACAAAATAAAACTACTTATTACAGAGGTACCTATCAAAAAACGTTATCACCTAATAGATACAAATTACATTACACAACATGTGGCAGTTATATTAAGTACCTACCTATACATAACTACTACTTTTTTAATTACTTATTTACTAAGTAGGTACTTATTAAAATAAGTAGGTACTTATTGTATCTTATTTTTGCTAAATAAATAATTTGTAAGTACATAGTAGGCACATAGATAGATAGATAGATATAGCATTTATTTATTTTAACAACACAGAGCAAAGACGAACATTACAATGTAAAAACATGAAGGGACACAGATAGATTGTATTTTAGACTTTCGCGATCACAAGTCATGCTTTTAAATTGAAATTTACAGTATTTTATCGCGTAGATTATATTTTGTAGGTATTCGTATTTTGTTTATACCTACTCACCTATTTGAGCAGGTAATTGTGTGATTCCTAGACTTGATCTGACCGAGCTGTGGTCTAATTTCTGTTCGTTGACCATCTGTAATAAAATTTATTGTTACAAATTCAATGCTTATGAAAATATTTTTTAATTATTTTCCAATTCTAATGTAGCGAATGTTAAAAAAAACAGTCGCTAAAACACAAGTTTCGGAAAATAAAACAAAAAGACAACAATGACTTCTCAAATTCCCGCCAAAAAGCCCCAACATACCAGTTACAAACCAAGTGAAAAACATTAGGTAATATAGGTAGGTATGTTTTTTTTATTTTTGGCTAAAATGACTGTACTAAATTTAGACTAGTTTTGGGCGGCATTTTATTGAGGTTTTATTGACATGATAGGTAGCTACAAAAAGAGGTTTTCTGCATAAATTTGCTGTTTAATACCTCCTTTTGTGAAGTCGGTTAAAACGTCAAAATACCTTCAACTGCCTCATCTAATGCGATTATCCACGTTTAAACTAATTAAACTTTACTCTGAAGCGTCCCCTGTTCGTAACCAAGGGGTAAGTGTCCCTTGGACGTAAAAGTGTCCCCATGCGACGGATAAACGAGGCTTATAAATTAGAAACAGCTTTTTGCTTTCGTAGCGTACAAATGTGCTGATTATTTGGGTAGGTATTTGATTAGCCATTACATCAGCTAGATGTCAACGAGACTCTGTAGTTCATAGAAGAACAAGGGTTTAAAATGGCCGTATCGAGCAATTCTGCTGATAGAAGTCATTTTTTAAATTCGAACAATAATTTAGCACCTTATTCATATGACTTATGGAGGATATTGCTAAAGCACTTTATTCTTAGTATGACTTAAGAAAGATATCGCTGTATCGGCCTTTTTAAGCCCTCTGTACTTAAAAATACATTAAAGTCATTTCTTTTGGAGAAGTGTCTTGATGATCTTTGACGTGCCTTTGACGGTTTAGGTTGTGCTGACTTGAATTACTTGATTGGTCATCGTCATATTTTGTATAATACTTATATTATTTAATAACTATGAACTATAGTAACTAAGTCAGTGGTAGGTACAAGAGGCAATATTTTTTTCGTTCGTGGTAGGTACAAGTGACAATTTTTTATAAAAAACAGACTTTAATTTTGTGAGAAGAAAGCCATTTCCTGCACTCTCCAAGTGTATTTCGATACTTTGAAGATCCTCATCAGATCCTCATTTTTTTTGTGAGACTTCCTCGGAAACAACTTTTACACAAAATTAAAAAAACTTTAAATTGATTTCAATAAAATTCTTTGCTCTCTCGAGGTGCATTTTCAGTGGAACATAGAAGAACCTCCTGCTTTTATAAAATGGGTTAATAAAATGGGTTAGGTACTAAGATTTCGTCGCTCTACTTTGAAAGGAGACTGATTGGATTTATTATTGGGTTCGCTTAGGCCCCCAGTGGTCGACGCACCTGTGGTTGACCCCCCCGATTCTATTAATTGTATTATTATTATGATTTGCACTTTTGCACTTACAGTAAATGTACAGTAAATGTCAAAAGTGTATCCTAACTGCGCCCCGCAGTGAATAGTTCAGAAATAAATTATGTAAATGAACCGACTTAAAAAAAGGAGGAGTTTCTATGTTTCACTGTAAGTTTTTTTATGTAGTTCACCAATTATTTCTTTAAAAAGTGAACAGATTTTTTTTTGTTTGAAAGATCACCTCACCCCGATCATCTCATAAAAATAATTTGAGATCTTCGGAGTAATGAAGGTCCAAAAATTCACCTCGAGAATGCAAAAAATTGCTTTTAGGTAGGGTACGTTGTCGTACAATGAACCAGGTAAATTTTGAAAGCCATTATCTTCGAGTTTCTTGGGTTTTTAAGTTCGATTTTTTCACTGTTCGTTAGTGAATTTATCTGTCTTTCATTTTGCATTTAAATTTCTTTACATTTTTTATTGGTTTAGTCGATACATGGTTTTTAAGAAAAAATGAGATTTGGTTCATTGTGTACTCTTAGGTGTACACAGTGAACCGGGGTATTTTCCACAATGAACCACTTTATTTTGGGTACCGTAATTATATTATAATACATTAATTTATTATTAATAAAGGGCAACATATGAAAATACATATAGTTTTATGCTTTTTATTGCAATATTTGTGGTTTGATACCATAAAACATTTTTCTCTTTTTTTTTTATCATTTTTCTAAATTTAATCGGTTTAAAATTAACATTAAACCTATACAATATATGAATATCTAATAGAAAAACACTCAAATCACGTTAAAGAGATCAAAATTATTATTTATTGTCTTAACCTTAATCAAAATCAGCAAGTTTTATATTTTTTTAGGAAATAACTCTAAGCAAGTAGCATAAAAACCTGGTTCAATGTGAGCTATTTGATGTGGTTCGATGAGAGACACAGCACATACCTACTTTGAACTAATCTGAAAATTTCAACGGTTTAGTCTACGGTACATAAGAAAGCTAACTAAATGGTTATTTAATAATTGTAATAAAAAAAATTCTATCTATTACACAATTCACACTAAAAATCAAAGATGCCTGCAGAAAAAACGTACTTTTTGGTTCAATTTTCAAACAAACGCTTCTCACACAACCGTTATTAGTGGGTGCCTTGCACAAGCTGGTGTGCGGAGGGGGGACACATGCGCCTATAATTTACCTACAGGTAGAAGCACAAATAGGCAACGTCAGATTTCTGAGAAATATCGATGGTTAATTGTGGCTGCCTGGTTCAATCTAGAACTACCTACCCTTTACGAAATTGAAGTCGGTTTTGTATTTTTAATATTTGTCCCTCCTGTTAGATAGGTACTTATTAAGGTATAAAAGTCCCTAGCTCCAAAATTTTTTGTCTCAGACTTTTTATAACCTAAATATTTTATTTAAGTAAGTAGGTACATACCTAGGTACCTATGTGGTTTTCATACCTTGTCTGATCCCTCCCGGCACTCCCACCATGTTCCTGAAGCCTTCATTAAGCCTTTGAACGTCATGACCAGCGTATAAATAATTCTGCAAATGCCTTTGACTCTGTAATCTCTCCTGAACACTTAAATTCATCACATCTTCATCATTCGTTAATCCTAAGATGGCGGCTATCGTAAAAGACTTTCCCGCCAAACTAGTGCCTTTTCCTGTCAAGTCGACGCCATATTGACTGCTGTCACAATCATCAAGCGTCGACACAGGTGATGATGAACGATCATTTCCTTCAAATCGATCAGGCTCAAAATTCGAGTTTTCCACGAAACGTTCAGAGTTTTCACCGTAATTTTCCGTTGAGAAATCGTGATATTTCTCATCACCGTCGGACAACGCCAGCCGATCCACATTATGTTGGTATGACACTGCCAATAAGTCCGTCAGATTAGCTGGATAAATCGAGTTTTGGCGTTGTTCCATCATCATTTCTAATTAACTTTATACGACACTGATTTTATTTTCATTTTTGGTCATTTGTACAATAATAACTTGGAGTAAATATCATCACTTCACTAGCTAATGAGCTATCTCTATTAGAGAGTTAATTCCTGAACGAAACGCGCGAGCACTGGCCACCGAGACGAATTTGCGGTTATGATTTTGAAAGGCACAATTTAAAATGCGAATGTTGGGCGGGGCTAGACGTCTCCCGATCGGTTTGGCGGGAAAAAATGACATCACAAACGGTCAATTGGGGGTGCATGATATTAACATGGAGGGGGTAAATCACAAAGATTCACTAGATACTCTTAGGCAAGTGAAAATGAACCTTAATTCTGTGAATTTTAAAATCAACTTTCCAAGAACCTATAATACCTCAGTAATTCATCAGCTCTTTATTAGGCTACTCAATTTCTTTGACTGAAATTGAGCCATCAATCGCACATTGAAAATGTATGTAGGTACCTACCATACATTTGTAGTAAGTACTTACTTACCTAAGTAGTAATATATAGGTGCCTAATACTAGCATTGTCTGGTAGTGAACAAAGATCAAATTTAATCGTAGGTACCTACATAATTCTTATTTTGTTTTCTTAGTAAGTACTACAGAAAAAATACTTTAAAGTAGGTACTTAGGTATATTTTTCTGAACAAGAATCGCTTCCGAGTGCCCTGTGGCCAGCATGGGCTTTGATCGCGTTAAATGACATATTTTAAAATTTCAACCATCACAATTGCAACCTAGATATTTTCAAAGTATTGTCACTGACTTGATCAAAATAATTTAGTTTCGATAAGTCTCGATAATATTTATAAAATCCTATAATGCCAAATTCACAGTGAAAATTTGCCCAGATATTACTATTAGAATATTCTGCAACAAGGGGTAATATTTAAGGGTTCTGATTGGTGGATTGTGCGCATGCGCGGCTGGGCGGAGTCAGATTTAGGGGGTGTGGAGGCGTCGTGATTTGCGGTCGGCGAAGCCTTTGATTGAGACAGGGTGGGATTTTAAATCAGAGCATAGGTAATTAAATTAGTTAAAGCACAGATTACAAAATACATACACTAGTATAAAGAAAGAGATGGATGGATTGTGTGAAAGTTGACATGAGTAAGAAAGGGGTGAATAACATGATGGTTGCTAAAGGGATAAGTAAATTATTGAAGAAGAATTTGTTATGCCAAACCCAAGTAATCCTACCAATCCTACTTCCTATCCTACTTATATTATAAAGGTGAAAGTTTGTGTGTGTGTAAGTATGTAGGTTAGTGTGTTTGTTACTCTTTCACGGTCAAACGGCTGGACGGATTTGAATTGATACCAGAATTGCTTATACCCTGGATTAAAGAACGGGAACTATTCACCGCGGGTTCTAGACGATGACGGAATCAGTAAAGACTTAAGTACTTTATATTGTCCATTATCCATCCGTAGGATGTCTGGTAGAGATCGCTTTTTAGCGATAAGACCGCCGATTGTATGTCATAGGAAAGTTTTTTTGTTTTTTATGTATATTGATGTATTTGTAAATTATGGTGTGCAATAAAGTATTTTCTATCTATCTTTCTATCTATCTAGGTACCTACCTACCGTCCTCTAAAAATTTAATTGTTTTTCTATCTGTACCTACCTACCTACCTGTCTTGTGTCCTTCTCTGTTATTGTTTTTTCTATTGTATGTGTGTGTGCTGAATAAATGTTTATCTATCTATCTATCTATCTACTTTATTGTTAAAATTAATCTGCCTAGTGGTAGGTTTTTACCTAGATTACCTAAGTATCTCAATTGAACTTCTATCCTGTCATGGGGCATGGGCCGGCCTAGTTTCAAATCCCCTTTAGAGCAAAACTTTTTAAACTATCGCGACTTGAAAACATATTTAAAAATATTATCAGGACTTAATCGCGAACGTCGAGGTAAATAAATAATATTGATTTCAATACGCGATTAAGTCCCGATAATATTTTTAAATAAAATACCTATTTAGAGCAGTTTCAGATCAAGGGGATTTTAGACACTTAAATTACCAAAATCCCATCTGAAGGGGATTTTGACACTAAGCCTGGATCGCGTGGTACTTACCTAATTAAAAAACAGTCACTGTTATTCCTAGCTTGTCGCCTACATTTTGTTCGCCTTGCGTTTGTAACGATGATATGCAAATATATAAATAAATATACATACTAGGTATGCAAATGAAATGTGCGTCACTTGCGTTTGTATCGATACAAACGCGCAGTGACAGCGCGTTTGAAAAACGTGCCTAAGCTCTAAATGCGTTCAAGGCTCTAGGTGCGTTCTCAATCCGTCCCAGAACCCCCCACCGTCCCCCTCATGAAACAATTTAATATCATAATCTACGCCCAATACCTACTCACAACATCGAGTACAAATGTTTGGAGGAGCTAAAAATTATTTAATATCAACGTTTCGATATAATTTTTGAAAAATCTACCTGGATCTGGTACCTACACTTGCGTGAAAAACACTTGTGCGAAGCACAAATACGCGATATGATAGACATTTGCGCGTGACCATTTGTGCGAAATCATCATTTGAGCGTAGTTCCATTTACGTGGATCGATATTGGAGTGGTTTTTTTTTTAATCTAACACTACTGTGTACACTACCTTACCCCATTCTTATGAAAATCTATACTTATAACATTTTCTGTAGAACTCAGCGTAGAGGGTGCTACGGTGCTTTCGTAGCAAACAAAAAACTTCAACGCGCACCTTCCCTGTAATGCAATGTCTTTGATTGTCCATATTTAATTATTTTTCAGTCAAAAATATTTATTCAATAAGATTATTTTGGCACGGACCTGCCATCACGATGGTTTGGGCCTATAGTCCTTATTCTGTGGTCTAATCTTAATAATATCACTGAGTTGGAGCACGTTCAGGCCCAAGCGTTTTTGTCATCTTAATAACGCTTTTTTTAAATACAAAATTTTGTACGATTACGTTGACTTTGAGTCTACTCGTCGTAGTGACATGCTGTTTTCAGTAAGTATCATTTAGGTGGTTGTCTGTTTCATATTTTCAGCGTACGTACACTACCCTACCTCATTGCTATCCTTCTCAAAATCTATATAACATTTTTCGTAGAACTCAGCGTAGGGGGTGCTACGGTGCTTTCGTAGCAAACAAAAAACTTCAACGCGCACCTTCCCTGAGTTCACTGTAATAAAATGCAATATTTTTTTTAAGCAAATTAATACATTTTCTGAAAAAAAATGCTTTTTTTTTGTCTTAACTTTCACATTGAATTTTGAATGAGAATTTTCAGTTTTACGACCCATACAAATTTAATCCCATTTCGTATACAACACATTTATTTCAAAATAATAGGTAAGTACTTTATTTGTATAATAAGGTGGTATTAAGATCTATTGAAACCGTGTTGTTGATAGTTGAATAAAATAAAAAAACAAATATTCACCCCACCAATAACAGGTTGCAATGAAACGAGGGGACGAAGAGACCCACAATCAGATGATGCGCTTTTGATGCCACCCCTAGTAGGCTAGGGCTGTCAGGTTAGAGAAAATGTGTGAAAACGGTTTTAATACTTAGTCGAAAACGAACAGAAAAAAAAACCTTTTTTTTCTACTCTATCATGTCCCTGCTAGGCAAAGGCCTTCAAGTTCTACTCTTTGCGCTCTGAAAAAAAAAACTACCTAAGTATTATTATTAAAATAATAATCTAAGTAGGTACCTACCATTTTGTTGTTGAGTTTGTTTTTGAATTTTGTAGTATTAATAGTCTCTGAGCGAAGCCGCGGACAGACGGACAGACGGACAAAGCGACACTTTATAGGTTCCTTGTTGACTACGGTTCCTACCTACCCTAAAAAACATTATGAACAACATTATAAATTATGTTTCCTCTTGCGACAACCCTAGCTAGATGTCAACTGCCCTTGGTGATTAAAATTCCTATTCCTATTCCTAATATCGGGATCATATATTAAGTGCGCTAATCGGCGTGCCTGACATCCCTGCTTTATTTGGTTTTTATTGTAAGAGCCACGTGGATACACTTTTAATAAAAACATCGCGAAATTGTCCCTAGTAAAAGTTTTAAGACCACTTATCCGATTTTAAAAATTCTTTGACTGATGTTTAGCATAGACTTTCCGAATGAACATAGGCTATATTTTATCGAGGTAGGTACCACGCGAGCGAAGCCGCGGGCGAGTAAGCTAGTCTTATATAAACTTCTAACAGGAAACTGTTTTTTTTATTTGGTAACATCTTTGTTTACAAAAATTATCTAGGTTTCTGAATTCGAGTATATAACTATAACTAATGATTTCCGATTATAAACTGAAACCACGCCGTATATCAACCCGAAATGCCGTGTAATAATGCATAGCTGACTATCTCATTATGTGTCGTACCTACTGAATCACGAGGCACAAAGAATATATGGAGACGTCTGGAATGTTCGGGCTAAAAGATTATGTGGCACAGAAAGGTTGTATGAACGTCAAAATGATCCTGACGATCTTAAGAGCTATGCACACGATGTTTTAAGAACAAGCAGTCACTAGTCAGGCGCTTAAGGCCGTTTGTCCACCACCGCCGTCACCGGGACGTCAACGAGAACGAGATGACGGCGCCGAAGTACTGATACATAAACTAACTATAGCCGCGTGTCCACCGCAAGGCCGTCACGTCATCTTAAATTCGACCCTATTTCGGGTCGAATTCTCGTTCTTGTTGACGTCCCGGTGACGGCGGTGGTGGACAAACGGCCTAAGTCCCCTGTATCGTTTTATAATGGATCTACGCCGGCACCCAGTGGCCGTCACTGCAAACCACGTTTTTCGAACGCGCGGTCACTGTGCGTTCGATAGCCCGGTAAAGTTACGAAGGTCCCACTGACCAGCAAACAGTAGTCCGTCCG
Organism: Xanthorhoe designata; assembly: GCA_963582015.1. NCBI lineage: Eukaryota > Metazoa > Arthropoda > Insecta > Lepidoptera > Geometridae > Xanthorhoe > Xanthorhoe designata. The sequence goes on from OY757058.1 coordinate 2,987,322, forward strand.
CAAAAAAAAAAAAAAATTAAAAAAAGGGGCCTCGAAGACGCTGGCGTGATGATCTCGATGCATTCAGGGCTGATTGGTGGGACGAAGCCGGCGATCGCAATGCTTGGAAGTTGATGGGGAGACCTTTGCCCAGCAGTGGGACAGCATAATGGTTAGAAAAAAAAAAAACTTGCCGACTGGCTGGCGTTCGCTGTGCATCCGTATCGCGTTTGTATCGAAACAAGAACAAGCGCGCCTCAAAAAAAATGTGCTATGCATACTAGCGGAACTTGAAACTCACTCGGGTCACGCCCGACGCGTAGGTACTAACCGCGCTGGCAGTAAGCTGACTATAAAACCAGCATAAAAGACCCGAAAAGGTCTGCTTGTCCTGTGGTACCGTAAAACGGGGTGACTTTGAATCACGGGGTGTCTTTGATGATTACTAAAATTTTTAACTTATTCATTCGTATTTCACAAATTTGTGAATAAAATATTTTTTTATTTTTTGCGTTGGATGCACTGATATTTACTCTTATCTTTTCCCTAACGCTTGTGCTCGTGCTGTTCATCACAAAAGAAAAAAAAAATATTTCAGTTAGGTATAGAATTCCAACAACTTTTGACACCTGCAAAACTTCAATGCTGCACTCGTGGCTATTACTTTCTCAATATTCTATTAGTTCTTACAGGATTGTATGGTTTCCAATGATTAAGTTTTAGACTGTTTTGATGGGCAGGATCCACCATTTTATTTTCTAGAATGAGTTTTATGTGATGAGGTGACTTTGATGAATGATGAGAGGCGACATTGATAGCTATCAAAGTCCCCCCAATAAACAAGTGAAAGTTACATAGAAACTTACAGTATTGATTATGAAAGTAACCCCTTTGTTTCTTTTGTAGTCTGGAAGATGGTGCTTAAATACAAAAAAATACCGGGTAGATACGTTTATAATTATAAAATCTTATAATAACGGCGTGGTTTCAATTAAATAAACAATACTACATATAAATAAAAAAAATGATTTTTCAGGTTAAAATAATGGTCATCAAAGTCTCCCCTTAAATCAAATTCGCCCCATTTAACTTTACTAGCTCATATCTCAAAAACTAATGAGTGAACAAAAAATTTTTTTATGCAGTTTTACTCTTGTTTGGGGATACTTTAAGAATCAGTTAAAAAAACGGGGGCAATCAAAGCAACCCCGATTGCATTATAAACTTGATAGGCGACTTTTTATTTTTTTACTCAGAAAGTAAATGAGCAAATTTATTTTTTATTATGCTAAATTAAACTGCACATCAAGTCGTCACTATGGTATCAATATCATATTGTTTACTCGCAAATTAAAGAAGTTACAGGTGTTTGAATTTTAAAATTAATCAATGTAACCCCGTTTTACGGTACCTACTCAGAAAAATGCACAGCAAGGCCACGGCCGGGAAATGCTAATCGGTTAAAGAAACTTTATTCATAAAATAATTTACAATTCTAATCTTTGTAAATAATGCGGGGAAACTTCTCTAGCCTCAAGCGACTCCACATCTTCCCTGCGCCCCAAACTCGCCAAGTACCCTCATAACATCCAATAAACCTGATTCCTTTGTCGTCCGCCAATTTGTCATCCATTGTGCGATAACATGTTGTTCGAGTGCCGCCACGCGCCGCGAAAACAATTAAATACTCTCTGGTTGGATGACAGTTATTTGAATTTGGAAGAGCGATTGCTTTTTTTGATAAGTTTGAATGTTGAGGGCGGTTGTTTTAAAAAGTTTGAAAAAATTTGAATTAAGAAGTAGGTGATTGTGTTTTGATAATTTTTAAGAAGTACCTAATAAAAATTATCGTATTAAATACACTACCGACCTAAATTATTTTTGATTTTGATCATAAACATAACGAATTAAAAAAATAGTAGACGTATAAAAAATGTAGCAGGTAGAAATGATCTTTTAGTCAAAGAGATTCTCTTTTTTGTAGAGTTTTAAATATTAAATGGAGGATGTTAGGTACCTACCTAACGACTAAAAGAAATCGTTTTTTCTCTAATTATGTTTTAGCAGCACTTTTGTCATTTTTAATTCTATAGGCGGTGACCTATCCATTTTGACATACCAGAACCTCATTTTACTTCGATTAAGTTTCTGCATAAATGTCTTATTTTTTTTGTAAGAACCTTCTACGAAGTATAAGAAAATATAAAAAAAAAATTGATTGAAATCGGTAAAGCCGTTCTCAAGTTATAGCGTGACCAGAAGAAATAGGGGTTAATTTTTATAGGTATATTTTATACTTATATACCTATAGATACCTAGATGGGTTGGTATTATAACCATAGACGCCTATTTTGGTACCTACAACATCACTATTTACCATTTATTACCTGAGAAAAGCATTATTTTAATAACCACAAACAAAGCGTCATTATAAGCCGAATGTAAACAAATTGCTGAAAATTGTTATTACCTACGCTGTAATGGTTTAATGTCGGCATTAACCGAATTTGCTGCGCGTCAGTAAATGAGAGCGGGGAGCACGAAAACGGGGATATGGCAACATTATTATGAATTAGACAAATAACATATCCTTTTACATTTTACACGGCGTCATCTAGACCCAAGCTAAGCAACCAGATGACCGATATACTACCTACATACTCTACATAGGTTTTCTTTTAAATATGATTTTCTGTCTATAGGTAGGTACTTATTACCTATATGTTGTAGGTACAACATAATAAGTATAGACACCGATTATAATAGATAGAAAAACACCCAGACCCGGAACAAACATCTGCAGAGCATAGGTACAAACTTTTGTACTATTGTAAATAAAATAAGCAAAAGCCTAGCATCATTTTGAAAACGTTTCAAAACATACAGTGGAACATAGTAGAACATGGTTTGAGCATAAAAACTTTTGTCCTTTTGTAAATAAAATACCTAAGCAAAAGCCTAGCATAATTTTGAAAACGTTTCAAAGCATAGGAACAGGAACATAGAACATACCTTCTTTAAGGTTAAATATGAAATATAATCAACATTATAATGTTGTACCTGAAATTCATAACACAAAAATAACAAAATAGGTAATATCGTCAGAATGCCTTTGTTCGATCGAAACATTTATTAGCATAGTTATTGAAGTTAACATCAAACGAAATTATTTCATAAAGTGGTCGCCTTTGATCTCGTTCATAATAAAAATATTCAATAAACGTGCGCTGGGGTTGCTAGCGGGAAAATTGAAATTAAATTCTCGGGAATCGCGGGAGGGTTTTCGGTCATTTTTATTTTTTAACCTACTTAAAAACTAGGAAGAGGATTAAAAATGTTTGTTACCTCAGAGTTCGAATAATGATTTGTTATTTTAAATAATATTATTAGGTAAGTACTTTTCCCCAGATATTTAACCCTGATCTGATGATGCATGGCAAATAGAGGGAAATGATCTTATAAGTACAGGCTGACCCAACGCACATGAAAGAAAAGTACCTACCATAAATAAAATATTGTAGATAGAATATTTTATATATTTCGATAGAACAAAAACATTTATTTATTTATAAAAGTAAGTAATACCTATATAGGTACCTATATTCAAAGATTGTTTTTTAAATTGCGTGCTTTGTCTGACTAGAATGACTGACTAGAAACGGAATAGAACTGATACTATAAAGAAATAATCATTTCGTATTTTTATGATGATTGGCATCATCGAAAGGTTTAAAAGAAGGTAGCTTCATATCATGAGTAACACAGCATCTTAAAACACAGGTAAATATATTGTTATAAAAAAGTACTTATATAAATGGCGTGACGAGCTTGACTCCTACAACAAAGAATGGCGCCAAGATGCACAAAACAGAGATCAGTGGAGAGAGGGAAGGGAGGCCTTTGCCCTGCAGTGGGAAACATCAGGCTTATAATAATAATTAAAATTTAAATAATATCTAATAACAAAACAAACATTAAAATGATCTCCCATTTACAAATGTATAAAGTGGCAACACCGGCGAGGCGCGGGTAATTACAGCATTCCGCGGCCTGCCCGTGATTTGTTATGAAATATACGTCAAAGGACTGTGTTTTATTGGTTTTAGAATTTTGGCAGCATTGCTAGAGGAGAGCCGTATTGGCCAAGTGGGTGGTGCCTCGACTTTAGATCCGAAGGTCGTGGGTTCCAATGGATTTTTATCTCGAATTTATATGAATTAACAAGCAACACTAAACGATGAAACGTCATTGGGCTTGCAATATATCCTTGAAGATGTCTAAGCGGTAGTCAGAGGAATGACCTATTTTGGTACATTTTGTAGAAATTGGCACTTCACGTTAGTGTAACAGGTTGCTTAAACCTTTCCTTTAAAAACAAGTCGCAAAAAAAATAGACCGCCTATGCCTCCGTCATGGCTTAGCGACTTTAATAGCCGCGACCTACAATTTAACGTGCCCTCCGACGCACGGAAGCGCTCAACTGATAATGCCACTTGTGGTCACTTATCCAAGTAGTGACCGCTCAGAACATTGCTTAACTTCGACGATCTATCAAGATCTAGCACTTCGCCACGAGCGCTTCATATACAGTGGAACACAGAAAATCCTCCTTTATTAAATTGGTTAAAGAAATATCTTCTTTTATGCACTCAAAAATGTTATGCTAACAAGATAACATTAGGTATTAAATTTAATTGAACACAACATATTTTTCGCTGTCGCTACCCTTCGTTAATAAATAGAGGGTGAAGTGACAGTACAAGTGACAGTTATAATATCAAAGGGTGCTTATAAAGGCCACCTGCATCACCAGTTCATCACATTAAAAAAAATACACACCTACAATGGAATAAATAAATAAATAATTAAATAAATATCCTTGGACACTACACTACACGGCGTCATCTAGTCACAAGCTAAGCAACTTAATGCTTGTGTTAGTAACCAGATGACTGATATAATTAATACTTAGATACTTTTTTATGTAAATAAGTAGGTACATAAATATTATAGATAGAAAAACATAAAACCCCTCATATTTCGAAGTCGGTTAAAAAGGAAGAGGTTAAAAGGGTATTTTGATACTAACCCAAAACTAGGGGATTCTACTGCCTGTTCCAAATGCGACACACCACCAAAGAAAGGATTGTTGGTACTTAAATACATTTGGACATAAGTAAAGAGTGTTTAGAGCCGTGGTGGCCGAGTGGGTAGTGCCCCGACTTTCGATCCGAAGGTCGTGGTTTCGAATTCAACCGTGCATCAATGGCTTTTTTTTATTCATCGATATTCCGTCATAGTGGACTGTTTTTGTTTTTTTTTTATTGAAAGGGTATACCTATACCTACTCCCGAGGTGGTCCCCTAAAAAATTTGAGGATCTAATAAGGATCTTCAGAGTCATGAACGAAAATGCACCTTATGGGTACTGAAAATAAGTAAAAAAATAAGGGTAAGTATTAATATTTTTTTATTAATTTTGCCGCGTGTTTGAAAAAATGATAATGATAGAAAATTTTGCACCTTATATGGGTACCTATTGAAAATAAGTAAGAAAATAAGGGTAAGTACATAAGTATTAATATTTTTTTTATTAATTTTGCCGCGTGTTTGAAGAAATGATAATGAATATATTTTGATGACACGACTGTGTTCGCATTCGCACTTGTCAGTTTTATTAACAGCGACTAATCCACTCCGTGGTCCGTTACCAGAGGGTATGTAACAAATACCATTGAAGTTGGATTAACGGACAGATTATTAGCTGACCCACTCATTTGTAACTTTATTTAGAGAATTAATCCTCTTTGAGTTTAGTAGTCGTGGGATTGAATCGCCCACGACATTTTTAACCGATCTCAAAAAAAAAAAGTATTATTAGGTATTTATTCTTTATACTACCTGCTCGTCAATGGCATATTGTGGCATATGGTGTCCTATAAAAACCTTTCCTAAGTTAGTCATTTCATTACAGCTACACGGTCTACTCGGGTCATAATGTTGTATTGAATATCTTTCTTCCCCTAGGGAATAAAGTGATTTGAATTTGGAATGCAACCCATGTAGTCGTGCTTGATCGATGTTGGTTTTAAAAATGTTTAGGTGCAATGAGATTTTATTTTGAGTTAGGCTGTATGTTATCATTTTCTTTGCACTCTACCTACATAAAACATAAAAAACAAAAAAAACATGAAAACTTTTTACGTACCACATGCTCTTTGCGTACCACCATGTTGTGGTCTACACGATCAATCGATTATTATCATAGGCAAAGCCAAAGAGAATAAAAACACTACGTTGGCAAAGCTTTGTTTTCAAGCAGTAGGTAGGTACTTAAGTACCTACTTAAAAAAAAACAAGAAATCTATCAGAAAATACATTTATTATAAAAAAGTCTCATTTATTTTTAGGTATTATTATGTTAAGAACGGTTTAATAAAGTTTTGGTGTTTGAGGATCTGCGTAAAGCTGGTGTAAGTGTCTGTGTTGCAGGCGTCGTTGTTGCTCGGCGCCGTGGACACGACCCCGCGCAGGTAGTACCGCTCCACATCCCTCTCTACTGCTGGGAAGGCGAGACCTCCGCCGCTGTCGCCTTTGCACAGCGCCGTGTTCGCTGGAACATGAGGTAGCCAATCAGAAATTACATCGAACAGTATAGTCATTGTCCTATACAACTTTCAAAAAGTTACGAGTAGATACAGTTCAGAAGACAAGCGAAGCGAGCCGAAGCATTTGGATGGTGACAACGGACTGAAATCAACAAAATAAATTGTGAGGGGTGGCCCTACAGTTGGGTCGGGTCGAATAAAAACTCTTCTTAAAGGTGTAGTGGACTGTATTTATTTCTTCTTTTCCTTAGGCTATTTTGCTTCACAATTTGTACTTTTCTTCTTAGGTATATCTCGAACTGATGCTTGTATCGAACTGAATTTACATGAAAAATGTTCCTACTTTTATTACGATTCTTAAAAACCTCTGGTCGGTAATTCCTTTGTTTCCGCCAATCAGAGGCCTTTTTACAGGGTCAAAGTCCAGGTATGGATCTACTTTCCTTTTCTAACGTACTATCTCTTTCTAAATTGTCTAGGGGTCCGGTGGTCAAGGCGTGACCGTTCGGATTATTTACATAGCTAGTAAAATAACTTTTCCCTACACGTAAGTTATTTGTTATAATTAAACTACCATAAAAAGACAATAATTAACTAACTATCATAAAAGACAACAATCAGTACTTTAGCATATAAATTTCTTATTTCTATGAGTCGTCCGTAACATTCTCCCCCCGGCGTAGATCTTCGTAGCCATCACCACCATCCATCGGGAGGACGACCAACCTTCGTGAGGGCCGTTTGAAAATACCACCACGCGTCCGTACCTCCGCACTTCGCACCACCCCGTCGGGGCCTGGATATACTCGTTCTACCAAGCCACGGGGCCATACGTTTCTAGGAAGTGTGCCATCCGCTATGATTACTAAATCTCCTGGTTTAATATTCTCCTGGCGTTTTCTTACGTCGTTTCTAGGAGCCAATGTGGGTAAGTACTCTTTTACCCAACGCGCCCAGAAGGAGTTTGCTAACGCTTGTGATGCCCGCCATGTTCTTCGGTCTGCAGCATCACACTCTCCGACGAAAGGCATACCAGTGGCGGTCCCCAGTAGGAAATGATTAGGAGTTAAAGCTTCTGGCTCGTCCGGGCTAGTCGCAACGTGAGTGAGTGGTCTTGAATTTACGGTATGTTCGATCTCAATCATAAGCGTATTCAACACCTCTTCTTTCGGTGCTCGTGTGTTTAGAGTAACAGCGAGGGCGACTTTTACCGTCTTTATCATGCGCTCCCAAGCTCCCCCCTGGTTTGGTGCACCGGGGTCGATGTATCTCCACTCTATGCGTTTCGTGAGTGCATAGGTTTTCAGAGCTGGGAGCCACTCGGTAAAAGCTTTATTCAACTCTATGTCGGATCCGTGAAAATTAGTACCATTATCCGACGTAATGATGGTAGGAGCTCCTCGCCGCGCTGCCATGCGTCGTAACGCCATGATAGCTGAATCTGTACTTAGGCTAGCGATCAGTTCTATATGAATCGCTCTGATGACGAGGCATGTGAACAGCATTCCCCAGCGTTTCTCTCGGCGACGACCGATCGTCACCCACATTGGCCCAAAGCAATCGATCCCGCAATGGGCAAAGGGGCGAGTGTACGCAGTGAGACGGGTCCTGGGTAAGTTACCTTTGACGGGTACTGAGGGGCTGGCTTTCTTTATCTTGCACAATGTGCAGCTGTGCAATATCGCTCGTACCGTTGTGCGTAAGCGTAAGATCCAATACTTTTGTCGCATATTGTTTACTGTTTGCTCTCGACCCATATGCTTATTTTTCTCGTGCTCGTGACGTATTAAAAGTCTCGTGAAAATGTGGGCGCCGTCCAAGATCGGTGGATTCTTAAATTCTTCTGATACGGTTGCAGCATTAATCCTGCTGTTTAGGCGTATTATCTGATCGTCGAATTTAGGGTCCAATTTATAGAGGCGGCTGGTTCGATCCACGTTTCTACCTTTTTCTAGGCGTTTCACGTCGTCCGGAAAACTTTCTTTCTGAGCTTCTCTAAAGAGCAAACGTTCGGCTTCTTTTATGTGGCGTAATTCTAGCTCCTTAGTTCGGCGTCGGCATTTATCTATGAATGCCAGAGCATAGGCTACTGCCCTCACCATACGTTCGTAGGACGAGAAACGTTCGAAATTAATTAGAGGCGTACTTTCTACTGTATGTGCCACTAAGATTTCTTCTTGGCTTACTTCTTCTTGGGGCCAAGTTTCTTCGTCCTCATAGAGGAATTCCGGTCCCACAAACCATCGATCGCTGCTGCGTAATCTGGTATTTCCCGATCGAGTGGCATCATCAGCTACATTTACCGCTGTCGGTACCCAACGCCATTGATCAGGCCGGGTAAGCTCAGCGATCTCGCTTAGCCGATGAGCCACGTATGGAGTGTATCTGGCAGAATCTTTGCGAATCCAGTGCAAGACTGTTTTAGAGTCGCTCCACAGTACTATTTTCTCTGGATTTGTCTGATGTCCCGAGATGATCTCTTTTGCCAGTCTTGAACCTATGAGGCTGGCTTGTAACTCCATACGCGGGATGCTTTGTGATTTCAGCGGCGCAACTTTAGCTTTTCCTGCGACTAGGGCGATCTTGATACCATTTTCCGTTTTAAATCGCCAGAAGGCGACCGCGGCGAAAGCCTGTTCGCTAGCATCGCAGAATACGTGAAGTTGTTGACTGATAGCTTGGCCGGTGTAATAACATCGAGGTAGACGCAGATTGGTGATGTATTTCAGGTCTGAGAGCCATTCCTCAAAAATTGATGCTTCTTCTGTGGGAATTGATTCGTCCCATCCTATCTTGTTCTTCCATAATTCTTGAAGCATGATTTTTGCTGTGATCGTGTATGGGCTCAATAGACCTAGCGGGTCGAAAATTGACATGACCGCTCCGAGTGCCTCGCGTTTGGTTGGCGTTCGTGCCGCGCTTCTAACTTCTTCGGGTACGCGTGGCATAGCCGTGTTGAATGCCAGTTGATCCGTTCTTGGCATCCATAAGACGCCTAGCGTCTTACCATATATATTTGCGTTCGCTGCTAGTTCCTTGGGTGCATGAGTTCGATCTTCTTCCGGAATGTTTTCTAACAAATGATCGTGGTTAGAACTCCAACTGGCTAACTCAAAACCGGCTTTAGCGTGTACTTCTTGTACCTCGGCTATTGTTTGCGCAGCTTGGTCATCGTGGTCGAAACTCTCTACCCAGTCGTCCATGTAATGGTTCTTCGTAATAGCTTCAAACGCAAGTGGGTGTGATTCTTTGTACTCCGCGGCGTTCCGATCTCTCACGCTGTGTGCTAGGAACGGCGAACTTCGGGCTCCAAAGATCATGGACTTCATCACGTACTTCTGCGGCGGTCCTGATCGCTTATCTCCATGCCATAAGAAATGTTGCGCTATCTGGTCTTCAGGTCTTATCTTGATCCTGAGAAACATTTCTCTGATATCGGCAGTTACTGCGATCGGCTTCTTTCTGAAGCGAAACAGGACACCATACAACGACTGCAGAAGATCCGGTCCATCTAATAAAATGTCGTTCAGACATGTGCCATTCGTTCTGGCGGCCGCATCGAAAACCACTCTTATCTTATTTGGTTTGTGCGGGTTTGTTACGGCGAAATGCGGTAAGTACCATAGACGTTCGTTCTGGTCGTGGTCTTCTTCACATTTTTCCGCGTAACCTTTCTCCAACAGTTTGTTGATCTGAGACGTATACGCTGTCTTGAACTCTTCTGATTTGTCCATTTTTCTTTCGATGGACCGGAGTCGTCTTACGGCCATGTCGTAACTAGGCGGTAATACGACGTCATCAGATGCCCATGGCAGTCCCACTTCATATCTTCCGTCTACTCGCTTGGCTGTTTGCTCGAAAATGTTCTTGGCTCGCTCATCTGTTGCTATTGGCTTCCGTTTGATTGAGATCCCTAGGGCGTCTATGTCGTAGTGTGCTTTCACTAGGTCACTTAGATCTTGATCTTCTTGGGATGTCAAGTGCAGCACTGTCTCTCTCTGCTGATGAGTACTCAGGGGCGTAACTCCATGGACTATCCATCCGAGATGAGTGAGTGATGCAGCCGGCTGGTTCTTCTTGCCTGATAGCAACTTTCGAGTTACGATCAGATGCCAGTTATCGGCGCCAATCAGTATGCGAGGTTTCGCTTGTGTGTAGCAAACGAGTTCTGGTTTCAGTTGACGAAGGTGTGGCTGTCGAAGTAGTTCGGCTTCGACCGACTGTCCTGCCAATGTTAAGTTCTTGACTGTGCGTGCGCTTATCGGATGGTAGTTCTTTTGATCGAGTCCTCGAATCTTGATGTTGATCAATTGGCTGTTAGGTTCTCGGTTACTAGAAGTAACGCCGATGACGTGAAGCGCCCTCTTTGGGCCTCGGGCTCCGATCATCGATGCCAGTTGATCGTCGATCAAAGTTATCGTGGATCCTTCATCCAATAACGCGAATGTCTCTATCTCTGATCCATCCTTGCCCTGTACTGTGATAGGGCAGACTTTTAGAAGCACTCTGTCTCTCTCTGCCGACGCATGCGCGCTTGCCGTTACTACGGACTCTTCAGTCGGAGTAGATTCAACGGATACACCTTCAGCGTGTAGAAGCGCATGATGTGGTCGACGGCATTCCTTGACTCCGCATGACTTCTTTTTGCAGCGGAATCGTCGGTGCTTACTGTTCAGGCATCGAAAACAAATCTGAGTTTCCTTTGCCCATTCCCACCTCTCTTCTACGGGCATCGCTTTAAGCTTCCTACAATCTGTTGTGACGTGTTCGGCTCCGCAACAGAAGCATTCTGTTTTCTTGTCTTCTGCTGCCGCATACACAACCTTGCTCTTGCGATCGTTCACCCGTGGTTGTTGTTCTTGAGGTCGGGAATTAGTGGTGGCATTCTTAGCTGAAGTGGTGTAAGCGTGTCTCATGGCTCTATCCGCTTCCCTCATGAGAAAGCGAGACAACGTTACCATCTCTGCTTCTTTCGGTCGTGAGAAGTCTTCAGCATAATCGCACCATTTCGATTTCAGATGGGGAGTCAACTTTTCCGTAACTTGTCTCGTTAGCATGGGATTCTGCAGATATCCTCGTTCGTCGAGACATGAGATCGTAGTTACAATGTTTTGCAATTTTATAGCAAATGCGTTCAATTCGCTGGCGGTCGTTCCCAGACGTGGCAGCTTCTTTGTGTCTTCGAGTGCTTGGTCTATTATCATCTCGGGGCGGCCGTAGCATTGTTCCAGCGTGCGCATTATTATCTGCGGATCGGTCGCAGTGTACAATAATGCCGACACGGTTTGCCGAGCTTCCCCTCGTAGGCATGCTCGTAGCCTTACGATGTTTTCCGCCGGCGAGAATCGATGTAAGACCGTGGATTCCTGCATCGTAGCTTTGAAAGGCAGCCATTCTCCTAAGGCACCGCTGAAGACAGGTAGATCTGTAGATTGTCTAGACGGCGGTTTTCTTAGTGCCAGTTGCTCCAGGACGTCCGTTAGTCGGTCTATACCTCTTTCTCTGGGCCGGTTCGGCGTCGGGGATCTCGGACGCGTCGAATCGAACGTGACTCCTCGGTTCGGTGTGTTCGGGATATTCCTATATTCGTCATTCTTCATCGTGCTATATGGCGCCTCTAGGTTTACGCGTTCTGTGTTGCCTGATGCCCCTTGGGCTAGCCAATCGCTAATTCTGTTTTCCGTTTCTTCGGCGCCTATGCTCTCTCTGTCCGTGTCTTCGTGGATTGCAGCGATGTCGGCAGCCAACCTTTTTTGAATTAGCCTTGCTTGAAGCTGAAGTTCTTGTCGACGGATCTCGGCGAGTTGTTCCTCTGCTTCAAGCTCTGCCTGCTTGATGCGGGCTGCGGCGCTTGCATTCGACTGGCGCGAACGGATTGATCGGGCTCTCGGCTTCCTCCTGGGCGCGTGTGCCGGTTCGGTCGGCACGACACGCGAAGGGCCTTGTCCGCTCGTGGATGGCATCGCTGAAGACGCGGGTGGCGCGGTCGTGGAAGGTACGGTCGCGGAAATGGCGGTGGTGACGCGGGTGGTGGTAGCGCGGGTGGTGGTAGGCTGGATGGGCTCCGTGGCGTCTGCTGATGGTGATGCAGGGAAGTCCTCGTAGACTCGGAGCCTCTCCTCCGCTGCTCCCTGGCTTCGGGTGACAGGCATCTTCGGCTCTTGGTGCCCCTAACGGCCCTAACCCCTACCTCCCTAACGTCCCTAACCCCTAGCAGTCCTTCAGGAGGGATCAGCCCGCAGGCTGATATATGCTCCTTCAGGGATGGAAAAGTAAGGAGGGGAGGGGGAGGATCCACCCGGCAGAGGAGCGTCCGCAGATACGGGGTGCTCAGAGATTGGCTGGAGTAACCGCTCTCTTCCACAGTCCCGACCCACACAGGCCCGTACCGACGAGGAAGTGCAGGTTCAGCCCGCGCTCTGGTGCGCTCGTCCTGGGGCTGGTGGTGCTGCACAAACACACCACACCGCCGTTAGGCGTTAACCTGTGACTAACCCAGTTGACACCGTTAGGTGGACTTAGTACACAGGCCGCGGTTACCCGCTTATCCTCGTGAATCCTCTTGGCTTGAGACCGTCGCACCGTTGGGTGATCTTCAAGCACGTCGACCCGGAGCAGTCGCACCGTTGGGTGATCTTCAAGTACGTCGACCCGGAGCAGTCGCACCGTTGGGTGATCTTCAAGCACGTCGACCCGGAGCAGTCGCACCGTTGGGTGATCTTCGGACACGTCCTTCGTGCCCCCGATGATAGTCTTCTGGTCTTCAGGAGCACCGTGAGGTTTGATGCTCCACAGACTAACACGGCGCAGGTGACGAAGGCGGTGACGATGATGACAGCGGCGACGGCGGCGACGGCAAGATGGCGGCGGCGACGGCGGGATGGCGGCGGCGACGGCGGTGACGGCGGTGACGGCGGTGACAAGACGGCAGCGACGAGACGGCGGCGACGGCAGACTGACGAATTTCTTCAAATGATCAGCAAAATCCAGCTTCGGTTCTTCAAATCCGACTCCGGAGGACCACAAAAACTGTGAGGGGTGGCCCTACAGTTGGGTCGGGTCGAATAAAAACTCTTCTTAAAGGTGTAGTGGACTGTATTTATTTCTTCTTTTCCTTAGGCTATTTTGCTTCACAATTTGTACTTTTCTTCTTAGGTATATCTCGAACTGATGCTTGTATCGAACTGAATTTACATGAAAAATGTTCCTACTTTTATTACGATTCTTAAAAACCTCTGGTCGGTAATTCCTTTGTTTCCGCCAATCAGAGGCCTTTTTACAGGGTCAAAGTCCAGGTATGGATCTACTTTCCTTTTCTAACGTACTATCTCTTTCTAAATTGTCTAGGGGTCCGGTGGTCAAGGCGTGACCGTTCGGATTATTTACATAGCTAGTAAAATAACTTTTCCCTACACGTAAGTTATTTGTTATAATTAAACTACCATAAAAAGACAATAATTAACTAACTATCATAAAAGACAACAATCAGTACTTTAGCATATGGGTGGATCAACTATTTTATGTAAAATCGTGTCCCTGATATAAAAAAAATCTTGAAATGTACTGTGTTTGTTTAATTGCTGGTTTTACTATTTAATAATTAAATCAGATCCTATGTAGTTACAGCTATTTGTCATTATGTTTAAAATTTTAGATAAAATATATAAAAAAAAGTTGTGACCCAGTAGACCAAAATTGAGTTTCATACAAATTCTAGCTGTCCCTAAGGCACTTTGTCTATTTATGTTTGGATGTTGTGTAAAATTTTTCCTTGACATGTCTTTATATTTTAAAGTAATAATAAGCTACAATATATCAGCATTCTAAATATTGATTTGCAAAAAAAATGGTTTAGTTTTAAGTAAAAAAAACACAGTTTGAATAGTTGTCCCTAAAATATCACAAAACGCGTTGTCTCCAGGGAGACCTCAAAAACAGTACCATAAAGTGTGAGTAATATTAGACAGTGGACAGGTAGGACAATAAGGAACTGATCTGGTAGTCGAATGATTGCATTTAACCTCACCTTACCCTCATATGGACGTGGCCAAATAATTCGTGGCTCGGCGCGGGAGTCGGTTTTTTTATTGTGGATCCGCTGACTCACGATTAAATTCCGGTTAATCTCGGTAAACCTTTAACTTTTTATAGGAATTTGGTTATTGTGTTGTGAAATTTAATTCTGGGATGCTTTGCATGCATGTATTTCGTGATATTTATATTGTTTGTTGAAGAAAACATTAAAAAAACCGTAGTTTTTCTCATGGGTCACAGTTCCACTGGCTCACAAAGACAGTGACCCAGGAGAAAAATTTTGTGACCCAAGAGATATTCTGCACAAAATTTTCCATAATATCTAAGTGATATAATATGCAGAATAAATGAAGTGTCTTATGCAAAGAGGATCATTGCAGATTTTTAATTGAGAGTAGTAAAACTTTTGAATTTGAATTAAAATTCAGTCAAATATGACGTAGAAGTATAAGTCTCTATGTAGGGTACGACACAACCTGAACCTGCATCAATTTGCCTTTATTAGTCATCAAACACTTACTTTTTTCGATTCATCTTACACGCTTTCCACGTTTACACGTTTTTTAGCCTAACATATTCAGAATTCTATATTAAACACCCAACTGGAGATCTGGGAAGTGGCCTAGGGACTGAAAATTGTCACTTTTATAATATCCTTAGTCTAACTCAAGAAAGGTTCAACGAAAACATGCGGGAACTAACGGACAGTGGCACTTTTTTCTCATGCTCTACTCTATTAAGTAGTCAATGGACGCTTAAGAATCTTATATAATACGACAGATACCGAGGCTGGTTTCGTTAAAGGCCAAAGCATCAGAGAGCAAACTGCCAACGTCAGACAATTAATAGAGAAGAACAAACGAGTTTAATGATCATAATTTTACTTTTGTGTTTCATTGACTACTCCGAAGCATTTGACTGTGTATGATGGGACTGTTTGTAAAGAATGCTCAATGAAATGGACGTTATTAGGCACTTAATTACTGTAATCGCATCTGTACTGTATGAAGTCGGTGAGTCAATGGCTAGGGTGAATGATGTGATGTCAGGACCTTTCAAACATTGAAAGGGAGTTTGAAAGGGATGTATTCTATCCCCTCTTCTTTTTAACATTTATGACGAATGCATCATGAGAAAAGCCTTAAAAGAGTGAGAAGGAGGGGTCTCGGTTGGGGCAATAAGATCAGTAACCTTCTATACGCAGACAACACTATGTTTGCTGCATCGGAGCGGGAACTAGCTGATTTATTTGTAAGAGTGCAACAAGCAAGCCAGATGGTAGGACTATTGGTCAACACAACAAGTCAAAGACTAAAGTCATGACATGATCATTGATCGAGCTGGAGTTCTAGTACGCGCAAGAGAGCTCCCAGATCGTCAGCAAATTTGTATACCTACTGGGTCTCCGATCAGCGACCAAGGAAGCTGTGATAAGGAGATCCGAAGAGGTACACAGATGGCTAAAGCGGGCCATTGAGCAGTATGACCAAAATTTGGCAAGACAAATGATTCTTATTAGAAACCTTCCTGTTTTGTCAAATCTTGTCACAAAAAGGCAAGGCTGGTACGGTTTTTGATGTTTGTTCTAGATTTTTTACGGCTCAGAATCAACGTAAATTCTCACGGCATATCAAAAAAAGAGCGGGGCTTTTGAGATGTGGCGTTAGTGGAAAAATTCAAACTCAAGATCAAAAGAGAGAGAGAGAGAACCCGACTGTCCACGATATACTACCAACGAGTCCTAAGGATTTTTGGTCATATCGTCCGGAGACACGCAGATATTACAAAGCTGATTGCGTAAGGACATCGAGTGAAAAAACCTTGCGGGCGTTTACCTAAACAGTCAAACCAAATCAAAACAATAACGGGACTCACTATACCTTCTACCCTGAGACAAGCTCAGGATAGAGCAATAATTATGGTAGAAACTTGTCAAGATTTCAGTCAAACTATTTCGGAATGGGCGCGACTTTGATTAAAAATTAACGAATAAAGATTACGGCAAGGAAGAATGTTTAATAAATTGTACTTTGCCTATATCGTAATACCATTGTGTCTCTGGAGTCACAAAATATGTCTTCGGGCTCACAAAGTTGTCCCCAACTTTTATGGCATTGATAGTAAAATATTAAAATAAATAAAGGCTATTACACAATTTTTTGTATGAGGATATATTTTAAAACATTTAACAGTAGTTGTGTAAAAATTGCGTCCTTATTGCGTTTCAGCCAACAGAAATATAAGGAAAGTTAAGACAGTTTCTTTTATTATGTGAGCCCAGAGACACAATGTGGTATATTTAAAAAAAAGTTAGAAGGTTATCTTTACCTTTAATAGTTCAATATTGATCCATTTGACTATTAGTTGCCATTAAGGCAGAATAACTATTTTAAAAGTTGTTTTTTATATGCTTTTTACCGCGATTTATACTTGTCAGCTAAGAGACATTATTGGGAGCCACTTTTAGAATATACGCTTAAAAATCTATGAATGCCACAAAAATGTTCGGTGCACGTTATAGATTTATAAACTACATGAATTTATTTAGCAATATTAGGTGAAATTAAAGCGAAATTACAATAAAAAATAAATTACACAAAAAGTTGATTCATGACAGAAAATAGTTGATCCACCCATATAAATTTCTTATTTCTATGAGTCGTCCGTAACATAAATACAGCTTGCTTCGCTCTCTAATCTCGTTTCCTTACAGTGTTGTGTGCCGGCGCAGATTTTGTCACTGGTGATGATTGCTCTGAAGTCTGGCGGCGACTCATTGATACAGGTCCCTATCTCCACGTAGGGCAGATCTAACACCTGTAGCACCGGGGAGGCCTTGCCGTTAGGCCCCGTGAGGCCCCAGCCCGCGACCTAGAAACATAGAAAATATAAATATATAATGCCAAAAATTACAGAATATTTGGCATTATTTTGTACAGGCAATTTCACCTACACGGCGAGGGAATAAGGTCAGGAATCACACAACTTAGTCAGTCCCACATACATTGACCGTGGATATGGCGGGTTAAGCTGAGAATATGGATTAGGTGCTAGTAAGCATAATCCACCTCAACAACGCCCTAGGCAAGACAGCGTCCCGCTGATGTATGTAGCAAAAAATTGCCTCCTGACACTTAATAAATCATCTAGTAAATATGTAAAGGCCTGCGAGAGTTAAATTAACAGTTTACCTTTCCCTTGTTAGTAGTCTGCAGCTGCAGCCTGTCGAAGTTGGGGTTGAAGCTGAGACAGACGGGTCGCACGAACCTCATCAGCTCGAACGGCGAGGCTACCACCAGAACTGCGATATCGTCTTGGAAGCTGGCATCTACGCCCTGGTACCGGGACGGAATGTGGATCTCTTTAACCTGGAGAAGGTTCATTCATGTGAGCTATCTCATCACAAAACTGGAGAATTCTGAAAATAATATCCAGAACTCATAAGGAAACTGTGAAACCAATATTTGTTTGTGATCGGGAGATCCTGTTCGCAGATATAGTAAATGAACTTACATCAGACTTCTGTGCCTCGTCCATGGGATCATCCCACGGGCGGTATATCTTGCCGACCGCCACCACGAACCGAGACGTCGGATGCGCCAGCTTCTTTGTGGAGTTCCAGAAACAATGCGCCGCTGGGGAACAAATAGTATCGCTGCAGTCATCGAGGTAGTATTAAAGAGTCACAACACAATCTAGCTGACAACACTCAAAAAATGTGCGTGCAAATTCAATGTTCTACAATGACATTTGACTTTTGAATGTAGACGATATGTTTTTATCTAATTGTGTGTGGCTCTATAATACTACCTCGATGGCTTCAGTTGCAGTTCATAAAATATTGTGAGCAGAGCAGATCGCCGGAATGCCAAGGCGGCGTCGCCAGCAGAGATGTATCCAGAATATTTATGAAACTTGACGGTTTGGCAACGTTGCCAAACAGTCGTGTCGCCTAGTGAGTAAGCTATGATACAACATATGAGTAGCCAGGATACGACGCGCCGACGTCGCTGTGGCATCCCGGAGCTAGCATTTGAAAAAAAACTGCAAAAGTTATGAAAGTTGCTCTACCTGACACAATAAGCTTCTTGCTGATGAGTGAGCCGCCGCAGATCTGCAAGTACGGCTGCGTGGTGGTACGGTAGACCCCGGCGTGCCACGGCAGCTCACCCTTCTTCGCGCGGACTCCCCCGGACACCAGCTCATTGGCATCCGGAGTCAGTCTGCCGCATTCTGATATCGAAAACGTCGGTTTTTGTTAAGACAATTTGCACACTGCAAGCTTTTTAATTGACCGTTTAGTCAGGCCTCGAGGTCCATATCATAGGTATACGGTCACGGCACAGTAACCGTGCCTAGTGAACTCTTATTGTAGATATGTTAGCTCATGTTTTCTACTTTACCGATACCCGGCGGTATGATGACCGTCCGTACCGTATGCATAATGATGCTTACGGTATACGGCCGGGTATCGGTAAAGTAGAAAACTATGAGCTAAAAGAACATTAAACAGTATGAAAATTTGCGCAAGTATAAGCACATTTGAACGACCAGCCATGTCTGAAATAGCAGACCAATCCGACATGGATCTAGATATTTATATTATATCTGACCTGGCAAGCATTTAGCTACGTAATCCCACTGGCCATCTTCCTTGCACCTCATGAAGGGAAGATTGGTTGGCGAGTAGTAATCAGGCTCACGACACCGCGGGTTGACTATGGTGCCTATCTGCTCGTTGTTGTCACACGTGCGGTCACCAACCATGGAACCGGAGACAAGGCAACGGTAATCCACTGATGGATGGGGGTCCAGTCGGCACATACCTGCATGAGATGTGATTTAAAATTATTATATAGAGGGCTTTGTAGCTCAGCTGGGATAGGCACTACTAGTAAATCACCAGTACTGAGTTCCCTGTCATGAGTCACTTTTTTTGCCTTATGAGACTTTTCACAAGCCCTCCTCCAAAATGTCACCTATCCAAATTGGTGACAATTTAAGCATGTTAGCCTAGGTCTTCCTCTTCCAGCTACTCCATTTACACTCACTGTGGCAAATGCCTCCTGCCTCTATAGCCTGAGTTTTTGTTATGCGACTTTCATCCTCTCCACTTGTCCATAGTAGTTTTAATACTCACGGACGCAAGTTGGCATGGCGTCCGGCCAGAACCCGTTGTAGCAGTTGACATCTTTGTTCCCCGAGACGCCATACCCGCCCTCACACGTGATGGTGAGCGCCACTACCACATACTCCTCGCTGCCCGGCACGTGGGTGACGTTCGTGCTGTAGGAGCCGTGCTCGGGGTACGCAGGCAGGAGGCATTTGCCAATTTTTTTGCTAAAGAAAAAAAACAAAAGGATTTGAGTAAAAAACAAAAGGAGAGAGTTGGTGAACCCAGGTCTAAGAAAGGGCATTGGCATTGGGCATAAATTTATACCACCGTGGTACCAATGCCTTTTTTATTGGGTGGCCCACCCAGGCTTATTGGTATTGAGTAGGTAGACCTAGGTCCATACATTTGTGCCCATCTTCCTTTGTTTCGTATTTACTTTAGAAGCAAATGATGACTCATAGTTTTATCATTGAGGGTTTTCAGGAAACTATTCGCTTACTGCTGGTTCTAGAGCAATTGGTCCCAATGTCAAAAACATACGATAGCTCGGTCTTGAAACTAAAAGAATTATGTTATAAAACATATTGCACCAGCCGTGGTCGCGGGAAGACTTAATCTTCCCGCGACCACGCGGTGGTGCAATCCGGTCGAAGCGTCGGGCGAATATTAAAAGTAAAATTCGTGATAAATACCCGTTTGCGTGTTTTATGTGTTCTAATCGCGAAAGTTTATTAAAGAAATATGGTTGATAAAATATATTATATACGTAGCTTTGACACGAACTTGTAAGCCTTGGTTGATGTAAGCCATTGTAGAAAGTAACATGGCTAGGGTGGATATCTTTGCTCGCCTCGCTCAATCAATAAACCGAAAATAACTTATGTTGTACTCACGGTAATTCTTCAGTTTCGTTCCAATACTTCCTGATGAAGCTCTCGTATTTCCTCAATGAAGTGAACGCGTAGTACGTTTCTGTGGTGCAATGTTTTCTATTGTTTAGTGGCAGGGAATATACTCCTCTAAGGTAGTATTGTTCAATGCCATTTGAAGTGGAAGGGAAGGAGATGCCGATGCCTAAGTCGTCGCCGATGCAGGGAGCAGAAGAGTCTAAAAAATGAAACAACTTTGTGAATTATTAGTAACACTTACTGAGAAGCGCTGATTGATCGTTGAAGTTAAGCAACGTTGTGAGCGGTCACAACTTGGTTTCCTAACGTTAGTCATTACACTTGTCGCCACGGTCTAGTCGGGTCATAATGTTACTACTGAATATCATTTTTCTCCTAGGGAATAATGTGATTTGAATTTGGAATTCAACCCATGTAGTCGTGCTTGATCAAGGTTGGTTTCAAAAATTTTTAAGCCTTTGTTGCATAATCTACTACTCGTATAAGACAGTATTAACCATTATTAACCACGTGCTTACTTGTCAAGTTTGTATAGATTAACGTCATAAAATTGTCACAGATAAGCACCATTTACTACGTTTCAGTATTAGGACACAAGAGATGTAAACCTGAACTTACTGTCCTTAGCCATCATGCAGATCTTGTCACTGATGGTAAACGTCAAATTCAGGCTGTTTATAGACGAGTTCGAGGCGCAGGTGTACTGGTTCACGAAGGATAACTTCTTTGGTGTATAAGTTGACTTTGGTATATACTGTGTTCCGGGAAGGCCGGGGCGGTTCCAGATCCAGCGAGAGATCTGCAATACAATACTTGTTAAAATGCATGACGATGTATGGAACCAATGACAGTTTCAAAGGGGGAAGATATGTGACTTACTGCAGCGCATGGTCCTACAAAACTGAGTCCAGTGGTCTCACTTACTCTCAGTTCCCAAAGAGAATATAACCACTGCCAGTTCCGTTCGGACTATCGTGTTGATCGTACGTTGGTAAATTTAGATAGTTTTGCCGTCTTGTGCTTTTTATTTTACTCGTAGGTCAAATATTGCTTATTTGAAAAGAATACAAGTTTTATTGATTTGCACGGCTATATAGTGTCAAATCGGTCGGCCGCCATTGCTGTCTCGCTTGTTAAATTCAATAAATAATCTATAATTTAAGTAAGTACTTATATATTTTTATTATAGTGTTAAACCACACTTAGGTATTTCATTATAAATGAAAAATCTTACTGAAAGTTTAACGGCTTCGACGGGATTCGAACCCGCGAGATACAAGCGATCACCCTAAGCCGGGTTGCCTAACAGAAAAAGGGTACTTAGCTACAATTCAAATTCTGAAGATTAGTGAGGGTGGTTTTACGAGTGATGAACAACCCTCGCTTCGCAACGAAACTCAGATGCAAATGCAATACTCCAGTCTACCCGCGACCGCGGCTATTGTAACAGCCGAAACGTCGGGATATAAATGCATGCATCCATGTGTGTCTAAAATATTCAAAAAATGTTATTACTCACCTTTCCTTCGTTGCCGTCGACCAATTGCCGCAGTTCGAAGTCGTAGTCAAAGTTAATACATACAGGTCTGATGTTGTCATTGTATCTGAACGGGTTGGTCACTATGGCGACAGCCAGGTCATACACGTAGTAATAGAGCACGTTGCTGGTACTGCAAGAAAGGTTTATTTTCGTATACTCGGAAAGTACGCTTGACCTGACCGGATAGTACCGGAAAGTACCTTAACCTGACCTGCTGAATATAGGGTGGAAAACAGTACTTTACGACCCTAGGGCTTTTCACCTTCTTTTTTAACATTTCTTTTGAGACATGCCCGACTTTCTATACAGCCAGCAAACCAAATTTTGTGAAAGCATCTCGTGCATTGGAAGTGTCACATTTTTCTTTACATTTCAAACA
Source organism: Xanthorhoe designata (assembly GCA_963582015.1). Lineage (NCBI taxonomy): Eukaryota > Metazoa > Arthropoda > Insecta > Lepidoptera > Geometridae > Xanthorhoe > Xanthorhoe designata. Next base: position 3,009,885 of record OY757058.1, read on the forward strand.
AAAAAATAATAATTAAATCGACTTCAATTTTGTGAGGCATTTTTTTGTAGGTACTTTCGAGTTGCATTTCTGTTCATAATTCCATAAATCCTCGTCAGTTCCTCGCCAAATTATGGAACCACCTCGGGAGTAAATTCTTGCAAACAAAAAAAAAAATATTTTTTAATGAAGTCGGTTTAAAAATGGAGGTGATGGAGTTTTTAGGCCGCCTAAAGGCCTCCGTCATGGCTTAACGACTTTAAAAGCCGGGACCGACAATTTAACGTGCCCTCCGAAGCACGGAAGCGCTCTGCTGGTAATGGCACTTGCGGTCATCCATCGAACTTGTGACCGCTCAGAACGTTGCTTAACTTCGACGATCTATCTAACTAAACTAAAACGTCTTAGCTAGCTTCGCCACGAGCTTCGCTTCGCTTGTGTAAGTATGTAGGTAAGCTTGAATGTTTGTTACTCCTTCACGCTTAAACGGCTGGACGGATTTGAATGAAATTTGCTACCAGGAAAGCTTATATCCTGTATTAACACATAGGCTACTCTTGATCCCAGTATTCCCACGGTATCGGTAAATATTCACCGCGGGTAGCACCGCGGGGCACAGCTAGTATACCTATAAGTAATTAAACATCTCTGCAATGTCAATATAGGTACAGTCAGCGTCAAATTGATATGTGCGTCTAGAGTATTCAAAATGATCTGAAAAACATAAAAGCAATTTGATGTACCTACGCAGTTGGAATCATCATATTGTTGCAAGCTGCTCAGGTATAGGTGCTGACTGTACCTCAATTTCCTGAATCCCGGGGCCAAGTGTATAGCTTTAACATCAGACTTCTGCATGTCCTCGTTAGTGGGTTCTTTCCAGGGCCGGGAAATCTTTCCGACCCCCACCTGAAGACTGTTAAGATCAACATGCTTCTTGATGTTTGATAAATCTGCAAGGCAAAACGCAGCTGCAAAAAATAAAAACAATATCGTTAGACATTTGCACAACGTCAGCGAGTCCAGAGCTAAACAACTTGCTCTGTCTGCACCTATACCTACATCGAAAGCAAAAACACCAAAGTTGCCACTAAGATCTTAGCTCGCTTCGCTCGCTTAATCGATAAAAAAAACACAGATTATAAAACCTGTTGGCGATATTACCTGTCAACACGACCTTGCTGCTGATAATGGAGCCCGCGCAGCGAAACTGCCTCAGAAGCTCACCCCCTTTCCCATCTTTTGTCCTATTTCTATAGATTCCAGCCTCCCACGGGACTTCCTTACCGTTAGAGGACACTGTACCGCATTCTGAAATCAACAAATCAATCTACTATTCGTATAGGTCGCGCCCATCGAGGTATTATAGCCACAAATAAAATGTAAACTCCAAAAATCTGCGCACGCTACGTAGTGCGCCGAGTTTTTCTTTTTTGCGTACAAGTGACATTGAACATTAAAACAAACGCCATAACGTCTACATTCAAATGTCAAATGTCATTGTAGAACATTGAATTTGCTCGCACATTTTTTAAGTGTTGTCAGCTATTAGATTGTGACTCTTTAATACTACCTCGATGGTCGCGCCACGTAAAAAGAGCGCTGAGCTTTACGTGGCACGACCTATAATGTAGGTATATTACATTTTGTGAAGTGAAGTTGTGAGGTGTTTTACTAATATTTTTTCAATAAAGAAATTTGTAGTATACCTACTAGCTTACTCGCCCTACCTTGATAAAATATAGCCTATGTTCATTCGGAAAGTCTAAGCTACAAATAAGTGAAAGAATTTTTGAAATCGGATAAGTAGTTTCGGAGATTACCCCAAACATACAAACAAACAAACAAACAAACCAACTTTACCTCTTTATAATATTAGTATAAGTACCTATATATATTATATTTATAATTTATAATACCTACTATACTACTATATACCTATATAATATGTATAAGTATTAAAT